>OY723395.1:1253113-1923113 GCA_963210295.1 Ophion ellenae
TCTCTCTCTCTCTCTCTCTCTCTCTCTCTCTCTCTCTCTCTCTCTCTCTCTCTCTCTCTCTAAATTCGGTGGAAGCAAACTGACAGATTTTCTAACCTGACTGGGATCGTACCATGGCTGACTCATCGGTTTCCAAGTAATCGTCGCGTCTTTCGCTGAAACGCTATAGTCGCGGAACTATAGTCTGGCCTTCGCGGGAACATCTCGCCAACAGTATATCGATATCTACACATCTCGCAACGCTACAGTCACGCAGCTATAGTACCGTCTTTGATCGCGCGCTAATACTCCGGCTCGTCCGTGCACGGAGTCGCGTCAACACAATTCCGTAAGCCCACATACATTATCTCTCACACCGCTACACCCACTGCTTGAGTCCGAGAATATCGTCAACAATAAGGAGTACCTAGGCGTAGCACACAACAATCGTGTTTACACGAACTGCCCTCTTAACTACGGAAATTAATCCTTTTCTCGGCGTTATCGACCGAGATCTCGTCACTTCTACAATCGTTATAAATTGATCCAATCAATTAATTCGTTATCACCGGTGAGATGGCGACACGGTGCGGATCATGTAATCGTCTATGCAACAGACGAAACGATACGGTTGTTTGCACCGGAGAGTGCCGAAATTCTTACCATGTCAAATGCGCTAAAGAAAAATTTCATTATGACCCGAGCGATGACGATTTTCGTTGCGACCTATGTGCAATGCAACGCTCCAATATTACATTGCGCACTCCCGACGGCTCACCCGAACACCAACCTCAGTCGGTTGCATCGAATGTCACGGCTACATCTACCGTCACGTTAAATGATATTATGCGTCAATTGCAATACTCGAGCACTTCAACGGACAACAAATTGGGAACAATTCAAGATACATTAGCAGATCTTCGCAATGAAGTATCGTACCTCTCATCTTCCCATGAAGCTATGGCAACAAGAATTTCGTCCCTTGAAACCGTCTTGGACAAAATGCACTCCGATTCATCAGCTATGAAAAAGGAAAACGACTTGCTAAAGACCCAAATCGTGGATGTCAATCGTCGCCTCGCAGCCTTCGAATCTCGCAATATCGCAGCTGAGATCACGTTGTCAGGCATCCCCATGGCAGTCACCGATACGGCTCAAATAATAATCGAAAAAGTATTCAACGCGATCGGGGTGTCTAACTTGCTCAGCGACATATTAGACATACGCACGTTTGGTAAGATCTCATCACGTGCAGTGGGTGACAATGCTGCCGCAACCACTTCGACCAAATCATTCGTCATCACACTTAAATCGCCAGCAGTAAGAGACTTCATTTTGGCAAAAAAACGTGCGAAGGGCAATCTGCCAATACGCGACGTATTTGCACTTGACCGACAGGGATCGGTGAACATCAACGAACTCATACCCGGCCCGATCTACAATCTCTTGCGACTAGCTAGGGCCAAAGCAGCCGAGACAAAATACAAATATGTTTGGTACAAATTCGGAACCATTCGTGCACGTAAAGCCGACGGCTCTCCAGTTATTTTCATCGATTCCGAGGCTGATCTGGCTAAACTCGTTTGACTCGAGCGGGAAAGGAGACATTCCTGTAACCCTCACGCCGGGGTTCAATCACAAGCGCACTCCTCGAACTTAAAAATAGCACACTTCAATGCTAACTCCTTATTGGCACACATCGATCAAGTTAAAGCTCATTTAGTTTCTAACTTTTACGACATCATATCCATATCCGAATCATGGCTACACGCGTGTATCTCCAATGATTTAGTGCACATACAAGATTATTTACTAATACGTAACGACAGTGAAGGCAAGCGGGGCGGAGGGGTAGCATGTTACGTACACAACTCACTCAAAGTGCAAATTCTTGCCGCCTCCCCGAGCCAGTTTTCGAACACTCCTGAGTTCATTCTGCTAGATATACGTGGTCCCATGGCGAAGCCTCTTTTATTCTCTTCGATCTACAGAAGACCCAAAGGATTTCTTTTCGGCGATTTCATAGAGACTTTCACTAGATTCGCTTTTGCATATGAAAATATTGTCCTCGCGGGCGATCTCAATTGCAATTTACTAAATGACAACTTTGAGGCGAGGTTCCTTCGAGAGTTTGCTTTAGCTCAATCATTGTACATCGTAGATTCTGGGCCCTCTTACCATACCGAAATTGTCGATTCTTGGTTAGACGTATTCATAACAGACAGTGCCGTAAAAGTTTGTGCTCATGACAAATCGGAAGCCCCATTCATAGCTGGACATGATCTCATCGAACTCACGTATGATTTCGGTAGTCGTCTCGAAAGAACCTGCGCCATAACACGTCGCAACTTTAAACACTTTGATGCTGCATCGTACCTAGAGACTTTATCCGGGTTACTAGATGGGTATAACAAAAATACTTCCGCCGCTTACACGAACTGTGATACTATTGATACGAGAACGAATGGACTGACGCATTCAATCTTGGCATCATTAGACAAACATGCACCGCTATGCACTTTCAAAGTACAAAAACCAAAGGCGCCATGGCTCACTGAAAACGTCAAGTCGCGCATCAAAAAGAAAAACATCTTGTTCAAACAAGCGAAACGTGCTGGTAATATCCTGAGTTTCGCCATTTACCGACAATACAGAGATAAACTCACAGCAGAATTGCGCAAGAGCAAGGATGATTATCTTCGAGAAAGGCTTAACAGTGCAACAGACAGAAGTCATTTATGGAAGGAATTGGCGACACTAGGATTAATCAGATCACATCATGCTTCTCCTTCCGGCTATTTCTCTTTAGACGAACTAAACTCCTATTTTGCACATACCATGAATCTGTCGCCCCGCTGCGAAAGGGCCGCATTGGTAACATCACCGAGTTATCTCGAAACCAACCCATATTCGATTTTTCTCCCGTAACGCCTGAGGCGATAGCCACCATCATTACTTCCTCCTCATCGCAGTCGCATTCCACGGGACCGGATGGTATATCCCGGTTTGCTATTCATAACGGCCTCCCGAAACTATCGCAATCACTTGCCGTCCTGTTCAACCATTCCTTGGAACTAGCGTATTTTCCTGCAGACTGGAAGAGAGCCTACATTCGCCCGCTCTTGAAATCTAATCCTCCATCATCCCTTTCTGACTGTCGACCAATAGCTAACCTATGTGAGTTCTCAAAGATCTTGGAAAAAGTTGTACACAAGCAAATCATTTATTTTCTGGCTGCTCACGATATCCTCGATCCTCGTCAATCGGGATACAGAGAAAGATTCAGCACGCAGACAGCCTTGTTACGAATCTGTCATGATGTGAGACAAGCGGTTGATAACCGTAAATTAACTATTTTAGTACTCTTCGATTTCAGCAAAGCGTTTGATACGGTGCCTCACTTAAATTTATTAATTAAGCTTCGAAAGTATGGCTTTTCTGACAGGGTCATCAATTGGTTCTTCTCATACCTCACAGGTAGATCCCAAGCAGTACTTGACAGCTCTGGAGGGTGTTCACAAGGGTTAGACACGTCTGCCGGTGTACCACAAGGCTCGGTCCTAGGACCACTACTATTTGCACTGTTTGTCAATGATATCAGCTCCTCCTTATCTTCTACTCAACATATGATTTTTGCCGACGACTTGTAAATTTACATGAGCTGTTATCCATCCGAAATTGGTGATGCTATCACAACGATCACGCACGATGTGAATGCGATAGCAAAATATGCCCTTAACAACGGACTCATGCTTAATCTCACCAAATCGAAAGTAATTTTGCTAGGAAGCGGTGCCTACATAAACCAAATCGATGTCAACAATCTACCACCGATCAAGATTTATAACACAATCCTTCCATATGTTAATGAAGTACGTAATCTAGGAGTCCTGATGTCGTCCAACTTATCCTGGCACAAGCACACAATTATTATTTCTAACAAAGTCAATTTCGTCCTCTACAAGCTTCGATATCATAGGAATGCACTGTCGCAAGAACTCAAAGCCTCACTTGTTTCTCTTATTTTTCCAATACTCGATTACTGTTCACTAGTTTATAATGACCTCACAAATGAACAAAACACTAAACTCCAGAAGCTCATCAACTGCTGCATTCGATTTATTTTCAACCTGCGCCGTGATGTCCATATCACACCGTATCGGAGAAGACTGGGCTGGTTGACAGTAAAATCGACGCGATTGTACTTTATAGGAATCACTGTGTACAATATTCTTCATCAGAATGCACCATCATATCTGCTGGAGCTTTTTCCACGATGTCTTCCCTCGCAGCGCTCTATGCGAACGATTCCGAGTACCTTTCATATCCCCATATACCGGACCTCTACCTTCCACAATTCCTTTGCGCTGTCTGCTGTATATTTTTAGGAGTCTATACCGATTGAAAAAACTTCATCTCCGTCTCTGCCGACATTTAAACGGCGGCTTTTCGCTCATATGTTCACCCTAGAAGAATAAACCTTAATGATAAGTGCACCCTCGAGCTAGCCTTGATGGTGAATGCGTAGTTCTTCATGTATTCTAGTATGCCTCTTCGCAACCCGCGCTAACGACCTTTAAAACTTTCAAAAAGAAAGATAGTCTCCCGTCATTGAACTTAGTTGTATACTATCGTCATTATAGTCCCGAAATTTAGTTATAGTTTAGTGTAGTTATCATAGTTATTATAGTCATTAGTATTGTAATATCATCTTGATTTGTACGCACATAGCGCAACATTTTATTACCACCTAAATCTGCAAGCGAATCTGAATACGATCAACTAATCGAATATTGGTCACTGTACTATCGCTACGTCACCACTCTCTTAAAAATACCACGAATATTATTATGTTACATTATTACGTTATTTTCTATAGATATACATTATTTTATTTTAGTTTATTTCATTTCATTTTATTTTTATTTTTTTCATTATATTATATCACTTTTTTGTTTTTTACCTATTGCCTCAAGGTACAACCAAGGCATAATAAATCTAATCTAATCTAATCTAATCTCTCTCTCTCTCTCTCTCTCTCTCTCTCTCTCTCTCTCTCTCTCTCTCTCTCTCTCTCCTCTCCCACTCCGCTGGTGTGTACGGCTTCCAATGATTTACGGTTTGAATGACCACCCCAGCGTTTCTAGTAGATGAGAGTTGCTAAACATAGATCGCATACTCGAGAGATCTATGACGATTAATGGAAAAGTATATCACCATAGGGTTCACCGTATAATCGCAACCTAAACGTTTATATGTGCCTTCGACGAGCCGGCAAGCGGAAACGACCACGGTTCAGCCAACTGAAGACTCTTCACTCCAAATGGGCGCAGATACCTTGGACTGCTTGCCGCCGACTTCCACGACATCATCAAAGCGCGCGTTTTATGACGAGACACTCCCCGCTACAGCCTTCGATGTCAGCACCACACACGAAGGCCTAGGATGCCAGGCAGGCGCGGTTGAAGCGTGGTAGCAAGCGGTTGAAAACGAATGAAAACGCCACGGCCTCTAAGAGCGATTATTATTGAACGTGAGCAGGAGCATTTTTACGAACGTTTCCGGGCCACAGGGAGACAGGTCGGTGTGAAACTTTTACCATCGCCATTAAACGTAGACCCGGTAGTTTGGATCCACTACGCATTACGCGATATGCACGGGTATTTCGTTTCCAGTTGCGCCGGTACGGATATGATAGGTGTTTCGTTTACGTCTCAGGCTATGGAACATGGCTCAGCAGGTCAATCTATACGTCCTGTAGATCGGTTCAAGTTCACCGATTTGTGGGACCTGATAGGTAGCGTGAACCAGGGTAAACGTATATTAGCCGCTGATGATACGCTATATTTTAACATAACATCCATAAAAAACCCTCTCAGCGCCATTGTCACACGAAAAATATCTATTGTCGATATTTCAAATACAGATGGCATGTGTCTCCCCCGGAGCTTAATTGTCGCAGAAGCATATTGTTTACAAACAGAGTAAAACCAGGACGTCCAATAAAGTATGGGATAATATACGGCATAAACTATCTGCGGTACAGCGCGCACGGGCCGTTGAACTGATTACGGAGGCCGGAGTTACCGTACCAGATGAGGGGTGCGGTATACCCGAGCTCTAATTGTTTCAAGAGTACTACAAGCCGCGTTGGATTGCTATTGTCGTTTTTGATTTTGTTCGATACGGAAGCGGTGATCCCCCAATTTTCAATGGAGAAGCCTGGTTCGATGCAGACCGAGTCACCGTTTTGCATCTCGCATATTTAGAGAGGGAAAAACATTTCGTGGTTATCGTGAACCTTTTGGGGGCACTAGGTTGTACATTTTATTGTATAGCGTGTAATAAGGGGTACGCTCGTTTGACATCTCACAAGTGCAAAAGTTCCTGCCCGCGTTATTTTTCTAGCCTGCCCGGACCTATTGATTACAATAGGTCCGGTGTAGAGATCGAATCAGCTTCGCGTTGTGCTACCTTTGTAGGCATTTCCGAGGTCGTGTATGCTACCTAAAGCATCTCGCTCTTAGAAAACGTAAAGGCGGAAAAACCTATAAAAAAATCGATTTGCGAAACGGTACGAGTGTGTAATGTATGCGGACGAATCGTAGACTTGACTAATGGTACTCATCAATGCGGAAAAAAGTATTGTCGGATGTGTAAATCAATGCATGGGTTCAACGATCAGTGCTTTATGCAGCCATTGCCACCACGCCCACCTCCACTCGCACCTGGTAAGCACCCAAGTGTGCTTTTCATATTTTACGACTTTGAAACACGACAAGATGCATATTTCGAGAGCATCGCTCCTGACGCACGCGAGCACATCGTGACTCTCTGCGTAGCACAACAGGTGTTCGAATTCTGTCTGAAGGAATACGATTTTCTAGATGTGCGTACTCCGCACTGCCAATGGTGCGGCCTGCACACACATATTTTTCACGAATCACCAGTGTCGTGTCACGAATCACCCTTGTTGATTTGACGATCCGCGATAAGACAGAATTCAAACACATCATATGCATAGCGCACAATGCAAAGTATACGGGCCACACAGGTAGCCCTGGAGGGTCTTTTCTGGGTTGAGCATTCAGAGTTTCACACAGCCATTATTCACGCTGGAAACGGGCGTGAATACCGTTTTACCGAGGGGCACATCGTCGATGGGTATTTAGAGCATGAGGACAAAAAATATGTGTTTCAATTCCATGGCTGTTATTGGCACGGCTGTCCGAAATATTTTACCACCAATCGAACAAAACAACCTAATCACGGGGGTGACAGCTTGGAGGCTCGATACGAGAGGACACTTGCCGTGTCGAAAAAAATATCTTCCTACGGGGCTTATCCCCTTAGTGAAATATGGGAATGCGACTTCACGGCCATGAAAAAAACATTCGCGCTTTGTCTGAATTTGTGGAGACGCACCCACGCCTCTCTCTCTCGAGGTTTTAAGACCCCGTGATGGATTTTACGGAGGGCGTACGGGTAACACGGTCACCTCGTATGACGTTGCACAGAGCGAGAAAATATCATACATAGACATCTGCACGTTGTACCCGTATATTTGTAGAACAGGGTGTTTTCCGATAGGTCACCCCGAGATATAACGTATACAGGTACCGAGTGCGATAAGTTGTTCGAAAATTCGACACCCGGCGAATTGCTCGAAGCAGGTATCCATGGTATGATAAAATGTACCATCCTTCCACCAGAAAATCTTTTTCATCCGGTTTTGCCTGTACGTATGCGGGGGAAACTTCTTTTCCCACTCTGTCGCATATGTGCGGAGGAGATGTCGCAGCAGCGATGCAGCCATGAAGGTTCCGAAGATCAGGTGTTCACCGGCATATGGGTTGCGGAGGAGGTTGAAAAAGCAATAGAAATGGGCTATGTTATTATGAAAATCCACGTCATCTGGTCGTATAAAACAACTAAATACAATAAGCATACTCGTGAGGGTGGGCTGTTCGCGGGTTACGTGAATAAATTTTTAAAAATTAAACAGGAGGCCAGCGCTTGGCCTGCCCATTGCACAGATGAAATTTCCCGTAGTATGTATATGGCAGAGTATGAGAAAGTCGAGGGCATAAAACTGGAGAGCAGTAATATAGTCAAGAAGCCTGGTCTCCGCGGGACAACAAAGTTAGCACTAAATAAGCTTTGGGGAAAAATGGGTCAGCGCGATAATTTACCACAAACAATGATAATTAAATCCCGCGAGGAGTTACTCAAACTCGTAACAGATGACGAAAAAGAGGTCACCAGTGTATTACCGGTAAATGATTGGTTGCTATATGCCACATGGTCACACGTGGATGATGCTTCTCCCACGAGTCCGCAAACAAGCGTCGTAATTGCCGCATACGCAACGGCTCAAGCTCGTCTAGAATTGTACAAATATCTGGAACAACTCGATCGGCGTGTCTTGTACTACGATACAGACTCTGTCATTTTTTCGACACGTGACGGTGAGTGGGTTCCCCCTGTCGGTAATTTCCTCGGGGATATGACTGACGAGCTTGAGTTTTACGGGAAAACAGCGTACATCAATTCATTTGTATCTGGGGTGCCTAAATTTTACGGGTATACGGTGATCCCTGAAGAAAATCCTGACGTAATCGTAGCGCAGTGTTGCAAAGTAAAAGGTTTAACGCTCAATTGTGAGAACTCTATGCATGTAAATTTCAATTCAATCAGTAGACTAATCGGTACCACGCTGCCCCATTTAAACGATTCCTCGATAAATTAAAAATTTAGATCGATACGTCGCACAAATCTGCACAATGATCACTGTAACGGAGTGAAAAACGTGTAATGTTGTGTGTCACAAGCGCAGGCATATAAACTGTAGGCTATCATACCCTTTCGGTTTTAAGGAGTAAAACATGTAACACCTGCTGTAAATAAGAAGTAGTTATGTATAACTTTAAGTGTAAACAATAAAACAATATGTATAATGTGACTTGCGTGTGTGGGTGTTGGTGTCCGTTTAATAAAAATACGATTATCATGATGTGAGTCTAAAAACGCTGTCATTCATTTCTTAGAGCCTCTCAACAATATTGGTGAGCATCCTAAAGCACTGTCTGCGTCTACAGCAACCATATAAAAAGGTGCAACCCACATTTTCACATCATCGTCGCCTCGCGCGCCACTCAACTTATACACCTCTGTGTTCGTGGAAATTATGTGGCCCCACTGGTTGTGGTAGGACGGTGTTTATCAGACGGTTTCTCTGCCACCGCACAGCTATGAGCGACGCAATATTTGATAGAATTCATTTTTATTGCGGAGATACTCTCAATGCTGACACGCGTGCTGCTTACGACGGCTGCCATAGAAGTTCCGTACTGCCGAAAATTGAACTTACGAAGGCCTACCGCATCCGGACGCCTATTCACACGATAACACCCGTAAAAAACTAATAATTATCGACGATCTCATGCGTGAATCATCCAACGGTGTAATCGTTGACCTCTTCACGAAGGGTAGCCATCATAAAAATATCAGCGTGATGTTTTTGACACAGAATATTTTTCACCAAGGTTCCGGACAACGGGAAATTTCTTTAAATGCAAATTACATCGTCATTTTCAAAAACCCCCGGGATCGCGCGCACATACAACATCTCGCTAGACAGGATTGCCCCGAAAACCCTAAATTTGTCGTCGAAGCATATCACGATGCGACAACTCGACCTCACGGTCACTTACTCCTGGATCTCAAGCAATCAACGCCGGAAAATTATCGTCTTAGAACCGGGATATTCCCTGACGATACGCGTGGCGAAGTGTATATCCCGAAAAATAATCGTGTCAAATAGACGGCAGGGTCATCTACATATGAAACACATCCCAAGGATCTACCATTCGCGTATATAAGCATGGATGGGTGGAATACAAACGCATTAGTGGATTTCGCACCGCGCTGAGCGCAGTATCAAGTATGCATTATACGTGTACCCTCACAAAGAAACATGATGGTTGCTAAAAAATCGCATACCCCGTTTACAAAACGCCATCTCGCGCTTCTACACGCCTTGTACCACGTAAACGCTCGACAGCGTAAGGCACTTCTTAAATCCGCTGATAAAAGTCTCATCAAGTGTATCTGCGAATGCGCGCTGAACATCTTACGCGGTGTCGCCAATGTAAAACCGAGTGCTAAGAAACACCTTAAAAAATACAAAAGCACTCTACGGATCCTAGCATCACCGGTTAAGCGCGCTCTGCATCAACGAGGGAGCGGTTGGAAAGCGAAGAAACGCATCATCCTCCAAAAAGGGTGCGGGGCTATTCTTGGGCTTTTGCTTGCACCGGTCATTGGTAGCTTACTCGGAAAATTCTTCGGCGGGGCTACAGATGCTTAAAAATTATCATGCAACATGCGAAAAAGATGATATTGGTCGATGAGGCAGCGTATCAACAGCGTGGCGGTCGTGATTGCATCGTATTATCCACGGCACATACAGCGTCTATACCACGTGCCACGCATGAGAGTGCTGTTGGAGCACCGGCCGAGAGCATAAAAACCCAGGGTGATACGATTTCCCGTCTTGATCTTGAACTCTCGAATGTGCTTTTTTCGGAAAAATTTACCGATGATCGGGAGAAATGGAAACAATTCCTACCGCTATTTCAAAGGTATCTCTTTCAGTCGCTAACGCCAACGAAAGTGAGTGTCGATCACTCCAACCCATCGACTCCTGTTGAAACAGAGGAAGCGATGTCGTTTGATGATATTGTCAACAGTGTTCCGGGAATGTATAAGCGTAGAACAAAATCGCTGCTCGAATATATACAAAAGCCTACACATGGTCCGCCTAATATAACCCGGGATCAACATGGCCAGGTTAAAATATACGGGGTTCCCATAAGTGGAGGTAACATTATCGATCTCGTGAATGACGCTGCACAGTCGAGGAAAAAGTTCAGAGCGATAGGGCGTAAAGAACTTATTACCGCTCTTCGAACAAAATCAATACCCCGTGAGTTTATTGGTAACGACGAATTGTGAAAATCCTACAGGACGATATGCGATAATGCGCACATTTCAAACGACCGTAATACGCTAGCACCGTCTGATACAAGTGATACAATACCGGTGATTAAGAGATGTAGAGGAGTGAAAAGAAAAGCGGCAAACACCGGAGATACATTCGAGAGCACACGGTTGCCGGCTAACTTTAAATATTCGTCGAGACAAAAACTGCGGCCTGCGTGGGCTAAATGGTTGAGATTCTGAGGAGTTTCAAATGTGAGAGAGCGAGCGAGAGATAGCGGCAGAGCGGGGGAGCGAGAGAGAGAGAGAGAGAGAGAGAGAGAGAGAGAGAGAGAGAGATTTAGATTTATTGTTAATACACTAGGACAGAAACGTCCTCTGGCACACCTACATTTTGTATATGGCAGTACAAAGAATATTGCGTGACTCTATATAAAACTATAACTTTCGATAAACGTGGAAATGATGTGATGGTAAAATATAATATAATATAATATAATATAATGTGATAAAATATGATACGAGTATAATTTAATATAATATAATATGATAAAATGTCATGTATACTTTTATAAACCAGAACGTAGTATACACGCCAAATGAACCTGATAACAGTGGTTCCGAATTGCGGGTGGAACAATCGATACACAGACTATGGAACTTGTTGTATTTGAGTCCACTAATTATACGAAAGGTGATGTCCTTGGGTATCGTGGAAATGTGCGTTGCATATTAGCTTACAAAAGGAGATTAAGCTCAGGTGAATATAGTGCGATGTTAGCGAGTTCAACAGGTAAGCAGCGGAGATTTGGAAGCAGTTTCGCATATATTCGTTACGAAAGTGCGGAATTTTTACGAGTTGGGCCTGTTTTCGAAGGACAATACCATCCCTTGGCTTGTTTACTTCAAACATTGCTCTCAGATACGCAGGCCTCTCTGTATTTAGAACCCGATGTAGTGGGCGCAGGGTGTGGTATTTTTGCCTGTCTTCTAGGCTTGGCAACTTTAGTCTCGTCCAATAAGGGGTGATGTGGTGATCCCAGCGTACATCGAAAATAAAGCGCACGCAGGAATTCAGAGCGACCTTGAGGATAGTGTTGTACTCATCAGCAATTCCAAAAAGAGCAGTGCAGCAATAGTCATACAAGGGTAAAATGAGCACGTTGACAAGCCTCACGCGTATTTGCCGTGGGAGAAAGTTGCGACATGCCTTTAACTAATATAGTCGCGAGTTGGAGCTTTTTGAGACACTTATAGCTTGCTCTTTTCAGCAAAGGACGTCATCCACCCAGACGCCGAGTATTTTTACCGATGAACTGTAGCAGATAGGGGTGTTGCCATTTTGGATCCGAGGCAGCGAGGAGTGTTCCAGTGCCCGAATAAATGGTCTGCTGCCGAGTATTATGGCCTGGGTTTTGTCTTGGTTAAGTTGCAGTCTATTCAGCGTTATCCAAATTCTGATGAAAATAATTTCTTTGTTTATCTTTGCGATGCTCAGTTCGAGTTCATTGGCGGGGCTCCGAAGGAAAATTTGAAGATCGTCAGCGTATAAATTGTAATCACACGAGGCAAGAGCATATCTAAGGTCAGATAGGTAGAGTGAGAAGAGGGGGGGGGGGGGGGGGCTAGCACTGAGCCTTGAGGGACACCTGTCTTGAGCAGGGTCCAGCTGGAGCGCGATCCTGCTGCTCCCAGGACGGCCTGGAATCTCCCGGTCAGGTAAGAGTGAATCCAACGGTTGGCAGAGGCAGAGAAGTGCAGTGCTTTCAGTTTTTCCAGGAGAATGTTGTGGTCTACTCTGTCAAATGCTTTTGATAGGTCGAATAGGACCATCGTTGTCACTTTGCCCTCGTCTATTCCCTTGCGCACGTGGTCTGTGATGTTGAGGAGTGCGGTCTGTGTACTGTGGCCCTTTCTGTGGGCGGATTGGAATGAGTCAAAGAGGTTTGAAAATTCGAGCAAGAAGTCGATTTGGCTGGAAATAATGTGTTCAAGCAGTTTTGATAGGGGGCAGAGAAGTGAGATTGGGCGGTAGTCTAAGGGTGAGGTGGGAGATTTGACTTTCGCTATGGGCCTGATCAGATCTTTTTGCCAGATCAACGGAAAGGTGGTATGCTGAAGTGAGTAGTTAAAAATATGCAGTAGAATCGGTAGTCTCAGGAATTACCAAACGTAGCACCCTCAGGGAAATTCCATCTGCACCAGGGGCTTCAGAGGAGGCGTGTTGAAGTGCATTTAAGAGAGTTTCTGGAGAAATATCACTGAAGTGAAATTGTGCATCGCTGTAAACTTGTTCGTGGCTGTGGAGCTGGAAGTCCAGTGTATTGGCATTGTCAGTGGCAACGGAGGAGAAATGCTTGTTAAGCTCGTCCGTTGGAATGACGGGTGGGTTGTTATCACCCTTAGAGCGTAGAATTCCCAGCTGACGTAGCCACTTCCATTCTTGTCCGGCAGTCCTGACGTCCTCAAATGCCTCTTCGTAGAATTTGTGTTTCGCATTTTTTATGATCGCTTGCACTGAGTTTTGCAACACTTTGTATGTTGCGTGTAGCGCCAGAAGGATGGAGTGATCCGCGAAACCTGAATTATTACGGCAGTCATAACGTACGTTTTTGCGGTGTTGTGTAAAGCGTTTCCAGGCTTTGTTACGTTCCCGCATTTTTCGTCTAATGTCAGCCGTCAGCCAGGGAGACTGGTTGTGCTCCGGCGTAAAGCGTCGCTGTGGAGCGAGCTCATCTAGACAGTCCTTGATAATGGTGTTGAAGAATGAGACCTTAAAATCTATTAAGGAGGATTCAAAGAGCGGAGTCCAGTTGATGGCGGAGAGGCGGGTCGTATTCCATCCAGATTATGTCATGCCCGGAAAGAGAGATAGATTCCTGTCCAAAGTTCACAATTTTCTCCTTTCGGTCAACAATGCAGTGGTCGATAAATGTATCGGAGGTGACGGTGTGATGCGTAGGTTTAAATGGAAGGAGGAACAGGTCATTGGATGTCAAAAATTGCGAAAGAAACATGCTGTTATGTGAAATCGTGCACATGTTCAAGTTGAAGGCACCCATGGCTATGAAGTTGTTGTGAAGCGGAAAAGCCTGTGGCACATGGTTGTGAAGATAGACATGTTCTCGATTTTCGGTGGTCTATACAGTGTGGATAATAGAATTTTCGGTCCAGTGTCACCGGAGACCTCGAGAAAGAGGAATTTGGGACCGTCTGCAGATGAACCGGATGAAGTTAGTACTAGCTTAGTCTTGAGAGAGTGGTGAATGTAGGTGGCGACACCTCCGCCGATGCGGTCGAGCCTATCTCGCCTGAAGATTCTGTAATTCTGCATACGTACCATATCATCGGGAAGGTCAGGCTTAAGCCAGGTCTCCGAGATACAGATGATGTTATACGGCTGGTTTGAAAAGCGAGCTTTGAAGATGTCGAAATGATCCTTTGCGAGGAGGGATTGTGCGTTGACATGTGCAATTTTAATATTACCACTGCAAGCTGTAGTTGAGAAATCCATCAGATGAAGTTGATAAGACTAAGACCTTGTCCTCAATTCGCCGTTTAAGAATGGGGCACTTCTTGCCGTCCATAACTGAGTGTTTGTGATCTTGCTTAGCAGACTTGCAGTTTGTACAACAGGGTGACTCATTTTTGTTACGACAGTTGCGCATTTCGTGATTGCCGTCACAGTGACCGCAGTGAGCGTCACCATTGCAGTTTGATGCGACATGTCCGAATCCCAGGCACCTGTAGCACTGAAGTACCTTTACGTAATCCTCTACAGGAAAGGAATTTCAGTTGCAAAAAGCACGGCCTCTAGAAAGCAGGACGTTCCGGACCTTGGATGAGACCTCGATGACGACATTTCGTGTTGATCTCCCTTCTCGTGGTTTAAAAGCATAGACAACTCTGATGGCTTCGACAGTTTCGTCCGGGGCATTGAGTTCGATGATTTGCGTAGCAAGTTCATCATGAGAGATATTGTCTGGCACATAGCGTAGCAGCATGTGAGGCCGCAGGCCTCCATTTTTCTTAACCTCAAGACCGGCTTTTTGCAGTGCTGCTGATGACTTCAGCTTATTAATATCGACCGAGTCTACTTCGAGTTTGACACCCTTGTCTCTTGCTCTTTTTATCTTGACCACCTTCATGCTTGCATCAATAGGGTTTATGGCCTTTAGAACGGCAGATTTAGTTGCGTCCGAGTCCTTGAATTTGCTGGCTTCGGTAGCAATTGGACCTATGAAGACATTCTTCACTTGTGGCACTGGTAGAGAGGAACCGTTAGCGACCTTGACCCGATTTTTCGCAGGATTGATGGCCATCATGGAGGCATAGGTTGGCATGCTTTACAATTTTTCCCGATGACATTCGTTGAATTTCCGAAGGGCCGGATCCAACACAGCCTTCACTGTGGAACGAACTTCTTGCCTTATTGAACCTTTGATTGATTCAGCGGATTTTAAAGCGGCCGCAACCTGCTGAAAAAACAATCGGCGATTCCTATCCACTACCGAATATTACTGACATCTTAGATCAATTGGGAAATGCAGCGTATTTTTACATATTCGAATTAGCATCTGGCTTCCACCAGATATAAATGAACCCTGCAGATAAACCAAAGACAGCCTTCTCCACGCCATACGGGCATTATGAGTTCGCTCGAATGCCTTTTGGGCTTAAAAATGCTCCAGCAACCTTCCAACGCTTAATGGACGTTGTCCTGAGCGGACTCCAAGGAGTATCCCTATTTGTCTATCTTGATGACATCGTCGTTTACGCAAAAGACGTAATGAACTTAAGAAGAAGACTTAATGAACTTATTTAATGAAACGATTACGAAACGCTAATCTAAAATTGCAGCCGGACGAATGCGAATTTCTTAGGCCGGAAGTAACTTACCTCGGCCACATAATTGGAAAAGATGGATTAAAGCCAGATCCTAACAAATTAGCAGCAGTAAAAGAGTTCCCTCTTCCAAAGAACGTTAAAAATATTCGCTAATTCTTAGGTTTGACTGGATATTACCGCAAAATCATTAAAGACTTCTCAAAAATCGCGAAGCCCTTAACTCATCTCTTAGAAGATAAAACCGAGTTTATATGGACAAATGAAACGCAAACAGCCTTCGAAATTCTTAAAAATAAATTATGCGAAGCTCCTATTCTCCAGTAATCCCCGATTTCGACAAACCATTTATTATCACTACTGATGCTTCCGGATACGCTTTAGGCGGAGTCCTATCATAAGGCGAAATCGGAAAAGACAAACCCATAGCATACACGTCGCGTGTGTTACGCGGTGCAGCCCTTCGGTGTGATACATACGAGAAGAAAGCTATGGCAATCGTTCACAGCGTAAAAGCCTTCCGACCTTATATTTATGGCAGAAGGATCACTCTCGTTACAGATCATAAGCCTTTAGTTTGGTTTAGAACCGCTAAAGACGCTAACGCACGTGTACTCAAATGGAGACTCAAATTTTTCGAATACAATTATGAAGTCATCTACAAAAACAGCACACTTAATTCGAATGCCGATGCACTATCGCGAAACCTAATAGAGCAATTAGAAGACGTAAAAACGATAATCAATAGTCAACAAGGTCAAGCTGAAAAATCAAAAGTCGCGATACAGGATTCCCTATATAAAGTAAAAGAGATTGACAATAATAATAAAAAACCTGAAAACCCTACAACCTTCACGACTAAAGCCGAAATCCATCATATACCTTATGAAGAAAAAATTAACGTTGTTACTCGCTCGCAAGCAAAAAACAATATACCTCCGGAATTAGGGAAATCAATGCAACAGGAAAATGAAACATCAAGCGAAGAGCCCATGACCAGGGTCAATGCACCTAGCCCTAAACAGTCGGACTTGCGTCCCACACCTCGACACCAGGCCCGCCGCGCACGTAAACGCATAAACTACAAGGAGAGTCGTGACGAGGAAACAGAAGCCGAGGTAATTAAGCCGGCAGGCGCCAGAAGGCCCGTGAAGGCCATTGATCCGAAAACAGCTGAGGGCCCTAGCCAGCGCAAGGCACAGCCTTTTCCCTTCTCCCGAAAACACACTGACCCAAATTCTGATACCTCCACAGACTCGGATGCCAGTTCCAATAATCCATTGACCTCCGAAGACGAGGATCTTCCTGCAAGGGACCTGACGACGTCCCAATTTGAAATTGCTCATTGTATTGAGACAGAAGCGTTATTTCATTTCCGTAACAACAATCTGGTGTATTTTATCAATTCTCAAGGAAATCCTTGTGATCCTGGATCACAAAAATTGCAAGAATTAAATAAGCTACCTTCTTGGAAAAAAATAGTTGCCACAGTAATCACATCGAGCACATGATATGGGCCGACGTCTTGAACATCATAAAGGAATCATTCAAAGCCAGTGAAACAAAAATAATAATCTGCTTAGGAACACTCCACTATGTGCCAATTGAAAAACGAGATTCTATTTTTTATGAAATGCACAAATCTCCAATTGGAGGTCACAAAGGGGTTTCAAAAACATATAATAGAATTAAACGAGAATATTTTTGGGAAGACTAAAGTCCGATATCCAAAGAAGAGTTCAACAATGTCTCGAATGTCAACTAAAAAAAATAGACCGGGTAAAAACGAAACAACCGATGATAATTACTGATACTCCAGGTACAGTCTTCGAAAAAATTTCAATAGATATAGTGGGCCCAATGCAACGGACCTTTTGTCAGAATGAATATATTCTCACAATTCAAGACTACTTATGAACATACTGTGTCGCAATTCCGTTACCAAACGCTCTGGCGACAACCATTGCTGACACGATCATAAAACGTTTCATATGTATTATTGGCGCACCTAAGGCATTATTGACGGACCAGGGAAGTAACTTCCTTAGCGGTCTAATAAAAAGAATCGCAAAACGCTTTCGCATAAAGCGATACCAAACCACGGCATTTCATCCTCAATCCAATGGATCCCTTGAACGGTCTCATCACGTACTTGCTTTATTTTCAAAACAATATACTGATAAAGATAATGAATGGGACCAATAGTTGGAGTTCGCCATGCTTTCATATAACACCAGTGTTTATGAAAGCACAAAACATACACCTTACGAAGTCGTCGTTGGGAAATTGGCAAGAGTCCCGTCAAGTGAACCTCTTCGAGAGTCAGATCAATTACCCACCTACCGCGGGTATTTAATTGAATTGATTACAAGAATAAACGGAATTCGAAATCTCGCTTACGAAAATCTAGTTTCCTCCAAACATCGATCAAAAAAATATTACGATAAAAACGCCAACCCTAAAAATTTTGAAGTAGGAGACTATGTCTATCTCCAAAAAGTACCGAAACCTGGTGAACTTGGAGATCATTACAGGTCTTAGAAAAATTAAGTAAGGGTAATGTAAAAATAGAATACAACAAAAAGACACGAATAGTTCGCGAAAATAAATTACGGTATTCACACATAAATGCCGAAACCATAAAAAGAAAGACGAAACGCAAAAAAATAGCAAGTGATGAGTCCGACATCCATCCCAATAAATAAACCACCTTCCCAATCTATTTAACGATTCTCAGACCACCAATCGATCAACAATCACAAGTAATGCTTAACTTTTTCAGATGTCTCTATTGCTGGTAATAATAATGTTGCGCCTTATTCCGCCCGCAATTACCATGGTGGGATACGATTGTGGATCAGGCGCAACGAACATAACGACACTATCATTACTCGACATCGACGAATGCAATATTATCGCTCCGAAAGTAGAAGTCACCAAACAATACGTACAATTGTTACAACTGAATGAATATTCCGAAACAAAAGTATTACAATGTAAGGTAGAAATTCTCCGAACGATATACTACTGCGGTATGTCTTCGCACGTGTCAATCGTCAATAACGGTCAAGCTGAATACTTAGAAACCGTCAGTCGAGATGCCTGCAAGGACATGTACAAACATGGTTCAACACGCATAGGACAAACTCTGATAACAGGTATAAAACCAAATCGTACTACCATTAGCAGTCTCACTATGGCTAGCCATGTAAAAAATACAGGCGAATGCAGCGGTACATCATATTCTGACCCGTACGGAACTTGGGACAACGTTGTTGTACAAGGATCCGTCAAAATTACATTGAGAGAATACGTCATGCAAGTAATTTTATACTCAAACCAGATTCGGCTTAAATCCGGATCCTTCATCAACCGGATTCGTCAACAAATCCAAACTCTTTATTACGACATACTAGTCCAACAATGTAATCGACAACGCCAAATCCTTCAAAACAGTTTATCTCTCGCAACGCAAGCGCCTGATGAATTTGCATACAGATTAATGAAAGGACCAGGCTACATGGCCGCCATTGCGGGCGAAGTTGTACACATAGTCAAATGTATACCTGTCGAAGTAACATTAATAAGATTGGAAGAATGCTACCACCAATTTCCAGTAACCCACAAAAATGAAACTTACTTCCTCACTCCCAGAACCCATATCCTTATACGAAAGGGAACTCAAACCGACTGCAATGCGCTGCTTCCGTCATACTACCTGATCGGAGACTCATGGTACACATTCACCCAACCGAAACAATGCCGCCTCAGGTCATGAAACCTATGACCAAACCAACATGGCATTATAAAAATCCCGCATCATTAGCAACGAGCGGAATCTATTCCAAGGAAGATCTCGACAAGCTCCGAGAGCGTATAATGTTCCCAGTCGAAAATCCAGCGGTACTAAACAACATCGTACTCAGCATCACCGGCCAATCCACTTTTAACCAGGGGGAGCGATATCTCAACCTTCTCGACAAAGGATCTTTAAAGGGCCTTGCCGAGTCCGCCTGGAGCCACACCTGGGGTCGTTTTATCCAGTTTGGAACAGCGAGCGCAGGCGTCATCGGCATCGCGATCGCTATCAAGGGAATCAAGATACTCATCGATACACTCATCCATGGGTATGCTCTTCATGCAGTGTACGGATTGTCCATATACCTGATCGGCGCCATATGGGGTTCCGTCACCCACCTCCTGATACATTTGGCAAAAACGGCGGAAGAAAAGACTCCCCAGGATGTGGAACTTGGATTGGAACCGATCAAACCCAAACAAGCAACCGCACCGACCTCAGAAGACCACCAACGGAGCAACGGAGAAGAAACTGTCCCGCTAACAACACAGGCAGCACCGCAAAACCTTTATCCTTCCCTACGTTCCAGACCAGGATTCCTCGGTTGAACCCATTCCTTCTAAATGGCAATATTGCAATCATACGATGGAATGTTTAACGCATAGGGAAAGGAGATTGAAATTGACGATAATATGACTTTCTACCTTCTTTTCTTTTATCTATACTCTTGTCGTCATAAATATGACCAAATATATTTAAATATATATATGATAATTTCACTACATAGATACGTATATAAAAAAAATTATATACATTTTTTTAAGAATATACGAACACTTAAATAATAATATTTTTCAAGGACGCAACATTCCAATCTTTCGCGCAGGATAAGGAAAATAATGAAATAAGGACCAATCAAAATTCAGTTTCTTTCTTTTAATGTACACTGAAGAAGAAATGTTTTAATGTGTACATATACACGAACACATATACGGAGAATATTCATGTAGCGCCGATAATATGAGTCAACGCCGCAAGACTGCAATATCCGCGACTAGAGATCGTACGCTGCTAGGACCCTCTCAGACGCCGACCACGCAGGATGATCCCAGTCATCCTCAGGGTGTATCTGGCCCCAGCGACCCTCCATCATCCACCGGATGCGGAAGAAATCAAACTTGCAACCTTTCTTCAGGTCTCTCAGCAGGTCCCGGATCTCTTGACGGTTTCTCCGTATCATGCAAGCCGCCTCGATGAACGAGATCTATAAAAGGAATGGAGAGATCATCAAAAATCGTATAAAAACAAAGGAAAGGAACAAAAACCAGATCCGTATCAAGCAACCACTCACCGTCACGCCAGTCGTACCGTGCCTAGTGGACCTTGTAAAGTTCTAGACTGAAATATGCAGAACCCACTCGAGGATCCACCTTAAGTACAGGCCGCCCCACTACGACTGCAGCACCCATCCAGGCTAGGACGAGAGAAACCTAACCTGCCTCTACACCTCGAGGTCAGTCAATAGCAGCCACGTACCCGGAAATCGGTCTTCAACACGTCTTCAAACTTCTTGGAAACTCTACCAGAAGCAACTTTCACATCAGACTATAATGAAACGTAACTATAATTTAGGAAAACAATTTTACTACCACATATAACGCGAGCCACGTAATATCCGTACCCCAATACACATTGTTAGATTACACACGAGCTAATACACACTGTAAGTCGACGAATGACAATATCAGTCCACTCAAGCATGCTCCTGCAATTTCGATCATCACCCTCGATTACAGATCAAGCGGGACGCTCGATCCTAAAGGGGGGAGGTGTCACGTCGGGAGGCACATTGAACTCCGACCTAACCAAGGACTCCCACGGTCCCTTACGAAACCACGTGCACCAAAATAAGCACGATAAGAATATTCTCATTCCTCGACATATTTCCAAAGGCACGCTACAGTTAAGATGCCGCTCATTACTAGAACCTGAGCGTCGCGCACTCTCTCCATGCGGCCTCCCGTTTTTGTCTATTCAACGGCCGTATTGGACACTGGGCGCAACTTCTCGGAAAATCCATAAGACAAAAACACGTAACGCGCCTTCAGCGCAACGTCAGTCAGGCCCGGGAAGGTTTCCATCAATCCGGTCGTAAAATTTAGAAGTATCAAAAAGGGAGATGCATATCTAAAGGATCACGTAGCACCTAACCACTACGCTTTCCCCGATATAAACCAGGTCACAAAAATAGACTCGTGTGACTGCTGCATAAGAATACATGAATGCGTCCCCACGTTCTCTCTGATTACATACAAACCACATACAAATGAATCTCAGTAAGGCCCCGAAAAACTCCCAACGGCCCGATCGTTAAATTAAGTAGCACAGGAAAAGAATTCGTATGCGGAGAATGCAGATGCGCCCTCCTCCATAAAAACCTCCCACCAGAACCAGGTTCATGCGTTCGTTACGTATGATACTTCCATTTCCAAATTAAATGAGGTCAATACTCTATCTCTCCCACTCTATGAATTCGGGAGACCAAGAAATCACATATAAAGGGAGCAACCCAGCAGTATTTTTGGTAGTAGTCTTCGTAGTCTTCAAGCATTTCAAGTCCTTCAGGCACATCACAGCAGTTCGTTCATTCCAAAAGTCTACCGCACAGTCCATCGCTGTCGTCTATCAAAGACAATCTATTGGAGTCACTCTATAAGCCTATCAGTCCACGACGGTATTCTAATTTTCTATCTACGTTCAAAGTCTTTAATCGAATTAGTCGCGTTCATACCGTCGAACTTAGAAAAGGTTCAGGATTAGGAAATATCTCGAACCAGTATAATATCCAAAACATCAATTGTTTTCTAACCATCTCCAATCCTTGAAAATTGTACACAGAATAAAGTAAGTCTACTCGAAAATTGTACACGTGCCACCAATACCATCTGCGACCGCCTCTGGCCCACTAGCGAAGGCCCTAAATTTTAAGACCGACACCCGCTACCTGAACGACAGGGTTGACACCAAACGAAACCATCAATGTAAGCGAACCACATTTTTACACTCTTTGTACTCGAGCGTTAATAGAATTAGCCAAATTGGCTGATTCCAATAAATCATCAGTTAATTAGAAACGAGTCATTTCCAAATAATCGGATTATTTCCATAAATTGCTTAAAAATCCTTCCTTCCTCCAGCACATCCTCTTTTTACCCTCATTCCGTGCTATTGCGCTAGGCGTAGGGAAGAAAGAGGGAACCACACGTTATATGCCCACGTCCCCTCCGGACGTGACAGTACGTCGTTGGGAAGGCGGGAAAGGTGAGAGCGGCGTTAGCGCGACTGATGCCAAACATAGGCGGGCCGAGGCAGGCGAGGAGGAAGCTACTGGCATCAGTGGTCACTTCGGTCCTGACCTATGGTAATGACATTTGGGGCAATGCATTGACTACCGAGAAGTACCGACGAAAGACGGCAGCGGTGTCTACCGGCTCAGCGCCTTAAAGGTTTCCTGTGCGTTTCGCACAATATCGGAAGATGCAGAGTGCGTACTCGCGGGAATGCCACCAATAGAGCTCCTGGCCGAAGAGAGAAGATCCCTATACCACCAGAGGAGGTCACCGGCAGGACTCCAAGATGAGCACAGAGAGGAAATCGGGAAACGCAGCCTATAACGCTGGCAGCGAAAGTGGGATGCATCCGTGAAGGGGAGATGGACATACCGCCTAATTCCCCATATAGATGGTTGGCTGAACCGCAAACACGGGGAGGTCAACTATTACCTGACGCAGATGCTATCAGGCCACGGCTGCTTCAGAGCATACCTGCAGATGTTTGGTCACGATGAGTCTGCGGACTGTCCAAATGGATGTGGAGTACCAGAGGATGCTGAACACGCATTCTTCCAGTGCCCACGATACCAAGAAGAAAGAGAGGAACTGGAGGAGGTACTAGTGGAAGCACCAACACCAGAGACCTTGGTGTGACTCACGATGAAATCAGAAGAGAACTGGGTAGCGACTAGTAGTTTCGCTACGGCGGTGCTCAAGAAACTGCGCCAAGAAGAAAAGAAGAGAAGAAGCGAGACAGCGACGATAGCTGCTGATGCTTGAAAAAGAGGAAGAAAGCCAGTCGGCACCATCGGAGGAAGAGCTACGGCTGTGATCACTCTCGCGAAGTAATGCTTGGCGGCGGTCCCGCGGGAGTACAATAGGTCAGTGAGAAAGAGGTTCGGGGTTTTAGTTGGTACAGCAAGTGCGCGAGTCCAACACACGGGTTGCATGGAACCCGTTGCAACGGGTTGCATGCAACCTACAATGCATAAAGCATTTCCCCCCTCCTAAAAAACAATTTAAAAACACACACGCACGCTCACACACACACAAAACACACAGGATAACGAAAAAGTCCTTTTCGTTATTTACAAAAATTATCAATCTCTTTACAAAGACTATTATTATTTATGAAAAAATTTACATAAAAAAAAAAAATTACATCGGTATTCTATAATGCCCCCATGGTAGGGTTTTGGAGGAGCCGGGTATAATATATCGCTTATCGTCATGTCGGCTTAGAGCAATTTTTGTCTCATGGATTCTGTAGACTTTGTGCAATTTTGATCTGATGCACGTTTGCGGACGCATAATTTCAATGTCCTCATTCAAACACCGAACATAGTCTTCGAATTGTATCGTCCTCGTTACAACGCTATTGCGAACACGTTTAACTTTTTTTGTGTCCTTTTTTCCTTCGACCTGTGTCGCGTCCATTTTCGAACGAATTCCGATGAATGCCATCATAATGGCACCATTACATTCATCTTTCATAAGACCGGGTACCTTTTTATTCACTAGCGGACCATACTTATTGTCCCCACCGTAATCGCTCGTATCGAATTTTGCAATGTCACGCTTCATGTCGGCCTATACATCATCGCTCTCAATGTCATAGATGAGACTGTCTGTATCGATATACATGATTTCACACTTATGTCGATACAGAGGTGCCATATACTCATGATGAAATCCATACAAGCACGTTTTGAATATGTCGAGTATGCACATACCCACATATATCGACGTGTTCAATTTCACCTCGAGTTTGTGCAATTCCACAGCGATAAGATTTTCGGAAAAGACGCTTCGACTGTGGAAGTTTGGCTTCGCAATCACTGCCTCTGCGCCAAACCTGCCCTCCCATTTTGTCAAAAGTTTTACATCTACATGATTGCGCACATTCTCCATCGTTTAGCCAAACACCGCGTTGTTCATCAATTTGAATAAGTTTTTTTCAAAATCATTTTTGGCTACCGTCCGAAACTGAGTATTTAGCTCGATATATGAACGTAGCCATGTTGATTGAGTAAATTGTAAAACTTTATGGATTTTCGTAAGGCAAAGCCCATGCCGTAAACTCTGTTGTAAATTTCGAGAATGTATGAAATAGCGTATCTTATCATAAACGGTTACGAGCAGCTTCTCCTGCCGCTTACCCGGTGGTTTTTCGTGTGTTGGACAAAACGGCAAATCTTTGTGCGCATCATTTAGAGCTTGTGGATATTCTAAGTCAACCTGAAGCATGTAGCCTGTAGGTGAATCTAGCGGAATGCATGATGGATCAAACTGGGAGACGTCGTCGATCCATCGAAAATTTGCATATAGCAAAGGTTGGCACATTGCCCAACCATACAAATTGTTGACATCAAAATACATCAAGTATGATGATGCTTTGGATGGATCAAATGACTCCATGTACTCATTATTAGCACGGACATACCTGTTTGAGCATTGGCTAAGAGCACCGCGTATACCTCGTTCAACAAATAAAACCATATCGATGTCCGTGAGTAATTCGAATTTAACGTTCGTATGCTTTAGCATTGCATCCCAGGTGTATTCGGGCAATGTGTAAAAATACGCGGAATCCAGCCCATAACTCTCAATACATGTGTCCCGAAAGTTTTCGAAAATATCCCCCAATAATCAGACACCTGTCTTCAAGTACAAATCGCTGTATTCACCCGGCGTTCGAATGGAAAATCGCTCCTAAACATTCTGAGCATGTGCGTACTCGCTCTCGGAAATCGTGTCATCTGTCAGGGAACTATAAAATGCGTCACGTGGCGGTAAGCAAGTGTCGTCCAACTGATTCACATTATCTAAATATTCGTATGGGAAAACCTCTTTTCGCGTCAAGAAGTTGAAGTCGTCTCTCGATATGTCTGTGATATGTCTCTTTCGTTATCGGGAGTACATCGATTTTCCCTTCGAACGCTGTGGCTACTTCCTTGATTATAAAATGTGCATCATAACCTGATAATTTGTGGAAAACCACTGGAATGAAAAATGACTGCTTGTAATTTAAGTTGCAATTAGAATGGGCACGGCCTCTATAGCGCCCCGCCAGGTGGCAATGATCTCGAACGCGTACATCGTCTTGTGCAAATGCATATGTGACATTGAGTAGCGTTTCGAAAACTTGTCCATTCACCCGGTGTTAAATGGACCATTGGCACCTTGTCACAAAAAAATTCTTTTATGCGCAGTGCAAGATTTTCAAGCTCTTCAACAAACCACTTTATGGGATCGGTACTGCGACTTGAGTGATACGAAGAAAGCGATTCGTCGTATGAACAGCATACATAGTACCCAATACTAAATACTTCGTGCCGTTGATGATACGGTGTCGCGGTCTCCTCACTAGTCCCCGCTAAGACGCACTCTAAATCAGCATACACGATAAATGGATGTCGCTCTTTCCAGTTGAAGTTCGTGAATTGGAGCCATTTGTTCACTTCGTTTGGGAGTCGGATGGCACAATCATTTATCGCTCCAAAATCAATCTCGTGCGATTTCAATGTATCCTTTGATGAGAAGTAATGCAAACCTGCAAAAAAAATGAGGATTTTATTTAAATTTACTTGTCTGAGCGTCTACACATATTATATATATTAACTTTCTATATACCGATCGCATATATATTTTTTATGACTGTTTCTGCTCAGTTGTCCGCTGACGAGCCTCGACAGGTTCTTGATGCATGCGAAATGTCCCACAGTGTTATCCTCAGTATCGTGAATATATAGCAAATTTATATGTCTTTCCTTCTTCTGCCGACTCACACGGATTGGAACAATGTCTTTTCTGATGGTGGTAGTATATACATTGGTCGAAAGATTGTTTTGAAGTTCAAATTTCTTGATTTGATTCATCGTCATTGGGAATTCAATGTCTCGTAGATTTAGCACTGTTGAATAATGTGGGTATGGTATTGGGCGGTCACTGTTTCGTTCGGCGGGATATAAAGCTGCGACCACGGACCATGTAAAGCACGCATTGTCATTAGACTTTATATTGACAACTGCACGTTTCACTATTACTTCCCGTGGTAATTTCAAGTTGCAACCAGCGCGCATTGGATTAAACTTGTTTACATTTATTGTAAGATTGAGTATTTTCCGAAGCTTCCAACCACTTTCACGGTCTTGAAACTCATCGAGTATGGTTAAAGCAGGCTCCATAACACATTGCTCATACCACTCATTTAAATCAGTTGTGTCGAATAGTTCACTATTTCGCGTGTTGATACTTTTATTGTCATGTTTGTCACCACTCACAAATTCACCATTCATGATAGTATTAACTTTGACACTATTGTGCATGTAGATAGAGTTTTGCACACGTTGGAGCACTATGTTGCGAGCATTTTGGAGAAATTGTTGCGGCTCGATATGGTTGCGATTGATCATGGCGCCAGTCAATATCCGACTGTCGAATGATGTATCAATCTGTCGCCAAATCAATCCATGCTCACTGTGCCCTGCACCCGTGTGTACAGGGTGATTCAGTACAGGTCGTGAATCCGGCAATTACCGATTATGGACGATGCTCGGAACGAAGCTACTTAGCCAAATTTTTCAATTCACAACAGCTTTTAAATGGGAAGCAATAGAATTCTGGAACTCTAGGCCAATCAGAATCGCCGCTACGTATACGTAGGGAGACGCCTCAGTGCCGGGCTTTCAAGTCACCGATTCTAGACATTTGAAAAAGTGGCAGAGTTCAGACGGAATTTCGTATCGCGAACGAAAAAGTTCTTTTGTTCGAACCGAAGTTTGCTGTCCTTCTCTATCAAATGATGAAGCAACGAGTGATCGGCGTTTGTCACATGTGCAATGAATTACGCTGCGACGTCCAGTTCTTTCATTAAAACAATATTTTTATCCAAACATACGTAGATCTTAGGTTCTTGGATAATTCGAATGGGATAAATAAGTCATATGACGTAACGCTCGGTCCCGGCGATTTATTTGATGAACTCTGCCACGGTCGATTAAACCTTCGTGAACGATTTAAAGAAAACGCATCTAGAAATGTAGAATGCGCATTGCTCAGTTTTAAATGTTTCCGAGAGTGGAAAATGATGACGCAAATTAAAAATGCACACAAAATACACAGAAAGAAGTTGGCTACTAACGGATAAGGGAGAAAAAGGAATTGAAAAAGACTCGGAAGTTAAATGGAATACCCTCTGCAATCATAGATCATTGCGCAAAACATTGGTTTCATTTCGTTTCGTAGCCTAGTGCAATGGTAGCTGTTCGGAAACGCTCTTTTCAGCTTTGAGGGGCGTATATTTTAAAAATTATTCGAAGGAAACCAATCCGCCCACTGTAAATATCATTCCAATGAACAAACATGAAACATTATTTGAATAAATAGTCGTGCATATTGGATTCGTCTCGATACTGGAATAAAATTATTGTATGCGTATTTATCAAACTTAACGAAAAATTAAAGTCGGATCTCATGGAAATCTCCGTTTGGATCAATGTTTTTTTACAGTTGGGAATAAATACAAGTGCGAATGCAAGTGGTCTCGTTGTGGAACAATTTCTACAATCAGAAAACATTGAGCAAGACATTGGTTTCATTTCTTTTCATAGTTCACTGCAGCAGTAGTAGTTCTGAAACGATATTCTCGATATCGAGGGAGGTAAAATTTTAGAATCATGCATAGGAAACGAGTCCAAACAATGTAAACCTTTTGAGGTTGATGATGCGTCTCGATCCAATAAAAAAACGGTTAAAACAGGCATATTTATCAACGTTAAATCACATGTGAACTTCTCTTCGAGAAAGAAGAATATGAATTCGATATCGAATACGTAAAAGGAAAGCACAATGCAGTAGCCGACGCTTTGTCTAGAGAAGCACATATGCAACTACGTGAAAATTATAACACGGATAAGGCATTCAGCGACGAACTTATTTATCACGTCGAAACAGTTTCGTACGGAAACAACCAATATGTAATTACCAGCAATATAAATCAAACGGAATTTAAGATTAAACGCATAGGTGAGAGAAATACTTACAAACACAGTAAGGCAACCGCTAATAAACTCAAATCAATGATGGAGAGTGGTCAGGATGAAATCAAAATTATTAACACCCAAGTGATAAATCAATTCACCCGAAGAGAAATCGGAAAAGTTCTGAAAGCCGCAACCAAATTAATTACAATTTAAAAAGAAGAGACTCAAACACTGTAAAAGATTTAGAACCTTTCGATGAAGAAGAGCAAAAAAATCAGGGCGAGACTCCAGACCAATCTGAAATTGGTCTGGAGTCAGACATAGATTTGCCATATGACTATTATCAGTATTCGACACACAAGTTGTTTAACCCCAACAATTTGGGACACCTTTTAAAAGACAAACCCAATGTAAAAGGAAAACATTGGATAAAGGTGACTCAACCGACAGATAATAAACCTCAAAGTCTATACTATCAGATTCTTAATAAAGTAAGATCCAAGCTTACCATCAATAAAATCAAAGGAACTAAACATGTTAGGATATTTACAGATGATGTAATGACCAAAGCAGAGAAGGACGAGATTTTATCGATATTAAGATTCTTTAGTATCAAAGACCACGAAGCACAGTATGAATATTGCTTTCGACCTTCAAGGAACCTGACTACATAGACAAAAAGAAAATAATAGCAGAAAGTCACGGAACTAACCTAAGCTCACACTGTGGAGAGTATAGAACTATAGAAAGAGCAAAAGAACACAGGGAATGGGAACGCCTCGAAGAAGACGTAAAACATTATATTAAGAACTATTAAACATGTCAAAAGATCAAAGCTGTTAGAAATCGTAACATAGCCAGTGCTATTGTACCAAAACTACCAGATAAGCCCTTTTAAAAAATGGCGTTCAATATATTTGGCCCACTGCAAGGATCGCGTTCAGGTCACGAATACATACTCACAAGGAACATCCCTCAGGTGTCCGCCTCCGATTTTGTTGAAACTCATATATGTGATAGAGTATCGAAAACTTTGAAACACGTATTTTTTATCTGCGGAAAAACGGATTTAAGGGGGAAACCGCCTCTCGATGAAAGGCGTGTGGAAAACGAAAATTCTTCTAAAGAAAAGCGATAAAAAATCCACTATGAAAATGTTAATAAAACATTAAATTAGGGGGTGAACCACCCCTCAATTTGCCTTTTTTTCACCCCACACTTAAGAAGGTTGTATGCAAATTAATAAAACAGATATCATTTTGAAGGGGAATTAAAATTAAAGTTAACGGGGTTTTGCGTTTTGACGGCATAGCAAATTTAAGGGGGTAAACCACGTGTAACATAAATTTATTTATCATGGTCGTTTTTTCTTTATTTGAAGTGTATCCGCTGATTTTAAATATTTCTAAAGGATACAATTTGAAGTTTTATCATATTTAAAAATTATTACATCCGTCTTAAGGCAGAACACCACTGTGACCCCCTGTTTTTTTTACCATTTTTCAAGAATTTTTTTTTGTGGAAAAAAAAGAGATATTCGATTTTTTTTTGTTTTGTTCGTTGTTTATTGAAGATAGATTTTAAAAAATTTCAAATTTTTCACGCCCCATGGTGACGCTGGGGAAGCTCCCGCGTCAGGTACTGTTGCCTCTGCAGTGGTTCGCGGCACGCAGCAGAACTCTCTTCAAAGTCGATCTGAAAAAAAATACCGAGTGTTTTCGTTAATAATATGATATTTAGAAGAGAAGTACCCAGGGATTTGAAAAAATATTGATTTTTAAAAAATAGGCACGCTTTTTAAATTAAAGGACGATTTTCGAGCAAAATTTCTCGTCAAAAATAGGCTATAACTTTTTTTATTATTGAGATATCGAAAAAATCCTATGTACTTCTTTAGATAATCTAGTTTTATTGATGCAGTCCAAATTTGAAGTCGATTGGATAAAAATTGCTCGAGTTCTGCTGCGTGCCGCACTCAAAAAAAGGGGTTTGAGAAAAACGCGTTCAAAGTTTTAGGTTTGTTAATTTATGCGATAAATTGGGAAAAAAATGTTTACCTTTAATCAGCGATGCCGGCACCATATAGCTGGCCTTCAAGAAGCAAATCATTGTCCCTAGCATCTTTTCTCGAACTTGTAGAGACTTGCAGCGTCTTTTGCAGCGTCTGTGAGCGAGCGCTCCGCCAGCTCGATCCGCGCTGCGTCGGTTTCAACGCAAAAATTGAAACAATTTGGGCCGATAGTTATCCCCAACGTCTCCAAAACTTTCATGAGGCTTCTCAGGACATCATTGAATAATAATACCGCGATATCAGCAGCAATATCGACGACTTTTTTGCTCCCGGACTGACACTTGGGGGCTATTGCCCAAACTGATTTGTTGTAACTTTCGTTGTTGTTTTGCGTGAAGCCGCCCAAACACCGCTGCAGCAAATCGTCTCTGCTCAAATTTTCCAAGACTGGCGTAATTGCCTCCAATACTTCCTCAGGAAGAGGCGGCTTATGGCGATATTCAGAAATATTACCGCTTGCGACCGCTCGCTGCCACGAACACCACGACTCGGCTCCCTCTGGGCAATCGTCATGTTGTGGCTCACTATCTGTGGATATTTTATGTTTGATAGTTTCCCAAATTGCCTTCCTCATTTTTTCAACATCATCGCTGTTCCTCCGAATAGCCAAGCCGTAATATGTGCTCAACTCGTCAATCAATTTTCCGGTGAGCTTTCCTCTGCCAGACAATCCTTTTTGTTTTTTCACGATTTCGCGGAGGCGTCCCCATACGTTTTTGGACATGATCGATGCACTCTTTTTTTTATCTCGAAACCGTCGTATGGATCGCTATTCGATATGCCCAGAAACGTTTGAGAATTGCCGTCACCAATATAATATTTATATTTTATGCCATAGAGCTCTTCAGACCGTTGAACCATTTCGACAGCTGAGTCGACTTCCATTTTTCCGGAGGAGCCGCTATGGTTCGCCTGGCACTCATTCCCAGTACTCCGCGATGCTTTCTTTTTTTCCCCAATGCTCGCAAGCTTTGCAATATTTCGATTTCACCATAACGTCGATCACTTTTTTAGTGTACCAGCTGATTAGCGATATTATGCCGAAAAGCGAGCTGAAACCGCGCTTACGCCACGATCCGTCGCCTGAAACGATAATTCCGTCCTCCACCCCATTTTCCAACGAAATTGTCTCCTCCTCAAGTGCAGCCTTTTGTTTGCTCACTGTGCTCACAGCTTTAGTGGCAATCGAAATCGAATTTAAGATTCGATCGTAGAACGACTGAAATATGGGGCGCGGTAGGTCCATAAATGCACAAAACTTCATCAGGCCATTCAAACCGACGCCAAGAAGACGCATACTGAATACGATCCGATAATTTATTTCGTATGCATTGCCAATCATAGGACACGAATTGATTTGCACTTTTTCACAATGGCCGCAATCGACCTCGATTTTGAATCCGAGTCCGCACAAACTTTTTTCAGTAAACTTTATATCGCGATTACACACTTTGCACTTCACTAACGTTGATATAATGTTCAATACATTGACGAGGTGTGCTATACGATAACCGAAATCGTTAGTAATACCGACCACTAAATCGTCCGACGATTTTAACTTTTTCGCCGACGTGCTCACATACTCTGCAGAACTATTTTCGGAGCTAGAACGGTTCGGAGTTTTTCGATTCGAAATTTTCGTTTGACTCCTCGTCACATAGCTCCGTTTTGTCCCCTTTTTCCCCGCGCACACTTTCGGATTATCCATTTCGATGTGCAAAGAATAATTCTGAGCGTTCGATATTTATAAACGAAACGATTCGGAGCGTTTAGACACGAGTAGCGTCGCTTTTATTCGCAAACTGACGCTATGACGCTATCCCTATACCTGCCTTGAACATTTTTCACTTATCGCCACCCATGGCTTTTTTTCGAAACTATATTTATACCAATAGCCGGCTTTTGTGAAGGGAGACAAAAGAATACCTGGGAAAGACCCGCAGTACCTGGGAAAGGCTCGGTATACCTGCCGACCCTGAGGCGCGCAGCTGCGCGGGACCCCGAGCGTCACGGAGCGCTGCACCGCTCCTCAAAATATTCAATATCTCCGAAAATAATTATTTTTTCGACCTGGGTCCAACGGCATCTTAATCTTAAATGTATTTTAGATTTTTCTAGATGGTTTAAAAAAAATCGATTTTTTGAAGCCGTCACAGTGGTGTTGTCCCTTAAGGGGTAACTACCCGTCTGACGAGAAACAGCATTGAAGTATCCGCTTTCGATTTCGTTGAAACTCATATATGTGGTAAAGCATTGCAAACTATTAAACATGTTTATTTTTGTATCAGCAGAAAAACGGTGTTAGGGGATGAAACCATCCCTCAAAGTTTCTCCCACAAGCAGTCCACCAATCTGAATGAAACAAAATCGAAAATTCCTCTAACAGTAAGCGATGAAAAATCCACTACAAGAGTGTTGATTAGAAATATAATTAAGCGGTAAACCATCCCTCGATTTGCCGTTTTTTACCCCACGCTTAAGAGGGTTGTATGAAAATTAATAAAACAGGTATCATTTTTTAGGGGAATCAAAATTTAAGTTGACGCGTTTTTGCATTTCAGCGGGACAGCAAATTTAAGGGGGTAAACCACCGCTAACATAAATTTGTTCATCGCCGTCTTGTTTTCCGCGGAGTCAACATATTCTACCGCGTTTTTAAATTATTACGTTTTTAAATTTTTACATTTTATGGGTAAACTACTCCCTCTAATTGCTTTTCGTTGGAAGTTTCGCAAAAGGTTTCGCGAATTTCGTTACAACGGCTTTCATTTAATCGGTAATATCAATTTTATGTTTGTGTGTGCAGGCATAGTCGTTTGAGCTTTAGGAGCGATACTTTGGGAGTGGGGACGTGGGGCTACCCCTTACTCATGAGACTCATATTATCATAATTATATTTTCGTACCGAAATGTTTCCTCCTCTGATTCAAAAGTTTTGATGAAAGCATCTCCCATGCAAAGATGCAATGCAGTAACAAAAATATATTAACGATACTATTAATAAAATTCAAAAGGTATATATAAATGGTTTGCTCGTTTTTTTATTTCGCGTAAAAAAAATCATATGCAGATAAATGTTTACGCTTCGATTCTTAAGTGCGTCATTATCCAGAATGCTCCCGTTCGGAAATCTTCTATCTCTGTGTATGAAGTTATACAATCAACGATCAGACCGATGTTTATTTGCCTACGTATCAAACTTTCTCGACTAACTGCAATGATTAATTCTTCAAGCCCGAATATTCTTATCGCGTCATGACGCGATAACGATATGTGCGCAAAATGTTTATTTTACGCAGAATTTTTACACTGCGCAAATATTAAACGGCAAGCTATTATCATCTTGAACTGCAAGACGTTAATCATACATTACCCGATAATATGTTTGCATTTTCGGGTAATGTCCGATTGGCCTCTGGCAGTTCAAGTTGTCAATAGCTTACAGTTTTATCGCTTGCTTTATAAGACGGTTAACATTCGGATTCTTCCATTTCACGTTAAAGTGAGCCACAAACAGTATACTGTGTGTTGGAAAATACGAATTTCATCAGCCATGAAAGTCAACCCAATAAACGTTATCAAACTTCTACTAGCTGCATTTGAAGGTATGGATATTTCACAAATGCCGGTTGACAACGCGGAAAATGAACATGCGGACAGTTTTGAACAAATGTTGATCAGTTCCATGCAAGACTGATCAAATGCAGTTGAAATGATAGAGGAAGAAACGCTCGCTTTTCAAGAACCATTTAAACAGTACGAAGCCAATGCTGTAGAAGATGCCGTATGGCAAAAGGATACTGGTGATAGTGATTCTGACGCCTGTTCCAGTGATGATGAGGTGAACTACGATTACAAAAAAAGCAGTTCAATACTGGAGGTCTGGTAAGACAAAAATATCTAGAACTGTCAGATGATGTCCAAGAAATAATAAACCCGATTAATCTCAAGGTCTATAAATTGAGAAAACAAGTTCTACTATTAACAACCTTAAATCCTGGGATTAAGGACGACGATCACGTTTTTAGTAAGCAACTGACAACGAAGAAAATAAAAAAGCTAAAAAAAAGATTTGCGGACGCGATGCCTTACAGAACATGAGAAAGGATAACACCAACCTTCAGTGGATACACCTGTTTGCAAAGAGATTATATTATGTACGACCTGCAGACGCAATTCTTACAACTCAATAATATCAAAGACACACCGGAAAATCGTAATAAAGTAATACTCACGCTCAAAAGCTTAAAGGAAATAACTAAATAAATCACATGTAACGGGTCCTAATTCGTCACAAATAAATTTATAGGATCGGGACTCGAACAGTGAAGAAATTAAGAAAAACTCAGGTGTTTTTTGGTATTTTTTTAAACAAAAACGATTTATTCAGTTTCTACCGCTCGATATAATCTAAAAATAACGCTGTGTATAAGTGTAATGCGTTATTTGTGTTGTTTTTGTACGTTTCGCAATATCTTTCTCAGTCGGTCAAATACAAATACAAATGGTCTAGGTCTACGCGGCGCTTTCCCTTGCATCTTTCTCTTAGAGCGCGTCGAGTCACGGCGCGCTCTCACCCGTGGCGCTAGGACTCACGATCTATGTGCCGTAGGCGCGGGCGCTCTCTCGTCACGCGTCGATATCGATTCCTCTACCCTAGGCCTGCCCTCCGCGTGAGAGTGATCGACACTCTCTCCTGATCAATTATCGCGCGTTCATAATTGATCTGCCCGGTCTCCGATCTTGGCGTGCGAGGTCGCCACATACTGGTCTACGGTAGTCTATCCGCGCGATTTACCTCGATTACTCGACTGGCCCTTTTTTGCATGGATTTCGGCACGCTCGTTATTACGGGATACCTCCTTGCCCTTTCTGTGCTCCTGATACGTATTTATCGATAATAACGGTGTGTGACCATGTGTGTGTGTATGTGTGTTTTGTATGGCTATCGCGTACAATACTTGAATATGCGCTTTCTTATCTCCTAGTATGATATTTCTCGTATTTTCCGAATTTAATATGTTTCTGTTATATACAGGGTGACAATTATAAAGTGGCCACCCATTTTTTAAAATTCATGCGCGGCCATTTTGGGACGTCAAAGGTGCGCTTTTGAAATGGTTTTGCGAGAACTCTTTGAAAAAAATATAGCGCCTATGTGGGAAAAGTATATTCCAACAAAAAAAAAGAAAAAAATTCTGAGTAAAAATAAAAATGGCATTCCGCGCTTAGAGAAGCAAAGTGGACTTGATTCTGAACACGTAGGATCCGGATAAGGGCCTCAAAAAAATGGTACCATTGAGAAAAATGCCATTAAACAATCAATATCGAACGATAGTTCAAACTGAACTCCGAGAAACGGCGGAGTTGGAATGGCCAGGAACGGAGTGGGCGTTGGAGCATTCGCCGCTATGTTCTTGACGTGGCTGTCATGAGGCTGCAGAAGTCACCGAGAGATGCCGGGTCGTCGCTGACGTTACGATGACAGGCGTCCGAGTGTGCGAGTGTAACGTGGAATATGATTGTCGAACGATAAACGAGCGAGTGTCGTGAGAAACTCGACGACTGGCCTAACCATTCGAGCCGCGTTGGGTGGATGTACCGTTTGTGAAGGCAAAGAAAGCGGTCTTTCCGAAATCGTGTCTAAGGGGTGAATTAAGATAACAAAGAATGCGTGACGATTGAATGTGAATGTGGTCTTAAAGATTATGAGGAAGTGAGTTCACCTTAGAGTTTTGCGGCAAGAGGAGGCGATTGAGAGCGGGATTTAAGGGGTTGAATTGCAAAACGGCACGCGTGCAAATTTGTTTGTCGAAAACGGATCAGAGGACTTCCTTCAAACGGGTCGAACGTTTCGTTTGTGGGTGTGAGGAAGCTCCTTAGCGAGATGTTGATTATTGACGAGAAATGTTAAGGGGCTCACGCTGAAGAAGCACACGCGTGAATCTTATTTTGAATCGAAGTAGAGAATTTGTACGAGATAAAGTACATTTATCGACTTGTGCAGTGGCAGTTGAAACTTGAACGAAAACTCGACTTTGGGAAACCGCATTTAAGGGGCCAAATTAAGAAGAAAGGCATTACGGCATTCGCGATTTATCGTGGAACAGGTTTAATGGGTTTGTGAAAATATGGAATAGAATCAATCTACTTTTTTCAGATGCTAAATAACGACCTAACTTTGCCTCGAGTCCAGGACCTCATTGAAGGTCTCACACAGTAGTCCCAAATCCCAAAAGGCGGGCCAAAAGTCAAAAACGTATTCAATTCGGGTGAGTCTGTACTCGGGGGTTTTCCAGGTCGCTGAATATGAATTCGGAGTCAAAGTTCTCTTCGAATCGACGACTTTTAAATCAGGAAACGAATCCAAGTATGCATGCAAGTGTTTCTATTGTCGAATAATCCCTACAAACTGAAAACGCCGAGCCGAGCATCGGATTCGTTCACGTTCACAGTCCACAGCAGTAGTAGTAGTCCTCAATGGCTATTTTCGTGCCGAGGGTAATACATTTTTTTAAATCACCCACTGGGAACGAGTCCGAACAGTCGTAAGGTTATTTCGATAATGAAACACGAAACAGAATTTGAATGGACCGTTTTACATATTGGATTCGTCTCGATTCGATAAAAAAAACAAACGGTTGAAACAAGCGTATTTATCAACGTCGAATCTCATGTGAATTTTCGTTCGAATCGACGACTTTTAAATCGGGAAACGAATCCGAGTCTGCATGCAAGTGTTTCTATTGTCGAATAATCCCTACAAACTGAAAACACCGAGCCGAGCATCGGATTCGTTAACGTTCACAGTCCACAGCAGCATTAGTAGTCCTCAATGGCTATTTTCGTGCCGAGGGTAATACATTTTTATAAATCACCCACTGGGAACGAGTCCGAACAGTCTCAAGGTTATTTCGATAATGAAACACGAAACAGAATTTGAATGGACCATTTTACATATTGGATTCGTCTCGATTCGATAAAAAACAAACGGTTGAAACAGGCCCATTTATCAAGGTCGAATCTCATGTGAATTTTCGTTCGAATCGGCGACTTTTCAATCGGGAAACGAATCCGAGTCTGAACGCAAGTGTTTCTGTTGTCGAATAATCCCTACAATCTGAGAACGTCGCGCCGAGCATCGGATTCGTTCACGTTCACAGTCCACAGCAGCAGTAGTAGTCCTCAACGGCATTTTTCGTGCCGGAGGTGAAACTTAAAAAAATCACCCACTGGGAACGAGTCCGAACAGTCTCAAGGTTATTTCGATAATGAAAAACAAAACAGAATATGAATGGACCGGTTTTCACATTGGATTCATTTCGATCTGATAAAAAAACATACAGTTGGACCAGGCGTATGTATCAACGCCGAATCCCATGTGAATTTTCGTTCGAATCGACGACTTTTAAATCGGGAAACGAATCCGAGTCTGCATAAGTAGAATAGCTGTAGCGGTTCTGACCCAAGGGGAGGTGGTGTGTCAGGAGTGGTGAAGCCAAGGTGGCGCCACCGCCGAGGTGAGGTCGCCGGGCGCGTGTGCCGTCACAGAGAGGCCTATGTGGCGGGGGGTCATGTGGTCCGTGGAGCGACTGGCGGCGCGGGGGGGGGGGGATCCGCCGTCGATCTGTGTGTGTGTGCGCGTGCGTGCGTGCATGCGTGCGTACGTGCATGTACATACGTGCATGTGCGTGCGCGTGCGGGTGTGTGTGTGTGTGTGTGCGTGTGTGTGTGTGTGTATGCGTGTGCGTGCGTGCGTGCGTGCATGGGTCGGAAAATTTTCGGTAATATGACAACGCTAGGCGCCACATGAAGGGCGTCTCAAAGCTCGCTGACACTCGAGACAGGTCCTGACAGGTTCCTTGGAAAAACTATAATCTTTAGGGATCAAAGAGACCGCAGATGGACCACTTGAGCGCAGCTGCACTTTTGTGCTCTCCACGGTTCTACGAACGTGTTTAAACCTGTTTTTCACGATTGGAAAAGGGGGGGGGTTGAAAATTTGAGTGGTAGGCTTACGAGGGAGCTTATAATTTCATGGACCCAGCTCAGATTGCACTATTCTACTGCACCATCAACATCTAAAAAGAACTTTAAAAGTGCGGCGAAAATGGATCTCTCGAGTATCAACAAAGTCGGCCGGATGGCGGAATTCCTCCCAACGAAGAAGCTGTCAGAACTCCCCGTTAAGTCGGAACGACTAATCTTCGACATGAGGGCCGTACAAACCAAATTTTGGAAATGCTACATCGTGGCCATCGCGGATGAGTTTGCCGTCTTCTAGCCAGCGCGGCTGGTAAAGGCCTTCGATCAAGATCTGAAAATGTTCGAGAGTATGCTGCAACTGGCCCGCAATGGTCAACTCTACATGAAGTACATTGGTGGAAAATACAACAGCGTCGAATTCCATCGAGTCTGAGAATGGTGGAAAAGAACGCTCGTGAAGGCCCGGCGGAAAGAACAAGTTGAACAGCAGCCAGCATCATCACCATCGTAGAGTGCAAGGACCGTTTGCATCACAGTCATCATCATCGTAGAGTTTTCGACGCTCGAGTCTGAGTATGGTGGAAAAGAACGCTCGTGAAGGCCCGGTAGAAACAACGAATTCAGCGGCAGCTGGCATCGTCACCATCGTAGAGTTCAACGACTGTTTGCATCAGAGTCATCATCGTAGAGTTTTCTACGCTCGGTGCTATGTAAAAATGTACGAAAAAACTTTTTCATCGAATATAAGGTAAAAAAAAAAATTCTCGTCAAACTGTATTCGCCGTAGATATAGGAAATAAATGGAGAATGATATTTGTTCAAAATGTTTTTATTCATTAAAAAAAAATCCCCCACTCACACAACGCTTCGTACACAGAGAGCCAGCTTTTCAACGACTTTACATTCGCTTTGGCGCAATTGTATTTTGTATTGAAGGAATGATGGGGACATTTAACGTTTACGATTTTCGGCAACTTCTGCAGCGATGGACAGTCCAGAGTCTCCAGATCGATGACTTTTGTTGCTGAATCTGTGAATCTCGATAGCCATGAGCACTTCTCGAATCCCTTGGCATAGATCGTAGGAGCTCCTTCCAAGATTCCTCGAATTGTCGTTCTAGCTGCCTCGTATGGTATGCCGCTGTGTTCCCATCGTATTCCATGATAATTGCGTTCCAGCCACTTGTTTGTCATTTTGTACTTGGCCGGTAAAGCGTTCCAGGCGAATGGTGCATCGAAGAAGAATGTCAGCGGTTCAGCGTTCTTCTCATGGAGTTTGACGATGGACATCTCCTTTAGGACAAATTCGTTGACGGGTCTCTTGAACCCTTGCACGTCGACGATAAGCTCCATGATGACTGAAGTAGGCGCGGATCATTGGCATGATTTTATACCAATTTTTTAACCCCACCACTGATTGGAATGTACTCGACAATACGATCATGGAGGATCATGCAGTACGCTGAAGTTTGCGATGGAATATTGTTTTTCAATTCAAACTCAAGGCGCACATCAACAGGACCGGACTTGAGCGAATCGTTTCGTTTTGAACAGTCAATGACAACGAGGGGGGCTTTTTCCAAAAATTCCATCCTACTCAGCCATGGTTCAGCCTCTTTGTTGTAATAGGTCGGCTGAAAGTTTGCATACATCTCGTAGAGAAGAGCATATTGATTTTTATGAATGTTCAAATTTAAATTTCCATATGGATAACATTGCGAGTTGAGGTATAGCTTGACGTCGCTCAGGTTACAATGATCAAAGTGGCTCGCATTGTGTTTCTTATTTTTCCGATCCGTCTGCAACGCGAGTATGACATATCGTGGCTTCTCCAGCTGATTCGAAGTTTTCACAGACCACACGTGCTTGGAGGTGGCAGGCAGCAATGGATATTCATACAGTTCCCATGTTCGGAAACTCATGGAGATTGGTGCGTCTTTGGCGAGAAACTTTAACAGTTGAATTTTTCGCTGATCCGAGACTGTCACATACGGCACGAGCCATTCTATTTTATGCAATACGAGTTTGTAGTCTTCAGGCGCTGTTTGTACAATGGCATTGTCGTCGGTCTTTGATCTCGTGAGAATCAACTCGTGCTTGGCATTTACGACAATTTTCCGATAATCTTCGGCAAATCCGAGGAGCATGCTGAGCGGAATGCACACATCAAAGTTTCCCGATACATCTACAATCTGCTTGGTCTCTTCGACATCGAGCCATCCAGTGTTCTCGAGCATAGAACTTTTGGCCGGTGAGAGAGATGAATATCCCTTAATTACACTCGTAATGCCGACATTCTGATTGGGATCGATTTCTATAGCATTCAGCTCATATCGCATTTCCTCAAACAAATGACAAATGGCATTGTTGACGAGACTTGTAGCAGTGGGTGGCGCCCCATCGCGCTTGGATAATTTTCCACATATGTGTAGCGAATTCTTGCTTGGCAGGATGGAGAGGTCTTGATGTTAGATGGCAATACGGATTTCATCGCTGTTATTGAAGGTTGAAGATGCATATGGCTGATGAGCGTGAATCTCACAATGGATGATGGATTCATCAAAGACCACGGGTGTCTGAATGTTTACGATTTCTCCTTCCATTTTGCGCAACAGATGCACAGAGCACAGACTAAATAATTTTTTACACGCTTTCGCCACGCACTTTGAGACCCAAAGTCTTCAAGAGTAGCACGTTTTGAGGTGTTAGCACTTTGGGCGCTGGCGGACGACTGATTGTTTTTATCCATGACCGTTTATTGTTATTGGAAGATCTGTTGAAAACAATGCCCATCACGACTTTATATGCAGGCGTATGGTGATTACTTCACCGCGGAAATTTACCAAATCACCGTCTTGATCCACTATGCGAAGCTGTATCGTGTCAATCGTTCGGCTCGTGATTGGCAGATAAATTACATGGGAAGGAACTTCAATGATCTTATAGCCCGGTGGCACAGATGGAAAAAATTCGTGAATTGTGTGTACTTTTTGTCCGTTAATATAGGCGCCAGCGGTAATGTTGCACTCAACGCGTAGGGCGTTCACTTTGAGAATGGCTACTGGAAGATCGAATTCGTGTCTTTTATTGGCTTCCAATTTGCGTGCGGTGAAGCCTAGCAGATGACCAATAGAATCTTTTGGCTCAAAATTGACCTCACGATCACACTCGATCTCACTGCGTAGCGTGTTATTGTTGGGTTTAATGCTGATGCTGACGTTTTTACGCTCGAGCTCTGCTTGTACAAACGTCTCAATATCCTCTATTTCATAACTGCCCGTAGGTATCGTCAACACCTCATCTCCCATGTAAAGTTTATCATGGTCATCGTCGATATTTGGAATAGAGTTGAAGGTTAACAATTCAACGGGACCGACGGTATAACTTTTGTGTGGCGAGAGTTCGATGGGGGGAAAGTACTGCGCCTCGAGTATGGACGATGAGCCAGATATGGTCAATGTTAAACTTTCGTCCATGATGCTGGTAAATTAACAACTGAATTCGCCACGTCATTTCCCTCCTATATATAGTGTATATTTGTCTTTGTGCTGCAGCTGCCGAAAAAGAAACTTGAGACACAAATGTCCACATTCAATCGTATCATATTCCTGATATCCCTTATAATTATAATTTACGCTACCGACACGGAAATATCTCATGAGCTCGGATGGTAGTGGAAGATTGCCGAAACTATCAAAGTACATGACTTTCGATCCGGTCTTTTTGTAAGCGACCCAATGCGTGCCAGGACCGACATTTTCATCCAAATTTACAATTGCTGCTTCACATTTGAGAGGTCCGCTCGCTGGCAATGTGTCGCGCATGTAAACTCCGCGAAAATGTGGAATCTTTAGGATTTTTGCATATTTGAGTAGGTCGTGGTCGGTGAGGGGTCGGTGAGGTAGCGTTACTTCTAGTTTTTTGGCTTGATATGAAGGCACAATCCTAGCTTATATGGTTTCAGATGTAGACCCCGACCTAATGCAATTGCTTCAATTGTCCGATTATGACGCTTACTTTCATCCAATTCACGTTTAGCTGCTTGAGCAGCATTTACGGCTTTAGCTATACTAGCCGCACCACCCGACAAAGCACCCGCAGCGCTAAGACCAGCAAAAATGGGCACGAGGAAGGGCAATAAACCACCAATTTTATGGGGTACAGGTAGAACCCGAGGTGTGCGCACTTTACCACCTTGCAACTTTACAGCTGCACGAGCACCCTTTATAGCTGATTTAATAATCTTATGCGGACCATTACTTTGAATCATTGTCTTCTTTGCAGCGCCAATTATCTTTTTCAAACAAACGCCACCCTTGCGGGCCTTTATTCCCATGCCAAATTTTCTCTTTGTCTTCATAATATTTGCCACACCCCAAGCACTGGCTTTTTCACCGATACTAGCGTCTCTCGCGGTACCACGTTGCCTAGCCTGTTCAGCCAACACTTAATCCGCCAAATGTCTCGCCTCAAGATTATCCGGATTTGTCGAATACGCAATATCGTGTTGTTTGCAAGCCGTATCCAATGAATTAATGCCTGGATCACCACGAGCAAGGCGCTTGGCCAACTTTGTGCCTGGTCCACAATACTGATATCCAGGCAAATGTAGTTCAACGGGGAGTTTGTTGATTAGGCGGTTGACCAAACCTTTCCCACTCTTTCTATGCACAATCATGTCTAAAGACAATAGGCGACTGACGGATAATCCCTATAAGATGCCTATTTATATGATTTCGCCGTTAGTCGTGTGTGAGATGACGTCCACGAAGCAAACTATCGGAGGCGGACTTCCCGTGATAAATTTCGACGAGTTTGTCGAAGACCGTGGAGGGAAAAAGAAACGACATGGGTATTTATTGCCGGATAGCATACGTGCACTGTTTTGTGGTCCATCGAATTGTGGGAAAACCAACGCTTTGCTCACTCTCATCATCCATCCGAATGGTTTGAGAGTTGAGAATATTTACTTGTATTCCAAATCGCTCAAGCAGCCAAAGTATAAGTTGCTCGAACAATTACTCGAATCTGTGAGTGGAGTTGAATATCATCCATTCGAGGCGCATGAACACGTGATAGCACCAAGTGATGCACGATCCAACTCTATATTCATCTTTGATGACATAGCATGCGAAAAGCAGGATAATGTTCGGGCCTTCTTTTCCATGGGACGACACGAGATTGTTGACAGTTTTTATCTTTGTCAGACGTACACTCGTATTCCCAAACATCTCGTGAGGGATAATGCAAATTTCGTGGTGCTTTTCAAGCAGGACGATATGAATCTCAAACACGTGTACTATGACCATGTTAATACGGATATGACTTATACGTGCTTTAAAAACATGTGCGTGAAATGCTGGAATTCTGACAAGTATGCATTTATCACGATTGACAAGGATAGCGATATTAACGGAGGTCGATATAGACAACGTTTTGATTATTTTCTCACTATTGATAAAGGACTCATCGCTGGTAGTTGAAGAGACAGTATTACGCATGCCGTTGTAGTGACAACATGAAGAGCGAACAATTGTTGCGTGAAAAGGATGTGTTGCGTGAAATTGCCAAGGCGAGCGATGCAATCAGACGAAAGCATCGAATGATGGAAATTGGGAAAGATAACGATCAGCAGAGAATGCAGGATGTCTTTAAGCCTATAGTGGGGCCATTGGAGAAATTGGTGTCGTATAAAAATGGTGAGGTGGTGGCGGTGAAGAAGGAAATTAAGGATGAAAAAGTGGGAGATAATGTTGAAGAAGAAAAAGAAGATGCGTTAAATAGTGTGAAACATCAAAATGAGACACATGATTCCTTGAAGAGTGAAACACAAGATTCGTTTAAATTGATATATGAGGATGATGATGACTCGCAACATGTCGATGAGCTGATCAGCGAATATCTCCTGCTATTGCAAACAAATAGAAAGGCAACCTTGGATGTATTATACGGTGTACGAAATCTTGCTAACAACAAGTTAATGATTGGCAATTCTCCGATAATTTTCGACTCTGAACATATTCGTGTGGGAGATGCGAGTTATGCGAAAACTGTCGGATTAACGGAGCTGTTGTTTAAAAAAGTGCCTAATGTTGAAACTCTCACACCGGACGGTTTGAAAAACTACGAAAAGATTGTAATCTCGACGAATGCGCACAAAAAATTGTATAAGCCTAGTGAGGCTATACGACGTAACACCAGCCACAAATTTAACACATATATCGCAAATATAGTCGATCATCATGTGGGACAGGGTATGCCAAAGTATAAGCTAGCTAGAAAAAACACCCAATTGGACTATATTTATTGGGACAATCCAAACGAGCTAGTGGATCGTCTTCGCTTACTTCTGGCATCCCAAGCAGCCGGAAATTCATCACATGCGAATGAAATTATATCGATTATTGAGGAATTGCGTGAAGCTGAAATCATTTATTAACTCGACATCAGAGAATTTACGCGCTCTCATCATGAGTGTCGATGTGTTTGGACGTCATTCAAGTAGGAGTGTACTCCACAGTAAGCAAGGTCCTCCAGGTCGACCCGGGATTGGCTTTAGAATTACCACAGATGGTCATTATGACTTGAGACAGAAACGATTGTGTAACATTGCAAATCCGGAAGGAGAAGATGACGCCATCACTCTAAGTGCGTTACAAAAGAAATCTCGAACTATCATTAAGAACATACGCAAATAAATGAATGAGAGTAGTCACTTGTTGGTTAATGTACTTGAAGCTACAATACGAGACATTGCGAGGACACTCGAGGCCGATGTCAAAGCTCTACAAGATTTGGTGATTCGTAATTCAAACGTCATTGCTGAATTGGACGCACGACTGAGTGGACTGGAAAATGAACGAAAAAAGGGGCGCTCTCGTGCTGAAGCTACATAAGCCTGCTCGACGAAACTATCCGCGTCGACATGTCGACATCCGTGGCTTGGACGAGACCTGGCAAGCTGATCTCGTCGATATGTCATCATACGCGTGTCGCAACTCCAAACACAACTTTCTCCTCACCGTCATCGATACCTTCTCGAAATTCGCCTGGGCCGTGCCAATGCTGAGTAAGAATGATAAAGATGTAGCAGCAGCAATGAAGTCGATCCTCGTTAAGGGACGCATACCGCAGAACTTACACGTTGATCGTGGAAAAGAATTCTACAATTGTGACGTTAAGGCCATCATGAAAAAGTACAATATTCACATGTATTCAACACATAGCAACTTGAAGGCATCCATTTGCGAGCGTTTCAATCGTACATTGAAGAACAAGATGTGGATGCAAGAACAAGATGTGGATGTGGTAATTATAAGTGGATCGATATTTTTGATAATCTAATTGCCGAGTACAACGATTCTGTACACCGCACCATTAAGATGAAGCCGAGAAATGTCAACGCGGAAAATGAGAAGCAATTGCAGCAGATTTTCAATAAGCCTCCGATGAAAAGATCGCCAAAATTCGCCGTTGGTGATAAAGTGAGAATCAGCAAATTTAAGACTGTTTTCGAAAAGGGTTACACCCCAAACTGGACAACGGAAATATTTACAATCTATCGTGTGAAAAAAACTGATCCCGTGACGTACCACTTGAAGGACCATAAAGATGAACCGCTCGCCGGTGGTTTCTACGAACAAGAGCTTCTCCGTGTCAAGCACCCCGATATCTATCTCATAGAAGCGGTATTGAAGAAGCGCGGTAATCGAATGTTTGTAAAGTGGTTAGGTTTCGACAATAGCCACAATAGTTGGATAAGTAAATCCGATTTGTAGTCGGTAATAAAGAAAGTGGAAAAATATGTGTGTTTTATGACTCTTGACCTGGTGGTCGTCCCCGCATCCCTCCAAGGCCTCTGACCCACTCCGCAGCAGGCTTGCTTCTCCCCCGTCTCGCCGTCACCCTTTTTTCATGGAACGTGAGGAGATGGATAGAGTGAATAAACACGTGTGATTATCAACAGTCCTATTTTTCATTTACGGAAAATAATAAAATCCATTCTTGCACAATATATACAACAAACATAATTTTAACATCGAGTAAACAAAATATATACATAATTTCCATGAGTTTTATACATCGATATTCACAAAAATGTACACAGTTTTACATCAAGATTGTGGAAAAAAAATTACAAAACTTTTCACGACTGTATTCTGTAATGCCCCCATGGTAGGGTATCAGAGGTCCCAGGTATGATATACCGCTTATCATCATGTGGACTCAGAGCAATTTTCGTCTCGCGAATGGTGTAGACTTGGTGTAACTTTTATCGAATGCACGTTTGACTACGCTCCATTTCAACTTCTTCATTCAAGCATCGAGCATAATCGTCAAACGTGATTGTCCTCGCCACAACGCTACTCTTGACGCCTTTAACTTTTTTCGTGTCCTTCTTACCCTCGACACGTGTCGCGTACATTTTCGATCGAAGTCCAATGAACGCGGTCATAATTTCTCCATTGCATTCGTCTTTCATGAGACCGGGTACCTTTTTGTTGACAAGCGGCATATCATACCTATTGTCCGCTGAATAGTCGCTCGTATCAAATTTTTCAATGTCGCACTTCATGTCTGCATATACATCTTCGCTCTCAATGGCATATATGAGGCTATCTGTATCGGTATACATGACTTTACATTTATCTCGATACAGAGGTACCATATACTCATGATGAAATCCATACAAGCACGTTTGGGATATGTTGAGTATGCACATACCCACATATATCGGCTTGTTGAATTTCTGAATTGAAAAAACTTCGGCTGTGGAAGTTTGGCTTCGCAATCATTGCCTCCGCGCCATACCTGCCCTCCCATTTTGTTAAAAGCTTTACATCTACATGATTGCGTACATTCTCCATCGTTTTGCCAAACATAGCATTATTCATCAATTTGAACGAATTCTTTTCAAAATCATTTTTGGCCAGCGTTCGAAACTGAGTATTTAACTTGATATATGAACGTAGCTATGGGGATTGTGTGAATTGTAATATTCTATGGATTTTCGTGAGGCAAAGCTCATGGCTTAAGCACTGTTGTAAATTCCGGTAGTGTATGACGTAGCGCTTTTTATCGCAGACGGTTGCTAGTAGCTTTTCTTCCCGCTTACCCGGCGGTTTTTAATGTATTGGGCAAAACGGTAGGTCTTTGTGCGCATCATGTAGAGATTGGGGATATTCTAAGTCGACTTCAAGGATGTAGCCTGTAGGTGAGTCTAGCGCGATGCGTGATGGATCGAAATTGGACACATCGTTGACCCATCGAAAATCGGCATATGGCAAGGGCTGGCACATTGCCCATTCATACGAATTGTTGACATCAAAATACATCAAGTATGATGATGCTTTCGATGGATCAAACAACTCCATGTACTTGTTATTAGCGTGTGCATATCGGTTAGAGCATTGACCCAGACCACCGCGTATACCCCGCTCAATGAATAAAACCATATCGATGTCAGTTAGTAATTCAAACTTGACATTTGAGTGTTTTAACATTGCATCCCAAGTATACCCCGGCAATGTGTAGTAATACGCGGGATCTAGGCCATAGCTCTCAATGCACGTATTCCGAAAGTTTTCGAAAATATCGGCTGATAACAAGACATCTGTCTTCAAGTACAAATCGCTATAGTCACCCAGCGTTCGAATGGAGAACCGCTCCCAAACTTTCTCAGCATGTGCGGACTCGCTCTTACATACTGTAGCATCGGTCAGGGAGGTGTAAAATGCCTCACGTGGTGGTAGGCAAGTGTCGTCTAGCTTCGTCACGTCATCGATATATTCATAAGGGAAGACCCCTTTTCGCGTCAACAACTTGAAATCGTCTGTCCAGAGAGTTGAAAATTGCGTGCGTAAAATTTTGAGTTTTTCGTCGGTCAAGAATGATGATAATTTGTCGAGACTTGTGTTGAGGAATTTGTAAGAGTCGACAAAGCGCAATTGGATCTTGTGTTTTGAATCGTCTTCAATTTCAACATGCTTCGTGAAGGAGATGTATTTCCCCTTTGTGATTGGAAGCACATCGGTTTTTCCTTCGAATGCTGTGGTTACTTCCTTGATTATAAAATGCGCATCGTAACCGGATAAATTGTGGAAAACTACTGGAATGAAAAATGACTGCTTGTAATTTAGGGTGCAGTTGGAATAGGTAGGGCCTCTATAGCGCCCAGTCAGATGGCAATGATCTCGAACGCGTACATCTTCTTGCGCAAATGGTTTCTCACATATGTGACATTGAGTCGCTGCTCGAAAACTAGCCCACTCACTCGGTGTTAAATGCACCATTGATACATTATCACAGAAAGTTTCTTTCATCCGTAGTGCTAGATTTTTTAGTTCTTCGACAAACCATGATACGCAATCAGCACTGCGGCGTGAATGATACGAAGATAATGAATCCTCATATGAACAACACACGTAATATCCGATACTAAATACTTCATGGTGTTGATACATATCTTTCGCTAGGTTCTCCCCATCGGTCTTTGCCAGGACACACTCTAAATCAGCATACACAATGAAGGGATGTCGCTCTTTCCGGCTAAAGTTGCTGAACTGGAGCCACTTATTGGTGTCGTTTGGTAGTCGAATTGCACAGTCGTTTATCACTCCACAATCGACCTCATGTGATCGTAATTTTTCCTCTGAACCGGAGTAGTGCAAACACCTGCAAAAAAAAAAGATTGTTTTGTTTATTTTGTCTAGCATATATAATCACATACATGTATATTATGTTAACTACATACCGATCACAGATATATTTTTTATGCTCCATTTTGGTCAGTTGTGCGCTCACGAGTCTCGACAGGTTCTTGATCCATACGAAGTGCCCCACATTGTTGTCCTCAGTATCTTGCATGTACAGCAAATTGATGTGCTTTTCCTTCTTGTGTTGCGTGACTCGTACCGGAATAATATCCTTTTTGGTGGTGGTGGTGGTTACACGTTGATCGATACATTGTTATGAGCTTCAATTTTTTAAATTTGATTCATCGTTACCGGGAATTCGATATCCTGGAGATTCAGTACTGTCGAATAATGAGGATAAGAAGATGGACGGGCACTGTATCGTTCAGCCGGGTATAGAGCAGCGACAACTGCCCATGCGAAACATGTGTTATCCTCAGATTTGACGTTAACGACGGCCTTCTTCAACATTATTTCACGCGGCAATGATATGGAGCACCCGGCACGCATCGGATTATACTTATTCACATTTATCGTGAGGTTAAGTATTTTCTGCAGAGCCCAGCCACTATCACGTTCTTGAAATTCATCGAGTAAGGTTAAAGTGGGCTCCATAACACGCTGTTCATACCACTCACCCAAATCGCTTGTGCTAAATAGTTTGCAGTTTCGCGTGTTGATACTTTTATTCGCATGTTTGTCACCACTCGCGAATTCACCATTAAACACTGTATTGATTTTGATGCTGTTGTGCTTGCCGATAATATTTCGCACATGATGGAGCACTAGGACTCGAGCATCATTTAGAAAGTGTCTCGGCTCGATGTGGCTGCGATTGATGATGGAACCGGTCAATATGCGACTCTCGAAGGATGTTTCAATCTCACGCCAGATTAACTCATGATCACCATGTCCTGCGCCCGTGTGTATGAAACGACGCCGCACACAATTTCTCAATCCTTCCAGCCGCGCTATTTGGGCTATCAATGACTGTTGAAGTCCAATTGATAGTCGCGGGCGCTTAATCCGGCTTTGCGTTTCCAATTCTTTGATAAACTCAACGCACCGTTGTTCCCACACAGCAAAATCTTCGAATGAACTTATAAGCGCGGCTTGGTCGTGCAAGATTTGTTCTGACTTCTCCGCGTTGCCCTCCATACTTGATGAAACGAGGCTTCCCAAAAGAGGTGATGTTCACTAACTGACTGCTCGATCCAAAGTGTGAACACGTTTGAGCGCGGCAGATCATCAAAAATGGTTTTCCCCTTTTTCGTCTTTCCCTACCGTCTCGGAAAAAACCACCAACCCACCAGAATTTTCTAATATCGCATTGGATTGCCGGGAAAAATAAAAGAGCATCTTAGTCGAGATGCGTGTAGTAAAAAAAAAATTCATAGGCTCTCCATCGGTGCGCAAGTGGTCCACGGTCGAAGCCTAAAAAGGGTCTTTATCCATGGATCTCCCAAAGTTTATAGTTTTTCAAAATAAACACCCCGATATCATATATATGCTCGGAATAGCGAAGCAATAAAAAAAAATCTAATAGCTTGGAGAGTGGTGTTAACGAAGAAAAAATCCTTAACCATGGGGCTAACTTGTCTAAACCTGCATGATTGCAAGTGTCGGCATCAAGGTTTGACGTTGCACTCTCTGTATATATTATCATTCAGAGATGAAATACTAAAGCCCTGTAAAATGGAAATGCATTTTTTCCCCCGGATCACTGTCTTCGTCGCATGCTGTCGTAAAATTTTATGGGTTTTCAAGTGTGAACCTATGGAATGATGAGGCTCGAGTTACACATGCGAAGCGATAGGGTATGACGGTCCCTGGCGCTCAACGTAAGAAAAAAAAAGAACATCTGGATACATTCATGTAGCTTTTCTTAGCCCTCTACGTAACACACACACACACACACACACACACACACACACACACACACACACACACACACACACACACACACACACACACACACACACACACACACACACACACACACACACACACACACACACACACACACACACACACACACACACACACACACACACACACACACACACACACACACACACACACACACACACACACACACACACACACACACACACACACACACACACACACACACACACACACACACACACACACACACACACACACACACACACACACACACACACACACACACACACACACACACACACACACACACACACACACACACACACACACACACACACACACACACACACACACACACACACACACACACACACACACACACACACACACACACACACACACACACACACACACACACACACACACACACACACACACACACACACACACACACACACACACACACACACACACACACACACACACACACACACACACACACACACACACACACACACACACACACACACACACACACACACACACACACACACACACACACACACACACACACACACACACACACACACACACACACACACACACACACACACACACACACACACACACACACACACACACACACACACACACACACACACACACACACACACACACACACACACACACACACACACACACACACACACACACACACACACACACACACACACACACACACACACACACACACACACACACACACACACACACACACACACACACACACACACACACACACACACACACACACACACACACACACACACACACACACACACACACACACACACACACACACACACACACACACACACACACACACACACACACACACACACACACACACACACACACACACACGCACACGCACACGCGTACGCACATGCACGTATGTACATGCACGTACACGCATGCACGCACGCACAGATCGACGGCGGATCCTCCCCCCCCCCCCCCCCCGCCGCCAGTCGCTCCACGGTCCACATGACCCCCCGCCACATAGGCCTCTCTGTGACGTCACACGCGCCCGGCGATCTCCCCTCGACGGTGGCGCCACCATGGCTTCACCACTCTTGACACACGACCTCCCCTTGGGTCAGAACCGCTACAGCTATTCTGCTTGCATGTAAGTGTTTCTGTTGTGGAATAATCCCGACAAACTGAGAACGCCGCGCCGAGCATCGGATTCGTTCACGTTCACAGTCCACAGCAGGTGCAGTAGTTCTCAACGGCTTTTTTCGTGCCGAGGGTGAAACTGAAAAAAAATCACCCACTGGGAACGAGTCCGAACAGTTTCAAGGTTATCTCGATAATGAAATACAAAACAGAATTTGAATGGACCGTTTTACATATTGGATTCCTCTCGATTCGATGAAAAACGAACGGTTGAAACAGGCATATTTATCAACGTCGAATATCATGTGAATTTTCGTTCGAATCGGCGACTTTTCAATCGGGTAACGAATCCGAGTCTGCATGCAGAGGTTTCTATTGTCGAATAATCCCTACAAACTGAAAACGCCGAGCCGAGCATCGGATTCGTTCACGTTCACAGTCCACAGCAGCAGTAGTAGTCCTCAATGGCTATTTTCGTGCCGAGGGTAATACATTTTTAAAAATCACCCACTGGGAACGAGTTAGAACAGTCTCAAGGTTATTTCGATAATGAAACACGAAACAGAATTTGGATGGACCGTTTTACATATTGAATTCGTCACGATTCGATAAAAAACAAACGGTTGAAACAGGCCCATTTATCAACGTCGGATCTCATGTGAATTTTCGTTCGAATCGGCGACTTTTCAATCGGGAAACGAATCCGAGTCTGAATGCAAGTGTTTCTGTTGTCGAATAATCCCTACAAACTAAGAACGTCAACATAGATTCGTTCACATTCATAGTCCACAGCAGCAGTAGGAGTCCTTAATGGCTATTTTCGTGCCGAGGGTGATACATTTTTAAAAATCATCCGCTGGGAACGAATCCGAACAGTCCACAGCAGCAGTAGATAGAGCCGGTTTATACACTAGCCTCACGAGGCCCGGACCTTGGCCGCCGCTGCAAAGGGGGCGCCGCACGTCGGCGGGATCCGCACGTACGCGCGCCCCTTTTTATCTCGCCCCCTTCTGACCGGCGAGTGGCGGGGGGGGGCTGACTTTTCCAGGGCTGGGGCGCTAATTTTCGTAAACCGGGCCTGGCAGCAGTAGTTCTCAATGGCTATTTTCGTGCCGAGGGTTGATAAATACGTCTGCTTCAACCGTTTTTTTTTATAGGACCGAGACGAATCCAATATGAAAAACGGTCCACTCAAATTCTGTTCCACTCAAATTCTGTTTTGGGTTTCATTATCGAAATAACCTTGAGACTGTTCAGATTCGTTCCCCGTGGATGATTTTCAAAAATGTATCACGCTCGGCACGAAAATAGCCATTGAGGACTCCTACAGCTGCTGTAGACTATGAACGTGAACGAATCCGATGCTCGGCGCGGCGTTCTCAGTTTGTAGAAATTATTCGACAACAGAATCACTTGTATGCAGACTCGGATTCCTTTCCCGATTTAACAGTCGTCGATTCGAACGAAAATTGACGTGAGATTCGACGTTGAAATATACGCCTGTTCCAACTGTATGTTTTTTATCGGATCGAGACGAATCCAATGTGAAAACCGGTCCATTCATATTCTGTTTTGTGTTTCATTATCGAAATAACCTTGAGACTGTTGGGATTCGTTCCCAGAAGGTGATTTTTCAAAATGTTTCACCCTCGGCACGAAAAAAGCTGTCGAGGACTACTACTGCTGCTATGGACCGTAAACGAATCCGATGCTCAGCGCGGCGTTCTCAGTTTGGAAGGATGATTCGACAACAGAAACACTTGCATGCAGACTCGGATTCGTTTCCCGATTTAAAAGTCGTCGATTCGAATTAAAATTTACACGAGATTCGACGTTGATAAATACGTCTGTTTCAACCGTTTGTTTTTGATCGAATCGAGACGAATCCAATATGTAAAACGGTCCATTCAAATTCTGTTTTGTGTTTCATTATCGAAATAACCTTGAGACTGTTCGGACTCGTTCCCAGTGGGTGCTTTTTAAAAATGTTTCACTCTCGGACGAAAATAGCCGTTGCGGGCTGTTACTGCTGCTGTGGACTATGAACGTGAACGAATCCGTTGCTCGGCGCGGTGTTCTCAGTTTGTAGGGATTATTCGACAACTGTTTTGTTCTGTTTTGTGTTTCATTATCGGAATAACCTTGAGACTGTTCGGATTCGTTCCCAGATGGTGATTTTTTAAAATGTTTCACCCTCGGCACGAAAAAAAGTCGTTGAGCACTACTACTGGTGCTGGAGACTGTGAACGTGAACGAATCCGATGCTCGGCGCGGCGTTCTCAGTTTGTAGGGATTATTCGACAACAGAATCACTTGCATACAGACTCGGATTCCTTTCCCGATTTAAAAGTCGTCGATTCGAACGAAAATTGACGTGAGATTCGACGTTGATAAATACTCCTGTTCCGACTGTATGTTTTGTATCGGATCGAGACGAATCCAATGTGAAAACCGGTCCATTCATATTCTGTTTTGTGTTTCATTATCGAAATAACCTTGAGACTGTTCGGACTCGTTCCCAGAAGGTGATTTTTTAAAATGTTTCACCCTCGGCACGAAAAAAGCCGTTGAGGACTACTACTGCTGCTGTGGACTGTGAACGTGAACGAATCCAATGCTCGGCGCGGCGTCGTCAGTTTTTAGGGATTTTCGGACAACAGAAACACTTGCATGCAGACTCGGATTCGTTTCCCGATTTAAAAGTCGTCGATTCGAAGGAAAATTCTCATGAGATTCGACGTTGATAAATACGCCTATTTTAACTGTTTTTTGTTATCGGACCGAGACGAATCCAATGTGAAAACCGGTCCATTCATATTCGGTTTTGTGTTTCATTATCGAAATAACCTTGAGACTGTTCGGACTCGTTCCCAGTGGGTGATTTTTTTAAATGTTTCACCCTCGGCACGAAAAAGCCGGTAAGGACTACTACTGCTGCTGTGGACTGTGAACGTGAACGGCATGATTCGGCAACAGAAACACTTGCATGCAGACTCGGATTCGGTTCTCGATTTCAAAGTCGTCGATTCGAACGAAAATTCACATGAGATTCGCCGTTGATAAATACGCCTGTCTCAACCGATTTTTGTTATCGGACCGAGACGAATCCAATGTGAAAACCGGTCCATTCATATTCTGTTTTGTGTTTTATTATCGAAATAACCTTGAGACTGTTGGGATTCGTTCCCAGAAGGTGATTTTTCAAAATGTTTCACCCTCGGCACGAAAAAAGCTGTCGAGGACTACTACTGCTGCTATGGACCGTAAACGAATCCGATGCTCAGCGCGGCGTTCTCAGTTTGGAAGGATGATTCGACAACAGAAACACTTGCATGCAGACTCGGATTCGTTTCCCGATTTAAAAGTCGTCCATTCGAATTAAAATTTACACGAGATTCGACGTTGATAAATACGTCTGTTTCAACCGTTTGTTTTTGATCGAATCGAGACGAATCCAATATGTAAAACGGTCCATTCAAATTCTGTTTTGTGTTTCATTATCGAAATAACCTTGAGACTGTTCGGACTCGTTCCCAGTGGGTGCTTTTTAAAAATGTTTCACTCTCGGACGAAAATAGCCGTTGCGGGCTGTTACTGCTGCTGTGGACTATGAACGTGAACGAATCCGTTGCTCGGCGCGGTGTTCTCAGTTTGTAGGGATTATTGGACAACTGTTTTGTTCTGTTTTGTGTTTCATTATCGGAATAACCTTGAGATTGTTCGGATTCGTTCCCAGATGGTGATTTTTTAAAATGTTTCACCCTCGGCACGAAAAAAAGTCGTTGAGCACTACTACTGGTGCTGGAGACTGTGAACGTGAACGAATCCGATGCTCGGCGCGGCGTTCTCAGTTTGTAGGGATTATTCGACAACAGAATCACTTGCATACAGACTCGGATTCCTTTCCCGATTTAAAAGTCGTCGATTCGAACGAAAATTGACGTGAGATTCGACGTTGATAAATACTCCTGTTCCAACTGTATGTTTTGTATCGGATCGAGACGAATCCAATGTGAAAACCGGTCCATTCATATTCTGTTTTGTGTTTCATTATCGAAATAACCTTGAGACTGTTCGGACTCGATCCCAGAAGGTGATTTTTTAAAATGTTTCACCCTCGGCACGAAAAAAGCAGTTGAGGACTACTACTGCTGCTGTGGACTGTGAACGTGAACGAATCCAATGCTCGGCGCGGCGTCGTCAGTTTTTAGGGATTTTCGGACAACAGAAACACTTGCATGCAGACTCGGATTCGTTTCCCGATTTAAAAGTCGTCGATTCGAACGAAAATTCACATGAGATTCGACGTTGATAAATACGCCTATTTTAACTGTTTTTTGTTATCGGACCGAGACGAATCCAATGTGAAAACCGGTCCATTCAAATTCTGTTTTGTATTTTATTATCGAGATAACCTTGAGACTGTTCGGACTCGTTCCCAGTGGGTGATTTTTTTTAAGTTTCACCCTCGACACGAAAAAGCCGTTAAGGACTACTACTGCTGCTGTGGACTGTGAACGTGAACGGCATGATTCGGCAACAGAAACACTTGCATGCAGACTCGGATTCGTTTCTCGATTTCAAAGTCGTCGATTCGAACGAAAATTCACATGAGATTCGACGTTGATAAATACGCCTGTCTCAACCGATTTTTGTTATCGGACCGAGACGAATCCAATATGCAAAACGCTCTACTCAAATTCTGTTTTGTGTTTAATTATCGAAATAACCTTGAGACTGTTCGGATTCGGTCCCAGTGGATGATTTAAAAAAATGTATCACCCTTGGCACGAAAATATCCATTGAGGGCTCCTACTGCTGCTGTGGACTATGAACGTGAACAAAACCGATGCCTGGCGCGGCGTTCTCAGTTTGTAGGGACTATTCGACAACAGAAACACTTGCATGCAGACTCGGATTCGTTTCCCGATTTAAAAGTCGTCGATGCGAACGAAAATTCACATGAAATTCGACGTTGATAAATACGTCTGTTTCAACCGTTTTTTTTATAGGACCGAGACGAATCCAATATGAAAAACGGTCCACTCAAATTCTGTTTTGTGTTTCATTATCGAAATAACCTTGAGACTGTTCAGATTCGTTCCCCGTGGATGATTTTCAAAAATGTATCACCCTCGGCACGAAAATAGCCATTGAGGACTCCTACAGCTGCTGTAGACTATGAACGTGAACGAATCCGATGCTCGGCGCGGCGTTCTCAGTTCGTTGAAATTATTCGACAACAGAATCACTTGTATGCAGACTCGGATTCCTTTCCCGATTTAACAGTCGTCGATTCGAACGAAAATTGACGTGAGATTCGACGTTGAAATATACGCCTGTTCCAACTGTATGTTTGGTATCGGATCGAGACGAATCCAATGTGAAAACCGGTCCATTCATATTCTGTTTTGGGTTTCATTATCGAAATAACCTTGAGACTGTCCGGATTCGTTCCCAGTGGATGATTCTTTTAAATGTTTCACCCTCGGCCCGAAAAAAGTCATTGAGGACTACTACTGCTGCTGTGGACTGTGAACGTGAACGAATCCGATGCTCGGCGCGGCGTCGTCAGTTTTTAGGGATTTTCGGACAACAGAATCACTTGCATGGAGACTCGGATTCGTTTCCCGATTTAAAAGTCGTCGATTCGACCGAAAATTCACATGAGATTCGACGTTGATAAATACGCCTGTTTCAACCTTTTTTTCTCGGATCGAGACGAAGCCAATATGAAAAACGGTCCACTCAAATTCTGTTGTGTGTTTCATTATCTAAATAACCTTGAGACTGTCCGGATTCGTTCCCAGTGGATGATTCTTTTAAATGTTTCACCCTCGGCACGAAAAAAGCCATTGAGGACTACTACTGCTGCTGTGGACTGTCAACGTGAACGAATCCGATGCTCGGCGCGGCGTTCTCAGTTTGTAGGGATTATTCGACAACAGAAACACTTGCATGCAGACTCGGATTCGTTTCCCGATCTAAAAGTCGTCGATTCGAACGAAAATTGACGTGAGATTCGACGTTGATAAATACGCCTGTTCCAACTGTATGTTTTTTTATCGGATCGAGACGAATCCAATGTGAAAACCGGTCCATTCATATTCTGTTTTGTGTTTCATTATCGAAATAACCTTGAGACTGTTGGGATTCGTTCCTAGAAGGTGATTTTTCAAAATGTTTCACCCTCGGCACGAAAAAAGCAGTCGAGGACTACTACTGCTGCTATGGACCGTAAACGAATCCGATGCTCAGCGCGGCGTTCTCAGTTTGGAAGGATGATTCGACAACAGAAACACTTGCATGCAGACTCGGATTCGTTTCCCGATTTAAAAGTCGTCGATTCGAATTAAAATTTACACGAGATTCGACGTTGATAAATACGTCTGTTTCAACCGTTTGTTTTTGATCGAATCGAGACGAATCCAATATGTAAAATGGTCCATTCAAATTCTGTTTTGTGTTTCATTATCGAAATAACCTTGAGACTGTTCGGACTCGTTCCCAGTGGGTGCTTTTTAAAAATGTTTCACTCTCGGACGAAAATAGCCGTTGCGGGCTGTTACTGCTGCTGTGGACTATGAACGTGAACGAATCCGTTGCTCGGCGCGGTGTTCTCAGTTTGTAGGGATTATTCGACAACTGTTTTGTTCTGTTTTGTGTTTCATTATCGGAATAACCTTGAGACTGTTCGGATTCGTTCCCAGATGGTGATTTTTTAAAATGTTTCACCCTCGGCACGAAAAAAGTCGTTGAGCACTACTACTGGTGCTGGAGACTGTGAACGTGAACGAATCCGATGCTCGGCGCGGCGATCTCAGTTTGTAGGGATTATTCGACAACAGAATCACTTGCATACAGACTCGGATTCCTTTCCCGATTTAAAAGTCGTCGATTCGAACGAAAATTGACGTGAGATTCGACGTTGATAAATACTCCTGTTCCAACTGTATGTTTTGTATCGGATCGAGACGAATCCAATGTGAAATCCGGTCCATTCATATTCTGTTTTGTGTTTCATTATCGAAATAACCTTGAGACTGTTCGGACTCGTTCCCAGAAGGTGATTTTTTAAAATGTTTCACCCTCGGCACGAAAAAAGCCGTTGACGACTACTACTGCTGCTGTGGACTGTGAACGTGAACGAATCCAATGCTCGGCGCGGCGTCGTCAGTTTTTAGGGATTTTCGGACAACAGAAACACTTGCATGCAGACTCGGATTCGTTTCCCGATTTAAAAGTCGTCGATTCGAACGAAAATTCACATGAGATTCGACGTTGATAAATACGCCTATTTTAACTGTTTTTTGTTATCGGACCGAGACGAATCCAATGTGAAAACCGGTCCATTCAAATTCTGTTTTGTATTTTATTATCGAGATAACCTTGAGACTGTTCGGACTCGTTCCCAGTGGGTGATTTTTTTTAAGTTTCACCCTCGGCACGAAAAAGCCGTTAAGGACTACTACTGCTGCTGTGGACTGTGAACGTGAACGGCATGATTCGGCAACAGAAACACTTGCATGCAGACTCGGATTCGTTTCTCGATTTCAAAGTCGTCGATTCGAACGAAAATTCACATGAGATTCGACGTTGATAAATACGCCTGTTTCAACCGATTTTTGTTATCGGACCGAGACGAATCCAATATGCAAAATGGTCTACTCAAATTCTGTTTTGTGTTTCATTATCGAAATAACCTTGAGACTGTTCGGATTCGTTCCCAGTGGATGATTTAAAAAAATGTATCACCCTTGGCACGAAAATATCCATTGAGGGCTCCTACTGCTGCTGTGGACTATGAACGTTAACCAAACCGATGCCTGGCGCGGCGTTCTCAGTTTGTAGGGACTATTCGACAACAGAAACACTTGCATGCAGACTCGGATTCGTTTCCCGATTTAAAAGTCGTCGATGCGAACGAAAATTCACATGAGATTCGACGTTGATAAATACGCCTGTTTCAACCTTTTTTTTTATCGGACCGAGACGAATCCAATATGAAAAACGGTCCACTCAAATTCTGTTTTGTGTTTCATTATCGAAATAACCTTAAGACTGTCCGGATTCGTTCCCAGTGAATGATTTTGAAAAATGTATCACCCTCGGCATGAAAAAAGCCGTTGAGGACTTCTACTGCTTCTGTGGACTGTGAACGTGAACGAATCCATGCTCGGCGCGGCGTTCTCAGTTTGTAGGGATTATTCGACAACAGAAACACTTGCATGCAGACTAGGATTCGTTTCCCGATTTAAAAGTCGCCGATTCGAACGAAAATTCACATGAGATTCGACGTTGATTAATACCCCTGTTTCAACCGTTTGTTTTTTATTGAATCGAGGCGAATCCAATTTGTAAAACGGTCCCTTCAAATTTGGTTTTGTATTTCATCATCGAAATAACCTTGAGACTGTTCGGACTCGTTCCCTGTGGGTCATTTTTAAAAATGTTCCACTCTCCGCACGAAAATAGCTGTTGAGGACTGCTACTGCTGCTGTGGCCTATGAACGTGAACGAATCCGATGCTCGGCCCGGCGTTCTCAGTTTGTAGGGATTATTCCACACCAGAAACACTTGCATGCATACTCGGATTCGTTTCCTGATTTAAAAGTCGTCGATTCGAAGAGAACTTTGACTCCGAATTCGTATTCAGCGACCTGGAAAACCCCCGAGTACAGACTTTCACCCGAATTGAATACGTTTTTCACTTTTGGCCGGCCTTTTGGGACTTGGGACCACTGTGTGACACCTTCAATGAGGTTTCGGACTCGAGGCAAAGTTAGGTCGCTATTTTGCATCTGAAAAGAGTAGATTGATTCTATTCCATATTTTCACGAACCCATTAAACCTGTTCCACGATAAATCGCGAATGCCGTAATGCCGTTCTTCTCAATTTGTTCCCTTAAATGCGGTTTCCTAAAGTCGAGTTTTCGTTCAAGTTTCAACTGCCACTGCACAAGTCGATAAATGTACTTTATCTCGTACAAATTCTCTACTTCGATTCAAAATAAGATTCACGCGTGCGCTTCTTTAGCGTGACCCCTTAACATTTCTCGTCGATAATCAATATTTTGCTAAGGAGCTTCCTCACTCCCAAAAACGAAACGTTGGCCCCGTTGGAAGGAAGTCCTCTGATCCATTTTCGACAAACAAATTTGCACGCGTCCCGTTTTGCAATTCAACCCCTTAAATCCCACTCTCAATCGCCTCATCTTCCCGTAAAACTCTAAGTTGAACTCACTTCCTCATAATCTTTAAGACCGCATTCGCATTTAATCGTCACGCATTCTTTGTTATCTGAATTGACCCCTCAAACACGATTTCGGGAAGACCGCTTTCTTTGCGTTCACAAACGGTACATCCACCCAGCGCGGCTCGAATCGTTAGGCCAGTCGTCGAGTGTCTCACGACAATCGCTCGTTTAATTATTGACTCATGGCGAGGGCTTTTAGGTGCTTTCGTATTTTTTATTCGCCGATTTCGCGGGACCTGCAAACAAATGAAGCCCGTTCGACATTCATATTCCACGTTACACTCGTACACTCGGGCGCCTGTCATCGTAACGTCAGCCACGACCCGACATCTCTCGGTGACTTCTGCAACCTCATGACAACCATGTCAAGAACATAGCGGCGAATGCTTCAACGCCCACTCTGTTCCTGGCCATACCAACTCAGTTTGAATTATCGTTCGATATTGATTTTTTAATGGCTTGGTCCTACGATTTCAGAATCAAGTCCACTTTGCTTCTCTCAGCGCGGAATGCCATTTTTATTTTTACCCAGATTTTTTTAAAAATTTTTGTTGGAATATACTTTTCCCCCATAGGCGCTATATTTTTTTTCGAAGAGTTCTCGAAAAACCATTTCAAAAGCGCACCTTTGCCGTCCGAAAATGGTCGCGCAAGAATTTAAAAAAAGGGCTGGCCACTTTATAATTGTCACCCTGTATATCCTTAACGCTCGCTCATTATAATACCTACTCGGACTCTATTTTCTCCTACTATAATTTCCCTACTTATTTAGCGACAATAGTTCTCTACCCTTAGGTTATTGACTTTCCTTATTGCTCTTTTCATTTTTCTTTGATGATTCAATATTCTCTTACTAAAAATTAATTTCAACTTTTTCGCGTTGAGAGAGAGAGAGAAAGAGAGAGAGAGAGAGAGAGAGAGAGAGAGAGAGAGAGAGAGAGAGAGAGAGAGAGAGAGTGAGAGAGAGACAGAGAGAGAGAGAGAGAGAGAGAGAGAGAGAGAGAGAGAGAGAGAGAGAGAGAGAGAGAGAGAGAGAAAGAGAGAGAGAGAGAGAGAGAGAGAGAGAGAGAGATTTTTGATTGATTGATGTTTATTAGCTTTCTCAGCTATTTGTTGTACATATTGTTACATATTTCCTTAAATCTAAGTACATCTCACTTTACTGTTGACACAACATATTCTTTTAACATTCGTTTAAACTGCTCGACTTTTTCACTGCCTTTTAGATCAGCTGGCAATGCATTATACATTTTCACTCCGTCATAGTACATACTCTTTTGTGCACTTCGCGTTCTCCGAAATTGTATTACAATATTTTCCGCTTGTCGTGTCTCCCTACCACTCCTCGTTCTCACTATTTGTAACCGACTTTTCAATTCTTTGGGCAGTAGATTTTTCACTGCTTTAAATATAAATATACATACATTGTAGTACAATCTTTGCCTTACAGACATAAATTGCACCGCATTCAGCATATCTTCCACCTTTGTGTATCGGTTGCATTCAATATGACTCTCATCGCTCTGTTTTGCGCGATCTGCAGTTTATTCAACTCTGTTTCTCCCATACCCACTAACAGCATTGCACAATATTCAAAGTGCGGGGCGATAATAGTTTTATATATGACACATCTCGTATACGCAGATACGTAATGACCTACTCTATTTAGGAAACTCGTTTTTTTACCAATTTTTTTAAACATATACTCACAGTGTTCTTTAAATCGTAGCTTGTCATCAATAATTATACCTAAATATTTCATCGTTTCCACTCTCTCTAGTTCCGTTCCATCCAAACACTTGAGTACAATATTCTCACTCGCACTTTTTCTTATACTGCTGACAATCATATATTTTGTTTTCTCTACATTCATTTTTAATTTATTTCTATTCATCCACTTTTCCACTATATTTAATAATATATTCATCTTTCTCTCCACTTCCGCGCTGCTTTTGCCAGTTACATATATTACTGTATCGTCAGCAAACATTTTTATTGCACATTCCTCTGTACACAAATTAACTATATCACTTATATATATAATAAATAGCAACGGCCCCAGTACTGACCCCTGCGGTACCCCATGTTCATTGGAAATAATTTCAGACCATTCATTATTGAATCGAACTTGCTGTGTTCTATTACTTAAGTACGTTCGGAACCAATCTAATACCTTTTCTCTAATCCCATATTGGTATAATTTGTCTAATAATATTTCCCTGTCTATGGTCTCAAAAGCTCGTCTTAGATCCATGAAGATTACTCCTACCAATTTTCCTTCACTAATGTTCATTTTCCATTCGTCTACAACAGTTTGAATCGCCGTTTCACACGAATATTGCTTTCTAAATCCCGACTGATGCTCCGTTATAATGGTATTGGCCTCTAAATGTTTTTCAATTTGATTTTTCACTACTAATTCGAGCACTTTTTCGTACAGTGGCAACATATTAATTGGCCTGTACTGACTGGCTATCTCAGCCTTGTTCATCTTTGGAATCGGTATAATCGTGGAAGTTTTCCAGCTGTCCGGGCAACGTCCCTCCCTTAGCGACCCATTTATTATTTCCACAAATTCCTCTTTTATTGCACTAAACGCCATTTTTAATACATCACTTGTTATTCCTTCTTCAGTTCCCTTCTTTTTTGGGAGTTCCATCACAATCTTCTCTAGGTCCTTTATTTCAACAACATTAAATTCTCCCATTATTCTTTCCTCATCCATCCCAACGCCCGTTAGAATCCTTCTTCTGTTTGGGCTCCCAGACGTATCCCGCTCTATTGAATTAACTATATTGTTTATACTTTGTACATAAAACACATTAAATTTATCAGCTATATTACCTCCCATCATGTCATCCAATATCTCAAAGTCTATGTTTTCTACTTCCCGTGTACCCATCGGTCCTCCTTTAATTAATTCTTTTAATGTTTTCCACATTTTTGTCGGGTCCTTCTTGTTGTCGTCTATCATCTTTTCATAATATTCCTTTTTCTTTTCTCTTATTAATTTAACTACCGTATTCCTTTCTATTTTAAATTGCTGCCACTTTTCATCCAAGCCAGTGAAAACTGCTACTTTGTATGCCTCATCTCTTCTTCTCGCTGCTACTGTGATATCTTCCGAATACCATTTTTTCCCGTCCCAAACCCTTGGAATCTTGACTGTTCTTTCCGGTGCAAACGTATCGAGTGCATCCACTATGTTATCAACAAGCATTTTTGCTCGTTGGCTTACCTCTACACCATCCATTTGTCTTGTGGTAGTGCTCAACATCCTAGAAAATTCCTTCGCATCGATTTTACTATAGTTTCTTGCTTTATATTCCCTGCACTCATTCTTTTCCGTCTTTTTTTTACCTAATATGACTTTTATCCATCCATGGTCCGTTATCTTTGGTTCATGCTCCACCTGAACTTGTGCACTCATATTAGCAAATAATAAATCTATAATTGTTCGGCTATTTTGCGTTATTCTCGTTGGCTTATTAACATATTGCTTCATCCCTATACTCATCATTCCTGTTATTAACTTCTTTTTATAGAACGTTTCTACTGTAACATCGATATTAAAGTCACCTATTATCAAACAGTCTCCTTTTATTGTTAGTTTCTCAGTAATGTCTTCTATGTATCGTATAAAATCTGCATCCGACGCACTTGGTGAGTGATACACAACTGCGATCACTCCTTTATAATGTTCGTCCTTGACCTCTATTCCAGCACACCAAAGTAGAGGAGCTAGGCCGGTTCTAACCCAGGGATCTCAGGGGGGAGCGGGGCGGGGGTCGAGCGCGGGGAAGCCGGGGTATGCATGGCGGAGGGGGAGTCGAGCGCGGGGAAGCCGGGGTATGGATGGCGGGGGGGGGATCCTGCATGCGGCAGCCGAGTGCGGGGTTCCGGCGGAGGGAAAGGGGAGGGGTGTTAGAGAGTGGGGAGGCTAGTTTTTGGTGACGATGTCTTCCAGGCGATAGCTGGACCCGCGGGCGAGCGGGGGAAGCCGCTGTCAACTCTGTGGGGGAGGGGGCATCATAGAGTCGCGGGTCCTTGAAAACCCATAAAATCTGATAATTTATTATCAACATTTTATAAATGTAAGCAGAGCATTTTTGTCTAGACTATTCACAGGAGTTTATATATATAAAAAAAACAACTTAGACAAATGTGTGCATGTGTGTGTGTGTGTGTGTGTGTGTGTGTGTGTGTGCTGCAACGTTTCAACCACCTCGTCCGAAAGTCTCAAATTTTACAACTCTTTTTTTTTTTTATTACGTCGAGCGCCAGGGACCGTCATACCCTATCGCTTCGCATGTGCAACTCGAGCCTCATCATTCCATAGGTCCACACTTGAAAACCCATAAAATTTTACGACAGCATGCGACGAAGACAGTGATCCGGGGAAAAAATGCATTTCCATCTTACAGGGCTTTAGTTTTTCATCTCTGAATGATAATATATACAGAGAGGGCAACGTCAAACCTTGATGCCGACACTTGAGATCATGCAGGTCTGGACAAGTTAGCCCCATGGTTAAGGATTGTTTTTCTTCGTTAACGCCACTCTCCAAGCTATTAGATTTTTTTATTGCTCCGCTATTCAGAGCATATATGATATCGGGGTGTTTATTTTGAAAGACTATAAACTTTCGGAGATTTGTGGATAAAGACCTTTTTTAGGCTTCGACCGTGGACCACTTGAGCGCCGATGGAGAGCCCATGAATTTTTTTTTTCACTACACGCATCTCGACTGAGATGCTCTTTTATTTTTTTCCGGCAATCCAATGTGATATTAGAAAATTCTCGTGGGTTGGTGATATTTTCCGAGATGGTAGGGAAAGACGAAAAATGTCTAAAGGGGAAAACCATTTTTAATGATCTGCCGCGCTCAAAAGTGTTCGCACTTCGGATCGAGCAGTCAGTTAGTGAACATCATCTCTTTTGGGAAGCCTCGTTTCATTAAATATGGAGGGCAACGCGGAGAAGTCCGAACAAATCTTGCACGACCAAGCCGCGCTTCTAAGTTCATTCGAAGATTTTGCTGTGTGGGAACAACGGTGCGTTGAGTTTATCGAAGAATTGGAAACGCAAAGCCGGATTAAGCGCCCGCGACTATCAATTGGACTTCAACAGTCATTGATAGCCCAAATAGCGCGGCTAGAAGGGTTGAGGAATTCTGTGCGTAATCATTTTATACACACGGGTGCAGGACACGGTCATCATGGGCTAATCTGGCGAGAGATCGACACATCCTTCAATAGTCGAATATTGACCGGTTCCGTAATCAATCGCAACCACATCGAACCACGGCAATTTCTCAACGATGCTCGCGACCTAGTGCTTCAACATGTGCAAAATACTATCTGCAAACACAACAGTATCAAAGTTAATGCAGTGTTCAATGGTGAATTCGCGAGTGGAGACAAACATGCTAATAAAAGTGTCAACACGCGAAACTGTGAACTCTTTAACACAAGCGATTTGAATGAGTGGTACCAGCAACGCGTTATGGAGCCCACGTTAACCTTACTGGACGAATTTCAAGAACGAGATAGTGGCTGGGCTCTACGGAAAATACTTAACCTCACGATAAATGTGAATAAGTATAACCCGATGCGTGCTGGGTGCTCCATATCATTACCGCGGGAAATAATGATGAAGAGAGCTGTGATTAACGTCAAATCCAACGATAACGCATGTTTCGCGTGGGCAGTTGTCGCTGCTTTATACCCAGCCGAACGACACAGTGACCGTCCGTCATCGTACCCACATTACTCAAGCGTACTGAATCTACAGGACATTCAATTCCCGGTAACCATACACCAAATAAAAAAATTTGGCTGCAAAACGATTTATCCATCAACGTGTACACCACCACCACCACCGCCAAAAAGGACATCGTTCCAATACGCGTGACTCAAAATAAGAAGGAAAAGCACATCAATTTGTTGTACACGCAAGATACCGAGGACAACAAGGTGGGGCATTTTACATGGATTAAGAACTTATCGAGACTCGTAAACGCACAACTGAGCAAAAAGGAGCACAAAAAATATATCTGTGAAAGGTATGTAAAGTTAACATAAGTTATATTCCGTTGGCATGTACTAGATGGATTGAACGAAACAATGTTTTTTTTTGCAGGTGCTTGCATTACTTCGGATCCGAGGATAAATTGCAATCGCACGAGGTCGATTGTGGAGCAATAAACGACTGCGCGATCCGACTACCGAATGACACCAACAAGTGGCTCCAATTCACCAACTTTAGCCGGAAAGAGCGACATCCCTTCATTGTGTATGCCGATTTGGAGTGTGTTTTAGCAAAGACTGATGGGAAGACCCAAGCAAAAGATATGTATCAGCACCATGAAGTGTTTAGTATCGGATATTACGTGTGTTGTTCGTACGATCAATCGCTCTCTTCGTATCATTCGCGTCGCAGTGCTGATTGTGTATCGTGGTTTGTCGAAGAACTGAAAAATCTAGCATTGCGCATAAAAGAAATTTTCTGCGACAATGTCCCAATGATTTATCTGACACCGAGCGAGTGGGCAAGTTTTCGCAGAGCGACCCAATGTCATATATGCAGGAAACCATTCGCGCAAGACGATATACGCGTTCGAGATCATTGCCATCTGACTGGACGCTATAGAGGCCCTGCCCATTCTAATTGCAATTTAAACTACAAACAGTCATTCTTCATTCCAGTAGTTTTTCACAATTTATCGGGTTACGATGCACATTTCATCATCAAGGAAGTAGCCACAGCGTTCGAAGGAAAGACCGATGTGCTTCCAATCACAAAAGAGAAATACATCTCCTTCACGAAGCACATTCAAATCACAGACGATTCTAAACAGAAAATACAATTGCGCTTTATCGACTCATACAAATTCCTCAATACCAGTCTCGACAAATTAGCATCATTCTTGACCCACGACAAACTCAAAATTTTACGCATGCAATTTTCAACTCTATCGACGGACAATTTCAATTTGCTGACACGAAAAGGGGTCTTCCCCTATGAGTATATTGACAACGTGAGCAGGTTGGACGACACTTCCTTACCACCACGTGACGCATTTTATAGTTCCCTGACAGATGCTACAGTATCGGAGAGCGAGTACGCACATGCGGAGAACGTTTGGGAGCGGTTCTCCATTCGAACGCTGGGTGACTATAGCGATTTGTACTTGAAGACAGATGTCTTGTTATTAGCTGATATTTTCGAAAACTTTCGGAATACGTGCATTGAGAGCTATGGCCTCGATCCCGCGTATTACTACACATTGCCGGGATATACCTGGGATGCGATGTTAAAACACTCGAATGTCAAGTTTGAATTACTAACTGACATCGACGTGGTTTTATTCGTTGAGCGGGGTATACGCGGTGGTCTCAGTCAATGCTCAAACCGATATGCACACGCTAATAATAAGTACATGGAGTCGTTTGATCCATCGAAAGAATCATCATACTTGATGTATTTTGACGTCAACAATTTGTATGGATGGGCAATGTGTCAACCCTTGCCATATGCCGATTTTCGATGGGTCAACGACATGTCCAATTTCGATCCATTATCCATCGCGCTAGATTCACCAACAGGCTACATCCTTGAGGTCGACTTGGAATATCCCCAATCTCTACATGATGCGCACAAAGACCTACCGTTTTGCCCAATACACGAAAAACCACCGGGTAAGCAGCAGGAAAAGCTGCTAGCAACCGTCTGCGATAAAAAGCGCTACATCATACACTACAGAAATTTACAACAATGTTTACGTCATGGACTTTGCCTCACGAAAATCCATAGGGTATTACAATTCACACAATCCCCATGGCTACGTTCATATATCGAGTTAAATACTCAGTTTCGAACGCTGGCCAAAAACGATTTTGAAAAGAATTTATTCAAATTGATGAATAATGCGGTGTTTGGCAAAACGATGGAGAATGTGCGCAATCATGTAGATGTAAAGCTTTTGACAAAATGGGAGGGCAGGTATGGCGCGGAGGCAATGATTGCGAAGCCAAACTTCCACAGCCGAAGCGTTTTTTCCGAAAACCTCGTCGCCGTAGAATTGCGCAATCTCGAGGTGAAGTTCAACAAGCCGATATATGTGGGTATGTGCATACTCGACATATCCAAAACGTGCTTGTATGGAATTCATCACGAGTATATGGTACCATTGTATCGGAATAAATGTAAAGTGATGTATACCGATACAGATAGCCTCATATATGCCATTCAGAGCGAAGATGTATATGCAGACATGAAGTGCGACATTGAAAAATTTGATACGAGCGACTATTCAGCGGACAATAGGTATGATATGCCGCTTGTCAACAAAAAGGTACCCGGTCTCATGAAAGACGAATGCAATGGCGCAATTATGACCGAGTTCATTGGACTTCGATCGAAAATGTATGCGACACGTGTCGAGGGTAAGAAGGACACGAAAAAAGTTAAAGGTGTCAAGAGCAGTGTTGTGGCTAGGACAATCACATTTGACGATTATGCCCGATGCTTGAAGGAGGACATTGAAATGATGCGTAGTCAAACGTGTATTCGATCGAAGTTGCACAAGGTCTACACCATTCGTGAGGCGAAAATCGCTCTAAGTCCTCATGATGATAAGCGGTATATCATACCTGGGACCTCCGACACCCTACCATGGGGGCATTACAGAATACCGACGTGAAAAGTTTTGTAATTTTTTTTTTCCACAACCTTCATGTAAAATTGTGTATATTTTTGTGAATATCGATGTATAAAACTCGTAAAAATGATGTATATATTTTGTTCACTCGATGTTAAAATGATGTTTGTTGTATATTGTGCAAGAATGGATTATTTTTTTGTATATTGTATGGATGTATTTTTTTTGTTTTTTGTATATTGTATGGATGATGTTTGTTGTATATTGTGCAAGAATGGATTAATTTTTTTCCATAAATAAAGAAGCGGACTTTTTATAATCCCATGTGTTTATTCACTCTATCCATCTCCTCACGTTCCATGAAAAAAGGGCGACGGCAAGAAGGGGGGAAGCAAGCCTGCTGTGGAGTCGGTCGGAGGCCTTGGAGGGATGCGGGGACGACCAGCAGGTCAAGAGTCATAAAACACATATTTTTCCACTTTCTTTATTACCGACTACAAATCGGATTTACTTATCCAACTATTGTGGCTATTGTCGAAACCTAACCACTTTACAAACATTCGATTACCGCGCTTCTTCAATACCGCTTCGATGAGATAGATATCGGGGTGCTTGACACTGAGAAGCTCTTGTTCGTAGAAACCACCGGCGATCGGTTCATCTTTATGGTCCTTCAAGTGGTACGTCACGGGATGAGTTTTTTTCACACGATAGATTGTAAATATTTCCGTTGTCCAGTTTGGGGTGTAACCCTTTTCGAAAACAGTCTTAAATTTGCTGATTCTCACTTTATCACCAACGGCGAATTTTGGCGATCTTTTCATTGGAGGCTTATTGAAAATCTGCTGCAATTGCTTCTCATTTTCCGCGTTGACATTTCTCGGCTTCATCTTAATGGTGCGGTGTACAGAATCGTTGTACTCGGCAATTAGATTATCAAGAATATCGATCCACTTATAATTACCACGAAGACTAAATTGCATCCACATCTTGTTCTTCAATGTACGATTGAAACGCTCGCAAATGGATGCCTTCAAGTTGCTATATGTTGAATACATGTGAATATTGTACTTTTTCATGACGGCCTTAAAGTCACAATTGTAGAATTCTTTTCCTCGATCAACGTGTAAGTTCTGCGGTATGCGTCCCTTAACGAGAATCGACTTCATTGCTGCTGCTGCATCTTTGCCATTCTTACTTAGCATTGGCACGGCCCAGGCGAATTTCGAGAAGGTATCGATGACGGTGAGGAGAAATTTGTGGTTGGAGTTTTGACGAGCGTATGATGACATATCGACGAGGTCGGCTTGCCAGGTTTCGTCCAAGCCACGGATGTCCACATGTCGACGCGGATAGTTTCGTCGAGCAGGCTTATGTAGCTCCAGCACGAGAGCGCCCCTTTTTTCGTTCATTTTCCAGTCCACTCAGTCGTGCGTCCAATTCAGCAATGACGTTCGAATTACGAATCACCAAATCTTGTAGAGCTTTGACATCGGCCTCGAGTGTCCTCGCAATGTCTCGTATCGTAGCTTCAAGTCCATTAACCAACAAGTGACTACTCTCATTCATTTCTTTGCGTATGTTCTTAATGATAGTTCGAGATTTCTTTTGTAACGCACTTAGAGTGATGGCGTCATCTTCTCCTTCCGGATTTGCAATGTTACACAATCGTTTGTGCCCCAAGTCATAATGACCATCTGCGGTAATTCTAAAGCCAATCCCGGGTCGACCTGGAGGACCTTGCTTATTGTGGAGTACACTCCTACTTGAATGACGTCCAAACACATCGACACTCATGATGAGAATGCGTAAATTCCCCGATGTCGAGTTAATAAATGATTTCAGCTTCACGCAATTCCTCAATAATCGATATAATTTCATTCGCATGTGATGAATTTCCGGCTGCTTGGGATGCCAGAAGTAAGCGAAGACGATCCACTAGCTCGTTTGGATTGTCCCAATAAATATAGTCCAATTGGGTGTTTTTTCTAGCTAGCTTATACTTTGGCATACCCTGTCCCACATGATGATCGACTATATTTGCGATATATGTGTTAAATTTGTGGCTGGTGTTACGTCGTATAGCCTCACTAGGCTTATACAATTTTTTGTGCGCATTCGTCGAGATTACAATCTTTTCGTAGTTTTTCAAATCGTCCGGTGTGAGAGTTTCAACATTAGGCACTTTTTTAAACAACAGCTCCGTTAATCCAACAGTTTTCGCATAACTCGCATCTCCCACACGAATATGTTCAGAGTCGAAAATTATCGGAGAACTGCCAATCATTAATTTGTTGTTAGCGAGATTTCGTACACCATATAATACATCCAAGGTTGCCTTTCTATTTGTTTGTAATAGCAGGAGATATTCGCTGATCAGCTCATCGACATTTTGCGAGTCATCATCATCCTCATATATTAATTTAAACGAATCTTGTGTTTCACTCTTCAAGGAATCATGTGTCGCATTTTGCTGTTTCACACTATTTAAGGCATCTTCTTTTTCTTTTTCAACATTATCTCCCACTTTTTCATCCTTAATTTCCTCCTTCACCGCCACCACCTCACCGTTTTTATACGACACCAATTTCTCCAATGGCCCGACTATAGGCTTAAAGACATCCTGCATTCTCTGCTGATCGTTATCTTTCCCAATTTTCATCATTCGATGCTTTCGTCTGATTGCATCGCTCGCCTTGGCAATTTCACGCAACACATCCTTTTCACGCAACAATTGTTCGCTCTTCATGTTGTCACTACCACGGCATGCGTAATACTGTCTCTTCAACTACCAGCGATGAGTCATTTATCAATAGTGAGAAAATAATCAAAACCTTGTCTATATCGACCTCCGTTAATATCACTATCCTTGTCAATCGTGATAAATGCATACTTGTCAGAATTCCAGCATTTCACGCACATGTTTTTAAAGCACGTATAAGTCATATCCGTATTAACATGGTCATTGTAAACGTGTTTGAGATTCATATCATCCTGCTTGAAAAGCACCACGAAATTTGCATTATCCCTCACGAGATGTTTGGGAATACGAGTGTACGTCGGACAAAGATAAAAACTGTCAACAATCTCATGTCGTCCCATGGAAAAGAAGGCCCGAACATTATCCTGCTTTTCGCATGCTATGTCATCAAAGATGAATATAGAATTGGATCGTGCATCACTTGGCGCTATCACTTGTTCATGTGCCTCGAATGGATGATATTCAACTCCGCTCACAGGTTCGAGTAATTGTTCGAGCAACTTATACTTTGGCTGCTTGAGCGATTTGGAATACAAGTAAATATTCTCAAATCTCAAACCATTCGGATGGATGATGAGGGTGAGCAAAGCGTTGGTTTTCCCACAATTCGATGGACCGCAAAACAGTGCACGTATGCTATCCGGCAATAAATTCCCATGGCGTTTCTTTTTCCCTCCACGGTCTTCGACAAACTCGTCGCAATTTATCACGGGAAGTCCGCCTCCGATAGTTTGCTTCCTGGACGTCATCTCACACACGACTAACGGCGAAATCATATAAATAGGCTTCTTATAGGGATTATCCATCAGTCGCGTATTGTCTTTAGACATGATTGTGCATAGGAAGAGTGGTAAAGGTTTGGTCAACCGCCTAATCAACAAACTCCCCGTTGAACTACATTTGCCTGGATATCAGTATTGTGGACCAGGCACAAAGTTGGCCAAGCGCCTTGCTCGTGGTGATCCGGGCATTAATCCATTGGATACGGCTTGCAAACAACACGATATTGCGTATTCGAAAAATCCGGATAATCTTGAGGCGAGACATTTGGCGGATAAAGTGTTGGCTGAACAAGCTAGGCAACGTGTTACCGCGAGAGACGCTAGTATCGGTGAAAAAGCCAGTGCTTGGGGTGTGGCAAATATTATGAAGACAAAGAGAAAATTTGGCATGGGAATGAAGGCCCGCAAGGGTGGCGTTTGTTTGAAAAAGATAATTGACGCTGCAAAGAAGGCAATGATTCAAAGTAATGATCCGCATAAGATTATTAAATCAGCTGTAAAGGGTGCTCGTGCAGCTGTAAAGTTGCAAGGTGGTAAAGTGCGCACACCTCGGGTTCTACCTGTACCCCATAAAATTGGTGGTTTATTGCCCTTCCTCGTGCCCATTTTTGCTGGTCTTAGCGCTGCGGGTGCTTTGTCGGGTGGTGCGGCTAGTATAGCTAAAGCCGTAAATGCTGATCAAGCAGCTAAACGTGAATTGGATGAAAGTAAGCGTCATAATCGGACAATTGAAGCAATTGCATTAGGTCGGGGTCTACATCTGAAACCATATAAGCAAGGATTGGGCCTTCATATCAAGCCAAAAAACTAGAAGTTACGCTACCTCACCGACCACGACCTACTTAAATATGCAAAAATCCTAAAGATTCCACATTTTCGCGGAGTTTACATGCGTGACACATTGCCTGCGAGCGGACCTCTCAAATGTGAAGCAGCAATTGTAAATTTGGATGAAAATGTCGGTCCTGGCACGCATTGGGTCGCTTACAAAAAGACCGGATGGAAAGTCATGTACTTTGATAGTTTCGGCAATCTTCCACCACCATTCGAGCTCATGAGATATTTCCGTGTCGGTAGCGTTCATTATAATTATACTAGATATCAGGAATATGATACGATTGAATGTGGACATTTGTGCCTGAAGTTTCTTTCTCGACAATTGCAGCACAAAGACAAATATACACTATATATAGGAGGGAAATGACGTGGCGAATTCAGTTGTTAATTTACCAGCATCATGGACGAAAGTTTAACATTGACCATATCTGGCTCATCGTCCATACTCGAGGCGCAGTACTTTCCCCCCATCGAACTCTCGCCACACAAAAATTATACCCTCGGTCTCGTGGAATTGTTAACCTTCAACTCTATTCCAAATATCGACGTTGACCATGATAAACTTTACGTGGGAGATGAGGTGTTGACGATACCTACGGGCAGTTATGAAATAGAGGATATTGAGACGTTTGTACAAGCAGAGCTCGCGCGTAAAAACATCAGCATCAGCATTAAACCCAACAATAACACGCTACGCAGTGAGATCGAGTGTGATCGTGATGTCAATTTTGAGCCAAAAGATTCTATTGGTCATCTACTAGGCTTCACCGCACGCAAATTGGAAGCCAATAAAAGACACGAATCCGATCTTCCAGTAGCCATTCTCAAAGTGAACGCCCTACGCGTTGAGTGCAACATTACCGCTGGCGCCTATATTAACGGACAAAAAGTACACACAATTCACGAATTTTTTCCATCTGTGCCACCGGGCTATAAGATCATTGAAGTTCCCTCCCACGTAATTTATCTGCCAATCACGAGCCGAACGATTGACACAATACAGCTTCGCATAGTGGATCAAGACGGTGATTTGGTAAATTTCCGCGGTGAAGTAATCACCATACTCCTGCATATAAAGTCGTGATGGGCATTGTTTTCAACAGATCTTCCAATAACAATAAACGGTCATGGATAAAAACAATCAGTCGTCAAACTGATACCTCAAACTACTGAGTACGTCAAACTCAAAACGTGCTACTCTTGAAGAGTTTGGGTATCAAAGTGCGTGGCGAAAGCGTGTAAAAAATTATTTAGTCTGTGCTCTGTGCATCTGTTGCGTAAAATGGAAGAAGAAATTGTAAACATTCAAACGCCTGTGGTCTTTGATGAATCCATCATCCATTGTGAGATTCACGCTCATCAGCCATATGCATCTTCAACCTTCAATAACAGCGATGAAATCCGTATTGCCATCCAACATCAAGACCTCTCTATCCTGCCAAGCAAGAGTTCGCTACACATATGTGGAAAATTATCCAAGCGTGATGGGGCGCCAACCACTTACAAGTCTCGTCAACAATGCCATTTGTCATTTGTTTGAGGAAGTGCGATATGAGCTGAATGCCATAGAAATCGATCGTAATAAGAATGTCGGCATTACGAGTGTAATTAAGGGATATTCATCTCTCTCACCGGCCAAAAGTTCTATGCTCGAGAACACTGGATGGCTCGATGTCGAAGAGACCAAGCAGATTGTAGGTGTATCGGGAAACTTTGATGTGTGCATTCCGCTCAGCATGCTCCTCGGATTTGCCGAAGATTATCGGAAAATTGTCGTAAATGCCAAGCACGAGTTGATTCTCACGAGATCAAAGACTGACGACAATGCCATTGTACAAACAGCGCCTAAAGACTACAAACTCGTATTGCATAAAATAGAATGGCTCGTGCCGTATGTGACAGTCTCGGATCAGCGAAAAATTCAACTGTTAAAGTTTCTCGCCAAAGACGCACCAATCTCCATGAGTTTCCGAACATGGGAACTGTATGAATATCCATTGCTGCCTGCCACCTCCAAGCACGTGTGGTCTGTGAAAACTTCGAATCAGCTGGAGAAACCACGATATGTCATACTCGCGTTGCAAACGGAACGGAAAAATAAGAAACAACACAATGCGAGCCACTTTGATCATTGTAACCTGAGCGACGTCAAACTATACCTCAACTCGCAATGTTATCCATATGGAAATTTAAATTTGAACATTGATAAAAATCAATATGCTCTTCTCTACGAGATGTATGCAAACTTTCAGCCGACCTATTACAACAAAGAGGCTGAACCATGGCTGAGTAGGATGGAATTTTTAGAAAAAGCCCCCCTCGTTGTCATTGACTGCTCAAAACAAAACGATTCGCTTAAGTCCGGTCCTGTTGATGTGCGCCTTGAGTTTGAATTGAAAAACAATATTCCACCACAAACTTCAGCGTACTGCATGATCCTCCATGATCGTATTGTCGAGTACAATCCAATCAGTGGTGGGGTTAAAAAATTGGTATAAAATCATGCCAATGATCCGCGCCCACTTCAGTCATCATGGAGCTTATCGTCGACGTGCAAGGGTCCAAGAGACCCGTCAACGAATTTGTCCTAAAGGAGATGTCCATCGTCAAACTCCATGAGAAGAACGCTGAACCGCTGACATTCTTCTTCGATGCACCATTCGCCTGGGACGCTTTACCGGCCAAGTACAAAATGACAAACAAGTGGCTGGAACGCAATTATCATGGAATACGATGGGAACACAGTGGCATACCATACGAGGCAGCTAGAACGACAATTCGAGGAATCTTGGAAGGAGCTCCTACGATCTATGCCAAGGGATTCGAGAAGTGCTCATGGCTATCGAGATTCACGGATTCAGCAACAAAAGTCATCGATCTAGAGACTTTGGACTGTCCATCGCTGCAGAAGTTGCCGAAAATCGCAAACGTTAAATGTCCGCATCATTCCTTCAATACAAAATACAATTGCGCCAAAGCGAATGTAAAGTCGTTGAAAAGCTGGCTCTCTGTGTACGGAGCGTTGTGTGAGCGAGGGATTTTTTTTAAATGAATAAAAACATTTTGAACAAATATCGTTCTCCATTTATTTCCTATATCTACGGCGAATACAGTTTGACGACAATTTTTTTTACATTATATTCGATGAAAAAGTTTTTTCGTACATTTTTACATAGCACCAAGCGTTGAAAACTCTACGGTGATGACTGTGATGCAAACAGTTGTTGTACTCTACGATGGTGACGATGCCAGCTGCCGCTGAACTCGTTGTTTCCATCGGGCCTTCACGAGCGTTCTTTTCCACCATACTCAGACTCGAGCGTCGAAAACTCTACGATGATGATGATGACTGTGATGCAAACAGTCCTTGCACTCTACGATGGTGATGATGCTGGCTGCTGTTGAACTCGTTGTTTCCACCGGGCCTTCACGAGCGTTCTTTTCCACCATACTCAGACTCGATGGAACTCGACGCTATTGTATTTTCCACCAATGTACTTCATGTAGAGTTGACCATTGCGCGCCAGTTGCAGCATACTCTCGAACATTTTCAGATCTTGATCGAAGGCCTTTACCAGCCGCGCTGGCAAGAAGACGGCAAACTCATTTGCAACGTCCACGATGTAGCGTTTTCCAAACTTGGTCTGTACAGCTCTCATGTTCGTGATTTGATAATCCGAGTGGACGTGGAGTTCTGACAGCTTCTTCGTTGGGAGGAATTCCGCCATCAGGCTGACTTTGTTGATATTTGAGAGATCCATTTTCACTCTTTTTCAAAGTTCTTTTCGGAGAAGTTGATGGTGCGATGGAATAGTGCAGTCTGAGCTTGGTCCACGAAATCATAAGCTCCCTCGTAACCCCTCCACTCAGATTTTAAAAACTTCTCCCCACTTATCCAATCATAGGCATGTATAACAGGTTCAAACACGTTCGAAGAACCCCGCACGTAGAGAATTTCCCCCCTCGCAACACTTTTCACAGTCCCGACGTTGGGGTGGGGGACCATCAATGTGATCCTTCATCTGTGGCGTATTATAATGCTCCATGCATGGAAGATACGATATCACTTCACTATCGTTCCGATGATGCTCCGGCAAACGATCCCACAGTAAACCAATAAAGTTACCCCAATACTTTAGGAGCAAGACCTTTGGAACCTGTTCGAGCTCGTTTTTGGTCAAGTCCAGGGGGTGCTTGGCCGGATGCACTGCGTACATACTCACACATGTGAACATCTTGACGTAATCTTGTGGAATGAAACCTCGACGGGTTGAAACTTGTTGTGGAATAACGCTGCAGCTGCATGCAATAAATAAAGCATTTCATGGGCTTTGAAGGGTAACCCTTCATATGGGAACTATCGTTATCTCACTCTCGAAAATTGTCCTAGCCATAAATGGAAGTTTCCCACACACACACACACACACACACACACACACACACACACACACACACACACACGCACACACATGCACACATTTGTCTAAGTTGTTTTTTTTATATATATAAACTCCTGTGAATAGTCTAGACAAAAATGCTCCGCTTACATCTATAATGTTGATAATAAATTATCAGATTTTATGGGCTTTCAAGGACCCGAGACTCTATGATGCCCCCTCCCCCACAGAGTTCACAGCGGCTTCCCCCTCTCGCCCGCGGGTCCAGATATCGCTTGGAAGACATCGTCACCAAAAACTAGCCTCCCCACTCTCTAACACCACCCCCTCCCCTTTCCCTCCGCCGGAACCCCGCACTCGGCTGCCGCATGCAGCCCCCCCCCCCCCCCTCCGCCATGCATACCCCGGCTTCCCCGCGCTCGACTCCCCCGCTCCGCTCCCCCCTGAGATCCCTGGGTTAGAACCGGCCTAGCTCCTCTACTCACCAACAGTTTGACTCTATTTTACTTATTGGTATCATATGAAATTTAATACCGTCTCTGACGTATAAGATCACACCACCTGTGTTCCTATTCTCCGCATCACATCTGACTATACCGTATCCCGGTATAAACACTTCACTGTTTTCTATTTCGGTCGTCACCCTGGTCTCTGATAACGCTATAATTGCAGGTTTCACTCTGTGCACTACTTGGTATCGTATTTCATCCTTGTGTGCAATAAGACTTTGCGCATTCGTATACCATAACGTTTCTTCCTGCTGTAGTTGCTAATCGTCCCACCCTGCTCTCCTCTTCTCTTCTTGGATTGCTCTTTTATACGTTGGGCATTCCCGATCCAGTGCGTCATGTTCCGTATTTATCTCTAGGTTGAATGCTCTGTTTTTGAACACACAGTTTATGCACTTGTTTTCCGCCGCTGTACACCTACTCGCTTCGTGGTTTCCGGCACATTTATGGCATGTTTCCTCTCTTGTGCAGTTCTTTGCTATATGATAGTAGCCCCAACATTTGTAGCATCGCTTCACATTGATGTGGTTGTATACCGGACACTTTCTCCATCCCACGCTGATTTTGCCTTTCATCAATAGCTCTTGATGGGTTCCTTCATCGACTATCATTATTATTGAGCCTTCGTGTCTTCCTTCTTTGTTTATTCTTTTGACAATTTTCATCTCCCTTCCTTCATTTTCTTCCATTGCGTTCTGCTTCTTTATTGTTTCAACCAGCTCATCGTCTGCCAACTCTAATTCGTCCGCCTCCATGTTGACAATCTTAATTTTCGGTTTTTGTTGCATCGTTTCGGTGACTTTGAAACCTTCGCCCATTTTCTCCTGGACTATGGTCTTTAACTTTTCTGTTTCTTCGGTCGTTTCACAGCCCAAAATCACTGTTCCATTACTACCTTTCTTCAACCTTGTTACTCCCACAGCCATGTTTTTTATGTCGACCTTTTCTTTGATCGTCTTTTTTGTAGCCTCACTTTCTTGTTTTTCTTTAGGCTTGATAATTATGACCTTCTCTTTGTTCTTTTCTTTGACGGCTCCTGAATAGGTTTTTGGTACTTCCCGTGCTGGACCTAGAACTCCTTCTTGCAGCATCCTCTTGATTTCTTCGATTTCGTTCTTCATACCTTCTAATTCTTCTTGGACTATTTCTTTAATAATAATCTTAACTGCTTTCTTGCATGCAACTTCATCCTTTAAGTCTTTCACGGTTTTCACCAACCAGTCTATTTTTACTTCCATATTTGCTGACGCACTCATAACTCTGCTTGCGGTATTTGACCCAGTTGAACCAAATCGGTCTCTGCTGAAACTGCTGCTATCTGCCGCGGGTGTAGAATTCTTCGGGGTTTCGTCAACTGGAAAGTTTTCGAGGGTACCCTTACACTGCACTAATTCTCTGTTTTAATCGTACACCTTATGCTTATTCACACATCCCGGATGATAAAAAAGTTTCGGACACGTCTTACATCGTACTGCCACGTTTTTGATCGCTTTTCTGCAACCTGAGCATCGATATTCATCGTACTCAGTCGTGGTATCCATTGTCAGTACAGTCGGTAAGTGACCATCCCGCACTGCGTTATTCCTTATTGCGCGGTCTTACCGTGCCACCGTGGCAGCGGTAATGGTCGCCGTCACTTTCTTCGCGAATCAAACAATGTCAGTTCCAAAAAGGTTCACAGGCCCGCGATCCCGATAGGTATCAGAATCATCGATAGTTCAAACTGTTCACCACACAAAACTGATCACTTTGTTGTAGTTTTTATTTTTATTGCTGACTTTATTCCACTAAAAAATTGGCTCAATGACGGAGCGCATTTGACACACGTCTGAACTCCATCTCAGAGACAGAGAGAGAGAGAGAGAGAGAGAGAGAGAGAGAGAGAGAGAGAGAGAGAGAGGGAGCGAGAGAGAGAGAGAGAGAGAGAGAGAGAGAGAGAGAGTGAAAAAAGACCGCTGGCAAGAACTCTCTCTCTCTATTTCGTGACGATGCGTCGCAAGTTTCGAGAAAGAGCTAGCGTGACCACGCTGGGGCTTCGTCTCCTCCACGTACCTCCAGTCGACATTATGAATTGTTAATTTTACGGCTAGTTTAAGAATATTGTATCGAATCCGCGACAATCCTTCCCCATCCTCTCCTCGCCTCTTGTATGACGACCCTCGCGCAAGGACCACGCAGACTGGCGTGTAAGGCCAAGTCGGCTCGGTGTCGACGAAGGCCCACCACCAGCGCCATTACTCGGCTTCGCGGAACATCGGGCTCGCCTGTCGGAGGCCTTCTACCGCCATCTCCCGAGTCGACGGAGTACGGAGCGTTACCCGAAAGCACAAGTCTCGCGCCCGGCAGGGCCATCTGAGCAAAACTTATCGATCGGGGAGCTCCACGACTCGGGCTTCGATCATTGGAGGCGGCCGGAAGGGCGAGCCGCGGCGTAGAACCCCGTCTGTCCTCGATACCCCGAGATGTCCCGTGACGTTCAGATCGAGTCTCATGCGAGCTAGCGTTTGTTTTCATTTTTTTTGGTTATTGATACCTTGCGTACGCAGGTGGCTGCGTTGCCCGAGAACGGCTGGCGCCCAATATTACTGTGAATTTGTAAAATGTAAAATATTCGAACGGGTCGAGAAATCGAGTAGGGACTTCGCGTGTCCAGTACCCCGTTAACTTACAGTCAAAATTATGTTGTCTGTAATTAAACAATTAACTTTTTTTCTCTTCTATCGAGCCTATTTCTTTTCTTGTGTGCGAATTAAATCGTATTTAAATATTATGTCAGGATTTAAGAATTTATAAGTCCCTTCCCCCTCCCGCCGCCTACGTTGACACGCGATACCCGTGACCATATATATATATATATATATATATATATATATATATATATATATATATATATATATATATATATATATATTGAGACGGATAGCTCTGTCTCCCAGATCCACAGAAAAACGGGTAAACCCCAGAAAAACCCACTAATTAAATTAAGACAGACAAAAGGAAAGGGGAAACGGAAAACGGGTAAAACCCAGAAAAACCCACCAATCAAATAAAGGGAGAAGAGTCGGTGAAAACCGGATAAAACCGACTAATTAAAATAAGGGAAAACAGAAGAGAAGGGGAAACAAAAAGGCGGCAAATATGCGTATAAAAGGACGGGAGTTTTTGGGGAAAAGCGCTCCTTCTTTGGCTGGGAAGTCGATCAGTACCAAGCACACAAATACTGACCCAAGGGGAAGGAAAGTGTGAAAGGCGGAAAATTGACGGAATAGCTAAAAGGTGGAGTCACTAGAGAAAAGATAAAGAACTCTCAATTTTCTGATAACCTTGGCCGTTCTCAGCCGTCGTAAATACTGACCGCAAGGGAAGGAAAGCGTGGTGGATAGAGGGTCAGGGGGAAAGAAAATGAGAAGGATTGAAAGATCAAATTGACAGAATAACTAAAAGGTGGAGTCACTAGAGAAAGTACTCTCAATTTTCTGACAACCTTGGCCGTTCTCAGCCGTCGTAAATACTGACCGCAAGGGAAGGAAAGCGTGGTGGTTAGAGGGTCAAGGGGAAAGAAATTGAGAAGGGTTAAAAGATTAACCAAAAACACGAAATATCAAAGAAAAATGATTTGAGAGTGGGAACAAAACATAGACACAAGAATAAATTAAGATTATAAACAAAAGAATGGCCGTTATTGGAAATTAAAGACAGAAATCTCGTCAGGCGACAATAAGAGGTGAGGAGATAGCTAGGTAAGCGAATCTATCCAGACACACTGATACACACACACAAAGACACCATTATCAAAAACAAAATGGAAAATGGTATCAGGAACATAGAAGGAAGGAAGAGATAACTCTCGAAATCCTGTAAACAAAAAAAAGGGGTAAGCCGAGACTCGGAGAGTCTCGACATCGTAGACGGGTACGTGGCGACATCTCCCGGCGCGATAAATAAGCGAGCCATTATCGACGCGTGATAATCGATCGCGATCCAGCAGATTGATCGGGAGAGCGCACCGATACGGCGAGCAGGGAAGGGGCAGTAGTAGCGTCACAGGGCGATAGGGCACGCTGACCAAGTGTCACGATCTACCGCGCCACGAGCGGGAACGCGTCGTAACGCAACACACTCTAGGAGTTCAGAGATAGGGAGAAGGACAGCGCCACGAGCGGGAGCACGTCATAGCTTCACGCGCCGTGAAGAAAGAGAGAGGGACAGCGCCGCGAGCAGGAGCGCGTCATAGCTTCATGCGCCGTGGAGAAAGAGAGAGGGACAGCGCCGCGAGCGAGAGCACCAAACAACTAAACACGTTCGAAGCATAGGGAAAAGCAAGAGAGAGGGAGAACGTATATCGATCGATGATAGGCGTAGATATTAAGCACACTTACCACGCGAGATAACAACATTACCGACCGAGAAGGGCGGTGCGAGAAATACGAAACAGTACACTACACTAACAGAAAGCGTTCTTTTTATTGTATAGCCCACAACGAAAACTTACAAAGCGTTTTTTATTATTTTTATATCGAGCCAATATTATTGAATAAATTTCGTTTGTTGCAAAATACCAAAACACCTGAGTCTGAACTAATTTCTTCCCTGTTCGAGTCCCGAACCAATAAATTTAAATATAACGAACCTTGACCCGTTACAATATATATATATATCGCACGCCGGCCTTGGTCGCGCGAGGTACAGAGTTGCTACAGAATCTTCGCGTGAGACGGTTGTCTCCCAAATCGCTATCGCTCCCGATTTTAGAGCTATCGTGATAGAGTTGTCGATCAGACGCCGCGATGGAGAGACGTGTCGTGTCTCTCTCGCGCTCTCGTTCTCGCGTTAGAGGCACGTCGTCGTGCTCTCTCGTTCCCGTTCGTGTAACGTTTCGCGTGCAGTTCGTGTTCGCGATTAAATTTCGTTTACGTGAAAAGTTCTCGGGTGGATAATCCACCGGCTCCCACACTATAAAATAAAACCATTGTTTTATTTTATTAGTGACGTTTCCGGTGTCGCGAAAGCGACAGATCCCGTGATCGTTCACGCTACTCCCCAGTGAATCCCGACCCCTCTACCACAACCCACAGCCTGAGCGGCCGTGCTGTACCGCAACCGTTATTTCCTGTGTAAGTGCATCCAGTTAGTCCGGTTAGACGATTCCGGCGATTAAAAATCGAGGAGGTCTCCAGACTCCGAACCCGGTTAAGATTCCGGGGGAAACCAAAAATCCAGGAGGGCTCCAGCCTCCGCCTGGCGGGTCGGGTTTGATCACCCCGACCCCAGTTTAGTCCAGTTGAGAAATCCGGCGATACAAAATTCTCTGGCGCCCCGGGTACTGCGGATGCACGCGCACGGTAGGAACGGCCGAAGGTGACGGTTTCTCGCACCTAGCTCTCGTGTTTGAGTTCTCGATTTCTGTGTAGAGAAAATATCGTCCGTCACAATATATATATATATATATATATATATATATATATATATATATATATTGAGACGTACACGTCCGTCTCATCAACAAATAACCTCACCACATATTCAAAAAGTTAACCGATTTCGTGAGAGAGAAGTGGTAAGGGAGAGGCAGATCGACATACAAACAACGTCAAGTAGGTAGTACACACAGAAAAACGAAGTACAAGCACACTAATTGAATTAAGAGGGAACAATAACCAAGAGCAAGGGAAGGGGAAAGTAAAGGTCGTACATTATAGCAGAAGGCGAAACGAAATCAACATTTATTTGAAAGAAAACTTAACTATAAAGGGAATTATGGGTAACAAGTAAGGGAAGGGGATCGAGCGCCGTAGACCGGTACTTGGCGACATCTCACGTCACGATCTATAAGCTCGCGTATTAATTATCGACGCGTGATAATTGATCGCGCTCCGGTCAATCGATCGGGAGCACGGTCTTACATACAGGTCTTGAAACTCTGGCGGTGGGGGTATGTCCTCGGATTGAAGCACCGGCCGTTTCGCCTAGTGACCACGAGTGTCGCTGCGATACAGTGATGCAGGCTGTGCGAGAGATAAAAATCGATTGTTTCCTCATAGGAACCTAACCTAGCTGTACAATTGGCTGGTGTAGGCAAATTATGATATTCAATGTCAAAAATGCATGATGGACCTAAATACAATTAAAAGTAATTTTATCGTAAACCTGAAAAAAATCCAAAAGACTATAGTTATCCAAGTGGGTACAATGAATATGAATGTTTTCATATAGGTGTCAATGTGAGCTCGTGTTGGTCGAGGGGTTCGGTGCAAGCTTCGTAATGCTTTTTTAAAAACATGTTTTAGCTTTTATAAAAAAATAGGCTTTACGCGTTGTTTTAATTGACTGGAAAATAAGTGGCTACTATTCCAGACCGAAGTGGAATCCAGACCGAAACACTTGCAGAATGTATTTCTTGAAAATGAAACAAATACGTGAGGAACAGTGCTTCTTTTGCAGTTCTTTATTTCCTCTTCGAAAAATTTTAATGCATGTCCCAAGAAACATTTTCAATAATCTCTACTTTGCAGTTTCCGAAACGGTTTGCGTTGGTAAATTAAAAAAAAACACCTCTTTTCCGACCTTTAAGCGAACGACTCTCGAGTAGGATAAATGAAAATAATTCACTAACTTTGTTTTATTTTTTCCAGCCTGGAAAGTATTTATTGTAATAATCCCAATCATTTTTCATTTTTTTTCAGGTTCCCGGCTCCAACGCCTGTTTCGCCTATTCTCGATGAATATATTTCGGTTCGAAATGATTTTCGCACACAACGTGTCTCGGCTCTAATTTCCCAACTCCCGGTATCGCGGCTTCCCATTTTTTTAAATTGCGCCAAGTCTCTCGGCACCCGAAACACTGACCATTTAGATTTTCCACTCCGAGAGCCTGTTTTACACGTTGGCACAATACACCACTTAGTCATTTTTCAATATCACCGTTTTTACAAGTTTACAAGTAGAGCACGTCCCGTGTGGTCGCGTGAATCAGCGGTTATGTTTGGGTTATGTTTGGGTTGTTTACTTTTGAAATCTATTTCCGTCTCTCTCACACAGCCTGCATCACTCTATAGCAGCGATCCTCGTGGTAACGAGTTGAAACAGTCGGTGCTTCAATAAGAGGCCATCCCCCATTACTGAAATTTTGAGCGAGTTTCAAGACCTGTATGTAAGACTGTGATCGGGAGACCGCACCGATAGCGACGATACGGCTAGTAGGGAAGGGAAAGCAGTAGGGTGATAGAGCACGCTCACCGCGTGGACCGCGATCGAGCGTCGCGATCTACCGCGCCACAAGCGGGAGCGCTTCGTAACTCAATGCGCCCTAAGAGTCTCCCGTATAGAGAGAGAGGGACAGCGCCACAAGCGGGAGCGCGTCGTAAAACAACGCGTCCTAAGAGTCTCGTGTAGAGAGAGAGATGGACAGCGCCGCGAGCGATAGCGACGGGCAACTCAACGCGCCCTAAGAATTTCGCGTACAGAGAAAGAGAGACAGCGCCATGAGCGTGAGCGACGGGTAACTCAACGCGCCCTAAGAGTCTCCCGTATAGAGGGACAGCGCCGCAAGCGAGAGCGCGAGGCAACTCAATACATCCTGAGCATAGGGAAAAGGGAGAAAGAGGGGGTAACCGATATCGATCGATGATAAGCGTAGATACGCGATCACACTTACCACGCGAGATATCAATATTGACCGACCGAGAAAGACATTGCGATAACTACGAAAACAACACACTACACTCATACATAGCGCCTTTTTGATATTCCAGAAAGTGAAAAATCATTGAATACATTTCTTTTGTTGTAAAATACCAAAAACACCGGAGTCTCTATTAATTTCTTCCCTGTTCGAGTCCCAAACCAATAAATTTATTTGTAACGAAATCCGACCCGTTCCATTTTGGCGCCCGAACAGGAATTGGAACAAAAGAAAGAAAGACTCCTGAGTATGAAAAAAAATACCTTGTTGAGTCGACAAAATATTTACACTGATTCGATCTTAGGCTCGTATTGTTGATGCACAGGGGGTTATTGTCTATGAGGCCCGAGCTGGGTGATTTATCTAGTGTGGTTGACTCTCGTTTGGTCTGTAGATCTCGTGATAAAAAATGATCCACACGAGGTAACGGTGACGCGTCGTCGTTCGACGACTACGTGGCGATGATTTTTTTCTGGGTGTTGATCTGCTGTTGATGTGTGATTTTCCTTAACTGAGTTGATCTCGCGTAAGTCTACACTGGTTGTATAATGAGTTGATTAAAGGTGATTAGGACTGGTGAAAAAATAATTTGAACGTGTACACTGTGAGGTTGTACGAACAAGAGAGATGAAAGATGGCTGCCAGCTGGCCGGCATCATCTCGCCTCAAAGAGAAGGAGCTCTTGTTGCCGAGAAGACGCATTGCGATTGGCCGAGCAGCATGGTGAAATAGCGCGTGTGATTAGTCACGGCATGTATGAAGTTAACCGTGGTATGCCTAATATTTGATTGGCTCTTTCTTATGTGATGCGTTTTCATAGCAGTGCTCGTCGACTGGGAGAGCGCGCTGAGAGTTAGTGCTACACGATGTGAGTTTCGACTTTACATGTATTTCACTCGCATCGTGTATGTGATCTGCCCATATGATTCCACGCGAAAACTGAACATTCCGCCCGCCATCAGCAACGGTGTTGATGATTCAGTGTGATCTGCTCTTCTTCACTTTGAGTTGGCAGGATTGCTAATTGGACGGGTGAGTGTTGTTGTTGCCGTTTTGAGTTATACTACGCTGGTGAGACCATCCTTTCCAGGGTGGAGTTGAGTCACTCTGGCGCGATCCCATTTTGAAGGTGGGAATCTCTCGTCCGTGATCAGCACTTATGAACCAAACTTGATGATGTTTGATGGATGATGCCACTTCGATGTGGAGAGTTGCCGCTGGAGATATTGAGGAGACCACTCGGACCAGAAGTATTAAAGCTTCTGCTGAATTAGCTGCCATCGCGACAGTCTGTTGGTGTTCAGATTTATTAATGACGGCTCAGGGATTGTTGTGATTGACTCTCCGATGAGAAAGTGAGCTGGCGTGAGTGCTGAGATATCTTCAGGGTCCTCTGTAAGTGGTTCTAACGGCCTTGAGTTGAGTACTGCTTCTATCTGAGTGAGTAATGTCGATAATTCTTCGTATGTGAGCACAGTATCTCCTATTGTTCGGCGTAAGTGATATTTTACTGATTTCACTGCTGCCTCCCACTTTCCTCCCATGTGGGGAGCTGATGGTGGATTGAACTTCCACGTAGTTCCATCATTGGTGAGTGAGCAGGACAGTAACTTTGATTCGATCGTACTTTGACTTAATAACTTCGTAAGAGTGACATCCGCACTTGTGAAGTTCGTGCCGCAATCACTGTGTAGAGTGTTGCAGATGACCCTGCGTCCAGTGAACCTCTTGAACGCAGCCATGCATAAATCAGTTGAGTAGTCACTAACTGCCTCCAGATGCAGGGTGGATGTGACGAAGCACACGAAGATGCATAAAAGGTAAGGGCGGGGGGTGCTAGTGTTCCTCGTGTTAATTATTTGTGTACGTGTAAGGAGTCATACCGTTAATGCATTATTATTATTATTATTTGTTTGTTTCAAATTCCGAAGGTGCATGAACGAAGACGACGGAAAAAATGTGCGCCAAAGTGGCGTACAACAAAATCTCCATACGCTATTTAGATACGCTATTTATACGGAGTTAGATCTTGAATAGCTGACACTCGATTCCTGACCAAGTTCTTCCACCGCGATGGGTGTGAATTGATCCAGGTGAGCGTTACTGAGGAATCTGTCCACAGAAACGTGTGAGCATTCGTGAGTTCCAAGGTTGTTTGTACATAATTCAAGATTTTTGCCAATATCAGTGCTGCGGTGAGTTCGAGTCGAGGTATGGACAATCTTTTGAGTGATGCAACCTTTGACTTCGCACAACCGAGTGTAACCTTGGACTCTTCACCTGGAGTCGTTGATTTTATGTAGATAGCAGCAGCCATTGCTATTTGAGATGCATCTGAGAATCCATGCAGCTCCACGGTGGATGAGGTTGTGCGTTGCATCCATCGTGAAATTGAGATTTGATCTACTTGGGTGAGTTCTCGTCTGAATGATGTCCACTTTGAGTGTACGCTCTCTAGGACTTGAGTATCCCAATTAAGTTTCTCTATCCACAGCTCTTGCAGTAATGATTTTGCCCTTATGATGAGTGATGTGAGAGAACCGAGTGGATCATACAGTTGAGCTGTTTCAGACAAGGTCATTTTCTTCGTGAGCTTGGAACTTGAGCATGGTGGCTTTGAGCAAAACTTGAATACATCTGTTTGAGGTATCCATGACAGGCCGAACAATTTGGTGTTGCTATCTTCGAATGAGTGTGACTGGGATGATGAATGATAGTCGATATGCTAAATGAGTTGTCTGTTGTTGCTGTGACATTTCGCAAGAGGCAACCCGCCCGCCTTGCGAAGCCGAGTTACTTGATTCGATGTTTCTATGAGGGTGTCAAGTTGATCCGCTCCTGCGAATATGTCGCTGACATATCGTCCTTTAATGAGTGGTTCTATGGCGAGTGAAAATCGATGACCTTCATCTTCAACTAGTTGAAGCATTGATTTTATCGCGAGGAATGGTGCTGAGCGTGTTCCATATGTCACGGTTGTTAATTGGTATGGTACTGTGTTGAGTTGTTCATCGATCCACATGATTCGTTGTAAGTCCCGATCGTCTTTGTGAACTTTGACTTATCTATACATTTTCTCGATGTCGGTTGAAAAAATGTATGTTGTCGAATCTATATGAGTATGTCTGAGATGTCACGTTGAATTTTGGCGGCGACATGTTGTATGTCGTTGAGTGATATCGCGGCGTCGTCGGACTTGATCCATTGAGGACGACTCTCAACTTTGTTGTAATTCGATCTTCTGTAAGTACACCATGATGTGGAAGGTAGTATGGAGGATGAGCATGAGTCTGTTCTGATAAGCGATCTTCCGAGACCTTCAACCCTCCTAATTCTGACGCATCATGTGCTAAGGTCATCTCGGTGTCACGATTGTCACGAGCAAACCTGCTTTGAAAATTTGAGTAGTGATGATGTGGTGCACGTTGCATGTGCCCTAAATCTTCATACTCCTTCATGAATGAGTGGTACAATGTGGTGTATGAGTTGTTTGTTGAGAGTTTCTTCATGAGTCGTTGTGGGCATCGTTGAGCTGTGAGCTTGGAGTCTCCAAGACGTGCTGGTGATGAGTTGAGTGGGACTCGCAGTATGTATCTTCCGTCTTCGTCTCGTGTGTGAGTTGTCTTGAAATGATTCTCACAGGCTTCTCCTTCTGGTGTGAGTTGATGTTCTGTTACAGAGAGTGTTTCCTCTTGAACCCAGAATCGTGTGAGAAGTTCTTGTAATTCGTTGGTTGATGATTCGACCGCAATGTGATATGAGTTGATCGTTGATGAGTAATTTTCAGGAATCGGACCGAGAACGATCCATCCGCAGATTGTTGATTGAGCAATTGGCAAGAGATCCGAGTGTTTCTTGATATCAGGCTGAATGATAAGCCCACATGAGTCTGCTCCAATGATCATGTCCACTAGTCGTGGTGTGAGAAACTCGGGATCCGCCAACTGTAATGATGAGATGGGCGGCCACTCTTGTGGTTGAACTTGAACTGATGGTAATGTACTCGACAACTTGGTGAGTATGTGAGCTGTAATGGTGACACCGCGTGATGAGTAATTTGACTGTAGTTGAATTGTGGTGATACCTCTCGTTTAAGTTGTTTTTGAGTTTCCAATGCCAATTATTGGAATTGCTGAGCATTGACGAGAAAGCCCTCGATCTGTTACGAGTTGCTCTGAGACAAAGGTCAGTTCTGATCCTGGATCAATGAGTACTCTGACTTTAGTTTTAAGGCTTTGACGGCTCTTTATATAATAAGAAGAGTATGTGGCTTCCGGATGGAGGCCGTGTTGGAATCAGCGTTGTGCCGACGTTTCGCAAACGTTACAGTCTGCATCATCATGGCTGAGAGCTCCGATACTGAAGCTCTCGTATCTTAGGCATCCCTTATATAGTTGCAGTCATCGTTCCAGATCGCTGCACCAGCCAATCAGATGTTTTAATTGATCAGCTGGTCAATTAAAAAAAAAACGAAAAGTTTTAAGAGACAATGGCTACAAGCCAGGCAACATCGAAAGAACGATCAGAAATCTAAAAAGAAAAATAGCTGATCCGAAAACGGTTACAGCACCTGATGGGGAGAATGAAGGACAAATAACCGCAACAACTTCCCTTCCATACCTTCAGGGCATAACCGATCGCATAGGCAGGGTCCTTGGAAAACATAACGTGCGAGTCATCTTCAAACCTCAGAAGAAACTAGCACAAGTGATTCCGAGTGCAAAAGACCAAAGACCACCATTAAGTGCACCAGGAGTATACAAGATACCCTGCTCATGCGGTAAAGTGTACATAGGAGAAACCGGGAGGAAGATCAGTACACGGATCAAAGAACACCAACGGTGTATCAAATATGGCCATATTACACAATCAGCGCTGGCCGAACATTGGATGGAGACTGGTCATGCCATCCAGTTCGACAAAGCCCAAAGTCGGGCCCCATCAAACAGCTATGTTTCCAGGAAACACCGAGAAGGCTTGGAAATCCGAAAACATCCGGACAATCTAAACAGAGATGGAGGATATTACGTCAATCCTATTTGGCACACCGTCCTCCCGGTTTTTTAATTGACCAGCTGATCAATTAAAACATCTGATTGGCTGGTGCAGCGATCTGGAACGATGACTGCAACTATATAAGGGATGCCTAAGATACGAGAGCTTGAGTATCGGAGCTCTCAGCCCTGATGATGCAGACTGTAACGTTTGCGAAACGTCGGCACAACGCTGATCCTCAACACGGCCTCCATCCGGAAGCCACATACTCTTCTTAGTACTCTGACTTGTTGAGTGCTGAACTGTGAGATGAGCATTACTTGACACGTAGCGAGTAGAACAGCTGTTCTACCGCGTGAGTTGGTGAGTTGAAACAATGGTACGTCATCTCCTCATTCACGTGAGCTTGTGCTGGCTTGAGCTGTTGCTGGTTTTGATGATTCGCTCTGTTGAGTTGTCTGTGCAGTTGATCTGCTCGAGGACGGCAGATGAATCATGGTGTGGTGGTTTGCACCACACGTCTTGCACTTGATTGTTGATTGGCACATCTGGAGATTATGATGTCAAAAACAATTGAAACATAGTCGGTGAGTTGTCACGACCTTGTGCCTTTCCACGGGTTGTACATCCCTGCATATATTTCTTTCTGCATACTTTCTGCATATATTTTACATACATAAATTTCCATGTGGTGTGCTTTGTCTTTGATGAGAAAAGTGAGCGCCTTGTGGTAATGAGAGAAACCTTGATCATATACCTTTTCTGTGATGTACGGGTGAGAAAAGAATGATTTCCTGCAAGTCATCCCGAGGCAATCGTGCTCTTCGGTGAAGTTTTGCCAAGTGTTGTTGAGCAGCTCAAGTTGTGCATCCAACTCTTCGTAGAGGCAATCTGAGAGGTCGGAGAACGTCTCTTCCAAAGACTTCAGCATTGTCAAGCGTGAGTATTGAGACGCGACCTTGAACTCCGTGGTGTTGGTTTGACTCGTGCTAGAAGACGGTGAGCGTGTGCGACTGGTTCCAGTCTTCTCAGGGATTGCGACTGACTCGACGCCTTCCTCATTGACGTCAACGTGTTCACCATCACGTGAGTCGACGTAAACATCTGGCACCGGTAGCTTATCGTCTTCCATGAGTTAGCCTTCTTGAGGTTGAGATTAGTACAACTCTTGTTGAGTTGTCAATACCGGCAACAAATACTGTTGATTCTACAATGATTTGCACTATAAAAGAGTTTTTGTACAGTGATTTGCACTTGAGGATAGTGATTGGCACCTTTCAAGCGTTTTTGCACAGTGATCGGCACTTCAGGATAGTGATTGGCACGTGTCAAGGCTTTTGCACAGTGCTTGGCACTTGAGGATAGTGATTGGCACCTTTCGAGAGTTTTTGCACAGTGATTCGTACTGGAGGATACTTGATCGTGCACTGATTGGCACTTGTTGATGTTACGTCGTTGATTATCACTTTTTATGCTAGATTCGAATAAGTATTGTGCAATAAATATGTACAATTGACCAGAATCCGGCTCGAAGGACCAAAAAATGTTGAGTAATGCTCGTGAGAGGAATAAGATTTTTGGATTCTGGTGACAATTAGCCAATAATTTATTACGCACGATGGTAAAAGAACTCAGTCTTTAATGTGTGAAAAAAATACCTCGTTGAGTAGACAAAATATTTACACTTATTCGATCTTAGCCTCGTGTTTCGGAAACACCATCTCCGACTCCCTAATTTAGGGAGACCCCGCTAGAGGTCGACGTCTCTCAGCCGGTCGCGCGCTTGACTAGGACAGTGTCCGGGCACAGGGATTTCTCCCCCCATTTTCAACGTGCTAATTAATATCATGTGTCCTTCTTTTCAAGCCCTTCGTTCGGAACTTCGTTATAAGATACACGTCTCTTCGGAACGGTTCAGCTTCGGTCTCTTCCCCCCTTCTAAACGCTAACGGATTAACGCGATTTACGCCCGCGTTAATTCCCGCGGCAACGGTCACCTCGGTACTCTTCCGCTACGTCGAATCAGTCATTAATTAAAATAGTTAAATAGTGTGTAAAATAAACCTATATTCTTTATTTTAACGCTAGTGCATTTCGACTCTTCATTTTCCGGCACGTTCCTCTATTCTCACGAATCACTCAAGCCAGTTCCCACTCGTTCACTTCCAACCAGAATTCCGAGATTAACCCAAATCTAAACATGGTCCTTCGAGCCGGATTCAAGTGAACGAAGTGGTAACAAGTGAGTTATTCGCTGAAAAAGGCAAAGGAAATTCTCAATCTTTCTATCCGGTGCGCGGGAAAAACGGGTAATTTTCATCGCGGTCACGTGACCACACGCCGGCCGCGAAGTCTAATCGTCCTTCTCGCAAGACGAGCTCGAGCAAAACATCGCTCTCTCTCTCTCGCACGCGTACCGCGCCCGATACATCGCGCTCTCTCACTTTCGGGCGAGCCGAGAAGACGCCTCACTCTGTCTCTCTCGCACGCGCACCGCGTCCGATACACCGCGCTCTCTCGCTCTCGGGCGAGCCAGGCAACGGACTCTACACACGCGCGCATGCGCGCTTCGGCCTGTGGCTGGCCTACCGGACGCTCAACGTGCCGGTCGACCCAGCGATCTCGACTCTTCCTTCGATCACGTTCTCGCGACATCGTGCGCTCTCGTGCAAAGGACCGGCTTCTCAAGTTTTTCGCTTCGTTTTCTCGGACGCTTCGTGCCACGATCTCGCGAGTTTTCGTCAAATCGGTTTGGACGCCTCGCGCTTCAACTCGCGTGTGCAACGATCATCGACGTCGCGACATACTCTTTCGTGAGTTTTCCGAGATTGTTTTTCGGACGCTTCGTGCCACGATCTCGCGAGTGCTCTCAGTCTCGTCGAGCGCCAATTTTCGTTCGCGAGTTTTTTCGTTTTTGGACGCTTCGTGCCACGATCTCGCGAGTGCTCTCAGTCTCGTCGAGCGCCAATTTTCGTTCGCGAGTTTTTTCGTTTTTGGACGCTTCGTGCCACGATCTCGCGAGTGCTCTCAGTCTCGTCGAGCGCCAATTTTCGTTCGCGAGTTTTTTCGTTTTTGGACGCTTCGTGCCACGATCTCGCGAGTGCTCTCAGTCTCGTCGAGCGCCAATTTTCGTTCGCGAGTTTTTTCGTTTTTGGACGCTTCGTGCCACGATCTCACGAGTGCTTTCAGTCTCGTCGAGCGTCATTTTCGTTCGCGCGTTTTTTCGTTTTTGAACGCTTCGTGCCACGATCTCGCGAGTGCCTTCAGAGTCGCATAGCGCCATTTTTCATTCGCGAGTTTTTCGGTTTTGGACGCTTCGTGCCACGATCTCGCGAGTGCTTTCAGTCTCGTCGAGCGCCATTTTCGTTCGCGAGTTCTTTCGTTTTTGGACGCTTCGTGCCACGATCTCGCGAGTGCTTTCAGTCTCGTCGAGCGCCAATTTTCATTCGCGAGTTTTTCGGTTTTGGACGCTTCGCGCCATTTCTCGCGTGTGCAACGCTCGTCGACACATCGCGCCATTTGTCGTTCGCTAGGTTCTTCGTTTTTCGGGTTTGGACGCTTCGCGCCACGTTCTCGCGAGTGCTTTCATTCTCGTCAATTTCGGACGCCTCGCGCATCTCGCTCGTCGACGCATAGCGCCATTTTTCATTCGCGAGTTTTTTTCGGTTTTGGACGCTTCGCGCCACGCTCTCGCGAGTGCCTCCATTCTCGTCGATTTCGGACACCTCGCGCATCTTGCTCGTCGACGCGTAGCGCCATTTTTGTTCGCGAGTGTTTTCGTGTTTCCGGGTTGGACGCTTCGCGCCATTTCTCGCGTGTGCCACGCTCGTCGACATATCGCGCCATTTCGTTCGTGAGTTGTCGTGTATTTCCGGCTTGGACGCTTCGCGCCATTTCTCGCGTGTGCAACGCTCGTCGACACATCGCGCCATTTGTCGTTCGCTAGGTTCTTCGTGTTTTCGGTGGGACGCTTCGCGCTAACTTAAAGCGATTTCGTGTGTCAACTCCTCGACAATGGCGAACAGCAACGCCAAGATGGAACGCCGCATAGCCGGTCTCATCAGCACGTTTCAGTGCATCTCGAGCTTGGCTGAAAAGACGAAAAACGCGACTCCTCAGAACACCTCCAAGATGCTCGCCACCACGCGTCTGTCATTGTTGGAAACGAACTGGGAACGCTTCCAAACCGAACACATTGCGCTGCTCGATATGAATTGCGAAAACCTCTCGGAAGCGCCGTATTTCAAGGATGCCGTGGAATCTCGCTATCAACAAGCCTACGAGGAAGCCAAGCATTTCCGGGCACCTTAAACCTCCGAAGCGCGCTCCCAAAATTGAGGGTTCCCGACTTCGACGGGGAGTTTCAATCTCGGAGGCCTTTTCGCGATCTCTTCGTTTCATTGGTCGGCCAGAACCAAGACATCACCGCGGTAGAAAAAATGCACTACCTTCGGCTTTCGGTAAAAGGCGATGCAGCCAAACTCATTGCCAACTTGCCGCTCTCTTCGGATTCTTTCATCTCGGCATGGGATCTCCTCGTAGCCCGGTATGAAAATAAAAGATTACTGGTCACTTCCCATCTAGATCGCTTCTTCAGCATGCCGACGATCGTTCCAAGGTCGTACAAATCATTGAATACGCTCATCAGCACCACGAGCGAGATCCTGAATGCGCTGAAGTCCTTGGAGATGCCAGTCGATGAGTGGAGCGTCATCTTAGCACACTTCCTCGTGTCTCGCCTCGATCCCAACCTTCGGGAGCAATGGGAACTCAAATTGGGCAATTTGACCACACTGGCTACACTTCCTCAACTCCGCGAGTTCTTAACAACTCGAGCTCGCGCAATTGAGAGCATTGACGTTGGACGGTCCACTTCAACTTTAAATCGGTCCACTTCTTTGGCTACCTCGATCTCCTCGCGATCAGCACGGACTGCGCCTTCCGCTAGGGCAACGCCAGCACGCGGATCTCCTCCCCCGTATCTCAAGGTCCAGGGTGGAGAGTGGACGGCTGATACGGCAGCTGCGGTTGTCGCTACGGTTCCCTTCCAACCAGCCGGCAGCGCGACACAGTGTTGTCATTACTGCCTCGGGTCTCACTTCATATCGAAGTGCGACCTCTTCAAAAGAAAACCCCCGAAGGAGCGACGCGTCATCGCAGAGCAACGACGCTTGTGCTTTAATTGCCTTGGTCCGCACTCGGCGAACAATTGCCGTATCACGGGGCGGTGCCTAGAATGTAACGGCAAACATCACACGCTTATCCACATACCTTCGAGCGCCTCAACGGCCGCTTCAACATCTAGACCGTCGACTTCTCGGGCCTCGTCGCAGAGTCAAACGCCCAAGAGCAAGCCTCTGGCCACTTCATCGCCAAGCGAAGCTCAGGGTTGACTCGGCGACAGTTAACAGGGCGACGCCACGGCTGGCTCGCAAACACCCCCGGTTCACCTCTTCTCTTCGGTCGCTTCAGACTTCTTCGAAAATTCGAGTACTCCTCAGCATTACACCAAGGACTCTTCAAACGCGCTGGCTATTCGACCCTCCGTACTGCTAGCTACGAGTCAAGCTATTTTGACGTCCTCATCGGGAATCTCGCAGCGGGCGAGACTCCTCATCGACCCGGGCGCGGAACTTTCGTTCATTTCCGAACGCACGGTCCAACTCCTTCGAACACAGAGGATGGCCGCGTCCATCAACATCCACGGAATCGGAGGTCAGCCAGCGGGAAGGACGCGGGGAGCTACCACCGTCACTGTATCTTCAATTCATGATTCCAACTCAAATTTCAGAGTGACGGCGTTTATCCTTAACGCATTAACGTCGACGCTTCCCTCGTTCGCTACTTCAGGGCAATGGGAACATCTTCAAGGACTTCTGCTGGCAGACCCCGACTTTCTGAAACCGGGACCAATCGACGTCATCATCGGAGCTGACGCGTACGGTCTTCTGGTTGATTCAGAAGTCGTCAAGGGTCGGGCCATCGATCCCATCGCTCAGCGCACGCTTCTCGGATGGATTGTACTCGGTCCCGTCAACGGTTCCACCTCAAATTCGGTTCGCATTCAGCATGCCTCTATCGAAGACAAGGTCACTTCTTTACTAGCAAAGTTTTGGGAACAAGAGGAAATTCCTCCGGACTCGGCCCCTACAACCGACCCGGACGAATCCGCTTGCGAACAGCACTTCAAGGACACTCATACGAGGGACCACACGGGCCGATATATCGTACGGCTCCCCTTCAAGAATCCTCCTTCGCTACTCGGAGATTCGTATTCGGGTGCAAAACGCTGCCTTCTTCAACTTCTACGGCGACTCTCGACAAATGAATCGTATCGCGGTCTCTACAACGCCTTCCTCCAAGAATACGAGAACCTGTCCCACATGGCTCGTGCTCCAACGGAAACGTCATCGAGACCACGGTTTTTTCTCCCACATCACGGTGTCTTTCGGGCCCACAGCGCCACTACCAAACTTCGTGTCGTCTTCAACGGTTCCTTCAAATCTACTAACGGTGTGTCGATCAACGACATCCTTCACACCGGGGCCAAACTTCAACAAGATACGTTCGACGTTCTGCTCTGGATCAGACGCCATCGGTTCATTTTCGCCACTGGTGTTGCGAAAATGTTCCGGCAGATCGCAGTCCATCCGGACGACTGGGACCTCCAGCAAATCCTATGGGTAGACCAGGATGATCGAGTCGTACCGTATCAATTAACTACAGTTACGTACGGCCTCACTTGTGTTCCCTTTCTCGCCATCCGGGTCATGCTTCAACTGGTCGAGGATGAGGGGCACGACTTCCCACTGGCGATTTCACCATTGACGAACGGACGATACGTGGATGATATCTTCGGCGGTGCCGACACGATTCACGAACTTCAGGCAACGGCACAACAACTTCAAGGAATCTGTCAGAGCGAATGCTTTCCACTTCAAAAATGGACAGCTAACTCAACGGAAGCCCTACAGAATGTTACCTCGGAGTCCCAATCGCATCCGGTTGTAATTCAATCGGAGGATCCCAACATCAAACTTTTGGGCCTCGTCTCGAATCCCAACGAGGACAACTTCAGATTCCTTCTTCAGCTCTCCTTCAACCGGGATATCACTAAAAGGACCGTTCTATCGGAAACGGCATCCTTGTTTGATCCTTTGGGTTTCATCTCGCCAGTCATTGTGATCGCGAAGGTCTTCCTCCAAGAACTGTGGCTGGCAAAACTTCACTGGGACGACGGACTCCCAATTCGACTCCAGGAAAAATGGCTACGCTTCCGAGAGAGTCTGAGTGACTTGTCGCTCATTTCTCTCCCGCGGTGGCTTCACCTCTCGCCTTCTTCAACTGTCGAGCTTCATGGATTCTCGGACGCCTCCCAACTCGCCATGTCAGCCGTGATCTACCTCCGAACAACTTCAGTCGACGGGGCTACCACGGTCACCCTCGTCTGTTCGAAGACGAAGGTAGCCCCCCTCAAACGACTCACAATTCCACGGCTCGAGTTAACGGCGGTTCTACTTCTTTCAAGGCTGGCCTCTCACGTTCAGAGAACCCTCGACTTAACGCAAGTCCCAGTCTCTCTCTGGACGGACTCTTCAGTTGCGTTGACATGGATTACTTCAAATCCGGCCCGATGGAAGGATTTCATCCGAAATCGGGTCACCTCGATCCAAAACTTCTCCTCCCACGCAACATGGCGGTTCATCGCGGGTAAGGAGAACCCGGCCGACTGTGCGTCGCGAGGGCAGACTCCCCGACAACTGGCCAAGCACCATCTTTGGTAGTACGGGCCTGAGTGGCTCGCGCGACCACCATCTTCATGGCCAGTCTCTTCAGCCGAACTTCCACCGGATGGCGACCTCGAACAACGTTCAGGTCTCGCCTTCACCACCACCTCCGAGAATAGTCCTAATACGTGGGACCTTCTGCTACGGTACTCCTCGCTCACTCGCCTTCTTCGGATCACTGCAGTGTGTCAGAGGGCGGTGGCCCGCTTCAAACGGCTCCCGCACGCCTCAATAACCTACCCGCTGAACACAGGAGATTTGGAAGAGGCAAGGTTCTTCTGGATACGCCTCATTCAACGCACACACTTCTCGGCCGAACTTCAGATGATCTCGAGCGGAGCGACCCTCAATCGGGGCCACTCCCTTGCCGCCCTCAACCCCTTTGTCGACCAATTAGGGACCCTTCGAGTTGGCGGCCGGCTGACGAACGCCCTTCTACAGCCCGAGGCAAAACATCCGCCAATATTGCCCCGGACCTCTCCGCTCACTTCACTGATCATCGCTGACTCGCACCTTCGAACGCTTCACGGTGGTACCCAATCCACCTTAAGCTTCCTCCGCCGATCGCACTGGATTCCGGGTGGCCGGGCTCCAATTCGATCGTACATCCTTCGGTGCACCACGTGTGCCAGATTTCGAGGACTTCAAGCACAACAACTAATGGGCCAACTTCCGACTGCGCGAGTCACACCTCCACGGGCCTTCCTCCACACCGGCATTGAGTACGCAGGACCCTTCACCGTCAAGACCTGGCGTGGACGAGGCACAAAAACTTACAAGGCTTATCTTGCCGTTTTTGTTTGCTTCACTACTTCCGCGGTCCACCTCGAACTCGTCACGGATTATACTTCAGAGGCCTTCGTCGCCGCCTATCGGCGGTTTTCCGGACGACGAGGAATCAGTTACATTATTTATAGTGACTGCGGGACCAACTTCATCGGCGCCGATACTGCACTTCGTGCTCTCTTCAAGGCTGGATCAGCCGAAATGGATTCTACGATCATATCGCTGACCAACCTTGGGACGAACTGGTCCTTCAACCCTCCGGCCGCACCTCACATGGGTGGAAAATGGGAGGCTGCGGTAAAATCCGCGAAATATCACCTTCGTCGGGTAATCGGAGAAGCCTCACTTACGTACGAAGAATTTACGACTCTTCATGCGCAAGTGGAGGCTGTCTTAAATTCCAGGCCACTTTGTCCCTTATCGGACGACCCTGAGGACCTTTCTCCCCTCACACCGGGTCACTTCACCATCGGCGAGGCACTTACCACAGTGCCCGAACCGTCTCTCACTTCACTTCCAGAAACTCGACTTTCACGGTGGCAATTCCTTCAGGCAAAATTACAGCACTTCTGGCAGAGGTGGCCTTCGGAGTACCTTCAGCGAAGCTTGTCGATTTCTAAATGGCGACACCCTTCACACGAAATCCAAATCGGCTCACTCGTGCTAATCACGGACGAACGACTTCCACCTTCACGATGGCCACTAGCACGAGTGGTCGAACTTCACCCCAGGTCGGATGGTCTAACCAGGGTGGTGACGCTTCGTACGGCCACTTCCACCTTCAAGCGACCGACTGCCAAGTTGGCCGTACTTCCAGTGGACTCTTCGTCGACGACTGTCGCCGAAGGCGGGGAGAATGTTTCGGAAACACCATCTCCGACTCCCTAATTTAGGGAGACCCCGCTAGGGGTCGACGTCTCTCAGCCGGTCGCGCGCTTGACTAGGAAAGTGTCCGGGCACAGGGATTTCTCCCCCCATTTTCAACGTGCTAATTAATATCATGTGTCCTTCTTTTCAAGCCCTTCGTTCGGAACTTCGATATAAGACACACGTCTCTTCGGAACGGTTCAGCTTCGGTCTCTTCCCCCCTTCTTAACGCTAACGGATTAACGCGATTTACGCCCGCGTTAATTCCCGCGGCAACGGTCACCTCGGTACTCTTCCGCTACGTCGAATCAGTCATTAATTAAAATAGTTAAATAGTGTGTAAAATAAACCTATATTCTTTATTTTAACGCTAGTGCATTTCGACTCTCCATTTTCCGGCACGTTCCTCTATTCTCACGAATCACTCAAGCCAGTTCCCACTCGTTCACTTCCAACCAGAATTCCGAGATTAACCCAAATCTAAACACCTCGTATTGTTGCTGCACTGGGCGTTATTGTCTGAGGCGTGAGCTGGGTGATTTATCTCGTGTGGTTGAGTCTCGTGTGGTCTGTAGATCTCGTGATGAAAAATGATCCACACGAGGTAATGGCGACGCGTCGTCGTTCGACGACTACGTGGCGATGATCTTTTCTCTGGGTGTTGATCTACTCTTGATGTGTGATTTTCATTAACTGAGTTGATCTCGCGTGAGTCTACACTGGTTGTATAATAAGTTGATCATAGGTGATTAGGACTGGTGAAAAAATAATTTGAACGTGTGCACTATGAGGTTGTACGAACAAGAGAGAGAAAGATGGCTACCAGCAGGGCGGCGTCATCTCGCCTCGAAGAAAAGGAGCTCTCGTTGCCGAGAACACGCATTGCGATTGGCCGAGCAGCATGATGAAACGGCGCGTGTGATTGGTCACGGCGTGTACGAAGTTAACCGTGGTATGCCTAATATTTGATTGGCTCTTTCTCATGTGATGAGTTTTCATAGCAGTGCTCGTTCACTGGGAGAGCGCGCTGAGAGTTAGTGCTACACGATGTGAGTTTGGACTTTACATGTCTTTCACTCGCATCGTGTATGTGATCTGCCCATATGATTCCACGCGAAATCTGAACACCTACGAACAAAAAATCGAATTGGTAAGAGAAAGGATAAAAAAACGACAACAAAGAGCGGAAAATTTAACGCTACGTACAACGCAACGACGTTTGAAGTGGGCAAATTTGTGCGGGTCCGGGCACTGAATGTCTCAGATCCCGCAAAACAAAGGACAGCGAAATTCATGCACTTATTCGAAAGCCCATATAAATTTAAGAAAGGGGAATCGCAACACTTCTCTTGGAAAATCCGAAAACAAGAAAAGAAAGGGGAAAATTTCATGCTGGCATGTTGAAACGCTATCTAGCGGCGGACACAGCAAACTCGACAAAGGAGAAAGAAGAGGAAGCACGCCAATCTAGCATATCGAACAATCAAAGATAGGAGATAGACGAATATAAAAGCAAAGCGCGCGAACGGGGTAGATTCATAAACCGAGAGCAGGATGGAAATAAACACGAGAAAAACTAGCGAAGAACAAAATATCGAAGAGCAAACCAGGCCAAGAAAAAACGGGATGTCAACAGAAGACGAGCAAGGATAGTACGGGCGCAACAGAAAAAAGAGGATCAGCACGAATACGAATTATTCGAGGTTTACGAACGATAATATAAAAGGATGGTACCCCGGGAAGTCGTTGGAATTGTGGAAAGGAGAGGGAAACCGGGGAGGATCATCGCGTCGAAAATCGAATAATTTCTCATCATTCAACCGTCAACCACGTAATCACGAAGATGTATTGCAACTATGACATCAGCACCCTGCGAAGAGAGTACCACGGAATCACCGTGGCGGGTTTGACAAACCCGAACGAGTTCGACGTACATTTCAACGAACGTCATGAAAGAGGATCGGCGATTATTCTCTGGACTTAGATGTGGCAACTTCTAAGTCCAGAGGAGCCGGAAATACACCCGTCAGTAGAGAAGGAGCTATTTCCAGGAGCAGCAATCCTGTGGCGTCACGAGGAAAAATTCTACCGCGCAACAATCGAAGAGAAAACGGACGACGGAAATCTCGTATTGCGGCTGGGGGACTGGGGGACGAGTGTCTGCGGTACCCAGGAGGAATACCATACCGCCCCAACTATAGCATTTCTCCACACCTACCAGCCGGTGCCGGTAACCCATGGTGATCTTGCGCCGGCCGAGAAATCCTGGACTGAGGAGGACATTTTTTACTGCCGGGCATTGGTCGAGGACACCACCTGGAGAATGAGGGTCTGGGGAAGACCCAGCCAGTTGGGCCTAGTTCATGCAGACCTCTCTCTCGAAAACGCAGGCCTAAACCAAGGGAAGAGCCTAGCAGAGATTTACATCAGCATGGCAGCGGCACGTAGAACGGCAACCCCACGCCCGCCAACAATTGACAACAAGAGTTGTCGTTACGGAGAGGCCGAATATCACCGGAAGGCCGAACGACGATGGACAGCCAACAGCGATTCGAACTCCGACAACGACGACAACTCTGAGACAGTCACAATCAGCGACGGAGGCAGCTGCAGGTACCTGGAGAGCAAGCGATTAAATTTAAGGGGGAGGAAAGGGAACAAACCAAACGGGTCCAGAGGTAACGATCCGATAAGCAGAAAGACAAAAACAAAGAAGAGGGATCGAAACGAGAAAACCCAGTGAAATACAGATTTTTTTTTTACTGTCCGCGATTTGTATTGCCAATAAAGCAATGCAAAATGCAAAGAGTCAAAGGGGACGATGGGACGTACAGGTCCGTCTCATCAACAAATAACCTCACCACATATTCAAAAAGTTAACCGATTTCGGGAGTGAGAAGGTATAAGGGAGAGGCAGATCGACATAAAAACAAGGTCAAGTAGGTAAGACCCACGTACTAAGTAGGAAAAACGAAGTACAAGCACAATAATTGAATGAAGAGAGATGGCGAACAATAACTAAGTGCAAGGGAAGGGAAAAGTAAATGTCGTACATCCTAGCGAAAGGCGAAACAGAAGCAAAATTGTTTTAGAAAAAAAAGTTTACAATAAAGAGAATTATGGGTAATAAGTAAGGGAAGGGTAAAGAAAAGGCGTTAAAATATAGGTATAAAAGACAAGAATTTTGGAGGAAAGACACTACTTTGGCTGGGACGTCGACTAGTACATAGCACATGAGTACTGACCTTAGGGGAAAGAAAGTGTAGTGGGAGGAAAGTCGACCGAACACAAAAGGTGGAGTCATTAGAGTAAAAGAGTACTCTCAAATTTCATAAAAACCTGACAAGTACATAGCCGCCGTGAGTACTGACCTTAAGGGAAGGAAAGCGAGGTGGGAGGAACGTTAAGGAAGAGAAATTTGAGAAGGATAAAAAAATGGAAATAACGAAAGGTCCAAATAAAAGGATATTGTAGGATATGAGGAAAACAAAAGCATAAGAATAAATCAGAATTATCAACAAAAGAACGAGAGTTATTGAAAATTGAAAACAAAAATCTCATCAGGCGAAAATAAGAGGCTAGGAGGTAACAGGATAGGCAAATTTATTCACATGCATGTACCACAAACACTTATACTCACACGCAAACACTAACATCAAGAGCGAAATCGAAATTTGTATTAGGAACACGGAAAGGGCGAGGAGATAGCCCGAATTGATAAGAGCAAGAAATCCTGTAACAAAAAAGGGTCTCCGAGACTCGCATACAAACAGCGAGTCTTGTGCGCCGTAGACCGGTACGTGGCGACATCTCACGTCGCGGTCTATAAGCTCGCGTATCAATTATCGACGCGTGATAATTGATCGCGCTCCGGTAGATCGATCGGGACAGCGCACCGATGGCGACGATACAGCTAGTAGGGAAGGGAAAGCAGTAGGACGATATAACACGCTTACCGCGTGGACCGCGATCGAGCGTCGCGATCTACCGCGCCACAAGCGGGAGCGCATCGTAACTCAATGCGCCCTAAGAGTTTCCCGTATAGAGAGAGAGGGACAGCGCCACAAGCGGAAGCGCGTCGTAACTCAACGCGCTCTGAGAGTCTTGCGTAGCTCCATAAACTTAGCCGTCGACTATGGGAATATCGATTTTTTTTCGACGCCAATCGATTGTTAGTCGTTTGTTAGCGTTTGTTAGACAAAACCCAGCGTTTGTTAGACTTTATTTATTGAATAAAACGAAAAAAAAAATGTATGCCAAAGTTAGCCCCAGAAAATAGTTTTCTGGTGAATTCGAACTTTTCTTCGTAACCAATTGATTGTTAGTCGTTTGTTAGTGATTGTTAGTAACTTTATATCGTTTGTTAGAGCTCAATTATTATTAAAATTAATGAAAAACTTTTCGGCCCTAGAGCGCGCTGCAAGCCAAGTGAAGATGGCGGCATCGTCGCGACAGCTGCTTCCGGCTTTCCACATGTGACTCGTCAATTTCTGCAAAACGTTGATTCTTGTCATTCTATTAGATTGTTAGACGATCACTAGGAATTGTTAGTTCATTTTCATCGTTTGTTAGAGCTCCATTTTTATTTAATCGCCGAAAAACTTTTCGGCGCGAGAGCGCGCTGCATGTCGCGAAGGTTGGTAGCATCGCTGCGGCAACTGTTACGACTTTGCACATGTATCTCGTCAATTTCAGCAAAACGTTGATTCTTGTCATTCTATTAGATTGTTAGACGATCGCTAGTGATTGTTAGTCAATTTTCATCGTTTGTTAGATCTCCATTTTTATTTAATCGCCGAAAAACTTTTCGGCGCGAGAGCGCGCTGCATGTCGCGAAGGTTAGCAGCATCGCTGCGGCAGCTGTTACGACTTGGCACATGTATCTCGTCAATTTCAGCAAAACGTTTATTCTTGTCATTCTATTAGATTGTTAGACGATCGCTAGTGATTGTTAGTTAACTTTCATCGTTTGTTAGAGCTCCATTTATATTTAATCGCTGAAAAACTTTTCGGCGCTAGAGCGTGCTGCTTGTCGCGAAGGTTGGCAGCATCGTCGCGAGAACTGCTTCCAGCTTTCCACATGTGACTCGTCAATTTCAGCAAAACGTTGATTCTTGTCATTCTATTAGATTGTTAGACGATCGCTAGTGATTGTTAGTGAACTTTCAACGTTTGTTAGAGCTCCATTTATATTTAATCGCTGAAAAACTATTCGGCGCTAGAGCGCGCTGCTTGTCGCGAAGGTTGGCAGCATCGCCGCGACAGCTGCTTCCGGCTTTCCACATGTGACTCGTCAATTTCAGCAAAACGTTGGTTCTTGCCATTCTATTAGATTGTTCGACGATCGCTAGTGATTGTTAGTTAACTTTCATCGTTTGTTAGAGCTCCATTTATATTTAATCGCTGAAAAACTTTTCGGCGCTAGAGCGCGCTGCTTGTCGCGAAGGTTGGCAGCATCGTCGCGAGAGCTGCTTCCGGCTTTCCACATGTGACTCGTCAATTTCAGCAAAACGTTGATTCTTGTCATTCTATTAGATTGTTAGACGATCGCTAGTGATTGTTAGTCAATTTTCATCGTTTGTTAGATCTCCATTTTTATTTAATCGCCGAAAAACTTTTCGGCGCGAGAGCGCGCTGCATGTCGCGAAGGTTGGCAGCATCGCTGCGGCAGCTGTTACGACTTTGCACATGTATCTCGTCAATTTCAGCAAAACGTTTATTCTTGTCATTCTATTAGATTGTTAGACGATCGCTAGTGATTGTTAGTTAACTTTCATCGTTTGTTAGAGCTCCATTTATATTTAATCGCTGAAAAACTTTTCGGCGCTAGAGCGCGCTGCTTGTCGCGAAGGTTGGCAGCATCGTCGCGAGAGCTGCTTCCGGCTTTCCACATGTGGCTCGTCAATTTCAGCAAAACGTTGATCTTGTCATTCTATTAGATTGTTAGACGATCGCTAGTGATTGTTAGTTAACTTTCAACGTTTGTTAGAGCTCCATTTATATTTAATCGCTGAAAAACTTTTCGGCGCTAGAGCGCGCTGCTTGTCGCGAAGGTTGGCAGCATCGTCGCGAGAGCTGCTTCCGGCTTTCCACATGTGACTCGTTAATTTCAGCAAAACGTTGATTCTTGTCATTCTATTAGATTGTTAGACGATCGCTAGTGATTCTTAGTTAACTTTCATCGTTTGTTAGAGCTCCATTTATATTTAATCGCTGAAAAACTTTTCGGCGCTAGAGCGCGCTGCATGTCGCGCAGGTTGGCAGCATCGTCGCGACAGCTGCTTCCGGCTTTCCACATGTGACTCGTCAATTTCAGCAAAACGTTCGTTCTTGTCATTCTATTAGATTGTTAGACGATCGCTAGTGATTGTTAGTTAACTTTCATCGTTTGTTAGAGCTCCATTTATATTTAATCGCTGAAAAACTTTTCGGCGCTAGAGCGCGCTGCTTGTCGCGAAGGTTGGCAGCATCGTCGCGAGAGCTGCTTCCGGCTTTCCACATGTGACTCGTCAATTTCAGCAAAACGTTGATTCTTGTCATTCTATTAGATTGTTAGACGATCGCTAGTGATTGTTAGTTAACTTTCAACGTTTGTTAGAGCTCCATTTATATTTAATCGCTGAAAAACTTTTCGGCGCTAGAGCGCGCTGCTTGTCGCGAAGGTTGGCAGCATCGTCGCGAGAGCTGCTTCCGGCTTTCCACATGTGACTCGTTAATTTCAGCAAAACGTTGATTCTTGTCATTCTATTAGATTGTTAGACGATCGCTAGTGATTCTTAGTTAACTTTCATCGTTTGTTAGAGCTCCATTTATATTTAATCGCTGAAAAACTTTTCGGCGCTAGAGCGCGCTGCATGTCGCGCAGGTTGGCAGCATCGTCGCGACAGCTGCTTCCGGCTTTCCACATGTGACTCGTCAATTTCAGCAAAACGTTCGTTCTTGTCATTCTATTAGATTGTTAGACGATCGCTAGTGATTGTTAGTTAACTTTCATCGTTTGTTAGAGCTCCATTTATATTTAATCGCTGAAAAACTTTTCGGCGCTAGAGCGCGCTGCTTGTCGCGAAGGTTGGCAGCATCGTCGCGAGAGCTGCTTCCGGCTTTCCACATGTGACTCGTCAATTTCAGCAAAACGTTGATTCTTGTCATTCTATTAGATTGTTAGACGATCGCTAGTGATTGTTAGTCAATTCTCATCGTTTGTTAGATCTCCATTTTTATTTAATCGCCGAAAAACTTTTCGGCGCGAGAGCGCGCTGCATGTCGCGAAGGTTGGCAGCATCGCTGCGGCAGCTGTTACGACTTTGCACATGTATCTCGTCAATTTCAGCAAAACGTTTATTCTTGTCATTCTATTAGATTGTTAGACGATCGCTAGTGATTGTTAGTTAACTTTCATCGTTTGTTAGAGCTCCATTTATATTTAATCGCTGAAAAACTTTTCGGCGCTAGAGCGCGCTGCTTGTCGCGAAGGTTGGCAGCATCGTCGCGAGAACTGCTTCCGGCTTTCCACATGTGGCTCGTCAATTTCAGCAAAACGTTGATTTTTGTCATTCTATTAGATTGTTAGACGATCGCTAGTGATTGTTAGTTAACTTTCAACGTTTGTTAGAGCTCCATTTATATTTAATCGCTGAAAAACTTTTCGGCGCTAGAGCGCGCTGCTTGTCGCGAAGGTTGGCAGCATCGTCGCGAGAGCTGCGTCCGGCTTTCCACATGTGACTCGTTAATTTCAGCAAAACGTTGATTCTTGTCATTCTATTAGATTGTTAGACGATCGCTAGTGATTCTTAGTTAACTTTCATCGTTTGTTAGAGCTCCATTTATATTTAATCGCTGAAAAACTTTTCGGCGCTAGAGCGCGCTGCTTGTCGCGCAGGTTGGCAGCATCGTCGCGACAGCTGCTTCCGGCTTTCCACATGTGACTCGTCAATTTCAGCAAAACGTTGGTTCTTGTCATTCTATTAGTTTGTTAGACGATCGCTAGTGATTGTTAGTTAACTTTCATCGTTTGTTAGAGCTCCATTTATATTGAATCGCTGAAAAACTTTTCGGCGCTAGAGCGCGCTGCTTGTCGCGAAGGTTGGCAGCATCGTCGCGAGAGCTGCTTCCGGCTTTCCACATGTGACTCGTCAATTTCAGCAAAACGTTGATTCTTGTCATTCTATTAGATTGTTAGACGATCGCTAGTGATTGTTAGTCAATTTTCATCGTTTGTTAGATCTCCATTTTTATTTAATCGCCGAAAAACTTTTCGGCGCGAGAGCGCGCTGCATGTCGCGAAGGTTGGCAGCATCGCTGCGGCAGCTGTTACGACTTTGCACATGTATCTCGTCAATTTCAGCAAAACGTTTATTCTTGTCATTCTATTATATTGTTAGACGATCGCTAGTGATTGTTAGTTAACTTTCATCGTTTGTTAGAGCTCCATTTATATTTAATCGCTGAAAAACTTTTCGGCGCTAGAGCGCGCTGCTTGTCGCGAAGGTTGGCAGCATCGTCGCGAGAGCTGCTTCCGGCTTTCCACATGTGGCTCGTCAATTTCAGCAAAACGTTGATTCTTGTCATTCTATTAGATTGTTAGACGATCGCTAGTGATTGTTAGTTAACTTTCAACGTTTGTTAGAGCTCCATTTATATTTAATCGCTGAAAAACTTTTCGGCGCTAGAGCGCGCTGCTTGTCGCGAAGGTTGGCAGCATCGTCGCGAGAGCTGCGTCCGGCTTTCCACATGTGACTCGTTAATTTCAGCAAAACGTTGATTCTTGTCATTCTATTAGATTGTTAGACGATCGCTAGTGATTCTTAGTTAACTTTCATCGTTTGTTAGAGCTCCATTTATATTTAATCGCTGAAAAATTTTTCGGCGCTAGAGCGCGCTGCATGTCGCGAAGGTTGGCAGCATCGTTGCGACAGCTGCTTCGGGCTTTGCACATGTATCTCGTCAATTTCAGCAAAACGTTTATTCTTGTCATTCTATTAGATTGTTAAACGATCGCTAGTGATTGTTAGTTAACTTTCATCGTTTGTTATAGCTCCATTTATATTTAATCGCTGAAAAACTTTTCGGCGCTAGAGCGCGCTGCTTGTCGCGAAGGTTGGCAGCATCGTCGCGAGAGCTGCTTCCGGCTTTCCACATGTGACTCGTCAATTTCAGCAAAACGTTGATTCTTGTCATTCTATTGGATTGTTAGACGATCGCTAGTGATTGTTAGTTAACTTTCATCGTTTGTTAGAGCTCCATTTATATTTAATCGCTGAAAAACTTTTCGGCGCTAGAGCGCGCTGCTTGTCGCGAAGGTTGGCAGCATCGTCGCCACAGCTGCTTCCGGCTTTGCACATGTAACTCGTCAATTTCAGCAAAACGTTGATTCTTGTGATTCTATTAGATTGTTAGACGATCGCTAGTGATTGTTAGTTAACTTTCATCGTTTGTTAGAGCTCCATTTATATTTAATCGCTGAAAAACTTTTCGGCGCGAGAGCGGGCGGCATGTCGCGATGGTTGGCAGCATCGTTGCGACAGCTGCTTCGGGCTTTGCACATTTATCTCGTCAATTTCAGCAAAACGTTGATTCTTGTCATTCTATTAGATTGGTAGACGAATGCTAGTGATTGTTAGTTAATTTTCATCGTTTGTTAGATCTCCATTTTTATTCAATCGCCGAAAAACTTTTTGGCGCGAGAGCGCGCTGCATGTCGCGAAGGTTGGCAGTATCGTCGCGACAGCTGCTTCTGGCTTTGCACATGTATCCCGTCAATTTCAGCAAAACGTTGATTCTTGTCATTCTATTCGATTGTTAGACGATCGCTAGTGATTGTTAGTTAACTTTCAACGTTTGTTAGAGCTCCATTTATATTTAATCGCTGAAAAACTTTTCGGCGCTAGAGCGCGCTGCTTGTCGCGAAGGTTGGCAGCATCGTCGCGAGAGCTGCGTCCGGCTTTCCACATGTGACTCGTTAATTTCAGCAAAACGTTGATTCTTGTCATTCTATTAGATTGTTAGACGATCGCTAGTGATTCTTAGTTAACTTTCATCGTTTGTTAGAGCTCCATTTATATTTAATCGCTGAAAAATTTTTCGGCGCTAGAGCGCGCTGCATGTCGCGAAGGTTGGCAGCATCGTTGCGACAGCTGCTTCGGGCTTTGCACATGTATCTCGTCAATTTCAGCAAAACGTTTATTCTTGTCATTCTATTAGATTGTTAAACGATCGCTAGTGATTGTTAGTTAACTTTCATCGTTTGTTATAGCTCCATTTATATTTAATCGCTGAAAAACTTTTCGGCGCTAGAGCGCGCTGCTTGTCGCGAAGGTTGGCAGCATCGTCGCGAGAGCTGCTTCCGGCTTTCCACATGTGACTCGTCAATTTCAGCAAAACGTTGATTCTTGTCATTCTATTGGATTGTTAGACGATCGCTAGTGATTGTTAGTTAACTTTCATCGTTTGTTAGAGCTCCATTTATATTTAATCGCTGAAAAACTTTTCGGCGCTAGAGCGCGCTGCTTGTCGCGAAGGTTGGCAGCATCGTCGCCACAGCTGCTTCCGGCTTTGCACATGTAACTCGTCAATTTCAGCAAAACGTTGATTCTTGTGATTCTATTAGATTGTTAGACGATCGCTAGTGATTGTTAGTTAACTTTCATCGTTTGTTAGAGCTCCATTTATATTTAATCGCTGAAAAACTTTTCGGCGCGAGAGCGGGCGGCATGTCGCGATGGTTGGCAGCATCGTTGCGACAGCTGCTTCGGGCTTTGCACATTTATCTCGTCAATTTCAGCAAAACGTTGATTCTTGTCATTCTATTAGATTGGTAGACGAATGCTAGTGATTGTTAGTTAATTTTCATCGTTTGTTAGATCTCCATTTTTATTCAATCGCCGAAAAACTTTTTGGCGCGAGAGCGCGCTGCATGTCGCGAAGGTTGGCAGTATCGTCGCGACAGCTGCTTCTGGCTTTGCACATGTATCCCGTCAATTTCAGCAAAACGTTGATTCTTGTCATTCTATTCGATTGTTAGACGATCGCTAGTGATTGTCTAATAGAATGTCAAGAATCAACGTTTTGCTGAAATGGACGAGTTACATGTGCAAAGCCGGAAGTAGCTGTCGCGACGATGCTGTCAACCTTCGCGACATGCAGCGCGCTCTAGCACCGAAAAGTTTTTTAGCGATAAAATATTATAAATGGAGCTCTAACAAACGATGAAAGTTAAATAACAATCACTAGCGATCGTCTAACAATCTAATAGAATGACCAGAATCAACGTTTTGGTGAAATTGACGAGTTACATGTGCAAAGTCGGAAGCAGCTGTCGCGGCGATGCTGCCAACCTTCGCGACATGCAGCGCGCTCTCGCGCCGAAAAGTTTTTGGTGATTAAATAAAAATGGAGATGTAACAAACGATGAAAATTGACTAATAATCACTAGCGAACGTCTAACAATCTAATAGAATGACAAGAATCAACGTTTTGCTGAAATTGACGAGTTACATGTGCAAAGCCGGAAGCAGCTGTCGCGACGATGCTGCCAACCTTCGCGACAAGCAGCGCGCTCTCGCGCCGAAAGGTTTTTCGGCGATTATATAAGAATGGAGCTCTAACAAACGATGAAAGTTAACTAACAATCACTAGCGATCGTCTAACAATCTAATAGAATGACAAGAATCAACGTTTTGCTGAAATTGACGAGTCACATGTGGAAAGCCGGAAGCAGCTGTCGCGACGATGCTGCCAACCTTCGCGACAAGCAGCGCGCTCTAGCGCCGAAAAGTTTTTCAGCGATTAAATATAAATGGAGCTCTAACAAACGATGAAAGTTAACTAACAATCACTAGCGATCGTCTAACAATCTAATAGAATGACAAGAATCAACGTTTTGCTGAAATTGACGAGTCACATGTGGAAAGCCGGAAGCAGCTCTCGCGACGATGCTGCCAACCTTCGCGACAAGCAGCGCGCTCTAACGCCGAAAAGTTTTTCAGCGATTAAATATAAATGGAGCTCTAACAAACGATTAAACTTAACTAACAATCACTAGCGATCGTCTAACAATCTAATAGAATGACAAGAATCAACGTTTTGCTGAAATTTACGAGTCACATGTGGAAAGCCGGAAGCAGCTGTCGCGACGATGCTGCCAACCTTCGCGACAAGCAGCGCGCTCTAGCGCCGAAAAGTTTTTCAGCGATCAAATATAAATGGAGCTCTAACAAACGATGAAAGGTAACTAACAATCACTAGCGATCGTCTAACAATCTACTAGAATGACAAGAATAAACGTTTTGCTGAAATTGACGAGATACATGTGCAAAGTCGTAACAGCTGCCGCAGCGATGCTGCCAACCTTCGCGACATGCAGCGCGCTCTCGCGCCGAAGAGTTTTTCGGCGATTAAATAAAAATGGAGATCTAACAAACGATGAAAATTGACTAACAATCACTAGCGATCGTCTAACAATCTAATAGAATGACAAGAATCAACGTTTTGCTGAAATTGACGAGTCACATGTGGAAAGCCGGAAGCAGCTCTCGCGACGATGCTGCCAACCTTCGCGACAAGCAGTGCGCTCTAGCGCCGAAAAGTTTTTCAGCGATTAAATATAAATGGAGCTCTAACAAACGATGAAAGTTAACTAACAATCACTAGCGATCGTCTAACAATCTAATAGAATGACAAGAACCAACGTTTTGCTGAAATTGACGAGTCACAAGTGGAAAGCCGGAAGCAGCTGTCGCGACGATGCTGCCAACCTTCGCGACAAGCAGCGCGCTCTAGCGCCGAAAAGTTTTTCAGCGATTAAATATAAATGGAGCTCTAACAAACGATGAAAGTTAACTAACAATCACTAGCGATCGTCTAACAATCTAATAGAATGACAAGAATCAACGTTTTGCTGAAATTGACGAGTCACATGTGGAAAGCCGGAAGCACCTATCGCGACGATGCCGCCATCTTCACTTGGCTTGCAGCGCGCTCTAGGGCCGAAAAGTTTTTCATTAATTTTAATAATAATTGAGCTCTAACAAACAATATAAAGTTACTAACAATCACTAACAAACGACTAACAATCGATTGGTTACGAAGAAAAGTTCGAATTCACCAGAAAACTATTTTCTGGGGCTAACTTTGGCATAATTTTTTTTTTTCGTTTTATTCAATAAATAAGGTCTAACAAACGCTGGGTTTTGTCTAACAAACACTAACAAACGACTAACAATCGATTGGCGTCGAAAAAAATTCGATATTTCCATAGTCGGCGGCTAAGTTTATGGAGCTGTCTTGCGTAGAGAGAGAGAGAGAGAGAGAGAGAGAGAGAGAGAGAGAGAGAGAGAGAGAGAGAGAGAGAGAGAGAGTAAGAGAGACAGCGCCGCGAGCGAGAGCGACGGGTAACTCAACGCGCCCTAAGAGTCTCCCGTATAGAGGGACAGCGCTGCAAGCGAGAGCGCCAGGCAACTCGATACATCTTCAGCATAGGGAAAAGGGAGAAAGAGGGCGTAACCGATATCGATCGATGATAAGCGTAGATACGCGATCACACTTACCACGCGAGATATCAATATTTTACCGACCGAGGAAGACATTCCGAAAAATACGAAAACAACCGTCTACACTCATACATAGCGCCTTTTTGATATTATATAGACCCAAAAATCATTGAATGAATTTCTTTTGTTATAAAATACCAAAAACACCAGAGTCTCTATAAATTTCCCGAACCAATAAATTTATTTTTAACGAAATCCGACCCGTTACAATATATATATATATATATATATATATATATATATATATATATATATATATATATATATATATATATATATATATATATATATATATATATATATATTGTAACGTGTTTTTTTGGTAACCCTCCGCTGGCCCGCCGGGCCCCTTGGTGCCTGGCGAGGGCGTCCTCCGGCTCGGCGCCACCATCGTCGCCACGACACGATTCCGTAGGGTCCTGAGTAGCTGTATATTATTTACTAATTTTGTCTGTATTTCTTTTTATTTTTCTTTATGATGTAATGTAAACCCGATGCCGAGGTTTCTCCCGCGGGAGGAAGTACGCGTCGTCAAGAAAGGAAACATCCGGGACACCGAGGATGGCGGAGTCGAATTTTCGTTCTGGGCTGAGGATCGAGAAAGCGCGAGAGGCTCGTAGGCGGCTGGACGCTCGGGGAGGCCAAGATTCCCGCGAAAAACTCCAGCGTTCGCGACTCCCTCCTCATCCGGAGAGAGTATCTTACCGAGGCCGGACCCGTGCGTTGACTTTTTATTCCCCCTCCCCCGCTGCGAGGTCTCGCTCAACCCGTGTAACCCGGAAGATCGAAGGGTTGCGGTTATTGGTCCCCCCAAGACCCGAGATTCGTGAGAGCTAGCGCACGGATTTTATTCTTTCGTTCCGGGAGTTACGAAATTCGAAATTCGCGCTATAATCGTAGGCGAACTCCCGAAACAATCGACACGAGACTGCCCTCTCGCGCGAAGCGAAAGATAAAGGAGAGGAGCAAGGAGGAGCAGGGGTAGGCGTCTCGCGCGCCGGCCGGCTTGCCGGGCAGCTTCTCGCAAGGTACCGAGCCGGAAGGACGTGCGACGACCAGCATAGAGTGGCCAGCTACTCTCTCCCGGTGAGCCCAGCGTTGCCCGCAGCAATATACCGCGTAGATTTCTGACCGCGTGGTCGATCCTCGATCTCGGGTATCTTTTGTTCGTGGCCACGGCCTCTATCGCGTTTCTTCAAGCTTAAAACCCCCGTTTCACGTAGCTAGCGCGTATTATCGGGAAATCGTGTCGTGGTTGCGCGCGGGAAGCTCAATCTCGTATCGCGACGAGCTTCGGCTCGAATTTTTCGTTAGCTTATAACAAGTGTAAGTGAGTGTGAGTGTGAGAATTTGGGGACGTGTCGTCCTCGGCGATCCCTCGGCCTGCGGCGGGGCCTGACCAAAGGGGAAAGGGGAAGAGATTACCCTCAAGTTGGAACGTCTTTACGGAGAACTGGCCTCCCGTTTATCATCGGGGTGCGGGTTCGAACCCGTGCGGGCTTCCGTCCCCATTAATTGCATCTACCGGGTGCCCCTTTCCCCGGTGTAAGGATTTTCCCGGCTTCGTCGCGGGGGAGAGGTTGCTGAGCGTCGGCGCCCATGTAAGTAGCGACCGGGGTATTTTTCCCGGGATATTTCGTTCTTTTATTTAACGCTCGGCCGGGTAACCGATTAGCGGGGGCTCGGTGTTGTAATATTAGTGTGGCCGGCAGGGGAGAGAGAGGAGAGGCCAAGACGAGCTCGAAGTAAATTGTGTGTATGTGTAGGCCCCGGTCGGAATTGGTGTGTGTGTGTGCGCGTATTAGATCTATTTTCTTTGTGTTCCGATTTTTGTCCCGTGTCCCTTGCGAAGGAGGGGAATTATTAACGACAGGTAAAATAAATTTCCTGACTATAAACTTCTCTTGCCGCGCGTGATTGACACCTGACCCATCCCCTCTACCTTATCCACGAGGCTGCAGTTTGGCCGGACACTGCGTTCCCTTTTCTTGGCCCGACAAGCCGATTTTCGGCTGGCGCCCTATATAAATTGTCGGGACGGGAGGAGGGGAGTTTTGTGAGTCTCTCGGTCCTTTTTCCCCAGCTCCCTCGATTTTGCGGTCACAAATTTGGCGCCCAACGTGGGGCCGTGTCATTGCGCGCAGAAAATTTTATTTTACCTCGACGAAGTTAAATTTGAATTTATTTCCGATATTTCGTCTCCTTCGCAACCGTCTTTATCGTGTTCGTGTCGAAGTCTGTTTTTTTTGTGTTAATATCGTGGTCGTCCCTTTGTTTCCGTCCTCTGAAAAACAAAAAAAAAATATATATATATTTCCAGTGAGAGATCGAAGGAAATATTTTCGAGGCCTCGAGTATCGTGTGCTCGAGGTTCCTCGCGTCGCTAAGCCGAGTTTTTTTTTTTTTTCTTCTCACTCGGCCGGTGAGTCCAGCGCGAGCTCTTGCCGAGTGGCCTGGCGCTCGCGCTCTACATGTCAACTGTGTGTTTACGTTTTTTGCCTTCGCACCTTCTAGATCTCGAAACTGAAACAAGCGTTCAACGGCATCCCGAGCGAGGTAATATTCGCCGATATTCCCGTCTACCGGGTGTCAAAAGAAAACGACCGCGAGATCCCGACGAAGCGTTCCCGTTATACCGGGTGTAGCGAGAACGAGTGACTAAGGAAATATGCCCGACACGTAAGCTTGGCTTTGGCTTGTTGCTTGTTGCTTGTTTACCTCATTGGAATTTTTATTCATTTATTTATTCATTTTTAATTTTTTTTTTTTTCTCTGTGATAAAGATTCTTTTTATCTTGTTATATTCTCTTAAACATTGTTTTTTTTCTTTTTATTTATTTTTTCTTATTTTCTCATTTATTTATCTATTTTTTTTTATATATATTTTTTTTTTCCTTTTCTTCCTATAATTGAACAGACTCCATTTGACTTTATTGACTTTTATCATTTTTTCTTTTTCTTCCTCCTCTCTCCTTTTCCTCTTTTCGTTAATTCTCGCTTTCTTTTTGTGGTGATGAAATATTACTAAATTTTTATTTTTATTTGTTGATTTATTTATTTAATCTATTTTATTTACGTTATTTATTTTACAACTCCATTTGTTTGATTGATTGGTATTTAATTGTGATTGTTATTCTGATATTCGATTTATTTGTTAGACACGTATTTATTTTATTTAGTTTAATTATTTTGTTATTTATTCGTCATTTTAGTTTTTGTTCATTTTTTTTTTTTTTTTTAATTTATTTATTTTCTTTTTCTTTTGAATTCTCTTTATTTTTGGACGTCACCCGCTTATTGACCACTTATTGATTCGTAAATTTTCCAATTTTACGATTTGACTATCGTTCGTTTACTTATTTATTTATTTATTTACTGATTTATTTGTTCTATTTATTTTATTTGTTTACAACCCCATTTTATTTGATTGACCTGTATGTAATTGTGATTGTTACTGAGATATTTTATTTATTTGTTAGGCACGTATTTATTTGATTTAGTGTACTTATTTTATTTATTTCGTTAATTTTATTATTTATTCGTTACGTTCAATTTAATCGCGTAATTTTTTTTATTTTTATTCTATTGTGTTCTATTTTAGTTCCTTTGATATTATTTTATATTATTATTATTATTATTATTATTATTATTATTATTTTTTCTTCTCTTTATTTTTGGTCGTCACTCGCTTTTAGTCGACCCAAACTGGATTCGTGAATTCTGCCAAGATTACCGTTCTGATATTTTACGTTTTGATTATTGCGTGTTTGACTGTTTCATTTATTTTTCTTTCTTCTTGATTATTTTTTTTGTTGTGTACGATTTCGTGACAGACTTGCTGCTTCGCTATCTCCCGCCCCGTCATTATTATTTTTCTTTTATTTTTATTTATTTTTTTCTACCGCCTTGCACGCGGCTCGCTTAAACGTCACTCGTACACCGCGGGTTGATTAGTGACCCACCGCTTTTTTTTTGCTGCCGCTTTGCTAGTAACACCTAGGTCACTCGTTAGTCTCGCGGAAATGGACGCGACCGGCGAACAGGTCAACCTCCCGCGCAGGGAGCGTCTAACGACGGACCGATTACGCTGCGAGCTCGAGCGGCGCGGGCTGCCCATTACAGGGACGCGCGATGAATTATTCGAGCGGTTAGATTATGTTCTTCGCCGTCCATTTAGCCCCGAGTTGGACGATACCGGTTTTACCCGATTTCGGGATCGAGTGGTGCCGCCGTTCGCAGACTCGGAAGAGATGGAAGTCCCTCCGGTTGAACGGGCGCCCGAGGTTCGGACGAGCCGAACCTTGGAGGACCCCGTCATTACCACCCGCCGGGGTTCGAGTGTCACTTTTCCGCCAGTCGGCCGGGAGGCAACGTCAAGCTACCCGGCGTCCAGTCATTCGCTCTCGGGATATGCGAGACCCTCGGGATCGGTGACGATTCCGATTGAGGTCGATTCGGGGGCGCGATCCGGTTCTGTACCGGAGGGTTATACGGTGATCCCCCGGGCGGAGGCTCGAGGACCTTGGGTCAATCACCCGCCGCCTTTTCAGGGTTCCGGGTCGGGGAGTACCATCCCGCCCGAAACGGCGAATCACGAGATCCCGAACGTTGGCCGTTCGCAGTTGGCGGATCCAGGGGATCCGTCCAACAGGTCGACCCCACTCTTAAAGGAAGGGTTCCCTCGTAACCCCATTTTACCAGCACGGTCCGCTTACGAAATTCTACGTAAGTGGGACCTGAAGTTCAACGGGAACCCGGGCGAAGATATTGAGGCTTTTATTGCCCAGGTGGAGGAACGCCGCGCGATGGTGGCCGTATCGGACCACGACTTAATTAATTGCTTCCCGACCTTTTTGGGCGGGATCGCTACTTATTGGTTTCGCAATAAGAAACCGTCCATTCATTCATGGGGCGACTGTGTGTCGTCTCTCCGGGTTAGATTTGGGGACCCTAATTTTCAGTTCACGTTGCGAGATCAGATTTCCCGTAGAGGTCAGGGAGAGTACGAGTCGGTATCTAATTTCCTCACCTGCATGAGGGTCATGTTCGACCGAGTCGAGCCTAGGATGGGGGAAGAAGAGCGGCTCAACTATGCCCACCGAAACCTCCTGCCTCGGCTGCGCATTCTTATTCTGCGCAGGGTAGTCCACACCTTAGACGATCTGGAGGAGATCGCATCAGAGCTCGAAAGGAGTCGGGAGACGGTTGAAGGGACGCCCATCCCTCCGGAGAAGTTCGTCTTCCGGGACTTGGCTTACCGACCCCCTCGACCGAAGGGCCGTGCAATGTTCCAGTTCAACCAGGAGGTTATTCCGCCTCCCAGAGTTCCCGGTGGACGGGCCGTTGCCGGATTACCGCGCTTCCCGGGTACGGTTCCACGCTTCTTTCCTCCGAATACGTCAGCGCAACCGACTATGTTGCCGACTGCGGGGACTGGCCCCGGCGTAAGGCCTCCAGGGGAAGTTTGCTGGAATTGCCGTGGGACGGGACACCGTTCAAGGGAATGCCGGGAGCCGCCGCAGGTTCATTGTTTCCGTTGTGGCAAACCGGGAGTGACCACGCGGCAGGCTCATGGTTGTCCGGGAAACTCCTCTCGGGGTCGCCGATGAGGGCCTGCGCGTCCCCCCGGGTTTCTTCTTTGGCCCAAACAATATACAGGCCTAAACATCGTCGGCCATTGACGGATTTTTGCAATTCCACTGTGGATAGTCCCAGTAGAAGTATTTTATTAGTGATATTGGAAATACGTGACCGTTCTCTCCCGGCTATGGTCGACAATGGCTCTACGCACACCTTCCTTGGTTCGGAAGGTGTTGTGTTAGCGGCCCAACTTGGCTTCGTGAGTAGGAAGGTACCTGGGCGGGAGAGCACCATTGCTAACGGAGACCGAATTAGTTGTGACGAAGAATTAAATCTTCCCGTAATGTTGAAAGGTCGAACTTGTGAGCTGATTGCAAGGGTGTTCCCCGAACTCCCGGTTCCCTTGTTACTGGGCCTAGATTCTCTGGAGAGGTTGGGACTGGTCGTGGACCACGGCCGCAGGGTATGGCATTTCTCTGAAATTTCAGAAGAGGAGTACACCTTTGAACCTGTGGAAGGTCCCGACGCGCTGGATCCATGCGCAGCGCTAATTGACTTATCGGAAATTCAAAAGGAGCAACTTGAGCGGTTTCTGTCTACCGAAATCCCACTTTTAAAACAAGCACCGGGAAGAACGTCTCTTGTGGAACACAAGATTGACGTCGGGGATAGTGCGCCGATAAAACAGCGTTACTATCCCGTGACTCCCGTAATTAGGGATGCCATTTACCAGGAGGTGGATCGAATGCTCCAGGAGGGGATAGTCGAAAGTTCCAAGAGCGATTGGAGCACGCCGATTGTCATGATTCGGAAGCCAAACCACACGTACCGTTTTTGTTTGGACTTCCGTCGCGTTAATAGCGTGACGAAAAAAGACGCGTACCCGCTCCCAATCATGGACAGTATCCTGGACAAGCTACGAGCCGCGAAATATATTTCGACGTTAGACTTAAGTCAGGCGTTCCACCAAATCCCGTTAGAGGCATCGTCACGAGCCATCACCGCCTTCACGGTCCCGGGTAAGGGGCTGTTTCAGTTCAGGCGAATGCCTTATGGCCTTACGAATGCCCCGGCCACCTTCCAGAGATTGCTGGACCGACTCATAGGCCCGGAAATGGAACCCCATGCTTTTGCCTACCTGGACGATATCATCGTGTTGACCGAGGCCTTTGACGATCACTTGATCTGGCTTAAGGATATCTTTGATCGCGTACGAGGGGCGGGCCTACTGATAAATCCCGAGAAGTGCGAATTTTGCTGCTCGGAGGTCCGGTATTTGGGATTTTTGATCAATCGGGAGGGCCTACAAGTGGACCCGGCAAAAATTGCGCCTATATGCGATTTTCCCGATCCCCAGAACCTTACTCAACTACGGAGGTTCATCGGTATGGCCTCCTGGTATCGTAGGTTCATCCCGCATTTCGCCACCATAGCCGAGCCACTATCCCGGTTAACTAAGAAGCGTCAGGCTTGGGCGTGGGGGCCGGAGCAACAAACCGCAATGGGACGCTTGAAGCTCGCCTTAACGACATCTCCAACATTAGCGAGGCCGGACTTCGATAGGCCCTTTGTCCTCCAAACGGACGCGAGTCTTTCTGGGTTGGGGTCGGTCCTTACGCAGTCAGATGGAGAGGCGGAACACCCTATCGCCTTCGCGAGTCGTTCTTTATCGGATGCGGAACGCAACTATTCCGTGACGGAGCTGGAATGCTTGGCCATCCTGTGGTCCATCCGAAAATTCCGAGGTTACCTGGAGGGTTACCGGTTCACCGTTATAACGGACCACGGCAGTCTGCGTTGGTTGCAGTCTCTGAGGGACCCGACGGGACGACTCGCCCGTTGGGCCCTACAGATGATGCAATACGACTTTGAAGTCGTCCATCGAAAAGGGGCTCTCCATCATGTCCCGGACGCACTGTCGCGGATGTTCGAAGACAAAAGGCCGCCGACTCCCGGGGGAGTATCGTTAGATGATTTCCCGGAGGGTATGGTGATGCCGATCGTCGACGAACGGGCGCGTGACCAATTTGGCCCCGAACCACCTTTCCCGGAAGATAATTGGTATTCCAAACGCTGGCTTGAAGTCTTGACACAGGGCAAGCGATTTCCCGATTGGAAAATCGTGGAGGATCGACTCTACCTCCGTCGTAGGATCACCCGAATGCCGGAAGAGACGGAGTGGAAACTAGTCGTCCCACGGCCTGACCGCCTCACGGTTCTGCGCGAAAGCCATGACCTCCCGCAGTCTGGGCACCTCGGGGTAGAAAAGACCTTCCTTCGGGTGGTAGCGACGTATTTTTGGCCTCGCCTGCACAAGGACGTAGCTCGCTACGTGGGTAGATGCGACAGGTGCCAACGTATCAAGGTCGTACAAGCTCCTCCTCCCGGATTAATGGGTCGTCGGGTAATAGAAGCTCCGTGGCTAGTAATAGCGGCCGATATCATGGGCCCTTTTCCGCCGAGTCGCTCCGGGTTTGCCTACGTGTTGGTCATCCAGGATTTATTCACCAAATGGGTTGAGTGCTGTCCTTTGCGAAGGGCAACGGGGAAAAAGATACGAGAAATGCTCGACGAGCTGGTCTTGTCCCGATGGGGCACCCCCGAAGTTCTCTTGACCGATAACGGGACTGAATTTGTTAACGGGAGTTTGAGGACATGGGCTGAGGACGTAGGGGTCTTTCACACCACTACTCCTCCGTATCACCCCCAGGCTAACCCCGTGGAACGGGTGAACCGGGTGCTCAAGACCATGGTCGTCGCCTCCCTTAACGACGATCATCGTGCCTGGGACGAACATCTCCAGGAATTCCGTTTTGCTTATAACACGGCGCACCATTCCGCGATCGGATGTAGTCCCGCCTTCTTGAATTTCGGTCGAACACCGCGACCTCACAATTTTTACCAGCGTCAAACTATGGAGGGACGCGAAATGATCCCTTTACCCCCGGATGAGTGGTCGACCCACATGCGACAGATGGAAGAACTCCGCGAAAGGGTCCGATACAACCTCGAAGAGGCATATCGGGAACAATCGGAGCGTTACAATAAACACCGTAACGTCGTATCCTATAAGGTAGGCGACGTTGTCCTTAGGAAATTACGCGTTCTCTCCTCATCGACGCAGTACGTGGCTGCGAAATTAGCACCGCGGTATCAGGGCCCATATGAGGTTAGTCGAGTCCTGTCTCCCGTGGTGTACGAGCTTACGGATCCCGAAGGAAATGTAATCTCGAAAGTTTCTATAGAAGACCTTAAACTGTATCGATCTCCCGATTCTCCTTTTAATGAACAGGCCGGAGTCCCGGAGGACCGTGTTGGAGTGGGTGGTGGGCCGGATCATGGTCCCGCTGCTCTCTGAGCCACCTCAGATCCGCCCTCACGGGGTTACCCCGAGTTGGGCGTTGGCCCGCAGGCTCTCGGCCGGGATGGCAGACCTCGCCGGCGCCTGCCGGGAGGACGGGATGGCGGACTGGATAGTGGATGCCATGGAGCATGTGGCGCGCTCCTGGATGGACCTGCTAGAGCAGGAGAGGAGCCAGCCATCCGAGCCGGTTGCCGTCGAAGCCGGGATACGGCTTAGGGGACAAGAAGGTCCGGGTCGGGCGGCCCTCGGCGAAATGGCCGAAGTGCCAGCGGAGTCCACCGACACGCCGGTGGAGGCGCCAAAGGGGCTGGACAGGCCTGCGGCTGAGCCGGATGCGGGTCTGATACCAGGGGATGCCGTGTCAACCGACTCTGGGGAATGGGCGTCAAGTCCGAGCCCTCCCCGCGCAGTGGCACCCGCCAGTCCCGCTCGAGGCCGCCCCAAGGATTGTTGGAACTGCGATGGCTGGGGCCACGTACGTTCCAATTGCCCGAAGCCACGCCGGCGTGACCCAATTTGTTTTTCGTGCGGCCGCGTAGGGGTCACGCTGAGCACGTGCCCCAGGTGTAGCGGGTGGTGGAGGGCTGAGGGCGGGCGGGGCGCTCGTACTCGGGTCCCGGAAAACAAGAAGGGGGGCGGAAAATAGGTCTCCCGTTTCCGTTTATTCCTTTTCTTTTGTTGTTATTTATGTCGTTTCTTTGTATCGTTTTTGGGTTCCCCCGCTTCCTCCTTCCTGGAAAGTTGTACGGAGCGATGAGGTATGAGCCCCAAATAAAAATATAAAACTCAGAAAGGAGGGTTGGTGATACCCTTGGTTCTCCCTCTCCTTCCGTCCTCCCGGAGGTATGGAGCTCCCGTGGGTATGGACGTGGTATGGCGGATGAGACTCCCGTGAGCATCGGCGACGCAAGTCGGGTGTGTAGCAAATATGAACTTCGTTATTCTTATTTTGTTTGATTATAATGATGACACGAGAGGGCGCTACGGAATCGGGCGTGATGGAGGTCGTCGCCGCGTGGCGCGATTGACGGAATAGCCGGGCAAGGCTGAGATCTCGGCCGGGGCGGCCGATGTCTGGGGAGGGGGTGTTGTAACGTGTTTTTTTTGGTAACCCTCCGCTGGCCCGCCGGGCCCCTTGGTGCCTGGCGAGGGCGTCCTCCGGCTCGGCGCCACCATCGTCGCCACGACACGATTCCGTAGGGTCCTGAGTAGCTGTATATTATTTACTAATTTTGTCTGTATTTCTTTTTATTTTTCTTTATGATGTAATGTAAACCCGATGCCGAGGTTTCTCCCGCGGGAGGAAGTACGCGTCGTCAAGAAAGGAAACATCCGGGACACCGAGGATGGCGGAGTCGAATTTTCGTTCTGGGCTGAGGATCGAGAAAGCGCGAGAGGCTCGTAGGCGGCTGGACGCTCGGGGAGGCCAAGATTCCCGCGAAAACCTCCAGCGTTCGCGACTCCCTCCTCATCCGGAGAGAGTATCTTACCGAGGCCGGACCCGTGCGTTGACTTTTTATTCCCCCTCCCCCGCTGCGAGGTCTCGCTCAACCCGTGTAACCCCGAAGATCGAAGGGTTGCGGTTATTGGTCCCCCCAAGACCCGAGATTCGTGAGAGCTAGCGCACGGATTTTATTCTTTCGTTCCGGGAGTTACGAAATTCGAAATTCGCGCTATAATCGTAGGCGAACTCCCGAAACAATCGACACGAGACTGCCCTCTCGCGCGAAGCGAAAGATAAAGGAGAGGAGCAAGGAGGAGCAGGGGTAGGCGTCTCGCGCGCCGGCCGGCTTGCCGGGCAGCTTCTCGCAAGGTACCGAGCCGGAAGGACGTGCGACGACCAGCATAGAGTGGCCAGCTACTCTCTCCCGGTGAGCCCAGCGTTGCCCGCAGCAATATACCGCGTAGATTTCTGACCGCGTGGTCGATCCTCGATCTCGGGTATCTTTTGTTCGTGGCCACGGCCTCTATCGCGTTTCTTCAAGCTTAAAACCCCCGTTTCACGTAGCTAGCGCGTATTATCGGGAAATCGTGTCGTGGTTGCGCGCGGGAAGCTCAATCTCGTATCGCGACGAGCTTCGGCTCGAATTTTTCGTTAGCTTATAACAAGTGTAAGTGAGTGTGAGTGTGAGAATTTGGGGACGTGTCGTCCTCGGCGATCCCTCGGCCTGCGGCGGGGCCTGACCAAAGGGGAAAGGGGAAGAGATTACCCTCAAGTTGGAACGTCTTTACGGAGAACTGGCCTCCCGTTTATCATCGGGGTGCGGGTTCGAACCCGTGCGGGCTTCCGTCCCCATTAATTGCATCTACCGGGTGCCCCTTTCCCCGGTGTAAGGATTTTCCCGGCTTCGTCGCGGGGGAGAGGTTGCTGAGCGTCGGCGCCCATGTAAGTAGCGACCGGGGTATTTTTCCCGGGATATTTCGTTCTTTTATTTAACGCTCGGCCGGGTAACCGATTAGCGGGGGCTCGGTGTTGTAATATTAGTGTGGCCGGTAGGGGAGAGAGAGGAGAGGCCAAGACGAGCTCGACGTAAATTGTGTGTATGTGTAGGCCCCGGTCGGAATTGGTGTGTGTGTGTGCGCGTATTAGATCTATTTTCTTTGTGTTCCGATTTTTGTCCCGTGTCCCTTGCGAAGGAGGGGAATTATTAACGACAGGTAAAATAAATTTCCTGACTATAAACTTCTCTTGCCGCGCGTGATTGACACCTGACCCATCCCCTCTACCTTATCCACGAGGCTGCAGTTTGGCCGGACACTGCGTTCCCTTTTCTTGGCCCGACAAGCCGATTTTCGGCTGGCGCCCTATATAAATTGTCGGGACGGGAGGAGGGGAGTTTTGTGACTCTCTCGGTCCTTTTTCCCCAGCTCCCTCGATTTTGCGGTCACAATATATATATATTATAACGGTTCGCTTGCCCAGAGAAGCATCCGTCATATCTGACACGCAATTGTTACACCGATTCCGATCTAATTGCGTGAGATGGCCAGTGGTCGGACCAACCGGCCATCCTACCGGTAGGGCAGGACGCTCGCACCGAGCATACGAGGCGCGCCCGCGACACCTCGCAAGAAGCTCCACCCATCGCGAGGGTCAGTACATCGCGGCAGTACCCTCCCTCTGTCTAACATTTCGCGAGTGTCGCCCTGCGATCACTCCCGTGAGATAAGAGTGCGCCCCGAAATTCATCACGACGCCTCTTTATACTTACTGTGTGCCGGATATCGAGGCAAGAAACAATCTGGATGATCATTCCCCTTAAAACGTCTACAGTGTGCGAATGTTTCCGAAGTCACCAGAACAGTCGCCCCACCAACTGAGCGTCTCCCAGCGATGTGATCCCCTACCTAGCACCCCAGAAAACGCTAAAGAAATGGAATTTCTCCTGACGCGCGGGAGGCTATTTAAGGGCGCAAATCACTCATCATATTACGTGGAGTCAACTCGCCATCCGAAATCTCGGATCACCGGATGGAGGCCTTGCGGCCTGACCCTTGGTCCCATCCACGAATAACCCCCGCTTCGTGGTAAGGTGCTCTGTTTCCTTGGGAAGCCCCAGCATTGCGCTGGAAGTCCTACCTCGGAAACGGAGACAGCGTGGTGATTGCTAGATAGGGAATCTTACGTAACACCTGATCAATGGTCCTTAGGGCAATTGATCGCTATTTCCAACATCCCACGGTAAATTACTCGAAGTGTGCAGTCCGAGGAGTGCCTGTCGCATTTCGCTGCACGCGAGGGAAATTCTTGACCAGCTTCTCTGGTATTTGGTCCTCCTTGCCTGGCACCAAGGAGGCCAGCCGTCCCTCTCAGACGGCCTCGCTATACGCGCTCGAGGGTCGCAGGATAACCCGTCCTCGAGCGCGCGTATTATCCAACGCTAGCTTCCCTAGCGCGTGAGCGACACGGTGTGGCACCCGTGCGCTAAGTTGCACTCTGCAACAAGTGCCAGCCGGATTCAACGCCAGATAACCGATTGTAACAACCTTAATAGTAAACTCAACGGGCTATTACATTCTCATTGCAGAAGCGAACCCGAAACCGGCTGTACGCGTATACGACGACGCTCGTGGACTGTACGAGTGCGAGCGACACGGATAGTGTGAGAGAGAGAGAGATCGCGCCAACGGCTCAACGTGCGCACATAGACCTCGTACACACTCTTCCTATCCCTGTCCTTACAACAAAGACAGCGCTTCTCGCCGCCCGTTCCCGGTCCCCGTAAACGTTGTAACACACAGACTAACCCAACAATAATCACCAAATCTAACGCAGAAACATTTATTTGTTCATCCACCCGAACTGACGAACACGACAATCCACAACATCGAATGCCAATGATGACGGATTGAGATAGGCGTCTTTGAGATCCTCAAACTACTGAGGCATCTCCTAAAAACACCTTAAAAATCCTTACCATCATTCCTGGCATACCTCCGGTACATCGCCCCTCAGGAAGGCTACGGGAACCCCTCACCATCTAACGGCAAATATTCGCCGCATAACTCTCGTTTCCCGCAGACCCGCGTGAACGTCGGCTCGAGAAACGAAATAAAACCAAATCACGAAACGTTTCAATATATATATATATATATATATATATATATATATATATATATATATATATATATATATATATATATATATATATACAGGGTGTCCCATTTTAATCTTACAACTGAATTTTCTTGAAAAATATTGCTCGGACGAAATATTGTGTGGAACAAAACTTCTAGGGATTGAAGGGGGACGTTTGAAAGAAATTTATTTGGGCGTTACAAAGGCTGACATGTTTTTTTTTCAAACGGAAACATACCTTTTTTTCATTGCCAAAAAATTGCCAAAAGGCTGACAAATTTTTTGGCAATAAAAAAAGTTATGCTTCCGTTTGAAAAAAACTTGTCAGCCTTTGTAACGCCGCAATTTTGAATTTTGGCTCCACAAATAAATTTTTTTCAAACGTCCCCCTTCAATCCCTAGAAGTTTTGTTCCACACAATAGTTCGTCCGAGCAATCTTTTTCGAGAAAATTCAGATGTAAGATTAAAATGGGACACCCTGTATATATATATATATATATATATATATATATATATATATATCGCATGGTACAATAAGGTCGGGCGGGATCATTTATCATGGATCGATATCGATTTCCCCCTCTCTTCTAGTTCTGTGGCTTCGGTCGCCCTCAGGTTGCGACGTGCTTTCGCTGGCGGCGCGATAGGTATCGGTGCTAGACCTATAGCGGTGCGGTACTTTCCTTTATACCTTTCTCTTAGGGCGCATCGCGTCGCGGCGCTCTCCCACTCGTGGCGCTAGAAATCGCGATCTACGGGCCGCCGGCGCGCGCTTTCTCTCGTCGCGCGTCGAGATCTATTCCCCTACCCTGGCACTGCCCTTCGCGTAACGGTGATCTATGCTCTCTCCCGATCAATTATCGCGCGTCAATAATTGATCGCCCGGTCCTTGATCGTGACGTGCGATGTCGCCACCTACCCGTCTACGATAGCTTAATCGAGCGATGTGCCGCGAGCACTCGAATGACCCTTTTTTGCATAGGTTTCGGTGCTCCCGTAATTTCGGAATACCTACTTGCCCTTTCTGTAATCCTGATCCGTATTAATCGATGATCCCGGTGTGATTGTGTATACGTGCGTGTGTGTGTGTGTGTGTGTGTGTGTGTGTGTGTGTGCGTGCGTGCGTGCGCGTGCGTGCGTGCGTGCGTGCGTGCGTGCGTGCGTGCGTGCGTGCGTGCGTGCGTGCGTGCGTGCGTGCGTGCGTGTGTGTGTGTGTGTGTGTGTGTGTGTGTGTGTGTGTGTGTGTTTCGTATGACTGTAGCATACGCTTTCCTATCTCCTAATATAATATTTCTCGTATTTTCCAAATTTAATATTTTTCCTTATATCTATTCGTAACGCTCGCTCGTTTTGATACCTTCTCGCTTCCTATTTTCTCCTGCTATACCTTTCCTACCTATTTAGCGCTAATTGTTTGCTATCTTTAATTTATTAACTTTCCTTATTGCTCTTTTCATTTTTCTTTGATTTTCCGATCTTTTCACTTTTAAAATAAATTTATCTCAATTCTGCTTCTTTTTTTGTTCCTTAACGTTCCGTGTTCCAGACGTTTCCGATCCACGAGGGATGTACTTGGTCCAGCAGTACTGATTAACTTCAACAAAAAATGAAGAGAGCTTTCTAATGCTTTTAAACGCAACTCCGTTTTTTCCTTGTTTCTCAACGTTCCGTGTTCCCAGCGTTTCCTTCCACTAGGGAGGTACTTTGCCAAGCAGTACTTGTCGATCCGCGAGGAATGAAAGAAGTGCTCTTTCAACTGTTTTTTAGGCGCGACTCCTTGTTTCTCTTGTTTCTCAACGTTCCGTGTTCCCAGCGTTTCCTTCCACTAGGGATGTACTTTGCCAAGCCACTTGTCAAGTAGCTTGTCGATCCACGAGGGATTCAAAGAGAGCTCTTTCTCCAAAAATCTCGTCCTTTTATACCCGGATTTTACCGCTTTTCAAATCCCCTTCTTCTCCGCTTTTAACTCAATTAGTTGGTTTGTCCGGTTTCTGCCGGTTTCTCTTTCCCCTTAATTCGATTAGTGTAACGTCTGAATTTTAATTTATTTGGGTGACCGTTAGTCTTTTTCTCGTTATTGTCCGCCATTAATTCAATCAGCGTGTTTCTACCTCGTTTTTCTATGGATGTGGCCTGCGTAACCTTCCTTGGTATATTTGGGGCGAAAGTCTATCGGTTAATTTATGAGACGGTCTTTTCCGTCTCAATATATTGTAACGTTTCGTGTTTTTCACGAAAGTTTTATTTCGTTTTCGGGCCGTCGTTTACGCGGGTTTTCAGGGAAACGAATGTTAAGCGGCGAATATTTGCCGTTGGATGATGTGGGATTCGCGTAGCCTCCTGAAGGGCGATGTACCAGTTATGAGCCGGGAATGATGGGCAGGATTTTGAGATGGTTTTGGGAGATGCCTCATTGGTTTGAGGGTCTCAGAGACGCCTGTCTCAATCCGTCATCATTGTCATTTGATGTGGTGGATTGTCGTATCAGTAAGTTTTAGGTGGACGAACAAATAAGATTGTTGATGAGATAATTTGGAGAAAATTAGTGTTTTAATCGGTAAGTAGCAACGTTTACGGGAATCTGGAACGGGCGGCGGGAAGCGCTGTCTTTGTTGGAACGACAGGGATAGGAAGAGTACATGCGAGGTCTCTGTGCGCACGCTGTTCCGTGGCGCGATCTCTCTCACTCTCTCTCTCTCTCTCGCACTCTCCGTCTCGCTCGCACTCGTACAGTCCACGTGCGTCGTCGTATACGCGTATGGCCGGTTTCAGGTTCGCTTCTGTAACAAGAATGCGATAGCCCGTTGAGTCTACTCTGAATCGGTTTTATGGCGATAATTCCAGTTGGCACTGGTTGCTAAAGTGCAACGAAGCGCACGGGTGCCACGCCGTGTCGCTCACGCGCTAGGGACGCTAGCGTTTATAATAATGCGCGAGCTCGAGGACGAGAAGTTCTCCTAACCTCGAGTGCGCATAGCGGGGCCGTCCGGAAGGGACGGCTGACCTCCTTGGTGCCAGGCAAGGAGGACCAAAAACCAGTGAAGCTGGTTGGAATTTCCCTCGTGTGCAGCGAGATGCGATCGACACCTCACGGACTGCACACTTCGAGTATTGTGCGTGGGATGTGTAGAATGGCGATCAATTGTCCTAAGGACAAGAGATCGGGTGTTATGTAAAGTTCCCTGACTAGCAATCACCACGCTGTCTCTATTTCCGAGGTTGAACTTCTCGTGCGCTAGGCAGGGGATCGCCTGGCTGGGAGACGTTCAGTGAGTGGGGTGACCGTCCTGGCGACTTTGAGGACATTCGTATACTGTAGACATTTCGAGGGGAATAATATTTCAGATTGTTCCTCACTTCGATATTAGGCGCACATTAGGTGTGAGGAGGCGTCGTGATGAATTTGGGGCGCACTCTTATCTGATAGGAGTGGACAAGGCACGAGAATCGCGAGATGCTGGACAAAGGGGCGGGGACTCCCGCGGGTCAGCGGCGGTCCTGCTCCTCGCGATGGGCGAGGTGTCGCGGGCTCGCCTCGTATGCTTCGTGCAAGTGTCCTGCCCCGCCGGCGGCATGGCCGGTTGCTCCGGCCGCTGGTCAGCTCACGCGATTATCTCGGAATCGGGGTAATACTAGCGTATTCCATGTGACGGTAGCTTACCTGTACAGCCGAACCGTTACATCGCCCCTCCAAGGTCGGGGTCTTTCCCCTGAGGTGCGACGACCTTACTTCTTCTTTCCCGTAACGGGAGGACCCCGAGCACTCTTGAGAGTGCACGCCTCCTCGATGGCGGGGCGTCAGGGCGCTTGTACGAGGGACTTGGCGTTGCAGGTCGCCGACCGCAGAGAATCCGCATCGCCTCAGGGGTGCGAACCGCTCGCGGTCCTTCCCGCGCTGGTGCCTTCCACTCCGGAGTCGGCGGGGGCGCCGGAGGTGTGGGGATCACGTATTTCCTGGCTATCTTGCCGGTCCCGGGCTCGAACCGGTTTGGCTCTCCTTCCGTTATTCCCAGCACCTCCCGTTGTCGCGCTACATCCTCTTCCAGATGCTGGAAGTACCAGGGCTCCGTCTGGGATTGGCGGCTTTTCCCGGTGAGCGAACGGTGCGCGTTGCGTCTTCCCTTCTCGGCGGGAACCTAGGGCCACGAAGACATCTCGTAACCCTCTCGATCGCTGCGTGTCTGGGTGGTCTTGTCCATGTCGTATTGAAGACTGTGGTGTTCGTTAGGAGTGCTCGCTTTATATAGTCGTACGGTGCGGGTACCTCAGGAGAGGGGGTTGCCCGCGGGTCGCAGATAAGGGCGCAAGTCGCTTTGATGGAACAATCCTCGCTCCTTGTCACTGTCCACGTGTTTGAGGACGTATGACGATTGGTGGACTTTTCGCGATATGACGTAGGGCCCTTCATAGACCGGCAGGAACTTGGCGATCATGCACACAGTAGGCCGTGATACGGCAAGGGCTCGTGCTAGTACTTCATCGCCTACACGAAAATCTCTTGTCCGATGCTGTTGGTTGAACTTTTCCGCTTGCTCGGCTCGTGCCTTCCTCATCCGTTTAGAGGCGGTAAGTATGAGATTTTCTGGCGTGTTTGGTGTCTTTCGACCCTTGCCCAGGATCTTCTGCCAAGGGCGATCCACTTCGTTCCCGAAGTGCAGCTCCCAGGGCGCGAAACCTGTGGTCTCGTGATGGGTCATGTTGATGCATTCCTCGACGACGGGTAGCCATTTGACCCATTCATTGTGTTTGCCTTTTATCAGGGTTCGGAAAAACCGAGAGAGTTCTCGATTCGTTCTTTCGACGGGATTGGCTTGTAGGTGACGGATCGATGTCCACATCTTTTTAATCCCATTTTCTCGCAAGTATGACTCCCACCTCTTTGCTGTGAATTGGGTCCCTTGGTCGCTCAGCACGGCATCGGGTTTTCCAAACTTGACGAAGTAATCGTCAGCTAAGACTTTCCAGGTGGCGTCTGTTGTGGCCTTACGGAGCCCATACAGCCGAGTGATTTTACAGAAGACATCGATCACCGCTAGTATGTAGCTTAGTCCATATCGTCCTTTGGGAAGTGGCCCATAGTAGTCCAAGGACACCAGCTCTCGGGGTCTGGAGGGCAGGATATTTTGCTGGTGTGCAAAGCGCCCTGCGGTGTAAATTTTGTTCCTTTGACAGCTGTCGCAGCTGGCAAGAGTTTGACTATTACATGATGAAATCGGGGGAAGAAGAAGTCTTCCTTGAGCATCAGGTGGCACTTCTTTGCACCCGCGTGTGTGTAGATGGTATGGCAGTTCAGGATAAGCTCCCGTACTCCAGCGGGGGGCACCCAGACCCTCTCAGTCTCCTTCGTTCTTCTGAAGAGTAGACCATTCCGGAGTAGGTGTTTGGAGTCGTCTGGGTTTCTTTTAGCCTGCTCAATGAGTTCCACACACACGGGGTCGCCCTTCTGTAAATCCTTGAGACGAGATATGGCTGCAGTAAGGGCTTCCACCTGATGTTCTTCCAGCATGTGTTCCTTTGCTCGTTCCTTATCCGGACGGCTCAGGAGGTCTGCGACGAGATTTTTCTTGCCCTCGCAGTACTCTATCGTTGGGTTTATAGTCTTGGATGGCGAGGATCCATCGGGTTAGCCGTGCGTGAGACAGCCGGCATTGTTTGAGGATGGTCAGAGCTACATGGTCCGTCACGACGATCACCGGCGCCCGCAGTAGGTAAGTACGGAACTTAGTAATCGCCGCGACAATAGCAAGGCTATGCGAAGCCTGGAAATTGAAGAAACCCCGGCAGAGTCGACCGCAGAACAACCCGATCCTTACGAGCAGGGAAACGAGCAGCCGTCACCTCCTCCCTTTTCTCAATAAGGGAGGTGACGCTCGGCCTGGGCAGGGACGTGAGAGGTGGCCTCTTGGCAGAAGAGCCTGATAGAGAGAAATGGTCTAGAGAATGCCCCAAAGTTGCGGCACTGATCGCGGGTATCCCGGTGTCTGCACTAGTGGCCACAGGGAGCCAAGCGACGGCTATCGCAATGGACCTCTTCAACAGTTATCGGGCCCTCCAGTCCTGTCCTCTCCTGCCCCTTACGAGAACCACCGTCACGGGAGCGACGCGGGGACGTCCGACTCCAGTCACCAAACAAATATTCGCGGAGATCGAAATCCGCTCGATCAAGGTACTTCACACCATGTTAATTGTTCCCAACCTCACGAGCCCGTGTATCTTAGGAATCGATTTCCTCATAAGAACACGCTCGATAATTGACTTGGGACAATATCACATGACTCTCGACAGCAGGGAGGAGGATGGGCACCATCAATCCATAGCCCTGCAATCCACCAACCTCGTCACACACATCCCCGATCAAGGAGTGATCCTCGACATCGAGGGGATTACCGATCAGGAGATAGACTATTCCATGAACCTCCATGTGACGGTAGCTTACCTGTACAGCCGAACCGTTACAATACATATGTCGTTGTTTCTTAGTGCAATTTTGTAACGTCGTAATTATATAAATAGGTGTGCGTGACAACATATTCGGGTTCCATTTGATCTTCGTAATCCAACTTGGTTCTGTTTGTATCTACCTAGATTTTGAAAATTGTTCTGATCGGTTACTTCTAGAATTTTAAATGGACTCGTATAGCTAGTATCACGATCGATTTTTTAGTTCTTTAAATTAAATCATTTGTAACAATACGAGTTGTCGAGTTTGACATTTTGGTACTTTCGTTCGCCTAGCATAATATCGTTTTTCTGTATATTTTACTCAAAATTGTTTGCAGAGTGCCAATTGTCGAACGTCGTTAACAATTCGGTTCAATAAATTAATATAGTCGTCAAATGTTAATAGTTTTTTCAAAGAGGTATAGATGTTCGTGGTAAAGAAGCTTTGTGCTGTGACTATTATTTATTGATAACGACTTCTTTTTATGTGTTGAATTCTAAAGTATTTCTAACTAATTAAACTCGAAATATTTTTTATTCTATTTCAAATAATGGTTTTATTTAGAATATTACTTTTTCATTTTAAACGTACGAACGAAGTAAAATATTCTTTTATGGAAAAGCCAAGTACGTTTACTAGACACGTGCACAAGATTATCAAATCCTAAGGACAATATTTTCTTAACATTTTATTTTTAAAACCAGGACCGACACTGGTAGATGGGCGATCGGGGTTCGGCTCTGGCGGTGCTCCGAGTTAAGCAGCATTGTGCGCGGCCAATATTCGGAGCGGTGACCGCTTAGCTGTTCATCGGCTGGTGCATCAACCAGCGAGCGGGAAGTCAATACTGCTGATACCTTAATGTAGATGTTTGAGTTAAAGTCTCTGCACCAAAAATCTGAAGAATATAGGGCCGTCCATACCGGTACGGGTTTTCCACAGTTTTCCGGTACCCTCAGCAAATGCGGTATAGTGTACCTCAATAAGGCTGTGGACGTAACGGAATTTAGTTAAGATTGGCGAAGTGCGGGTAGGGAGTAATAAGAAAAGGTTCAATTGGAAAGGGGTTACACGTAAAAACCCGCAAGGGTATCCGATGGAAAATTGGAAATGAAAACATTTGAATACCATTCAAGTATCATAATAAAAAACCGAATTATAATTATATATAAGTAGAACATATGCATCACACAAGTACACTGGAGATGCTCCGCAACGACTTGGCGTGCATGGTTAAGAATTTCCCCTTTCAAGGGGAAAGACGCCAAGTATGGCGTCCTTTTTTACTTTTCAAAGTTTTTAGGGGCATTTCACATCTTTTTGAAACGGAAACAATTTTAAGAAATTGTTTGAAGTATGAATTCACGACGTGAATAACCTTCAATAAATTGATTGCTAGCCCTAAGAAGGGCCGTTTGATTTAATCATTATGGCCATCTCTTCGTCATCTATGGGACAGTCGTTACCTAGAGTTATTTAATGAATAAATAATTAGTTATAAATGTGGCCCGATTTTTAGAATCGTAATTTATCGTTAAAAGTTCAGTAACTTGGCTTGAAAGTTTACCAGTATACTTGGATGTATTTTTACTTGATTATAGACGAAAATCAGTTTATTGTTAAATATTCCGGTTCGTGAAAGGAATACCTTAACTTTGCACTTCTAAATTTTTTAAATTTTGCACACCCTAACCTTGTTTAGGGGTTAAGCTGTCAGATCACGGTAAACCACGGTCATACACAGTGCAGCCAGATCGCGCGTAAAAGTTACCCCCTCTCTAGTCTCTTACGCGCCCATCGCACAATCATAGTAGCGCGTGTCCGTGAGCGAGCGACGCTCGGGCATCTTCGGAAAGAGCCGAGCACGGTCGTAGTTTCCCGACCGCGCCTTTGGCAGCTACACCAATCCATGGACGCTGAGCACGCCCATGTACAGCCAAGCCGAAACAAAGGCTTCGAGGGAAAAAGTAACCTGAGCACGACTCGCGCGTGACGTCGTCCGACGGCACGCGCGAGGCTTTTAGATGATTTCAATGCTTATTTAGCTCTTGATTCTCTGCGTTATTAATGTATACAAAAAAAGTATCACGCACTCTGATCGCTTATTTTTTAGTTTATACGTTAATTTAAATATAATAACTCTATAGACTCCGAATTCTTCATGTTTCTTCCAATTCATAGAAAAATTCGGAAATTTTTTTCGGAAAAAATCGGAGTTTTTCGGGGAAAAAATTGCACTAGGGACGTGGGATCGTTCCCTGCGTTCAGTGCTTCTTTTTTAAAAATTATTATTACTATTAATTCTTATTTGATTAGTTATTTTTATTAGTTATCATTATTTTAATTAGTTATCTTTCAGGGTCGAACAATTTATCGCGCAATCTGACCGCTTATTTTATTAGTTTGTACGTTAATTTTAATATAATAATAAATCTAAATTACAACTTATTTATCTTCTAAAAAATTGTTTGCGCTTTACTCACACCCGTCCCTATGCCTAATAAATTGTAATTCATAAAAGTAAGCCGAAATTTATTTATATTCGTATTATTATATTTATTCAATAACTAATCAAATAAGAATTAATAGCAATAATAATTTAATTAAAAAAACACTGAGCGCGGGGAACGATCCCGCGTCCCTGCAGACCGAAGCCAGGAACGCTACCAACGGGACCATTTATCGCTTGTAGAATGTGCACTTTCTCGTGCTTACGATTCGCGGCCGGATACATTATGATAATGCTTTATCGCTTGATGAAAGTATATGAGAATGAATATAATAATACGAACATAAATATATTTCCGCTTACTTTTATGAATTACAATTTATTTGGCATAGGGATGGGTGTGATTAATGCGCAAACAATTTTTTAGAAGATAAATAAGTTGTAATTACGATGTATTATTATATTTAAATTAACGTACAAACTAATAAAATAAGTGGTCACAGTGCGCGATAGATTTTTCGACACTAAAAGATAACTAATGAAAATAATAATGATAACTAATAAAAATAACGAATCAAATAAGAATTAATAGTATGTATGTATGTATGTATGTATTCTTTATTTGTGTCTCCGTAGGGTTCCAAAGGACTCCCGTTTACAATCTCTTTACATCTTTACAATCGCTCTTAACCTACTTATCCTACTTAACTCTACTCCGCGACGCTCCCTCTCTCCGCCGCCTCCCCCATTCCACCTTATTTTCTTTTCACGCCATTTTCCGCCGGGCCTTTCTTACATCTACTTCTCTCTCCTCTCTCCGCCTCTCCGACTCCCGTTTCCCTCTTTTACTCCATTTCTCTCTCATTCCATTCGTCCTCTCCTCCTCTCCTTCTTCTTTCCCTTTCCCCTTCTCCTCTCCGTTCCTCCAGCTCCTTCATCCACGCCTCTCCTCTTCCCCCCTCGTCCAGTATATCCCTTATCCGCTCCCCTATTCCTCTTTCCTCTCCGCTCCCCCCTCCACACCTGTCCAGCACGTGGTCCTACGATTCTACCTCTTCCCCACATACCCTGCATTCTCTGTCTTCCTCTGTCTCCCAGTATCTGCCTTCCTTCATCTCATTTCCCATGCTGAATCTCGCTATTCTCCTGTACCTATATTCTCCCCATCCTGCCTTCAAATACCGTGGGACCTCTCTCGTTCTCACTTCCTTATACCAGCGGTTGTACCTCGACTCTCTTATCTTTTCCCACCTCTCCCTTTCCTGGCTCTCCCTGTCCTCCTTCTCCTTCCTTTCATACCCCCCACTTTCCCGCTCCTGCCTCACCTCTTCCGCTCCCCCTCCGACCCTCCTAAACTCTTCCCTGCCTTTCTCCCATTTCGCTCTTCCCTGCACCCCGCTCCCCTCTGTTTCCCTGATTTCTCCCCAGCACCTCCTTGCACACTCACTCCCCCCTCCCTTTCTCAGCTTTTCCTCGAAATTCCATGCCCTCCTCCCTGCCCTGGTTCTTATTTTATCTCTCTTCATTTTCTCCCTCACCAAATACCCCGGTGTTCTCCATTCTATCCCCAGAGTCCATTTCAAAAACCTATCCTGCACCCCTTCCATTGCCGCTCTTTCCTCCCACCCCCAAATCTCCGCCCCGTACCCCATCACCGTCCAGACCAGCGTGTCGAACAGCCACAATCTCCTTCCCACGTCTTTGCCGAATTCCCTTTTCCCTATTCCCCAAACCTGCTTCATGACCGTACCCGCCTTTTTCACCCTATCCTTAATGTGAGTTTCCTGTCCCCCGTTCCTCCTGAATACATATCCCAGATATCTGAATTCCTTCACTTCCTCCATCCTTTCCCCCCTCCATTTCCACTCTTTTTTCTTGTACCTCCCCCCTCCTTTCCTAAACCTCATTACCTTCGTCTTTCCCACATTCACCTCCAGCCTTTTCCTCTCAAAGTATTTCTCTAGTCTCCTTATCATATCCTCCATCTCTTCCTCTCTTTCCGCTACCACCACCACGTCGTCCGCGTATGCTAACGAGTATATTTTACTCTCCTCTACCTTGACTCCCCCCCACTCCCCCTTTCTAAGCTCCTCCTCCAAATCCGCTGTCAGCAGGTTAAACAGCAGCGGGCTCAGCGGACATCCCTGCCAAACTCCTCTCTCCGTCCAAAAGGCTTCTCCTGTCTCCCCCCCTGCTTTCACTCTGCTCCTTGCCAACACTCCCGCATACACCTTGTATAGCGAGGGCATCAACGTCACCCCCCTGTACTCCTCTACTCTGGTCCCTTGCCCTTTTTTCACTATTGTGACTATTATCCCCTCCTTCCATTCCTCTGGCCAACCCTCCCCTCTCCACACCCTTCTACATATCTCACAGGCCCATTCCACCGCCTTTCCCCCTCACCATTTCCACGCTTCATTTGGTATTTCATCGCCTCCCATTGCCTTTCCCTCTTTCAGCCTTCCCACCGCCCTTCTCAGTTCCTCCTTTCCTAGTTCCTCTTCCGTGTCCCCGTTTCTCTGTCTCTCTTTGCCCTTTCTCCCTCCTCTTTCCGTCCCTCCTAATAGCCCTATAATGTACCGTTTCCATTCCCCTCTCTCTATCTTTTCATTTATTCCGCTTCTTTTCTTTCTCCCTCTATTTACTATCTCCCACATCTTGTTCTCAGTCGTTGCCTCCGCTACCTCTCTTATTCTTCTTTCTCTCTCCTCCTCTTTTTTCCTTTCACATAACTCCCCGTACTCCCTCTTCCTCTCCTTGTACGCCTCCTTTGTGCCCTTTCCTTTTCTCCATCTCCTCAACTCCGCTCTTACCTCCCCCTTTTTCCCCCTACATTCTTCGTCCCGCCATCCCTCCCTCCTCCCCCGCTTTCATTGCTTCTTTCAGTTTTTTCATTATTTCTTTTACCGTTTGTTGTAACTCTCCCCCCTCCACTCCCGTCTCCTCTATCCTTCTCCCGTAGCCCTCTTTAATTTTTTCCGACCACCTTCCGCTTCCTACCCTTCTTTCCTTCTTCTTTTGCTTTTTCCTTTCTCTTTTCCCTTTCTTTATTGTTACTATCAGTGGGTGGTGATCTGACTCTACCCTATCTCCTACCCTCATACTCTCCACCCCTTCCCTTGTTTTCCTATCCCCCATCACATAATCAATTACCGTGTCCCCTCTCCCCCCTGTGTACGTAAATTCTCCTTCCTCGTACCCTTCTATATTCCCGTTAAAAATTTCCCACCCTATCTCCTCTATCATTCTTTTTAATTTCCTTCCTTCCGTGTTTATTTTCCTACCCTTTGATTTCCTCCGTTCCTCCTCCGCCACCCTATCCTCCCTACCTCCTCCTCTCCTGTCCGCGCGTTGAAGTCCCCCCCTACTAACACCTGCCCTTCCTCCTCTTGCCTTTCCATCCATTCCTTCAGGCACTCCACTTTCCTTTCGATATCGCCATTCACGTATACCGCTATTATTGTCCATGTGTCCTCCCCTGCTTTCACCTTCACCGCCATTAACCTCTTCTTCCCCCCTCTCTACTAGTTTTTTGGTACTTCCCCTCCCCCCCCCTCCCCCTCATCTCCTGCCTCCCTCCGTCTCCTCCCTCTGTTTCTCTCCCTTTTCCACTCCAATCTCTCAGTCTTTCGCTTCTTTCATCCCAGAACCACGTGGTCCCTTCTACAATCAACTTCCCATACCCCACTTTTACCCTTTTTCCCCTTCTTTCTTCTTCTTCCCCTACCCTTCTCAGTTTCCACTGCATCTTTCTTTCTTCCCACGTCAGGTCATCCTCTATCCTTTCCTTTCTCCCTCTTAATTCCCTCTTCTTCCTCATAACCTCTTTCTTCCCCTCTACGTTTTCAATTCTTACTTCAATCATTATCTCTTTCCTGTGTTCTACTCCTTTCCCTATCTCTCTCACCTCCTCCACCCTCCCTTGCGCTCCAATTCTCTCCATCAATTTCTCCACCGTCTGCTTTATTGTCCCCTCCTTTGTTGCCCCCCTTACTATGAAGTTCCTTCGTCTTTCCTCTCTTTCTCTCATCTCCATTTTCCTTTCCATTTCCTTAACCCTTTTTTCCGTCTGTCCTCCCCCCTCCTTTTCCTCCGTTTCTTCTCTTTCCCCCCCTTTCCGCCCGCCCCTCCCCACTTCTCTCTCCAGCTCTCTTATTCTCTCCCCTATTTCTTCTATCTCCTTCTCTTGTTGTTCCACCTTCATCATCCTCCCTTCCACTTCCCTTATCCTTTTCTCCATCGCCTCATTTTCCCTTCTCCATCTTTCCTCCGCCTGCTTCATCTCCCCCCTCATCCTTCCCACTTCTTCCTCGACTTTTCTTCCTTTCCCCCTTGACCTCCGCCATAACCCTTCTGACCTCCTCCCTCATCCCCTTAAGCATTTTTTCGATATTACCTCCCTCCTGTGTCCCTGTCTCCGGCGACCGCTGCACCTTCCTATTTTTCAGGAAGGCTTCCTGTCCCTCCTGCTCCTTTTTCTCCATCTGCACCCTCTTCCTCTTCCATAGATCACTTATTTCTCCTACACTCGCGCTCCTTTCCATCCTGAGCCTTTCCGCGTTCGTCTTTCTTCCCTTTCTCCTTACTATTTCCTCCTCTTCTCTCCCCTCCTCGCCCGTTCGTCCGATCTCCTCTTCACGCTTCTCCCTTCCCCTTGCCGTGTCGCACATTCCTTCCTTCTTCTTACCCGCCGAGTCGCTTTCTCTCCTCTCTGTCTTACCGTCCTACCTATCTTTCTTACCCGTCGGTCCGCTTTCTCCCCTCTCTGTTTTACCTACCTGCCTTTCCTTCTTCCTTTCTCCTTCTGCTTCCTATCCACTCCGTTCTGCCGCCACTGTTCTTATATATATATATATATATATATATATATATATATATATATATATATATATATATATATATATATATATATATATATATATATATATATATATATATATATATATATATATATATATATACACATATTGTAACGGGTCACCCCTTGTTACATTAAATTTATGAGCATTCGGGGCACGATAAGGGGGTAAATTAATGTAAACCTTTATGTCTCAACAAATAAACGAAGATTTATTCAGATTCGCTTTATCTTATGGTACAGACAAATTTTGAATCGCCCTGTATCTTGGTTTCGCGCGCTCGGTCGGTTGGTTTGGCTGTCGCGGCTCTCGCGTATCGAGGAGGCGGGGCTTACTACGTTTCGAGATTTCGCGAGCCTCCGTTGCCCGGGTGACGAGTCACTCCTTTTCTATAATGGCCGCCGTTTCGCGTTTGTGTACGTTTGTTGTATGTACATCTTTGACTTGCATGTATTCGAAATTTTAAATGCTCCAATTGTGTGTCTATGTGTATCGCGCGGTCTTCGCGATTTCGCCGGTTCGGCCTTGCTCGGCCACTGCCCCCTTTGTTGTTGTTCCTTCTCTCTCGCTCTCGTTATATGTTTACATCTAGGCTTCCAGCTGGCTGTCAGCTTTAATGACGTTTATTATCGCGGGATGCTTCGAGTTTCGTGATTCTATGCTTTCTCCTTTAAATTACCGAATTTCCTCTTTCGAATATCTACGAGATTCTTGATTTCATTATTTTCTCTGATTATCGCACTTTTTCTAATCGGATGGTCCCTCTAATTTTTTCTTTCTGTACTTGCTCATCTTTGCCACTTTCCTTGTTCAGTCGCCTTCCTTGCCTTTCGGGCTCGGACATGCGCTTATTTCACTACTAAAGGCTGGCATCTCCGCTCGAGACTCGTGTGAACATTGTTTGAAAAGAGATTTCCAAAAATTCTCTTTCTACCTTCTCTTTTATTATTTCGGCTCCTTTCCTCAACGGTCACTTCCCCCGCTGCAATCAGTGGGTACTTGCGTACGGTACTAAGGCCTTCAGAATAAAACAGATTCGCAAATTTATTGTGCTCACTTGCTTCGTTTTGTCCAATGCCTTCCCTAGTTCGATATTTCCCACGCTTGAAAAGCCTATACTAATATCTCGTTTCGGTACTCGCTTTGAAGCTGACTTGAAACAAGTAGGTCTGTCCTCTCTCGAGGTGGCCCTTATATACCCCTTATTTCCCGCGCTTTTCTTCCCCTTCCCAAGCATCCTTTGTTAAATAAATGTTGCTTTAATATTTACTCAATTTTTCTTTTCTTTTTGTCTCTATCTTTTCCGCGTTCCGAGGGTGGCGCCACTTGGCCCTTTTCTCCGTCTGTTATTTTCCCCAATTCCACCTGGAGGCAGTGACCGCGCTTGTCAACATCGATGGCCTTGTCGCGTCTCCGCGTCGCTCGCTCGTGAGACGGTTCTATCCGTCTCATTGCCCCCCCGAAACCTGTGAATCGTCGTCAAATGTTGTTCTTTTAACAAATTTTAGGAGGTTTCACAGATTTCAGTTCCTCTGTTTTCCGAAATAAATCTTCGCTGGGTTCATGTATATGTTTTTATTGCACGCAAATAACATGATTAACGAAACAGATCCACTCTCTCTTGTATATATTTTTAAAAAATCTCTCCCTCACTATCACAGTTCCTTGTATATTTATTTTAAAAAAATCTCTCCTTCGTACTTTTACAACAAAAAAAACGCTCCTTCATACTTAAAAAAAAATCACTGCCTCACACTTTAATAAAAAAAAAAGTCGCTCCTTCATACATAACAAAAAAAACCACTCCTTCACACTGTAATAAAAAAGTCGCTCCTTCATACTAAACAAAACAATCGCTTCTTTACAAAAAAAAACGCTCCTTCATACTAAATAAAAAATAATCGCTCCTTCACACTGTTACAAAAAAAAATCGCTCCTTCAAACTATCATCGTTCTTATTTTTCAAAAAAAAATTCTTTTCCATAAAAAAAAACTCTCTTTTATAAAAAAAATCTCTCCTTCATTATATCACGGTTCTTCGTTGCGCGCAATCAAAAAAAAAAATATTTTTTCCTTTATATCACTTACGCAACAACGAAAAAAAAATGTGTACTTTAAATTTTTTTTTTATATGTGGACGATATTGAGCGATCGTCGTCTTCGCTCTCACTTGTGTCTTGTTTCTCTTCCTCTCGTTCTGACCACGGCGTTCCTTGCCGATCGGAGTACTGCTCGTCCTCCTCTTGTTCCCCATGGATTTCCGCCAGTATGCCCTCCACGATGCCCCGCGGTTCTGGTGACTCATCCGTAGGCTCCTGCCCCCGTGCCTGCGTTACGGGTTCTGCATGCCTCGTTTGGTGCTTTCTTGCATGCTGGTAATGCACCTTTGGTTCGCCGCTTCTTTCACCAGGATGCACCCATCCGAAGTTTGGTGCCTGTTGTGCCGCTGCTGCCTACCTCTGCGCCATTATAATTTGACTCGGGGTTTGGCCCCGCAGTAGAGATTCGCCTTCCAATGTCATCTTTACCCAAATGCTGGTTCGGTCCTCTGCCCTCCTCACGATCTCCATGGTCCATCGTTGCCCCTCAACGATTTCGGAGATATCTTCCTGTACTTCCGTTTTTTCTGGATTGTTTCTAGCTGCCACATCCGGTAGGGCACAGGCGACGGCCTGGTATGGGATCTTCTTTAGTCGTTGGGGTGGCGTAAAGCAGTTGTTTTGTTCGACGATCGTCACCACCCCCCAATCTCCCAACCAGACGTCGTACCAATCCTCGAGGCGTCGTCCTACGGTGGCCCGTGTTAGACTCCCCGCGTTGTCGATGAAGATGCTGGCTCCGTCGAATAATTCCTCCTCAATTACCGGATGAACTTCCGGGTGCCCCTTCGTTATCTCCTCGATTTCTTCGACTAATTCCCCCGCTCCTTGAAGTTGTACATAAAATCGTCCCACTCCGATGATCGAGACGATCTCTGTATCTTCGTATCTCTCTTCAAGGTTTTGTACCAAATAATTTCGATATGGATACGCCATCGGTGTTCGTGTGTTATCTCTTCGGTAATTATTCTTGGACTGCCGCTCCTCTCTCTTCTGCCAGGCTTCGCACTTTCCTCGTTCCTCTTTTTTTTTTAGAGTCCGAGCGATTTGCCCGGCTACCACGTCCTTATATTTCCATCGGTTACCTCGACTATCTTGATGTCGAGTGGCTCTCCCTTTTTCCCGCCGCCTCGACTTTCTTTCCTTTGTTTATGCTTTTTAATAAGTCGTCTCCGCTGTCGTTTCCTCGATCTCAATTTTGGTAGCTCTATTCGCGTCAACTTCCACTCCACGCCGACTTCCTTCCTCTCTCTCACTCTGCTTTCTGTTTGTGCCTTCTTTTCCTTCTCCATATTATTTTCTTTTTCTCTACCGCTGACGTGAGTTATATACCCTTTTCTCCACTTAGTGTTGATTTTTGGACGCTCCGATTTCCTCGTCGGGCGGTGCCTCCTGTACTTTTGGCCGTTGGCGTCCCACCCCTTTCCCTACTCCTCCCTCTATTTCTTCTTTTTCCACACGTCGATCATTTTTTAGTAGGCCTCCGTGGAATTTTCCTCTGTCCTTTTTCGTTAACGGGTCTGCGAGTAGATATGTCGCCAGTCCTATACATTTTTTTATAACATATGGGCCCTCATAGAGAGGCAGGAATTTTGCCGTTATCTGTTTCGTCGGATCTGAGACATTCAATGCCCTTGCTAATACCCATGCTCCTTCCTGAAACCGGTATGTATTGTAGGTGGCGTTGAATTTTTGTGCCCGAGCCCATCCATTCTTTCTTATCCTTTCTTTGCCAATTTTTCTTTGTGAGTCATTTCCTTGTTTCCTAACCCTTCCTTTAATCCGAGTATCCATTCTCTCCATGCTCTATATGTTTTCTTTCTTTTTTGTAGTTCATCTGGCGGAAATTCCGTCGTCTCGTGATGGGTCTGATTAATACATTCCTGTATGATCGGTACCCATTTGAACCACCCCGAGTGTTTTTCTTCGAGAAACGTCCTAAAGAAGCGCCTAATTCCCGGGTCACTCTCTCTACAATATTACCTTGCGGATGACGAATAGATGAAAAAATTCCCTTTATATCTTCATTTTTCAGTTTTTCCAACCATTTTTTCGAGGTAAATTGGGTGCCATGGTCGAACTGTATCCTTTTTGGTTTCTCGTATCGAGGGATGTAGTCCCCGAATATTTTGCTTATCGTTGCTGCCGCGTCTGCCTTTTTTAAAGAGTATAGCACCACGTATTTGGTGAACGCGTCGATTGTGACCAGGATCTGTTTGGTCCTTCCGACCGATGTGGGTAAGGGTCCATAAAAGTCAATGGATACCAAGTCATTCGGCCCCTCCGGTCTTATTGTTTCCATCTCCGCGTATGACGTTTGATTGGGGACTTTATTTCGCTGACATGTACCACATGTTGACAAGATTTGTCTTGCCCGTTTCTCCATGTGTGGGTATGCAAAGTCCTCATTTAGCATTTGAAAAACTTTCCTGGCTCCCTGGTGCCCGTATAGTTCGTGGCACTCTTTTTTGGCAGCATAATCTTCCAAGTTCCGTCTCGTGTCCGTTTCTGTAGGCTTTCCTTGTATATCCTGTACGTTGCGTTACCTGTTGGTTCATGACATTTGTCCCACATTTTCTTTAGGTCTTCTGGTTTTTGTTGTTGTTCCTTGATCGTCCTGAGATCTGCGACCAGCTCTTTTGATAGACCTTTCACCAACGTGGCTGCCCGCACATTTTCCCCGGGGCTGTTGAGATCCATTCCTTCTGGTGGTCGGCTCAGTGTATCTGCGACCCTGTTCCTGTCCCCTGGTTGATGCTCTATTTCCACGTCATAATCCTGAAGAAGAAGAACCCATCTCAGCAGTCTTTCTCCCGCAAATCGGCACGTTTTCAAAAACGTTAGGGCCTTGTGGTCCGTGATTACTCGGATCTTCGCCCCCAGCAGATATGTCCGGAATTTTTGTAATGCCCAGACAATGGCCAACAGTTCTTTTTCTGTTGTGATATACTCTATTTCTGCCCCCTTAAGGGTTCTGCTGGCGAACATGACTACTCCTTCCTGTCCTTTCTCATCGTGCTGACTTAAGACTGCTCCTAACGCGCGGTCGCTTGCATCCGTTGTCAGTGTGAAAGGTTTCCTTGAGTCTGGGTGTTTCAGCATGACTGAGTCGGTGAATATCCTCTTGATCCTTTCAAACGCTTGTTCTTCTCTTTCCCATTTCCACATCTTTTCTTTTTTCAGCAATCCTAGTAATGGCACTGTTTCCCTAGCGTGTTGATTCGTAAATTTTGTGTAGAAATTTATTAGTCCGAGACACCCGCGCAGTTGCCTTATATTGTTTGGTCTGGGGAAGTTTTGAATCGCCCTGACCTTATCTGGGTGTGGCCTCAATCCCTACGTGCTTAAAATGTGTCCCAGGAAGGTAACCTCTTGTTTGAAGAATGCCGATTTCCTGCAATTCAGCGTCATTTTGTGCTGATCAATCCTTCCAAAGATCCTTTCAAGGTCTTCTAGGTGTGCCCAGTAACTCTTTGAAATGCATAGTAGATCGTCTACAAAATTTACGACTGAATTTCCTAATTCTTGCAGTACAATATCCAGCCCCCGGATTAAAGCCGTACTAGTCTTCCGTACTAGTCATCAAACCGAACGGGGTGACTGAATTGATAGCATTTGCCGTCGTGTAAAAATGCCGTGTATTTTCTTGATTCTTCGTGTAATGGGATCTGCCAGAAACTGCTAGTCATGTCAAGACTCGACATGATTTTTATTCCCCCAAATTGTTGGAAAATTTTCTCACTTGGAGGTGCTGTATCGTGATCCCCCGCTAAATATTTATTCAATTGCCTAGCGTCAAGGCATAGTCTGACTGAACCGTCTTTTGTGATGACTGAAACCAATGGGTTTATGTATTGGCTCTTCGCCCGCTCAATTACCCCATGATCCAGCATTCTTTGGATTTCTCGTCTAATTTTTTCCCTGTAGTGCATCGGAATTAGGTATGATCGGTGTAGATAAGGCTCAGGATTTTTAAATTCTAGCCGGTGTACGTATTTTTTCATTCGCCCTGGGTATCCGTCGAAAAAGTGTCGGTATGATCATATTAATTCCTTGAAATGTTTTAGGACTTCCTCGGGTATTCCCTTGCATTACTGCAGCTTTTCCACCTCCTCTTCTGTAAGTTGCAGTGAGAGTTTGTTTGCTTCTTCCGTGGTGCAATTCATCCGTTGATCCTCTGAATCATCAATTTCGGTCCAAAACTCCCCTTCATAGTGTGCCACCACTTTGTCACCTACTCGGATTTCACCCTGGTTTGTGTCTATTTCGGTTTTTAATTCTAACATTCCATCCATCCCCAGGATCGTTTCTCTCTGGAGAGTGGGGATTACTAGGGCTTGTAGAGTTCCCCTCTGTTCCTGGATCTTTGCATCGACCATGATTTGTTGCCGAATCCATCCTGATTTGCCTCCAAAAGCCCCCTTCAGGTTTGTGCTAGTGACGGGTAGCACCGGGCATTGCCCAAATGTTTTTTTTTTGTTGATCATCAAGATCCTTGGATATGCGGGTGACTTCGCTGCCGCTGTCGATGAGTGTTTTTACGTTTCGCCCGTCCATCTTGGTGATTAATTTTGCACATCGGGGATATCTCCTTCCAAGTCCTATTTTGTTATCGTTTTTTTCCTGGAGGAATTTTCTCGGGCTTTCGAACGGGTCTTCCTGTTCACTCGCTCTGCTTCCCTCGTTTTTCTTTTGTCCTTCTATTTTCTTTTCTTTTCGGTCCATCTCCATATTATTCGTTTGTGGGATTCTTCATACTGTTTTCTCCTTTCCCCCGTATTCTCCCATTTTCCACTCCTTGTTCTCCTCTTCTTGTGACCCTTTCCACCCGATGATTTCTATGTTTCTCTCTGTTATTTTTTGTTTTTGCTTTGTTTCCTTCTCCTTCGCTTTTTTCTTTTTGTTCCTGTGCCGTCTCTCCCGTGCTTCTTCAAGCGCGTATTTTGTTTCTTCGTGGTTTGGCTGTTTGACTGTTTGGCCTCGGGTATTTTATTATCTCCCTCCAATTGTTTCGTCACCTTTTCTTGTCTTTGCCAGGATGTTTGCTGAGGCTGGTTCTGTGGTCCTTCGATTCCTGAATTCCAAGCCGGAGCATTCGGGTTAAGAGGTCGGCTTGCTCTCTGTCCTGTGTGTCCCCATCGTGGTCTGGGCTCGCCTCTTCCGGCTCGTGGCCATGCTCCTGAATTTTCCCAACGTTTATTCTGGGGCTGAAAACCTCTATTTCCTTGGAAGCTGCTTTGGTTCCATGTTTGGTTACCGGGGAGAAACCTAGGTCCATTCATTTTGTGATTTGGTGGGCCACTTCCCTCAGTTTCTTCGAGTATTTCCAAGAATTCCTCGATCGTTTTTGTTGCGCCAATTCGAACCGCCATTCGTGTATGTTCATCGAAATGTTTGGCCAATTTTTTTATTATTTGTTCATCGTTGAGTTTTTCTGTCAGGTCCCTTGCGTTTCCGAAGATGCGGGTAGCATATTCTGCCCGTGTCACCTCATGCCCGTCATGGTCGTATCTTCCAAACTCCAAATTTCGCCGGATCTTATCCTGCATTTCCTCGCTCCCATACCTTCCACGGAACTTTGTCGCGAATTCTTCGATCGTGTGGACTTGTTCCTCAACGACACACCACCAGTCTTTGGCCGCATCTTCGAGTGACTGGCTGATCATGTAATGTAAATCGCTACTTCCTGTGAACCTCCAGAATTCGTCGAAGTCCTTTAGATATCGCATGGGTCTTTCCCGGCCATCTTGTGTGAACGTGGGTAGTTTTTGCTTGGCGGTGTACATCTGACTGGTATTCAGTCTGCTGCTCCACGTGACGTTGTGTCCGGACCCGGTTGCTTGGTTTTTAAGCGCTGCTTCACACCGTGTTATTCGCCTAGAATTCTCAGCAACGGTGCTCCCCATGTTTCTCGATGATTCTCCGATTTGAGCCAGGTTATCCATGGCCCGCTTGAGACGTTTATGTATCTCCTCTGTCTCTTCTTTATTGTCGCTTTTCATCTGCTCGAATTGGTCTTTTATCAGCCCCTGTGCAATAATTAATTTCCGTTCATTTCTTGCTTCCGATTATTCTACCTTCTTTCTCAAAATTTTCCTAAATTCGTCCTGTGTTACTCTGTTTTTGTTGGTGCATTTTTTCCTGTTCTTGTAACTGTTTTTAAGTGGTTTTCTTATCCAGTCGTTGTTCGTTCCTCATTTTATTTATTGCAATTATTGTTGACGTCAAGGTTTCGTCTATCTCTTCCATGGTTGCATTGGCGTTTCTTACTACCCTGAATGTGCCGTTGTTTTGGGACATTTCTTCTGTTACTGGTGCAATTTCCGATAGGCGTTCGATATTTTGGCGGGCTCTATCTCTTTCTATCCTTAATAGACCATCAGCCGTCGTTGATTCCCATTGGAGAGATATTTCTTCGTTTTCTTGTGACATATTTATTTTGTTTTATTCTACAGGTTTTTCTTTACTATTATCGTGCCCCACGTTGGGCACCAAATGTAACGGGTCACCCCTAATTAGATTAAATTTATGAGCATTCGGGGCACGATAAGGGGGTAAATTAATGTAAACCTTTATGTCTCAACAAATAAACGAAGATTTATTCAGATTCGCTTTATCTTATCGTACAGACAAATTTTGAATCGCCCTGTATCTTGGTTTCGCGCGCTCGGTCGGTTGGTTTGGCTGTCGCGGCTCTCGCGTATCGAGAAGGCGGGGCTTACTACGTTTCGAGATTTCGCGAGCCTCCGTTGCCCGGGTGACGAGTCACTCCTTTTCTATCATGGCCGCCGTTTCGTGTTTGTGTACGTTTGTTGTATGTACATCTTTGACTTGCATGTATTCAAAATTTTAAATGCTCCAATTGTGTGTGTCTGTGTGTCGCGCGGTCTTCGCAATTTCGCCGGTTCGGCCGTGCTCGGCCACTGCCCCCTTTGTTGTTGTTCTTTCTCTGTCGCTCTCGTTATATGTTTTCATCTAGGCTTCCAGCTTGCTGTCAGCTTTAATATTCTGACGTTTATTAACGCGGGAGGCTTTGAGTTTCGTGATTCTATGCTTTCTCCTTTAAATTACCGAATTTCCTCTTTCGAATATCTATGAGATTCGTGATTTCATTCTTGTCTCTAATTATCGCACTTTTTCTACTCGGATGGTGCCTATTCTTTCCAGTCTGTACTTGCTTCTCTTTACCACTTTCCTTGTTCAGTCGCCTTCCTTGCCTTTCGGGCTCGGACATGCGCTTATTTCACTACACGTTCCATAGTCGTAAAAGACTGGCATCTCCGCTCGAGACTTGTGTGAAAATCGTTTGAAAAGAGATTTCCAAAAAATCTCTTTCTACCTTCTCTTTCATTATTTCGGCTCCTTTCCTCAACGGTCACTTTCCCCGCTGTAATCAGTGGGTACTTGCGTCCGGTACTAAGGCCTTCACAATAAAAGAGATTCTCAAATTTATTGTGCTCACTTGCTTCGTTTTGTCCAATGCTTTCCCTAGTTCGATATTTCCCACGCTTAAAAAGACTGTACTAATATATCGGTTCGGTACTCGCTTTAAAGCTGACTTGAAACAAGTAGGTCTGTCCTCTCTCGAGGTGGCCCTTATATACCCCTTTTTCCCGCGCTTTTCTTCCCCTTCCCAAGCATCCTTTGTTAAATAAATGTTGCTTTAATATTTACTCAATTTTTCTTTTCTTTTTGTCTCTATCTTTTCCGCGTTCCGAGGGATGGCGCCACTTGGCCCGTTTCTCGGTCTGTTATTTTCCCGAATACCACCTGGAGGCAGTGACCGCGCTTGTCAACATCGATGGCCTTATCGCGTCTCCGCGTCGCTCGCTCGTGAGACGGTTCTATCCGTCTCAATATATATATATATATATATATATATATATATATATATATATATATATATATATATATATATATATATATATATATATATATATATATATATATATATATATACATATATATATATTAGGGTGTGCGGAAAAAAATCGAAATTTTTTTTTCGGTTGCATCCACCAAAGAAAGGTGAATTAAGGTAAAAAAAAGAATCCTCGAAGGAGAGCTAAAAAAAAATCATTTCGAACGGCGCATTGCATTTGAATACTTTCCATAAGAATAACACAGAAAAATATAGGCACTTCTGAACGTCGTAGTAAAAATCTTCAGAAAAAAATCTCACAAAAATGTCATGAAGATATTCTGATAGAGAGTTGAATTCCCTACAAAAAAAGTTCCTACGAACAATTAGCTTAGAACAACCGTTCAAGTGGTATCGCTGTCTGAAATTAAATTTTATTATTTAAGCGACGTGCGCGCCACAGCACACGCTGCCACCTGGCGGCAGCATGCGGTAGCTCGTAGTGCAACATTACAAGCTTCACACTAGCGCTACGAACGGGAAACCGCGACGTTTTTCCCCCATTTTGGCCCCAAATCAAGATCTGTCACTGCTACAAAATTTCATTCGTTATTGCGAAGTGAATCCTGTAGTAGGGGAGGCTGCCTCGAAAAACTTAGATAGTCACTTGTGGTACTTTAACGAGAAAATTGTTGCTTTGTCGTTTTTCGACAATGCTGTGCCGATAAGTGTGAAGCTAAAAATGGTACAAGCTTTGCAATCTCGAGAAAAATTCAAAAAACCCGCCGAGTGAGTAATTGTTAAAAAAAAAATGATTGGGAAATGTTGCTGAAAAAAGACATGAGCGATTTCGTTACTCAAGAATCCTTATTTCTTTTCCAGCAATTCAATTTACCTCATGATTTTTTGAGAGTAAATATTAAATTATGGCCGGAAAATGCCACTTATTTGAGTTGCTTAGATTTTTTTAAATCCAAAAGTCGTTAATAACGTAGCCGTACGTGGTGTCACTTTGATAGAAGCATATCACGGTTCATTAACAAAAAACGAAGAGCAGCTACAATATTTATTGGGCGTAGTGCAAAATCATCGACAGAAATACCCTAATTGCAACAAACAGACTTTTAAAAAAGGTACGATGATTATCAAGCATTATAATGTAAAAACAAATTATTTTATCTTATTAAACCAAATTCATTGAATAAAACTTTTCGAAACACGATCAATGATGGACGTCGTTTCTTTTATATTTCTTGTTGTACTTGATTCTTTTTTGTATCAGAGAAATATTTTTCAGAGATATTTTTGTATCAGAGAAAAAACCCCCAAAAAGTTTTTTCGTCAAGCGAAAAATTCGATTTTACATCCTTTTGAATTATTTTTTTCCTATAAATTCAATTTCCGATAGCGATTCCACTTGAACGATTGTTCTGAGCTAATTTTTCGTAAAAACTTTTTTGTTGGAAATCCGATTCTCCATGAGAATATGTTAATGACATCTTTGTGTGATTTTTTTCTGACGAGTTGCACTACCACATTCAGAAATCCTAATATTTTCCTGGGTTATTCTTATGGAAAATATTCAAATGCAATGCGCCATTTGAAATAATTTTTTTTTGAGCTCTCCTTCGAGGATTCTCGAGGGATCGGAGTACTCTGCGCTGGCGACCTTTTATTATTTTAATAGTTGTGGAAACACTTCATCTACCTTTCGTTGTCGATTGTCGATGGTTTCTTCCCGTCTGATGCTTTTGTTGGAGCGTCGACGGGCCGCCGTCTTCCGTCGGGTCGTGGTCGCCAGGGCTGTCAGACGTACCAACTTCTTGGTACACATACTAGTTTTTAGGGTCACGTACCATGTACCAAGATGATTCTGTCATTGTACGCAAATATACCAAGATTAGCCGTTAACCGCCAAAAATACCAAGATTAGGCTTTAACTGAACAAAAATACCAAGTTAGCCGCTAATCGGCTTTTTTTAGGAAACTAGTGACTTGTCATATTTTTTAGATTTTCAGCATTCTAATCAAGGAGCCTAGATACCAGGAGACTAAAGTCCCATGCATAGACACTGAAAAAAGCGTATCCGAAAATGGCTCCAACAGTAATGGCGCTGCGGTGCCGCGGAGCCCTGTATATAGTAATATATTGGCCGAACAGGTAAAAGTGATCCATGTTTTGCATATATGTATATATAGGGCTCCGCAGCACCCCAACGCCATCCTAACTCGTCGACGTTTCGGGGACGAGTTCAAAGGCTGAGTTTGGCGGCGTGTATGGAGGCTCCATAGTTCCTAATACTCACGTTCCGATGGTTGCGAGATCAAATCCTTCTGAAGATTTTTTTGCAACGCAACGAATATGAAATAATAATAACACATGAATAATTAATATTCTACAATTGATAAAAAAAATGAAGTATCATTAAATAACTATTATTAATTATTCATTTTTTTCTGAACATGAAATCAAATATAACGGAGAGCGAAAATCACTGCCAGTTGCCAGTGTTGCCACTGTACTGTTGGCAAAACTGCTTGACTAGTCTACTACTGCGCCATCTTGATCATCTTGTTTACTTTATACGCATGGCTTTGTTACATCCGTATCTTATTTTCAATAGGTTAATCTTAATACGTGTACAATCTATACCTTACGTTCGGAAATCCCACATTACTTCAACTTGCGACACCTCACATTGCGGAACCCAGAATATTTAGGGCAATCGGAATTCCTATTGCCCCACAATGCTGACGACCTATTTAGCAACTTGTAACGCGAAAGAACTCCATCGAGAACACGGGGAGTCCGCTCAGCCGGACTCATTTCGAAATTCGTCACTTCGAGCCAAGTAAAATTGCTGATTGGCACAAAAATTTAGAGGCAACCCAACATGGAGTTGCAATAATTTAAGTTAGTCTTTCGCGAATCTGAGGACAGAGCGGAGCTCCACAGAGTACCCCTCTCTGTGTGTCGAGTCCTTCCCGTGTCCTTGTAAGTTCATTCCCGAGCCCGCGACTTTGATCTTACGCGATCAAATATCACTGCCTGAGGGATAGTGCGGGACTGAGGTGCAGCGGCTCATCGTAACAAAACACGAAAGGAACTCAATAATAACAACGAATAAAAGTCATTGTTTTCGCTACGTAACTCTCTAAAATAATCCAGCTTGATTTATATTTTCGAGTCTACCGAGCGTTTTGTGTTCGTGAGTGTGTGTCAGCATCGACGCCTGATTTGCACTGTCTTCGAGGAGACCAAACGCGCAGCGTAAGCACGCTTCACATTTCCAGCGGGACACGCACCTGTAAGTCACTAACCCACTTCCGTAATATTCTAGGTCACGTTTGTATTACATAAGAAATCAATAGTCGACTGCGAGAGAACCAAATTGTTGTAACGTTTTTATATCCAAATATATCCCGGGAGTATCGTAAGAAGAGCTGATGCGTATTCATTCTCCTTAACCTTATTTGCCCTGGACCAGATAGGTGCGCCAAGCGCTTTAATAGCATACCCAATCAATTACTAAATAAGTTCAAACGGAGGTTCATAATCCCGAATGTCTAGATGCGTTGTGAATCTCTTGTTCTAGCCTCAACTACAAGTCTCGGCTATAACAAATTGGTGGCAGCGGTGGGATGCTATCACTATCTTGGTCAAATTTTTAATAAAAAATGTCTCTATAAAATTTCAATGCGATTATAGTAGATTCAAATCAGCTTCAACGTGCACTCAATTCGATTTATTTCTTTACCTCATTATATTCATATTAAATTTATAACTTTGATCATGCCCTCTGGCTCAACCATGCCTCAAAGCAATAACACCGCTCAAAATCAGAGCATGCTAGACAATTCAGCATACTTAGATTATCTCACAGTTAAGGATGCTCTAGATAAAATTCCCTGATATGACGGTAAGAATTGGAAATTCTCTGACTATGAAACGGAAATAAAAGCTTTGCAACAAGGTCTCCCTACAGGAGCGGAAACCAGACTTATTAACGGGATCTTAGCGAAGCTTAGAGGCAGGGCTCGAGCCCATGTAGAAGGGAAATCATTTGATTATTCTAAACAGGTACTCAAGTGCCTCAAAGAAAAATTCTCTCCTGACAAAGATTATGATTATTATCGCAGTCGACTCCTTGATGCACGCATGAGAAATGACGAAGATGTGTCGGATTTTCATTCACGTCTTCAGCGTTACATTCGACGAGCATTTAGCGAAGTCGAAGAAAATGAGGGCAACGAAAATGCCCAATTGACAAAAAAAAGACTAGAAGCTAGGGCACTCGATGTTTATATTGACGGCTTGCCCGACGCTATAAGAGCTTACGTTCATAGTCGCGATCCCGACACCTTGCAGGCTGCGTTCGAACTCGCGTACAAAGACGAGAAACGGATATGGCGTTCGCGACATCGGGTAAATTCGTTCCATGATTACGCAGACCCGCGACGAACGTATTATCGCAGGGATGACTCTTCTGAAGACGAATGTCGATCCTACCGTGACAGTCGAGATTTCTCGCCGTACCGCCGGGCATACGCAGCCTCTATTGAGGAAGCGCTTTGCCCGGATTGCAAAATTTGCCCTTGTAGATCCCGCGGACGGTATACGAGAGACTCGACCACACGAGACAAAAGTCGCAGCCCACCTAGGAGCATATTAAAGAGGGACAATCGGTCTAACTACCGAGAGTCATACTCGCGCTCTTACGGACGAGGCAGAAGCTCATCCCACGACAGGGACACGCCGGAATCATCGCGAAATTCTCCGCGTCGTAGAGACAATACTCCTCCGCCCAAAAGAACCATCGATCCCAAAGAGCTAGCTTTAAACGGGAATCCCAGCCGTCTGAGCGACGCGTCGACGGCTGTTCAGCAAAATTCGCGTCCGACGACCGCCGTGAACTTCCAATAGTAACGGTGAATTTGCGAAAAAATTCGCGACAACCGAAAGCTGTGGTAGAAATGCCAGCTTCGGAATTGAACAACAAAAAGGCGAGATTTTTTGGTGATAGCGGTGCGGTAATTAATATGATTGAAGTCAAAGCTCTTTGCGAAAATACGCCGATCAATACGGATGATCGGGTAGGGGTATTGGGCATTTCAGACAAGGAATTGCTAACGGCGATCGGCACGGCGATAGTGAGGATATTCGAAAGCCCCGTACGATTTTACGTCTTTAAGTCGCCACTCCCATCGCCGGGGGCAGGCATATTAGGGGAAGAATATCTGGTACAAGAACAAGGCGAAGTTTCCTACTTTCATAATGCCCTACTAATAGCCAGCCGACCAATCAAACCAATCATGTTTGTCTCGGAACTCGAAAAACGACAGGTTCGCGTTTTCACTGCTAACACCACCGAGCCAGAAACACCGGCTACACTTACACCTGCTGAACCAACAGAATCAACAAACGACTCCGTCAGCGTAATTCTCCCGGCTCGCGCACGCCAACCGATCAAAGTCAATTTAAAATCTACCACCTTACTCGAGGGATACCTCCCGCGATTAATAGCTGACAGCGGTATTTTCATAGGCGAAGCCGCCGTCACCAACCAAAATAATAGCTGTTACGTCATGGCTATCAACACGACCGAGGAAGATGTCGAGATGACGATACCACCTCAGCACTTAATACCGTTCGAATATCGGGGACCGCCTGAAGAAATTTCAGACTCGGATTCCCTCGACGAAAGTCTCATTGTCGGCAAGGATCGCGTGACCGCCATCTTAGAACTATTGAAACTGGAGTATCTTAGCGACGAGGAGACAGAGCATGTTCGTTCATTTGTAGCCTCCTTTCCTGATCGTTTCCACCTTCCGGGGGATAAACTAGGCCACTCGACATTGATGACTTGCATAATTCCTACTACCGATGACCTACCAGTGAACACACGGCAATATCGGTATCCCATGGTCCACAAGGAGGAAATCCAACGCCAAATGGACAAACTTCTCCACGAGGGAAAGATACAACCGAGTATTTCACCTACTTTCACCTACAACTCACCACTTTGGATAGTACCTAAAAAGGTAGACGCTAATGGTAATCGAAAATGGCGAGTCGTTATCGATTACCGTGCTCTTAACGAGAAGACATTACCGGACGCGTATCCGCTCCCAAACATTACGGATATACTGGACCAACTGGGAGGTGCCAAATATTTTAGCATTTTCGATTTGGCCAGCGGATTTCATCAGATCGCGATTGATCCGAAAGATCGTCCGAAGACCGCCTTTTCCACTCCTGCGGGCCATTACGAATTTGCAGTGCTCCCTTTTGGTTTGCGAAACGGCCCCCCGGTATTCCAACGTCACATGAACGTGGCCTTGACGGGACTCAACGGTTGCGAGTTATTTGTATACCTTGATGACATTATTATCTACGCCCCCACCCTAGAGGAGCACGGAAGACGGCTGAGCAATCTCCTCCTCCGTCTCCGGCAGTACAACCTGACGCTCCAAACGGAGAAGTGCCAGTTTCTTGGCACGGACGTAACCTATCTGGGCCACATTATTTCTCGCGATGGTGTCCGACCAGACCCGATGAAGATCGAGGCAGTCCGGAAGTACCCCGCTCCTACCAACGTAAAAGAGGTACAGCGATTTCATGGATTCGCCAACTATTATCGACGTTTCATCAAGGACTTCGCCAGCAAGGCCAGACCGTTAAGCGACCTTTTAAGAAAGGACAAAAAATTCGTCTGGACAGAATCAGAGCAGAAAAGCTTCGATGAAATCCGCGAAGCTCTTTGCACGAAACCAGTCCTCCAATACCCGGACTTCAGTCAGCCCTTCGTCCTCGCCACCGATGCTTCAGATGCGGGTCTCGGCGCGGTGCTGAGTCAAGTAATTGACGGCCAAGAACGACCGATAGCCTACGCGTCACGGACGTTAAACCCCGCTGAAAAGAAATATCACAGTAACGACAAGGAATGCTTAGCGGCTACCTGGGCGATTGCATATTTTCGGCCGTACTTGTACGGACGGCTATTTACTCTGGTCACAGATAACCAAGTTGTTGCATGGCTGCACAACATGACAGACCAGTCTAGCCGAAGAGCTCGCTGGAAAGCCAAGGTAGGCGATTACCATTTCATTGCCAAATATAAACCGGGCAAACTAAATCAGAATGCCGACGCACTTTCTCGCAACCCAATTTCAACCGCCCTCCCCGTCATGGCCTTCCCCACGAATTTGTCGGGGACGAAACCTCGCACAAGAGACGGCCCAGCCTCAACGGTCTCTCTCCTAAAGCGACCCGTTCACACTCGCCCACCGAACAAAGGACAGTCAACGAAACCTTCCACGGTACGAAATACAAGCTCTATTGCGGCCCGAGTAAAAAGTCGAGACGAGGTGAGGCCTGCTGCGAGGCGCGCCACCTATAAAGAACCGGAGTCTGAAGATCCCAGCGATGAGTCCTCTACTGACGCTGTTCCTCCAATCCGGATCACTCATCGTAGTATGACGCCCAGCCTCGAGAAGTCCACCATCAATTCGGAACGACCTGATGATCTGCGAGCCGCAGAGGCGCTCTGTGACGACGTATTCGTATCAGAGCCTGAGCAAAACTTAAAGACATCGACCTCGGACCCTGTAGTCGAGATCGCCCCGCCGGTTTCGGATGAGAGTGAAACCGAAGCCGAAACTGTTGCTGATAGGACGCTAACCCCAGAAAAATTCCTTACGGAGCCTTCAGAGAGGTTAACCGCCGGTGAACCATCCACCCGATTTTTAGAAGACTTGAGAAAATCTTTTTCACAGTTCGACGAATCCCTTCGAGCGCATGAGGAACCAGACGAAATCGTCGACGTTGAGAACTGCCCATCGTCGGCGGAAGACCTACCCGGCCTCATAGAAAAGGGGTACCGCTGCATTCGGGATCTCAGCAGCGCCCTTAGAGAACCCGAAACCGACGGAGGAACCTTGGAAAACCATTGCGGAGCGGTCCCTACTGAAACATCAGCCATTATTCCTCCTACCCGGAAATCAACAATTCCAACGCCATTACCTGCGTATAAGCCTATGGCTAAGTCGAGTCCTTTCCCGAGCTCGTCCACTACCATTCGAAAGCCCCCCGTCATGGAGAGTCAACACCAAATTATGCCGCAACCCACGCCATTACTACCTCTTAGTGGGTCGAAACAGTACGAACTTAGAGGCTCTCCCACTCCCTATCTCGATGTGGACTCAGAGGAATCCGGAGAAGCTCAGTCAGACACCAATACTTGCAAAACTATCATGGAGAATAAGATCACCAACTGTATCGTCAAACTTTGTCGGGAGGGTCTGACCTATGACAAGGATAATATAGCCCACTTTATCAGCGTTGATTGCAACTCTCTAAACACCATCGGAAAGTTGCTATCCGACCTCGGAAAAATCGACATAGAAAATTTCCGTAGGCAAAACCTCAAAATGGGACATTTGTCGTAACATCGAAAGGGAAGTATAAAGTCCTGAGCGCCGTTAGCAAACCACATAATTTTGACAAGCCCAGTTTTGCGGATATTGCAACGGTAATGCAGAATCTACGCGTTGCCGTTGAGCGCTACTCGATCCGTTCGTTACGCATCTCACATCCTGGCGATGACCTCGAAGCTTTACCCTATGACACGCTGAAGGAGCTGTTAGAGTGTACTTTCTATGGCGTACCTATCACCATCTATATCTGCACCAGTCTCGTTATACACGAACCTCCGCAAGAACAACGGGGAAATATAATCCGAGAGGCCCATGAAAGCCTACCTGGGGGACACAAAGGCAGCATCAAGACATATCGGCGGCTAAGAGAACGTTACCAATGGAAGGGAATGAAAGAGGAAACCGAAAGCCTTGTTCGTCAATGCAAAGTTTGTCAGAAGGAAAAATTGGTGCGAATAAAAACTCGGGAACCAATATTGATCACGGACACCCCATCAGAACCGTGTGAAAAAGTCGCTCTTGACACCGTCGGCCCGCTTAAAATTTCACTTAATGGTAATCGACATATCCTCACTATTCAGGACAATTTTTCAAAATTCTGTGCGGCTATACCCGTCCCAAATATCAAAGCCGAAACGTTGGCGCTAGCGCTTTCTAAAAACTGGATCGCCCTGTACGGCCCTCCCAAGAGCATTCTTACTGATCGTGGCACCGCATTCACGAGTAACCTTTTTGAACAATTAGCCAAGATTTTCCAAATTCAAAGAGTGACCACTACCGCTTACCGCCCTCAATCAAACGGATCGCTTGAACGTAGTCACGGCGTCCTAGCTGCGTATCTGAGAGCTTTCCACAACCGCTTTGACGACTGGGATGAATTGGGAACTGGGAAAGAATCGATACGTACCCAGATTACATGACTGACTTGACAACACGACTTAAAGAAATACGGCAAATCGCGACGACCAATATCGACCTGGCTAAACGACGTTCGAAAGAACAATATGATCGTTCGTCTAACCCTGCTTCCTTCAAAGTAGGTGACGAAATTTACGTCCTACGGGAGCCGCGTAAGGGTAAATTGGACTCGCAGTACCATGGCCCTTACGAGGTTGCTGAAATCACCGAAGAAGGAAACGTCGTATTTATAAACAGTCGCGGCAAGCCGGAAATGAAACATCCTAACAAACTCAAATTGGCTTATTAATAACCGATAGCACGAGCCCCTCTGTTTCAGATCCACGAGGGAAGATGCTTCCGTACGTGCTCGTTGTCACGATAATAGCCGTGGCTTGCAACAGCGTGGCCACGCCCTGCTACCAGATGCGGGAAGTACGGGACCATGCTGGAATCTTCTATGAGCGTCTGCCAGACATGCGGGTTACGACTACTAGCTGGAACATCATCTCATACGTTGACGTCAACGAACTCCTTGAATTCGAGCCCTGGACACCTCCACAGGCCATTCGACTCGTAGAAGATTGTCAGAAGCACCTGAGCGCCGCACAATGTGCGACTCTCGCTCCGGTTGGCCGGTTGCTTGCTCATCATGAGGAATACCGCAATTTGAAGGACCTGGTCCGTAACCTCGTCTTTCCTGATGGCATCCCAGCTCAGACAAGACAACCAGGACGGCGTGGAGCTCCTCTCGCTTTTATAGGATCCATTTCCCACGCTCTCTTCGGATCCATAACGGAAGACGAAGCTAATTTCTACGCGGATCAAATTAATCAACTCGAAACACGGAACGAAGATCTTGTCCATTTGGTCCAGAACACCACCCACATAATCCGAGGAGCAATAAACAACTTGGGGTCCAACCTCCTGATCGCGGAACACAACATCCGGGAACTCGCCAACGTCACGACGCAATTGCAGAAAGGTCTACAGACGGAACAAAATGAGATTCGAAACCTGGAGTACGCCGTCCACTTAATGGGGTTCGCCACCTTCATGATAGATACCATCGATGGTTCCAACCACAAACTCCGCGAGATAATCGACGCCATTCGTGATGCTCAACGCGGTATTCTTCATCCGAGCCTGCTTTCCATCGAACAGCTCAAGGAAGCAGCGGACCGAGTCCACAGCACGACATCCATCGAGTTCCCGATCGCCTTAAACGATCTACACGCGGTTGACATTTCCAGCATTGGCCACCTTAGAACCAAATATCACCATGGCCAAACTTATCGTGAGCTTGACGATACCGCTTCTGGAGGCCGAACCCTTTCAGCTGTACCGTTTATACCCGTGCCTAAAACCGCAACTTCGCCTTTGATGAAGCATATCTCAAGGGTTGCTACCATCTTCCTGGTAACCATGCCTGCGCCCTCAAGGCCGCCCTCTTAAATGTGCATGATACAAACATATGCGAAGCACACCTACTTATATCACCCACGGCAGAAGCCTTGAAAAATTGCGACATCCGGCTAACGCGGGATCATCATCCCCAGTGGACATATTTGGAGAACACTCACGGTTGGCTATATTCTCTGGAAACCTCCGAAGTTATCAGGATCCAATGCCGAGATGGTACTCGGAACACCGGCACCGTTCAAGGAGCAGGGATCTTACAATTAAACCCAGGATGTACCGCATACACAATACACGCCACTTTGCCACCTTCAGACTCCGTGTCGACATCCACCCACCACCTCTATCTACCACCCACGGCATTGAACATCAGCCAGCTTGCTCCCGAGGTCTCAGAAAGGCACGAGGAAGTAACCCCATTGCTTCTTTCCGCGAGCAAATACTCGCTCAAGGGGCAGCTTCAACAATCCGATGTGAGTTTGAATTCCGTCGAAACCCATCTTCAAGATCTGATCCAGAAGAAAAAGGCGAAAAGGTGGTACCATGACACTCGGACCTGGACGTTCAGCGGCGTCGGACTTTCCGTCCTAACGGTCATGGGGCTGGTCTTATACGCCTTGCGGAGTAGCCTCCCCACAATTCTCATCGCATGTTGTAAGACGCAACGGAACTCTCCACCAGGGCGTAAAAATGCAAGAACCACCACCAAGGATGTCCCTGAGATCATCTTGTGCCAGCCGCCCCCGCAACCGAGCCGACCTGCTCCTGTAATCCAGAAGGCCACAAGAACGCCCCACAGGCCGAGCATTTCCTTGGTGACGTAACCGTATGTCACCGCGCGTAAACCGACTCGAGGACGAGTCATTTGAAGCTCCCGAACTTCATCCCCGAGCTTCCATCTAATGAAGGGGGTGTTACATCCGTATCTTATTTTCAATAGGTTAATCTTAATACGTGTACAATCTATACCTTACGTTCGGAAATCCCACATTACTTCAACTTGCGACACCTCACATTGCGGAACCCAGAATATTTAGGGCAATCGGAATTCCTATTGCCCCACAATGCTGACGACCTATTCAGCAACTTGTAACGCGAAAGAACTCCATCGAGAACACGGGGAGTCCGCTCAGCCGGACTCATTTCGAAATTCGTCACTTCGAGCCAAGTAAAATTGCTGATTGGCACAAAAATTTAGAGGCAACCCAACATCGAGTTGCAATAATTTAAGTTAGTCTTTCGCGAATCTGAGGACAGAGCGGAGCTCCACAGAGTACCCCTCTCTGTGTGTCGAGTCCTTCCCGTGTCCTTGTAAGTTCATTCCCGAGCCCGCGACTTTGATCTTTGTGCGGCACTGAGGTGCAGCGGCTCATCGTAACAAAACACGAAAGGAACTCAATAATAACAACGAATAAAAGTCATTGTTTTCGCTACGTAACTCTCTAAAATAAACCAGCTTGATTTATATTTTCGAGTCTACCGAGCGTTTTGTGTTCGTGAGTGTGTGTCAGCATCGACGCCTGATTTGCACTGTCTTCGAGGAGACCAAACGCGCAGCGTAAACACGCTTCACATTTCCAGCGGGACACGCACCTGTAAGTCACTAACCCACTTCCGTAATATTCTAGGTCACGTTTGTATTACATAAGAAATTAATAGTCGACTGCGAGAGAACCAAATTGTTGTAACGTTTTTATATCCAAATATATGCCAGGAGTATCGTAAGAAGAGCTGATGCGTATTCATTCTCCTTAACCTTATTTGCCCTAGACCAGATAGGTGCGCCAAGCGCTTTAATAGCATACCCAATCAATTACTAAATAAGTTCAAACGGAGGTTCATAATCCCGAATGTCTAGATGCGTTGTGAATCTCTTGTTCTAGCCTCAACTACAAGTCTCGGCTATAACAGCTTACGTGCGACTTAACACTTCGAAGAAAAAGATAAAAAGAAAAGTAAAGTTTCTTCTTTAATTTTGATGAAACGCATAATACGTTTTAAGAAAATCTAAGTTTCTGCAAACAACATTAGCGAACTTCGTATTGGGTGTATTACTATAAATTTTTGGTGACGAAAAGGTAAGCTCATTTATAATATTTATCGAAAATCCATATGCTTCGATTTTGGGCTCATATGACACCGTTTTTTCCCCAAATAATCATAATTCCATTTTTCGATAAATATTTTATTACCCATTTCAAATTTAAACTATGATTAATGTTAATTTATAAAACTGTTAGATTGCTGAGTTTGTCTGTCATCGAAGCGAATGCTTGCCTATGATCTCCAGAGCTTCATGCCGTTTTGCACTTGCAGTTCACAGACCAGATTTTTTCCAGAAACGTTTTTATAGGGTTGGAAACGAAGTCTTCAACCTGAGATAATTGAAGTGTTAAAGTTGTAGCCAAAGCTTTCCGCTTTGTGCTTCTTTATCCTTTGTACTTGGAACGTAAAATGCTCTCAAACTAATTTTGGTTTAACCTTCAACTTATTACAAAATTCTGTGCCTTGGCTACCACAATAACAAAGTTGAAAGTTCACTCTTTATTATAAGCGAACAATTTAAAAAAATATATATTTTTCAATGTTGGGCTCATTTATTTTTCAATATACGGTTACGTCATGTATTATACCCATTTATTTTTGTTTTCCTTATAATAACATAATTTGCCAACAAATTTTTTACTTACTTATAATCTATGACGATCAATATCAATCTATATAATCGGTATCTTACTGAATTTTTTTTGTATTCAGACCAAATGGTTGTCTACATTTTCCCATTCACAGTTTGCTTAAAGCTTCATGGCTTTGCATGTAGTCTTCAGGCAAGGTGCTTAGGTGCTGTTACGTTGTTTTTTTCTCATGAACATTTTTACAGGGGTAAAAATACAATAACACAGAAAATACGGAAAAAATAACAGGGCCGTAGTTTTATCAAAAGCATTCTGTTTAGTATAGTAGTACCTTTGTACCCTTTTGCATTTTGTACGTAATGTGCTCTAGACCTAATTTGTTTTCAACTTCGAATTATTAAATATTTATTGCCATGACTACCAACATAGCAATGTTGACATTTAATAATCAAACAACTTGCATTTTGCATAAATCGATTTATCAGTCTTAATTGTTTTTAAACAACGACAACACGTAAACTGCACCATCATACTCATAAGTCTCTGGACGTCACAGTTTTTTTCTTTAATTCGTTGCATGCTACATAGTTGTGCGTTTTAACGGCTACAATAGCATAGGTAGGTAATGGTGGTGGGGTGATGGCAAACTTAATGACTTTTGTTTCAGGTACTCATGTCATCTGCAAGTGAGACTGAGGATGACGAGAACGAGTCTCGTAACGGACCTTCGACCCCCAAAAAAATACGTTTGGCTCGTGGTGATGCACGGCCCAAAAAGCAGAAGCATCGACTGCAGAAATATCGAGTCGAATGGGAACGAGATCCGCAATGTTCATCGTGGCTCGGACCGGATCCAGACTCAAGTACAAAAGCGAGGTGTAAGTGGTGCATCGTCACTCTTATCGCCGATATAGGCTTGATAAAAACCCACAAAGTGACAAAAAAAACGAGAAAAACGCTTCAGCCTACCAATGCAGCTCTCCAAAATTAATGAGCAAGTTTTTTAAACCTCAAGCCGCGGTCAGTGCTTGCGATAAAAGTATAGCAGATGCGGAGATTAAGATTTGTGGTTTTATGGCTGCTCACAACATTCCGTATGCTGTGGTCAATGATCTCATCCCTTGTTTGAAATCGGCACTTCCAGATTCAAACATTTTGGCAGGAGTATGCATGAAAAGACAGAAGGCAACAAAAATTGTTACCAATGTCATCGGTGCTTCTCATAAAGAGGACATGGCCAGCCATCTGAAGAAACACAAATTTTCGATTTTAACGGATGACTCCACGGATTGTTCCTCCATAAAAACAGCATGCATTGTCGTTCGGTACTGCAATGAAAACCTTGGACGAATCACTAGCATGTTTTGGGAATTGTCAAGCATTTTCCCAGAAGACGATGCTGAAGCTCAGGAAGGAGCTAGTGGTCGACGCTTGTATGACTTGCTTATTAAAGCATTTGAAGACAAAGACATTTCCTTAGACAACGTATTGGGGTTTGGTTGTGACGGCGCAAGTGTTAACGTTGGTGCGCGAAACTCGATTGCAAGTCGCCTGAAAGAATCATGCCCCGATATAGTTATCATGAGGTGTATATGCCATTCTCTTCATATAGCAGCTAGCAAAGCATGCGAAGCAAACATACCTAGGAGCTGTGAAGACCTCGCCAGGAACGTACACAACTACGTACAGCACAGCGCGAAGCGGATTGCTAGTCTTGCTGTATTTCAAACATTTTTGAATGTACCTGTGCACAGAATTCTCCATCCAGCACAAACGCGTTGGCTTTCACTACTCTCGGTTGTGGATCGTATGTTGGAGCAATGGGAGCCACTCCGTCTTTATTTTATTGAACGACATATAGAAGAACGAACATTAGCCGCAGAATCCATTTCTATGTGGCTAAGAGACCCGTTCGTGAAGCTATTTTACCTTTTTCTTTCATGGGTTTTGCCTAAAGTCGTTACGATGAATGCATACTTCCAATCGAAATCAGTAGTCATCACATATTTAGCTGAGAAAATGGAGTTCGCACTCAAAAAACTTCTCATGACGTATATGATGCCAAAGTACGTAGCAACGACTCCACTCAACAAAATCAATACGGAGAATAAAACCGAATTTCTTCAACTTGAAAGTGTATACTTAGGTGTACAAGTCTTGGAAGAATTGAATAAGCCCGAAATATCGATCAGACCGGACTTGGTAGGAGATTTTCGTGCGAGATGCCGCAATTTCTTGATTAAACTTTGCAAAGGAGTTCAAGAGCGATTCGATTTCAATGATCCTCTATTGAAAATGCTTCCCTTACTTCATCCATCTAAAGCGTTGTCTATACATGAGCGAAACAAAAATCAGTCGCTAATCGAGCTTTGCAATGTCGTTCCAAGGGCCAAACCTAAGAATTCACAATCTGTGCAGCGCTTCGATGATGAATGGCGTCAACTTCCGTTTGAGGAAATTCCTGAAGATGTGGTCAAGGAAAAAGAAGCAGATATTTTTTGGCACAAAGTTTCCGAGCTTACAGATTCTGAGGGCTGCAAAAAATATATAGAACTACCCCGTTTTACATTGGCAGTTTTATGTATTCCTCACGCAAATGCAGATTGTGAAAGAGTTTTTAGCAAATATAACTTGGTGAAAACAAAAACTAGAAATAGGCTGACAGTACAAAATATTGACGGCGCCATGCTAGCTTCATAATCTATAAAATTGCACAAAAACTGTTGTGTTGGATTTGAGCCGACCAAAGATATGCATAGCCGAATGACGTCTGCAAATTTGTACGACGCTTCGAACACACAAACGGCGGATAAAAAAGACCACCGGACTATTTGCGATCAGGATATAATATTCGAGGAAATTTGAGTCGAAGGGTTCGAAAGTACGGAGAACAATGTTACCAGGATAGAATATTATTTCATAAAAGAGTACTAGGTTCGTTAAGTTGTGTTTTTTGATAAATATTTTAATAATTTGTTATACTCGTCGATAAAAAACAATGATTATATCACATATCCTTATAAAGAATTCTTCTTACTTAATAATACCGTATAAGTTACGTTAACGTTATATACGGTAATACGTAACTTATTCTTATAAAGTATTTTATATTATTATTTTATATGGTTGACAAGAATAAATACGGTATCAAAATAAGTATCGCTTGAACATTTTACCCATGTATTAAAAGAAATCATTTGCATTGAAATTTCCCAATGAATAATATTGAATGAAAAACGAAGTTTTTTTACGATGGCATATGGTTATGACAAATAGAAACAGAAAAAATAAAACTTGGAATAAAGACAGTAAAAAACATCTTTATGCTGTTACGTGCCGAAGGCACGGGGTATGTTCGAGCACCGAACTTCTCGGGTATCGTTTCCCGTGAGCGCCTCTCGCGGAAAGGCGCTCAATGACTAGACCGATATACACGGACACAATCGAACATGGCGATGGAGCTCATCATCGCGCGATCCTTTCTTGTCACGATGTTTTCTTATTAAATTGAATATTATTGTTACAAATTGTACGAAATTCTTCATCATCCCGGCATCATTTAAACCCGGCCCATGTAAACCCGGCCCATGTAAAAGGACGCTTCACGGCGAGCACGTTTTTTCACGAAGAACGAACGTATTTACAGTGCGTGCAACTCTCATCCCACGAAAAAAGTGCGACATGGGAGATTTCGAGGGTGAGCACAGTGAAATTTTAGAATTTTTAAACGCAAATCATCATATGCGAGTCTTGCGTCATCCGACGCAGGCCAACCGTCGATCGGTCCGCTCGGCAACCGCCGCGGGTACGCTCGCTTGGCTTCGCACGGCGTGCTGGGCAGTCAACGAAAAACATCGAGGATTTTGAGGTTACGCACACTGTCGTAAGCCTCTCGCAATCAACTCGATCGAGAATTTTGAGGTTATGCACACTGTCGTAAGCCTCTCGCAATCAACTCGATCGAGAATTTTGAGGTTACGCACACTGTCGTAAGCCTCTCGCAATCAACGCAAAAACATCGACAACTTTGAGGTTATTCACACGGTCGTAAGCCTCTCATCAGTCAACGCAGAACGTCGAGAGTTTCGAGGTTAATGACACACGGTCGTACAGCCTCAACCCTGAACAACGCAGTCAACTTCGATGAACGCTGCCAGTGTGAGCCAGCACTGACACCACAGTCACCAAGCCGGATATTTCGCAGCTCAGGAGAGCAGCTGATTCAACGACACGACAGCAAGCAGCGATACATCGTAGACAATGATAAGCAACGATGACGAGTTTTCTCAAATGATTCCGGGGTCACCACACGACAAGGAGAAAAATAATTCTACGAGCTCTTTGTTTGCGGGTCTGCGAATAATCAGGCGAGATCTAACGAGAATATGGCTTCATAACCTCAATTTAAAAAAGATAGAGCGATCGTTAAAGGTCAGCTAACGCGCACTCAGACTACTCTTTCGGCTTTCAGGTTAGGTGAAGCAGACCTGACGGAGGTGGAAGCGAGACTTTAGAAAGTCTACGATCTGTGGACGACGTTCAATATCACGCAGTCAAGTATCGAAGAAATCGATGATTTAGAGGCTCAAATCGAGGAGCGCGAGCAATTCGAAAACGCGTATTACAGGGCGGTCACAACGGCCAAAAGGATTCTCGCTCCGCCTCCGACGGCGAGCAATAGCAGGCAATGTACACCGTCAGTCGAACAAGACGAAGTACTGTATCAAATATAAAGCTTCCGACACTCAGTCTTCCCAAATTCGATGGAGCGTACGCTCAGTGGCTCCCATTCCGTGACACTTTCGACGCATTAATTGACAAAAACAGAAATCTAACGGATATTCAGAAATTTTATTATTTGCGGTCTTCTCTGCACGGAAGTACGAGTCAAGTCATTCAGTCGTTAGAGATTAGCGCGGAAAATTACAGAGAAGCGTGGGCTTTCATCAAATACAGATTCGAAAACAAACGTTTATTAATTCACTATCACGTCCAGGCATTGTTTGGTCTCGAGTCAATTCAGAAAGAATCGGCAACTCGATTGCGCACGCTTGTGGACGACGCGTTAAAGCATCTCCGTGCTCTCAAGACCCTCGGTCAGCCGGTTGATAGTTGGGACAGCTTAGTTATTTACATGATTACCACGAAGCTCGATCCTGCCACGCGTCGGAAATGGGAAGCGGGTATCAATAACGAGACAATTCCAACGCGAAAGTCGCCGACTGATTTCTTAACGCAGCATTGTTCAATGTTAGAGACTCTTCACCCGGCAATATCGACGTCCGGTAAGCCGGTCAAACCCTCGCACGCGTCAAAGAAAGCCGAAGAGTTAGTCGCATGTATTAGCAGTAGAGGCGAACAAGGTTCGAACGTAACAAAAACGTGTCCGAGTTGCGGAGGTGAACACTCGATCTATCACTGTACGAAGTTCAAGGGACTCAATACACAAGCCAAGTGGAGCGAAGTAAAACGTATAAAGGTTTGCTTTAACTGTTTACGCGAAAATCATACGGTAGATGCATGTAGATCGAGTAATTGCAAACGTTGTGGAAAAAGGCACAACACGGCTCTTCACATTGAGGAGTTCCATCCCAAGAACAACTCGAACATTGATAAATCGACCACCGGGTCGGGAGGACCGTCGACCAGCGGCGAGCCCTCGAATAACGTTACATTGTCAAGCATGCGGACGAACAAGACGAATGTAATGTTATCAACAGCTTTAATAATTGTAAACGATAAATTTGGCGAGCCTCATGTAGGCAGAGCAGTGTTGGACTGCGGCTCGCAATCAAATTTTCTCACTAGGGCACTGCATCGCCGATTGCAATTGCCAGAGCGTTCCGAAAACGTGTCAATTTCAGGTGTAAATTTGAGTCAGTCTCACACGAAGCAAGCGGTCAACGCAACGATTAAATCTCGAGTAAACGCGTTCAAAATTAAATTACCGTTTCTCGTCATTGATAATATTACGCAACCGTTGCCCACGACAAAGATGCGTACTCAAGAATTTCGAATTCCGAAGAACATAACGCTCGCTGACCCGTCATACAATATTCCAGGTGAAATTGATGTGCTGCTGGGTGCCGGCGTGTTTTGGAATCTCTTGTGCGTAGGTCAACACATCATCAGTCGAGATCAGCCACGTCTACACAAAACGAAACTAGGATGGATCGTCGGAGGCTCCATGGCAGCTCCAAACACGCAGTCGGAAAACGCGCGATCGGCGATTTGCTGCTTCGCAACCAAAACGACACTGCACAAGCAAATCGAGCGCTTTTGGAGCATTGTAGAATACCAGCCAACGAGACATTACACTCAAGAAGAATTACGTTGCGAGGAAGATTTCGTAGCATCGCACCACAGAGACGAAGACGGGCGTTTCACAGTCGCGCTCTCGTTCCGGGAGAGTCCGGAACAACTCGGTGAGTCACAGGACATCGCAATCAAACGCCTTCGTGCTCTGAATCGCAAACTCGAGAAACAGCCCGATTTGAAGAAACAATATCAAGCCTTTTTGGACGAATACATTGCTCTTGGACACATGACGGAGCTCTCAGACACGGGAAAGACGATAGAGAAACCTCACTGCAACATCCCTCATCATTGTGTATTGAAGGAATCGAGCACAACGACGAAGCTGCGGGTGGTTTTCGATGCATCATGTAAGACTGCGTCCGGGAAATCACTCAATGACATTCTCAGAGTCGGACCCACGATCCAGCAAGATCTGTTCGCAATTCTCGCACGTTTTAGACAGCACCGGTACGTGTTGACTGCGGGTATTCAAAAGATGTATCGCCAAATAAAAATTCGTGAGGATCATCGAGATTTCCAACGGATTGTTTGGCGTGCCGACTCCCAACAAACGATGAAAGAGTACAAACTCAACACTGTGACGTACGGCACAGCTACAGCGCCATTTCTCGCCATACGCAGTCTACACCAGCTGGCCTACGATTGCAAAGAAGATTATCCAGAAATCAGCGAAATCATTTTGCGGGATTTCAATGTGGACCATCTGCTGACAGGCTGCGACGACATAACTAATCTCAAGATGACGAAGCAAGAGCTTGGTCGGGTTCTGCTGTCCGGCGGGTTTCCACTGTATAAATGGGCGTCAAACTCGCCATCGATCGTGGACACATCACCCGAGGACTCCGGGAACGACGAGCGCCCTATCGGCGAAGAAGTGACGACTCTCGGACTTATTTGGAATCCCCGAGATGACACGTTTCGATATCATGTAAACCTTGCGGACATCAGCTCACGACCCACGAAAAGGAATATTCTTTCAACGATTTCTCAAATCTATGATCCACTGGGTTTGATCGGTCCAGCGTACATCACAGCAAAGATTATTTTGCAGCAACTTTGGAGACTGAAAATAGGATGGGATGAATCGCTGCCAAATGACTTACACGAAGCATGGAAAGAGTATCACACGCATTTAACGACTATTAATGAAATCTCGATTCCACGCGCAGTCGTGTGCCAAGAGCCTATGAACGTCGAACTGCATGGGTTTTGTGACGCCTCGGAGACAGCCTATGGAGCGTGTATCTACGTTCGATCTCGTTCACATGGCAATCAATACACGAGACGCTTACTCTGTGCGAAATCATGAGTAGCTCCATTGAAGAACGTCAGTCTCCCAAGACTGGAACTTTGCGGCGCAGTCCTGCTCGCACGACTTGCGCAGAAAATAACACAAGCGTTTACGCTTCGAATCGACACGAAATATTACTGGTCAGACTCAAAAATTGCGCTCAGCTGGATCACAGGCGAAGCGTGTCAGTGGAAGACATTTGTCGCCAACAGGGTGGCAGAAATTCAGGAGTTAACAGACAAAGCACGCTGGCAACATGTACGCTCAGAAGAAAACCCAGCCGACGTGATTTCTCGTGGAATTACGCCCAATCAGCTGCGAACAAGCGAGCTTTGGTGGACCGGCCCATCGTGGTTGCCCAGACCCATCGAAGATTATCTAGATTCAAGTACGGGAATCCAGAACGAAGACGTCATCGATACTACATTGCTCGAAGTAAAACAAGGTCTTTCGGCTCTCGCTACCACTATCAACGACTTTGATTTACTGGACAGATTTTCCTCGTTACGTAAATTAAAACGTGTTGTCGCCTACTGTCAGCGGTTCGCGTACAACTTACGACACCCGACAGAACGCAGAAATGGTCCTCTCTCGGTCGACGAACTCACATCAGCTGAGAAGACTGTTATAGCGATCAGCCAAGCGGAACAATTTTCACGAGAAATCCACAACTTACGTAAGGAACTCCCGGTACCCACAGACAGCAAACTCGCATCTTTACTCCCATTCATCGACGTCGACGGACTCATAAGAGTTGGAGGAAGACTACAATAAGCGGAATTACCCTACGCACAGAGATTTCCCATCGTTCTTGCGCCTGGCAGCGCGTTGATCCGGCTTATAATTCGCGATGCTCATCTTAGAAATTTACACGCGGGTTTGCAAGCTCTCTTGAGCACTCTTAACGAAACCTTTTGGATACTATCGGCGAGGTCCACAGTTAAACAAGTTCTGAGCAAATGCGTTACGTGTTTCAGAGTTCGACCCAAAGCATTGCAGCAAATCATGGGTAACCTTCCTTCCGTACGGGTCAACCCGTCTCGAGCATTTTTGAATGTAGGCGTCGACTACGGCGGTCCGTTCCGAATCAAAATCTCGAAAAATAAGACAGACAAGGCATACTTATGTCTCTTTGTTTGTCTCGCAACCCGCGCGATTCACTTAGAATTAGTTTCCGACTTGTCAACTGTCGCGTTCCTTAATTCTCTTAAGCGTTTCATCGCACGACGCGGTAAATGCGCTCACGTGTATTCCGATAACGGAACTAATTTTACAGGAGCTAACAATGAACTTAAAGAATTAGCGAAATTACTCCAAACCGAAGCTCATAAGAGAAACATTATCGACTTCCCCGCCGACAACTCAATTCAATGGCATTTCATACCACCGTATTCTCCACATATGGGTGGAATATGGGAGGCCGGAATTAAATCTGCGAAAACCCACTTGAAGAGAGTTCTCGGCGAGGCTTTACTGACGTTCGAAGAGTTATATACGCTGCTTACGGAAATCGAAGCGATTCTAAATTCGCGACCGCTAGTTCCGATGTCGAGTGATCCTCCCGATCTGTCAGCACTCACGTCCGGGCATTTCTTAATTGGTGCTCCTTTAACCGCGATACCGCAAGTCGATCTACAGGAAATGTCTTCCAATCGGCTTACGCGATACCAACTTTTAATTAAGTTGCAGCAACATTTTTGGGCACGTTGGAGCCGCGAATACTTGACTCAACTTCAAGCACGATCGAAGTGGAGAGAACGTAATGCGAATAGCGAGTTACAGATCGATAGTCTCGTCCCGTTAAAAGACGACAAACTGCCCCCGCTTCAGTGGAAGATAGGTCGCGTCATTGATTGTCATCCGGGTCGAGACGGGCGCGTCCGGGTCGTCAGTGTAAAAACCTCTAATGGAATCACCCAACGTAGTCTGCCTAAAATATGTGTGCTCCCTACCACCGATTAGACATAAGCTTTAAGATGTATTCGTAATCACAATTGTTCTATGTTTTTGTTCTTTATTGTTTTTTTTTTTACTTATTGACAATCACGTATTGTCAAGGCCGGCGGGATGTTCGAGCACCGAACTTCTCGGGTATCGTTTCCCGTGAGCGCCTCTCGCGGAAAGGCGCTCAATGACTAGACCGATATACACGGACACAATCGAACATGGCGATGGAGCTCATCATCGCGCGATCCTTTCTTGTCACGATGTTTTCATATTAAATTGAATATTATTGTTACAAATTGTACGAAATTCTTCATCATCCTTCCCGAATCGACCTATCAACATTCTCAGACAGGGTATTTATTTCCCCACAACTCTACTCGCGAGAAGCACGAGTTAAATTATTTATGTGGGCTCTCTCTACTTTGCGTCCCATACGGGCCCGCTTATTTTGTGTCCTGGAATGGGTGAAATAGGAAAATAACGATAAGACATAAATTCACCCAACCAATAATTAATGTATATTATAGCAATAAGTAATGCGGTAGCGCAAAATACAGATGAAGATTAAAGACAATTAAAAGGAATGCGATATAACGCACGTTTAAAAGGCGAATAGCTGACGCGAGTCTGACATATGATAGCGCAAGGAGTCTCGGTGCGGCGTCCTACTCGCGCACTCTCATGCATACACATACACTCTCCCGCACACCATACAAACGTTACAATATAGATATGAGCGACTTACACTTCGATGTCGCTGAATCACTGCGAGTGACGACGTGGAGATGGTACACAATAACGCGCAGGCACGATATGAAACTGATGATAGTATAACACTCGCAGAGTGTTATCAAAGCAATATAATTGATCGGAAAATTTATTGCTAATTTAATGTAGCGCACGTACTGCGCTTATCGCCAAATAATAGGAATACCGGTATAATGAAATTAGACCAAACTACATTTAGTATAATCAAAGAAATATTAAAAGATCTTAAAATAATCGGCCCGAGACTTATATTCGCGACGCGAGCAACTTCACGGGACAGCTAACAACCCACGCGACTAAACGACGGTTACAAAGGGGTTGTACTGTATCCGCGAGATTTACGGGACGCTATGCGAAGGCTAACGGGTAGGAGCCTTTTTCTTCAGTACTCGATAGTTCGGAGTTCTACTGGAGACTAAATTGGGGAAAAAAGTATTTCTCGCTCTTCAACAATGGTTATAATTATTGTTGGAGAGCGGGGATGGAAAAGTGAAGCGAAAACGAAAAAGGAGACTCCGCTCCGTCAGCATCGCGTGATTGAGCCCTGAGTGGTCGAACGCAGCCAAACTCACGCCACCCCGACTCTGCACATCCCTGGTGATCGCGGAGGTCACCGCACCCTGGGAAGGCACGAGGCACGGCCGCTCTTGCGAAATTCTCGAAAGAATGTCGCAAGAACGGCTCGTGACAATGCCAAGAATCTGTTTTTTTTTTGTTGTTTTTTTGAACTTCTGAGATTTGCGAAATACTGTTATCAGTTTGAAAATATAAGTTAATGAAATCTCGTGTCAGATAAAAATCTTCAATAAGAATAATTTATTACTTATTTTCAATATACTTTACATTTTGTATCAGAAATGCGATAGAATGGCAGGAAGAAATCATTTTGTGGCATTTTTGTGTAACATTTGTTTTCAAATCTCGCATAAAAAGATATTTTTTTCTTTTCGTTCGATGATTACTGCCCTCTAATAACGGCACAAGACACTAAAATATCATTTTTTGCTGTGGGTGGACAGATTGTCGACAGTTTGTATATTGCTGGTTCTACACTGTACGCGATTTGCGACGAGCGATGGGCGATATCCAATGGGAGCTCCCCTCTCCTAGGGGTTTTCTGGAATACCAGAACTCCCATTGGATATTGCTCATCGCTCGTCGCAAATCGCGCGCAGTGTGCAGAGGCCGTGTCGGCGTTGGCAGCGCCGCATCGGAGTACGGGGGTACCAGTTTTTTGTCTCTAGTACCAGCTTTTGGCGAGCTCGGTACAAGGATTTCTGGGTGGCCGCCTGACATCCCTGGTGGTCGCCCTGATCGTGACGGAGGTGTCTCCTGTCGCGGAGTTTCGGAAGGGTCGTCGCAATAATATTACACTCCACGAGGGTTTTCGTTTTAACAATTAAACTTATATTCTGGATTAAATTAAATGTTACAACAATTAAATTTGCAAGTGTGGTCGAAAGACCCGGGTCTCCCTTTGAGGGGACTCCGGTGAGAGAGAACTAGAAGAGCTATTTAGAGCCGGGCACGAAAGACTGTTTGTCATTTTACATTCGCATTAATTTTACATTTTAATTTTGAAAGAACTTCCAACCCAAGTCTCCTAGACGACTTGAGTTGGAGGAAGCTCTAACGTTGTCGTGAGCCCGCGAATCTAAGACTGATTACCGAGGGACTCTTGGTCCCTTTTGATTGTTCATTTGCGGGTGGGGCAAATCGCCGATGTCGTGGAATTAGCTTTGTTACTTCGTTCCCACAGGCGCGATCTTGCTGACGCTACTTTACTCGGAAGACCTCTGCTGCCCGGGACTTCGGTAACGCATACCTCCGATAGCCCGGGTGTCTGGTAGCCCGCGAGTCTCACGATAGCGATACATAGCGTTCTCTTGATTATTTTATAAATTTAATGTTCGTTACATTGCCACTAAACTGGGTTGAGCCAGGACGTAACACCTCCCCGCTTTAGACGGATGCAGTGCCGTGGCTCTGTATGCGCGAGGCGCACAGGCGGGACGAGAGTTCTGGATCAACTCCAGCCAGGTTCCCCGTTGGTTTCGTTAGTGGAATCATCGGTGATTCTTCCTTGTTGCCGATGATTTTCCCTTTTCGGTTTCCAAGATGAGCATCTTCAAATGGTCGGTCGGTAGTTTGTCGCCGCAAACGAGATGTTCCGATTTTTATGTCGAAATTGCACTAGCCTGCTGGTGTTAGTTTCCAGAATACGCTGTTTTCCTCGATGTCGATACAAGTGCCATCTGCCAGTCGGCATTGAGTCTTTGGTTCTAGAACCACCTAGCCTGCCTGCAGATTGACCATGTCGCTCCAGGTTCCGAATGGATCGTTGTACTGAGTTCCTCAGGATTAACCATTTATGGTTAATGACCCGGCTAGTGTTATACTTCTAGCCGTGGTGTCTTTGCAGCAACGGCCTTGGACCTCGGCTGCAAACCAAGTCGAATCACTTTAGTCTTATGTACAAGACGACAACATGTCTCGTCCAGTGCGTGGTGGTATTTTTGAAATCCATTTTGGACTAGTCAATTATGCGAGTGCGTTCCGCAGTGTGTGACGATGCGGGAAATTTCGATCTTACATTGAACTATCGCAGTGTCTGAGGGTTCGGATAGTTGAGGCAGTTGTAAATATGTTGGTGTTGGCTCTGGTTCGGCCCAGGGGATGTTACCTTCCTTCACGTCTTTTAAAGACATGGTTCTGACGTTCGAATGTTGATCCTCCTCAGTCGTATCCGATAAGAGCCTTAAACTGATGTACCTCGGCAATCAGTGCGAGGGCGACGATTAAACCGAAATTGATGCTGAACGTTCGGTGTATGTACAACGTTCAACATACGGCCGATCCCGCGAATTTTCCTGCCTGGTGGCCCGCGTGGACCCTGACCTTTTCCTGGATCTCGATTGTGGAGCTCAAGCCACTAGGGTCACCGTCGGAACGGTGAGCTCCAGATCCTCTCCAGTTGTGTTAAACACTATTTGCACATTTTTATTTTTGAATTCTGTTCGAATTTTATCTCCGTGTTTTATTTTAAATGATCCGTGTCAGAGGTTCGACGGACACCGTCGTCTGTCGATTCAGAAGCACATTGCTTAATCGCAGCGACTCGTTGTCAGATCTTCCGATACTTGCACGTTTATTTTATTTCACTTGATAAACTTGGTTTTTTTATTGGAACATTGATTAATTTTTATTTCTGTCCGAAACTTATGAATGTTAACGTTTCTTCCCCGTCATTTGTGCACTTGATTGTCACTGCAGTTTATAATGCGAAGTTCTTTTATTCGCTCACTTTTATTGTCTATGTTTCTACACTTTTTCGCGATCGATTTTTTTTTGTGACGTCGTTGTGACATCCGATCGATGAGTCTTGGCATTCTTCATTGATGGCTCTTCTTTCATCTTCGGGGGAAACGCGGTCTTAATTACTAACATTTACATGAATGACCATAACGTTCCGAGATGATTCTATCGACTCGTTTAGGTCTTCCCTTTTTTTCGCGACAATGACACGTAATGTCACGTCGGGAAGGGACGTGGGCATATATTTTTTTGATTCCCTCCTTTTTTGCCTACGCTAAGCGCAATAGTAGTACTTGGTTGTACTTGGGGTAGTACTTGGAATGAGTTAAAAATTGGGAAGTCATGCAGTGATTTGGTATCGAGAAATAATCCGACGAATTTGTACAAACTTAACTACAGGTTTATTGCAAATAAGTGATCGGATGAATAAAGTTACTTATACAGAAAAATTGACGATGAAAATAACTATGAAGCCGGAGGAACAATCAGATTAACATAAAATGAAATTTGTCGCTTACATTGGTTGCTGTGTTTGTGAGTGTAGCAGTGTGAAGGTACGCTCGCTCGCAAGAGTATCGGTTGTCGCTCGCAGATAAGGGCCTCGTTGACGGACGCCACGCTTAGCGTTCGGAAAGCGGTCACCAGCACCAGACTTTTGGGGCGCTGAGAGTGTTTATGTATATGCGCGTAGTAAACAGCACTTGAACTATTTTATGGACTCGAGGCCGCGAGAGTCGACTAAACGTTTATACGACACGTCGGTCGAAACCCGAAGATGTATAATATTCGAAACTCGATAATATCGGTACTACTCTTCGAATTCTGTCAGAACAAGATTAAGAAGTGAAGTTAATTTGATGGAAGATTTTGCGAGACTGAGATCTGAATTTGACGAAGACTGTCGGGAGACTTGATCTGAACGCGATGGAAATTGTTGGAAGACTAAGATTTAGACTTGATAGAAGAACTTGGGTCGATGGTTGGAAGACTGACTTCAGGAAGGAAGTCTTTCTTGATATGAAAATTAGGAGGGGTTCGATAGTGGGAGAAGGAACTTTAAGGTTTAGCGTGATTGGTCGCGATATTCATGATTCGCAGAATCGATCTCGATCATTCCTTATATAGAATTTGCACGCATGGAAGGTAGGAGACCTTTGTCCCGTGTTTCGGCGAAAAAGCGCATGGGATATAGAGTTCGGTATCTGAGACCTAAGCATGCGCATGCTCTGTGTTATGTTAAAGATTATATCGGGTGCGCGAAGAGATCGAGCGTCGGTGAGTTCTCGTTTCCTGTCGGCACCATGCTAAATGATTATCGGCCGGGACTTATTTAGGCTAGAGGCAAAGTCTTCTCATATCGTTCGAGTGGTGCCTCGTATTTCTTTCTGGGAGTTCGACATTTACGCCTTGAAGAAATGCGAGGTTATAACACGAGGCGAACCGACTGAATAAAAAAAACGAAAAATATGTTCGCGGAACGTACACAAGTTCCGTTTAATGTTGTTACGCATTTTATTCTTAGATTTATACATTTAATACGCTTATGGCGGCAAATGAGGATATTGGCGATAACCGAGCGATGGAACATTCGCTAGGATGTAACAGTAAGTGGTTTTATATGTTCGATTCTAAGCAGAGATTTTATTTTTGACATTATTTCGTTTAAGTCGATTTGGTTTGATTTTACCGCGTCTATGTTTTGGTCGTACGCACGATATTCGACACATGGCCGATCCCGCGAATCTCTATCCAGGTCTAGTAATTTTTCCTTGCCTGCTGGCCCGCGTGGATTCTGACCCTTTTTTTCTGTGTTTGGATTGTGGAGCTCAAAAGACTCTAAAGTCACCGTCGGAACGGCGAGTTCCACATCCTCTCCAGTTGTGTTGACTGCTATCATATACGCTACAGCCTTTTTGTTACTCATGCGGTTTCGCCTATAAATATTCCCTTGCTAATTTTTAAACGCAGGATATATCCCCCTTTTAAGATCGACATTTTTTTCCTTTTTTAGGCTAACGTAATAGACGCTACTTGATCTACCTGGTATGATTATCGCATTTTTATTCATTTTAATATAAGAAACAATTTTTCAATAACCAAATTTTTATTCGGTTTTATTGTTTGGTTTTATTTTATTTTCATAAAACATTTTTCCTTTTTCAATAACCAAAATTCTCATTCGGTTTTGTTTGATTTGATTTTGTTTTCATAAAACATTTCTTTTGATTTTTCAATAACCAACATTTTTATTTGGTTCTGGTTGACTTTATTATACTAGCGTAAAACAATTTTTCTTTTTCAATAACCAAAATTTCGATTTGGTTTTGGTTGATTTTATTTTATTTTCATAAAACATTTTTTCCTTTTTCAATAACCAAAATTTTTATTCGGTTTTGTTTCATTTGATTTTGTTTTCACAAAACATTCCTTTTTCTTTTTCAATAACCAAAATTTTTATTTGGTTTTGGTTGTTTTTGTTTTATTTTCGTAGAACTATTTTTCTTGTCCAATAACCAAAATTTCGATTTGGTTTTGGATGGTTTGATTTTATTTTAATATATGAAACAATTTTTCAATAACCAAATTTTTAATTGATTTTATTGTTGATTTTATTTTATTTTCATAAAACATTTTTCTTTTCAATAACCAAAATTTCGATTTGGTTTTGGTTGATTTGATTTTATTTTAATATCTGAAACAATTTTACAATAACCATATTTTTATTTGATTTTATTGTTTCAATTGATTTTATTTTCATACAATATTTTTTCCAATAACCAACATTTTGATTCGGTTTTGGTTGATTTAATTTTATTTTAATATAAGAAACAATTTTTCAATAACCAAATTTTTATTTCGTTCTATTGTTTGATGTGATTTGATTTTCATAAAACATTTTTCTTTTCAATAACCAACATTTTATTCGGTTTTGAATGATTTTATTTTATTTTCGTAAAACTTTTTTTCCAATAACCAAAATTTCGATTTGGTTTTGGTTGATTTGATTGAATTTTAATATACGAAACAATTTTTCAATAACCAAATTTTTATTTGGTTTTATTGTTTGATTTGATTTTGTTGTTATAAAACATTTTTTCCAATAACCAACATTTTGATTCGGTTTCGGTTCATTTAATTTTATTTTAATATAAGAAACAATTGTTCAATAACCAAATTTTTATTTGGTTTTATTGTTTGGTTTGATTTGATTCTGTTTTCATAAAACATTTATTTTGTTTTGTTTTAAAACAGTAATGAGGACAATCTTCTGATTTTTCCTATTGTTTATTTTTGTTTTGATTTATTTTGTTTTGTTTCAAAACGGCAATGAGGACAATCTTCTGATTTGTCCTATTGTTTATTGTTGTTTTGATTTATTTTGTTTTCAAAACAGCAATGAGGACAATCTTCTGATTTGTTCTATTGTTTATTTCTGTTTTGATTTTATTTTGTTTTGCTTTCAAAACAGCAATGAGGACAATCTTCTGATTTGTCCTATTGTTTATTTTTGTTTTGTTTTGTTTTCAAAACAGCAATGAGGACAATCTTCTGATTTGTCCTATTGTTTATTTCTGTTTTGGGTTTTTGGTGTTTTGTTTTCAAAACAGCAATGAGGACAATCTCCTGATTTGTCCTATTGTTCATTTCTGTTTTGATTTTATTTTGTATTTTGTTTGGTTTTCAAAACAGCAATGAGGACAATCTTCTGATTTGTCCTATTGATTATTTCTGTTTCGAATTTTTGTTGTTTTGTTTTCAAAACAGCAATGAGGACAATCTTCTGATTTGTTCTATTGTTTATTTCTGTTTTGGTTTTTTGTTTTGTTTTCAAAACAGCAATGAGGACAATCTTCTGATTTGTCCTATTGTTTATTTTTGTTTTTGACCACGTGGTTTAATAGCTTTTATTTTTAAACACGTGTTTTATAGAATTTCATTTTTAAAACAATTTTCGGGACTCACGTTTTAGTGATAAACCGTTTTTCGGAATGTACTCGCCTTTTCCGATTTTCAAACGTTTTGTTTAAATTTTATTTTTGAACACGTGTTTTATTAGCTTTTATTTTTAAACACGCGTTCTACAAAATTTCATTTTCAAATACGCGATTTGACAAATTTTATTTGTAAATACTCGTTTTATAAAATTTTATTTTTAAATACGCGTTTTAATAAATTTTATTTTTAAATACGCGGTTTATAAAATTTTATTTTTAAACACGTGTTGTAACATATTTTATTTTTTAATACGCGTTTTATAAAATTTTATTTTTAAGTGCGCGTTTTAATGAATTTTACTTTTAAATACGCGTTGTATGAAATTTTTATTTTTAAATACGCGTTCAATAAAATTTTATTTTAAAATACGCGTTTTATTAAACAAGAATTTTATTAAATTTCGTTTTAAACACGCGTTTTATCACTTTTATTAAATTTTATTTTAAACACTTGTTAAAAGCAAAAAAAAACATCATTTGGAGAAGAGAGACAATAATTCCGAAATTTGTGGCTTTTATTAGTCGAATACATTTTTGTTTCCTCGAGTAATTTTATAAAATATCGCCAGACAGATGGATCCCACCGCTGTCACCACAAATTTTACGGTTCAGGGTTATGCTGGTTACAATCGGCACGGGATGCAACCTCGTGTTATACGAGTACTATAAATTGCTCCTTTCTTGGGCCCGTAGGCACGGACCGGGGATCGGAGCACTCTGTGCTGGGGACCGTTTATTATTTTAATAGTTGTGAAAACACTTCACCTACCTTTCGTTGTCTATTGGCGATGGTTTCTTCCCTTCTAATGCTTTTGTTCGAGCGTCGACGGGCCACCGTCTTCCGTCGGATCGTTGTCGCCCTGATCGTGACAGAGGTGTCTCCTGTCGCGGAGTTTCGGAAGGGTCGTCGCAATAATGTTACACTCCGCGAGGGTTTTCGTTTTAACAATTAAACTTATATTCTGGATTAAATTAAATGTTACGACAATTAAATTTCCAAGTGTGGTCGAAAGACCCGGGTCTTCCTTTGAGGGGACTCCGGTGAGAGAGAACTAGACGAGCTCTATAGAGCCGCGCACGGAAGACTGTTTGTCATTTTATATTCGCATTAATTTTACATTTTAATTTTGAAGGAACTTCCAACCCAAGTCTCCTAGAAGACTTGAGTAGGAGGAAGCTCCAACGTTGTCGTGAGTCCGCGAATTTAAGACTGACTACCGAGTGACTCTTGTTCCCTTTTGATTGTTCATTTGCGGGTGGGGCAAATCGCTGATGTCGTGGAATCAGCTTTGTTACTTCGTTCCCACAGGCGGGATCTTGCTGACGCTACTTTACTCGGAAGACCTCCGCTGCCCGGGACTTCGGTAATGCATACCTCCGATAGCCCGGGTCTCTGGTAGCCCGCGAGTCTCGCGATAGCGATACATAGCGTTCTCTTGATTATTTTATAAATTTAATGTTTATTAAATTTACACTAAACTGGATTGAGCCAGGACCAGACAATATATATATATATATATATATATATATATATATATATATATATATATATATATATATATATATATATATATATGTGTGTGTGTGTATGGGCCTAATTATTATAAACCGATATATATATATAGTACGTTGGCGAGGGCAGTCACCAGCTCGCCGAGCCGCTCCTGTTGTTGATCCATCCCCGGTTGGGTTGCGACCGTCCGCACCAGCTCCCCGAACGTTACCAACCTCTGCTGTCTGGGCGTTGAGGTGGCCGGCCTGGGCTCCTCCCGTCCCCGATGGTGGTTGGGGCGCGCCGGGCTCCGTCTTCCATGTTCGAGAGATTTACGGCGCCCTCCATCATCGCCGAATTACGAGGGCGAGGTTTATTCACCTGCGCCCTGTGGTGGAATGGCCGCGGCCGATTGGTTACTAGTAGTAGACCTAGGGAAGTTCTGGACAAAGTGGCGGCGAGGGGGGTGCGGGGACTGGGGAGTCCGGGACGCGGGGCAAGGGGAGGGGTTTGATCATGGGGTGGCGGAAGTGTGTGGCGCGGAGTATGCGGTGAAGGGGAGGGGGTGACGAGCCTATAGCAAGGGGAGGGAGGTGTCTGGCTGTCGCGCGAAGATCTAGGGCCCGTTTGGGGAATTGGGGGAGGGGGATTTGCGGCTTGCGGCGAGGTGCGGAGAGTGACGTCACGCGGGGAAGAGGATGCCCAAAACCATGGGTCAATGCCCAAAAGCACGAGAGGATAACAGTTGTAGGTACGGGCCAAGGGGGGCACCGGCAGCCAGGGGACATCGTACACGATGCGTCGCTTTTCTAAGGGGCGTTATTGATACAGGTGAACCGTTTCCAGATAATGGAGGAAAATTTCTCTCAAGCATTTGGATATGCATGTGAAAGCCAGCGTCTATGCTACACTCTCGGCAACGTAAGGCAATTGTAATGCTAGTTGTCAAATGAGACTTTACAGATAAACTTTTTATGCAGCTGTAGTACCAAAAGCTAGCTCTTATGAAATTTAATTGCATCCGGTCTTGTATTTATTCCAAAAGATAACATCAGAATGTTTGCATGTGTGAGTGTGCATGCAGTTGTTGTGTCCGCAAACTTGTGCAATACAACAAGTATTTGCGCAACTGCGAGAGTTCCACTTTGTTGCCCTCTTTGCGAGAGTGACACTTTATTGCCCTCCTTGCGAGAGTTACACTTTCGCCAAAATGCAAACGTCAAAACGACACTTTGCGACACATCCTGACCAAGCATCTTATGATGCTTGATCTGGGGCAAACTACGACAATCAGAGTCGACAATTAAGAGAAGACACCAGGGAACAGACAGTCCTTGGTTGGCTTTTGAACGGTTCGGTCCTAAGGTACGACCGACACACTGTAAATTCAATTATAAGACCAGCCCAGTAATAAACTTATATTCCTATTCAACGAACTTGAGTTCCAACTCTTAATTTCGCAACGATCCCAAAATACCCATCCCGGGTTCTCGAGCTGGGGATACAACATTGGTGGCAGCGGTGGGATCTGCCGAAAAGTTCGTTCCTTGTGTGTGGACACGCACAACAACCACTCAAGCACCTTAAGCGAGTGACCGAGTCAACTCGTGTGCTGGAGTGAGACATCCCGACCGAGTCGGAAGAGGAATCCAGAGGAAAGGCTACAGCCAAGCAGAGCCAATCCCAGAAAACCCGGATCCCGAGGATCAACGGAAGAAGGACTCAACAATTAGAAAAATCGTACCCAGAAGCAGAGTACGAAACGAAGGAACGAAGACCAGGACGATCAGAAGATCATCTATCAGCATGCATCTTGCGATCATCTACCTGTAAGTGACGGAACATTTATTAAGTAAACTCCTCCAAAGCCAGAGAATTCGTCTATGTCGGACGAAGAAAAAGCAGACCGGTATCGATTGCCCGGGAGAGACGAACTATCGCGATCGTTAGATTCGTTTTTTAACACTGTCGTAAGTTACGACGGTGAGAGTGATTTAGGCCGAAAGCGTCGTAGGGAAAATCCAAGCACCGAAAAACTAGATTTGACTCCCGTAACGTACGCGAAATATTTAAATCCGAAGCGTCAGCATAATCAGCCTTCGGAACACAATTCGTCAGACGCGTCGTCCAGTGCTGACGAAGCATTTAATCCCGTTGAAACCGAAAGAAATCGCGAATTAAATCACCAAGATTTTACGCTATTAAACCAACGGACAGTAACAATGGCCGAACACGATGACTATATGTCAATGAAAGAGGCTCGATTGAGCATCCCCGTATTCGACGCATCAAAACCGGAAGCCGTTACAGATTTTATACGAGCAGTAAAATACGCGTCAACTCGAGTCCGTCCCGAAAATGTCGCGGATTTATTACAAGCTATATTGCATCTCAAATTACAAGGCAAAGCCGCGGCGGACCTGCGTTACAAAAACATAGAGACGTTCGACGATTTGCTGACGTTATTAAAATCACTGTACGAGGCGAAGCGAACAGTCCCTGCGCTACAAATCGAATTCAATTCCTGTAGACAAAAACATGACGAGACTGTACAAGCTTACGCAAACCGCGTCGAATCTATAATGATGGATTTAATCAAGGGTTGCACGCCCATGGTCCATTCCGAAATTGGTAGACAAGCAATCGAACAGCTAATTAGGCATTTTGCCCTAAACAATTTCGAACACGGACTTCGCAAGGACCTGCAGATAATGGTCAGGTCACGCGGGTACCACGATCTAGGAGAAGCAATCCGCGGAGCAATCGAAGAGGAAAAATCGGTCGAAGGAACAAAAACTATCGCGAAGAGCGTTTCCCACAGTAGTGGACAGTCCGCGCCGTCACACGCCCACGAGGGGCGAAAATCGTTCCCGTTTCAAAGGCCCGCGTCGCATCAGGCGCAAACACAAGCGCGTTATAGCTTGCCAGTGCCAACGAAAACAGTAAATCAAGCAGAAATAATTTGCAATTATTGCAAAAAACCGGGTCACAGATACAACGACTGTAGACGACGGCCAGGATGGCAAGGCCCGAGTACCAGCAGAAGCGTTACAATTACGCACCAAACAATAAGTTCCCAAGAAAACAAAATGAGTATAGGCCAAATGAAAAAAAACCAAGAAAATGCGCCCAAAAGAACAGTCAGTTCATTAGCAGTCGGCGTTCTCTCAATAGAGAAAGAAACAAAATGCGTTCAAGTGAACGAGAAAAAATATTCGCAAAGAAGAATAATGGACATTCTACTCGGAAAGCCATATGTACACAATGACAAGGCGCCGAGAAGAATTTACCACGTCAGCGCTCAGCTGCCGCGAGTATACGCCAGTGACCTACATATAACGTCAAAGCAGGCTCGCGACAAAATGCTGACGCTCCGTTATGACACAGGGGCCCAGTGCAGCATAGTAAAGGTGAATGAGCTGGATTCGGAAACACCCATCGAGGACGAGATAATAGAACTTCACGGCCTCGGGGGCAAGGCGTTTCGCACGCTCTGCACAGCTGAGCTAAAACTGGACACCCCGGCCGCTGTGATAACGCACAAGTTCCACGTGGTCGGCAAGGAAGTACCGTTAGCAGTAGACGGACTCCTTGGAATGGACTGTATAGTCGAAAAGGGAATAAACATACTAGAAGGAAAAATGATAGAAATTCGAGGGCACAAAATACCGTTTGTACACGGCACAAAATATTTAAAAATACCCGCCCGCTCAGAATGTATTGTGCAGGCGAGGACGAAGGAAAAAGGCCAAGGATTTACAAGGGAACAAAAAATCCAAAAGGGAATCACGATGGGAAAGGCCATCGTGAAGGCAGAGGCAAACACTTGCCCTGTAATAATAATGAATGTGCTCGAGAAAGAGCAAATTATTAAAAGACCTACGGTCGAGCTGGAAAAAATGGAAATCGACAAGGTTAGCCTGGGAAAAGAAAACTGTGACAAACAGAAGAAAGAAGAGGAAACTCAAGAAGACGCCGGAAAAAACGCGGAAATACGAAAGAAAAGGATGGAAAAATTATGACGCGAGGTTAAGGGGAACTCGCATTTAAACACAGAAGAAGAAGAAATTTTGCGAGAAATCTGCGAGGAATTCCCCGACGTATTTCATCTCGAAGGAGAACTACTAGGTTGTACGAAAGCAGTCGAGCATCGGATACCGCTCAAGGACGGGGTAATGCCGATAAAGGTGCGACCTTATCGACTGCCGGAGGAGCACAAAAAAGAAATTCAACGACAGGCACAAAAAATGCTAGATAAGGATATAATCCGCCCCAGCACGAGCCCATGGAATGCCCCTTTGCTCGTTGTGCCGAAAAAACCAGATGCGGACGGAATAGTCCAAAAAAGGGTGGTCGTTGACTTCCGGAAATTAAACGAGGCTACAGAAGGCGACTCTTACCCACTGCCCAATATCGCAGAGATACTGGACCAGTTGGGAAAGGCAAAATACTTCACGACCCTTGACCTCGTTTCGGGATTTCATCAAATCCCAATGGCAGAGGAAGATAAACCGAAAACGGCTTTTTCAACGCCGCTAGGGCATTACGAGTATAATCGAATGCCATTTGGTTTAAAAAATGCACCTCCTACGTTCCAAAGATTAATGGACGCAGTATTGGCCGGTTTGCAGGGCCTAAAATGCTACGTATATTTGGACGATATTGTCATACACGGAGCCTCACTTGCCGAGCACGACAAGCGGTTACGTGAAGTGCTGACGCGGCTAAGAGAGGCTAATTTAAAAATACAACCCAAGAAATGCGAATTTATGCGAAAGGAAACGCAATATCTCGGTCATATTATAACAGAAGTCGGTGTGAAACCTGACCCTGAAAAACTAAAAGCGGTAAAAAATTTCCCAATACCGAGAAATGTAAAAGAAATACAATCATTCCTGGGACTAGCCGGGTACTACCGCCGATTCATTAAAGATTTTTCCAAGATCGCTAAACCAATGACGAATTTTATCAAAAAGGGTGTGAAATTCGAATGGTCCGAATTATGCCAAAGCTCATTTGACCGTTTAAGGGAAGCCCTGATCACGGCGCCCATACTCCAGTATCCCGATTTCACGAAACCGTTTATCGTGACCACGGATGCCTCGGATAGGGCAATTGGTGCAATCCTGTCTCAAGGGAAAATTGGAAAGGATTTACCCATATGCTATGCAAGCCGAACTCTCAACAAAGCCGAAACTAATTATTCGACTACAGAGAAGGAACTACTTGCAATCGTATGGGCAGTACATCAATTTCGACCGTATATTTATGGCACAAAATTCACCATAATTACGGATCACAAATCATTGACATGGTTATTCAGCGTAAAGGATCCAGGATCAAGGCTTATGAGATGGCGAATAAAATTGGAGGAATATAACTATAAGATCCAATATAAAACGGGAAAATCAAACACAAACGCAGATGCGTTAAGCCGCATATATGCCTTGACACGAGCTCAAGCACAAGAGAGAGAAAAAATTACACAAAAGCGCGGTAGTGAAACAGAGAAAAATAATAAAGGAAAAAATATAAGGAAATGCGGTAGCGCGACAGAGACAGAAGATAAAGAAAGAGTGATAGCAACAGGCAAAAGTGAGCAAGAAAAATTAAATAGAGAAAGAGAGAAGACTCCGCGCGGTCGCGCGAGAGAAATAATAAAGGAAGACAGTATGGCCGCCAGCAGTTACGCAAGTGAGAGGGAAGAGACCGAGTCCGACAGTATGGATTCGGACAGTGGCAACCCGAGCAAGAGCGCCCGGGAGAGAGAGCGCAAAAAGAAGGACAGCGCTACGAATATCCGCACAAAGCGGAGAGGCCGAGAATACAACTCTCCGTGCTACGAGGCAGCACGTGGAGGAGAAGCCGCCTGGGGAAGCGCGGCACAGGGGGAATCTCCCCGTGAGTTAAAAGAGTCGCGATGCTCGAGCACGAGCGCGAGCGACGAAGAAAACGGCAGCATTGGCGTATGCACTCCCAGCAAGGAAGACCGAGAGAAGATAATGCAGGAATATCACGATGCCCCTCTAGGTGGGCACCAAGGCATCACACGGACGCTGCAGCGAATACGACAACAGTATGTGTGGCCAGGAATGAAACGAGACGTCACCGCACACATTCAGGAGTGCGACAAATGTCAGCGAAATAAATCAGGAAAAAATGCGAAGGTACCGATGGTCATAACAGACACACCGGGCCGAGCGTTCGAAAAATGTGCTGTCGATATTGTAGGTCCCTTGACTGTTACAGAAAAAGGCAACAAATACATCCTGACTTTCCAGGATTTATTAACAAAATATAGTGCAGCAATTCCGTTAGAAAACCAAGAAGCCAAAACGGTAGCAAAGGCCCTCGTAACGGAAATTATTTGTAAATTGGGTGCCCCGTCCGAAATTCTTTCGGATCAAGGCACAAATTTTCTAAGCAACATATTTAAAGAAATGTGTGATCTCCTACAAATAAAAAAGTTGCAAACCACGGCATACCATCCACAATCGAATGGAGCCCTGGAAAGATCCCACAGGACCCTTGCGGAATACCTGAAAAATTTTGTACGTGAGGATCAAAGGGACTGGGACGAATGGATACCATACGCCATGTTCACATATAATACCACGCCACACACGGCTACAGGTATTACGCCGTATGAATTGGTATTCGGTAAAGAGGCTAAATTACCGACCGCGTTGCGAGAAATACCGAGAGCAACATATTCATACGACGATTATGCAGCAGAATTACGTGAAACCTGAGGGCGTCATGGCAACAGGCACAACAAAAGCTGAAAAAAGGAAAGGAGAAATCGAAGCATCATTACGATCACACGGCCGGTAAAGTAGAGTACCGCCCGGGTGATAAAGTCCTCCTCTACGACGAGACCGTGAGGAGGGGCAGATCGGCCAAACTTACCCCGAAATGGGTAGGGCCTTACACGGTCCGAAGCCGAGAGGCAGGCGAAACCTACCGTATCGGCCGCGGACGCAAAGAAACACGCGTACACGCGAACCGCCTAAAAAAAATATATCACCCACTAGCCATCTCGATGGCCAGCGGGTGGGCGGAGAAAGGGAGGGGGCCGCGGCTCGGCCGCACGAAGCCCCGTCATCAGAAAAAAAAAGAGAGAATAATGATTAATCGAGGGAGGCCACAGAGGTTCTCCCGCAAGACGCCCTGAAAAGAGGAAGGGAAAAATAAAATGCACAATGCGAACACATATTTAAAAATAAAGAAAGGAAATATATTGTTACATATGTCTATATTATACGTATTTTTCATTCATCGTCGTATCAACCGAACACCCAAATGGGGTCCGGTTCCAACCCGGGGGTGGGAAAGAGGGCTGGCAGCCACCACATGGTGGGCCGACTGAGCCACCAACCCTCCTCCAGGCTGTCATAAAAGAGCCGGTATAACCCGAATAAGTCGGCCGGCTCCCAGCCCCACTCCATGGCCTCCACACTCTCAGGGTCCTCGGCCCAGAGTTTTTGTAAATTGGCCCGGACCTGGGCGCGACGGCGGCGAACTCCGACAGCGTGCTGGATAAACAGCCGCCGCCACCACCCTTTCGAGGAGGGACGCGTCCGTTTCGGAGTCCGAGCGGTCTGAAAGGAAAAAGAAACAAAAGAAAATACATCAATAGGAAGACATTTTCAAAAAAGGGGGAGGGGCTCTACTCACAACAACAAATTCCAGGCCATCCTCCTCAGCCCCGAAGACTACCGTTTCACCCTCATACCGGGAGTAGTCCATAATAATTATCTGAAAAAAGGGGAAGAAAAGTAAAATTACAATAAAATAGTCGTGCAAAAAAGGTATGAAAAGAAAGCAAAGAAGTATAAAAACTTACCGATAAATAGTTGTTTCCTGTCGAAAGTCGAAGTAACACTGAAACGTCGCCGTTCGAGCACTGAACGAGCGACCCGATCAAAGCACGAAAACGCAGAATTGCAGAAAAGGAAGAGCAATAAACTCAGGACTCAGCAACGAGCCCAAATCGAAAGTCTTCAATGAAAAGAATTAAAGAATTCTAAAGATAAAATAATAGGCTTATATGTACATCTATAGAAATTCCCTATTCAAAAAAAGGGGGGGGGGGGGGCAGGTCCGAAGTATCTAACCACGCGAATCATTTTCGCAGGTTACTATCTCTGGCCCCAGGGTCGAGCTCAGGTGAAGCTGATACGCCGGAAAAATCATACCGGATAGAAAAGTTTACGGTCTCACCCGGAATTTTTTATGAGGAAATCGGGACCATGTCAATAACCCGCGACGTGTGGAAACTAGCGGTAAAAATGGATCTAAATGGAATAGCGGAACAGGAAGCGCAGATCACAAAAGCTATGAAGAAAATAGTAGACCTATGCGCTTAAGACCTGCGGGCCAACCTACTCTGTCATATGGCGACAAAAACAACGACTCGCATGGTCGATAAAATCAACAACGAACTACAAGCCGCATACGACATAACAGGAATTAAAAAAATTCGTTATCGACGAGGCTTAATAGACGGATTAGGGGGAATAATAAAAGCAATCACAGGAAATATGGATGCACAAGACGCATCCGAAATCAGCAACGAAATAAACAAAATAAATAAAAAGCAAAAAACAGTAGAAGACGCCTTAAAGGGAAATGTGCAAATTTTGAACTCAACAATAGACCTTTTTAATCAATCATCAAACCGTTTGGAAGATAATCAGAAGGTGCTACAAGCTCTCGTGAAACAGATCGAACAACGGGTGGTCAACCAGTACAACGACCAAAACACCCGACAGCAATTGGATGAACGAATAGCGGCTGTAAGCCTCATCGTAGAATCATTACTGAATGACGTACGACAAATAGTTAATTTTTTAATAGGACTCACGAGAGGAATGGTCATCCCAAGCATACTATCTCCAAGACAATTGACAAATTATTTGACTGACGCTTTACCCAATTTGCCAATAGGGCATACGTTCCCTACCGCGATAAACTACGCGCAAATGCCAACATTATTGGAGTTGTCAGAAGTAGGCGCGTATAGTACGAAAACGTACATTGTACTTGTAATAAAAATACCGTTAATTGGCACTGAGGAATATAAAATAAGCAAAGCCTATCCTCTGCCTGCCAAAATAAAAAATCATAGTTATCAATTTGTAGAAATAAAGAATGACCTTGTCGCGGTCGAAGCCACAAGAGAATCTTGCTTACACATAACAAAAAATGATTTAGAAAATTGTAAGGCCGTAGAGTCACATTATTATTGCCGGCCAAAGCAAGCGGCGCGTCCCGCTCATACTTGCGCATCGTGCGAGGTGGCATTGTACATTGCACCTAAAGATAAAAATGCGAATTGCGACCAAAGAATTGCTCAGATAAATAACACTCTAATTATTGCGTTAGAACGCCATGGTAGGTGGCTATACGTCGCACCGGAGCCCGAAACGCTTCTCATCCATTGCGGAAAACAACCAACCGCGCACGCGACCCTTACGGGTGCAGGGACTCTGGCTTTGGACGGAAAATGTTCCGTCACCGCCCCTAGTTTTAGACTAGAAACCGTCGGCGAAATAAGACAGAACGTATACGCCGATTTCCTACCGCAATATAATTTATCATTTTTGTCTACAGATATGAACATACTCGATCATACATCGACAAAAATTGTATTACCGCACGAAATCATAAACGATCCAAAAGGATTAAACAGGATCAGCGAACGCGTAAAAACATAAAGATTAAGTTAAACAAAGAGTCAAGCGATTCAAACACATATAAACATATAATAGGTAACTATTCGCTAAGCACAATCGCGCCGATAATACTCGGAATAGCCTATGTATGCTATTACCGCATAAAGCGCGCAAGGAAACCAGTCCGCAACGAGGACCACAACAGCGCCGAGCCGGCGCAACCAAGCGAAGCACAGTCAGCAAAAAGAAAGCTGCCCGTGCCCAAATTGACACTAAAAATCAAGCGAAACACAGCAACAACGAGTTCCGTGTAAAATGATCATACGAAAAATGTATTGAAAAAAAAAATGTATTATAATTATCCGAGAATTATTTTAAGAAAAAATAATAACGATATATATGGGATAATCACACGGGAACATGGATAAAGATTTGTAAACCGAAGGACCAACCATTAATGCAAAACAAATCCCAGGAGAGATTTGATCTTTTAAAGGGGAGGGATGTTGTGTCCGCAAACTTGTGCAATACAACAAGTATTTGCGCAACTGCGAGAGTTCCACTTTGTTGCCCTCTTTGCGAGAGTGACACTTTATTGCCCTCCTTGCGAGAGTTACACTTTCGCCAAAATGCAAACGTCAAAACGACACTTTGCGACACATCCTGACCAAGCATCTTATGATGCTTGATCTGGGGCAAATTACGACAATCAGAGTCGACAATTAAGAGAAGACACCAGGGAACAGACAGTCCTTGGTTGGCTTTTGAACGGTTCGGTCCTAAGGTACGACCGACACACTGTAAATTCAATTATAAGACCAGCCCAGTAATAAACTTATATTCCTATTCAACGAACTTGAGTTCCAACTCTTAATTTCGCAACGATCCCAAAATACCCATCCCGGGTTCTCGAGCTGGGGATACAACACAGTGCACCCGCACAGAACCCAATGTGGCGGGTTGCGGAGGTGTGCGAGGAGTCTAGCGAGTAAGCCGTGTGGGTAGAGGATGCCCGAAACCACGGGGCCCATGGAGGAGTGGATAGCAGTTGTAGGCTCGGGGACACACGGTAGGAGGAACGTTGGTAGCTAGGGAGACATCGTAGACGATGCGTCATTTCTCTGAGTCGGAAAAGGCGGCCTTATTGATACAGGTGAAACGTTTTTCCAGACAAAGGTGAGAAATTTGCCTTAAACATGCGGACATACATATGAACGCGTATAGGAGACTCGTTTGAAAAATGAATGCATTAGAAGTAGGTATTCCAGCACAAATTTTGGATAAAGGGCCCAGATCTTCCGCGCTCATGCACCCAATTGAATTCATTGTGTTCCCATGCTTCCATACTAGTCTTGTAACATTGTAATATAAAAACTATGGTGAGGTGGCATACTTCTAAGATAGAGGAGAAAGACAGAAAATAAATTTTCCGAATGAAAACGACTTCCAGCACCCGAAGCCGCACACTTTTAATCGAGCAGTCACTTTGCTCGCATCGTTTCTTGGCGCCTTCGTTTAACGCGTGTGCAAATGGCTGAGAACGTTCCGCAATTAGAACAAAATCTGCGCGATCAAGCTGCACTAATAAATTCGGTGGATGAGTATATAGTGTGGGAGCAACAATGTGATCAATGTGTAGAGTCGTTGGAAACGCAAAGTCGAATTAAGCGACCGCGATTATCGCTTGGAAAACAGCAATCATTGGTAGCACAAATTGCTCGTTTAGAAGGTTTAAAAAATGTTCTACGCAAACGATTTTTACATGTGGGCGCGGGACACAGTGATCGCGGTTTGATTTGGCGCGAGATTGATACAGCGTTCGAAAATCGTATCCTGACTGGCTGCGTCATCAATAACGACCATATTGAACCTCGTCAGTTTCTCGAAGACGCATGTGATATAATGCTTTCACATGTGCAAAACATTATCAACAAACACATCAGTGTAAAAGTTAACTTTAAATATCAACAAATACAATCCAATGCGTGTCGGATGTCAAACTGTTTTGTCGCAGGAAATAATCATGAAGAAAGCGGTGGTAAATATAAAGTCGAAGGATAACGCGTGTTTTGCATGGTCAGTGGTAGCTGCTCTTCATCCAGCGAAAACACATGTGAACATGATATCTTCGTATCCTCATTACTCAACTGTACTGCAGCTTCAAGGCATTGTTTTTCCAATGACTCTAAACCAAATAAAGAAGTTTGAATCGCAAAATAAAGTTTCAATTAATGTATATACATTTGAAAAGAAAAACATCGTTCCGATTCGAGTATGCAGCCAAAAGCTGGATAAACACGTCAATTTGCTGTACTTGGAGGATTCATCGGACCACAACGTGGGACACTTTGTATGGATAAAAAATTTATCCACGGTTGTGAGCGGGCAGCTGACCAAAAAAAAAGGGAAAAAAACACATCTGCGATCGGTGAGTAAAAAACCCCACTCGAAAATATACCTATGAGAAATTATGTACTTGATAATATAAAATTGATTTCGCCGTTTTGTTACAGGTGTTTGCATTACTTCTACACGGAGAACAAATTACGAACAGATGAGGTGGATTGTGGAAAATTGAATGATTGCGCAATTCGATTACCAGATGCAATGGACAAATGGCTAACATTCAAAAACTTTCAACGAAAAGAGCGACTTCCATTCGTGATTTACGCCGATCTCGAGTGCGTTCTGGCAAAGGTTGCCGACAAAAATATATATCAGCATCATGAAGTGTTTAGCATTGCGTACTATGTACATTGTTCGTATGACAATTCATTATCAGGATACCACTCACGTCGCAGTGCTGACTGCGTTTCATGGTTCGTTGAGAACCTTAAAAATTTAGCTCTGCGCATCAACGATATTTTATCGGATAATGTTCCCATGATACCTCTAACACCAGATGAATGGGCAGAATATCGAAGCATCACTCAGTGTCATATATGCGAGAAACCATTTGTCGAAGACGACATACGTGTTCGCGATCATTGTCATCTGACTGGACGTTATAGAGGCCCCGCTCACTCTAATTGCAATTTGAATTATAAGCAGTCGTTTTTTATTCCTGTAGTTTTTCATAATTTGTCTGGTTATGACGCACATTTCATCATCAAGGAGGTAGCCACCGCGTTCGAAGGAAAAACCGATGTGCTTCCCATAACTAAGGAGAAATACATTTCGTTCACAAAAACAGTTTAAACGGCAGACAAGTCACAACATCAGATACAATTACGCTTCATCGATTCATACAAATTTCTTACAGCAAGTCTGGATAAACTGACATAATTTTTGACGACGGACAAACTCAAAATTTTACGGTCACAATTGCATGACATACCGGCAGATAAGTTTATGCTATTAACTCGGAAGGGTGTCTTTCCTTATGAATATGTTGATAGCGTAAATAGATTGGATGACTGCCACCTACCACCACGAGATGCATTCTACAGCAATTTGACCGGTGAGACTGTAAGTGAGAACGAATACGGTCATGCTGTGGATGTATGGGATCGATTTTCTATTCAAACGTTAGGTGAATATAGCGACTTATACCTGAAGACCGATGTTTTGTTACTGGCCGACGTTTTTGAGAAATTTCGTAATACCTGCATCGAAAGTTACAGACTCGACCCCGCGTATTACTATACTCTTCCCGGATACACCTGGGATGCAATGTTAAAGTATACAAACATTAACTTCGAATTGCTCAACGACGTTGACATGGTGTTATTTGTTGAACGGGGTATACGCGGTGGTCTGAGTCAGTGCTCAAACAGGAACGCGCATGCCAATAACAAGTACATGGAATCGTTCGATCCATCAAAGTCTTCATCATACTTGATGTATTTCGATGTAAATAATTTGTATGGATGGGCAATGTGTCAATCATTGCCCTATGCTAATTTCCGATGGATCGATGACTTGTCAACATTCGATTTATCATCGATCGCGCTAGATTCCCCGACAGGCTACAGTCTTGAGGTTGACTTAGAGTACCCAGAATGTCTACACGATGCGCACATGAACTTGCCGTTTTGTTCAACACATGGTAAACCACCTGGTAAGCAACACGAAAAACTGCTTGCAACCGTGAATAACAAGAAACGGTATGTTATTCATTATCGCAATCTGCAGCAGAGTGTACGCTATGGTCTCAAAATAAATAAAAAATCACAGAATACTGCAATTCTGCCAATCACCCTGGCTACGAACATATATTGAGCTTAATACACAGTTCCGAACCCAAGCAAAGAATGAATTCGAAAAAAATCTCTATAAATTGATGAATAATGCAGTGTTTGGGAAAACTATGGAAAATGTGCGCAATCATGTAGACGTTAAGCTTTTGACACGGCGGGAGGGCAGGTACGGTGCAGAGGCAATGATTGAAAAACCAAATTTTCATAGCCGGAGCGTTTTTTCAGAAAACCTTATTGCTGTCGAATTACGCAAACTGGAGGTGAAATTCAATAAACCGATATATGTGGGTATGTGCATACTCGACATATCGAATACATGTTTATATGACTTTCATCATGGGTATATGGTGCCTCTGTATAAAGACAAATGTACGGTGTTGTACACCGATACGGACAGCCTCATATACAACATTGAGTGTGAGGATGTGTATGATGATATAAAGCGCAACATTCATCGTTTCGATACTAGCGACTATCCTGCGGATAATGGGTATGATATACCGCTTGTCAACAAAAAAGTCCCGGGACTAATGAAAGACGAAAATAATGGTCGGATAATGACGGAATTTTTCGGGCTTAGAGCAAAAATGTATGCGGTGCGAGTTGATGGCAAAGACGATACAAAGAAAGTAAAAGGTGTTAAGAGTAACATCGTTGCAAGAACGATCTCGTTCGAGGATTACACGAAATGCTTAAACGAACCAGTCGAAATGACTCGCCAACAATCGTGCATAAGATCGAAGTTACATGAAGTGTACACCATGAACGAGACAAAAATTGCTCTAAGCCCGCACGATGACAAACGGTATATCATACCCGGAACCACAAAAACGTTACCGTGGGGGCATTTTAGGATACAGTCGTAGCATGTATTTTGTAATGTTTTATGAATAATCGACTCTATAAATAATTGTGTTGTAAATAATGAATTGGTTTATCAATTTTTTCAACTGAAGAAATAAAGAAAAACACCATCATAGTTTGCTATGTTACATTTTTCCCTACACCTTCCCGACACACGTTTGTGAGAAAGACAGGTTTCAAAGAGCCAGCAGGAGAAAGCTTGCTGAGTGGGAAAAGACATGCTACGCTGACGAGAATGGTCAACCCTTTGGAAGACAAAGGCCTCATTATCTGAAATGAGTAGAGAGAGAGAGAAGAATCATCAAATATAAAACATTCTTTATTGTTTGCTACAAATCAGATTTGCTTATCCAACTATTGTGGGTACTATCGAAGCCCAACCATTTTACAAACATTCGATTACCACGCTTCTTCAATACTTTTTCAATGAGATAAATATCAGGATGTTGAACTTTAAGTAGCTCCTGATCGTAGAAACCACCTGCAATGGGTTCATCGTCATAGTCCTTGAGATGAAATGTTACAGGTTTCGTGTTTTTCACTCTATATATGGTAAATATTTCCGTTGTCCAGTTCGGTGTGTAACCCTTTTCGAAAATACTCTTGAATTTACTGATTCTTACTTTATCGCCAATTTTGCATTTTGATGTCGATGACTTTTTCAATGGAGTCTTATGATAAACATGTTGTAGTAGCTGTTTCTCATTTTCAGCGTTGACATTTCTCGGTTTCATCTTAATCGTGCGGTGCACGGAATCATTATACTCGGCTACTAATTTATCAACTATATCGATCCACATATAATTACCACGAATACTAAATTGTACCCACATCTTATTTTTCAATGTACGATTAAAACGCTCGCAAATGGAAGCTTTTAAATTGCTATATGTTGAATACATGTGGATATTGTACGTTTTCATTAGGGTTTTAAAGTCACGATTATAAAACTCTTTTCCTTGATCCACGTGTAATTTCTGCGGTTTGCGTCCCTTTACGAGTATCGACTTCAGTGCGGTTGCTGCATCTTTACCATTCTTACTCCGCATCGGTACGGCCCAGGCGAATTTTGAGAAAGTATCGATGACGATTAGGAGAAATTTATGTTTGGAGTTATGATGTGCGTACGACGACATATCGACGAGATCAGCTTGCCAGGTCTCATCCAAACCACGGATGGCCACATGCCGACGCGGATAGTTTCGGCGAGCAGGTTTGTGCAGCTCCCGCACGAGAGCGTTCTTTTTCTCATTCATTTTCCAGTCTTTTTAGTCGTGCATCCAGTTCAGCAATGATGTGTGAATTGCGAATCACCAAGTCTTGTAGAGTTTTGAGATCTGCATCGAGCGTCCTCGCAATCTCTCTCATCGTAGCTTCTAATCCATTCACCAACAACAGGTTACTCTCATTTATTTCTTTACGTATGTTCTTAATGATTGTTCGAGATCTTTTATGTAAAGCACTTAGATTGATAGCATCGTCTTGTTCTTCCGGATTGGAGATATTACACAATCGTTTTTGCCCCAAGTCATAATGACCATCTGCGGTAGTTCTAAACCCAATCCCCGGTCTGCCTGGAGGACCTTGCTTATTGAGGACGATATTCTTTTTCAGTTGGCGTCCGAACACATCGACACTCATGTTGATAATGCGTGAAATTTCAAATGTTGGGTTAATAAATAATTTTGGCTTCGCGCAATTCCTCAACAATCGATACAATTTCAATTGAATGTGACGAATTTCCAGCTGCTTGTTATGCTAGAAGTAAGCGAAGACGATCCACTAGCTCATTGGGACTATCCCAATAAATGTAATCCAATTGGGTATTTTTTCTCGCCACCTTATACTTTGGCATACCCTTTCCCATGTGCTTGTGATGATCAACTATATTTGCGATATAAGTATCGAATTTGTGACCAACACTATGTCGTATAGCCTCACCAGGCTTGTAATATTTTTTGTGAGCATTCGTGGAGATAATGATTTTTTCATAGTTTTTCAAGTCATCCGGTGTCAGAGCTTCGACGTTGGGAACTTTTTGAAATAATAGCTCTGCTAATCCAACAGTTTTCGGATAGGTTGAATCTCGCACACGAATATTTTGAGAATCGAAGAATATAGGAGAAGCACCAATCATTAATTTGTTGTTCGCGAGGTTCCGTACACCATATAAGACATCTAAGCTTGTCTTTCTATTTGTACGTAATAACAGAAGATATTCACTGATTAAATCATCAACATTTTGGGTTGGTGAGTCATCATCATCGTCATATACCAGCTTAAAAGAGTCTTGTGTTTCACTCTTGAAAGAATCTTGTGTTTCATTCTTGAATTGGGGCTCGACACCATTCATCAAATATTCCACATCATTATCCATTACTTTTTCATCTTTAACTTCCATCTATACCACCTCGTTGTTTTTGTTTGACACTAATTGTTCCAATGGTCTCACTATAGGTTTAAAGACCTTTTGCATTCTCTGCTCATCGATGTCTCTTCCGATCTTGAGTATTCGATGCTTTCGTCTGATTGCATCGCTCGCCTTGGAGATTTCACGCAATGCATCTTTTTCCCTCAACAGCTGTTCGCTCTTCATGTTGTCGCTATCGGTGTGTACATGATACTGTCTTTCCGCAATCAATGACGGGTCATTTATCAAGCGTCAGGAAATAATCAAAACCTTGCCTATATCGACCCTCGTTAATATTGGTATCCTTATCGATTGTGATGAATGCATACTTGTCGGAATTCCAACATTTCGTGCACATGTTTTTAAAGCATGTATAAGACATATCCGTATTAACATGATCATTGTACACGTGCGTGAGATTCGTATCATCCTGCTTGAAAAGCACAACAAAATTCGCATTATCTCTCACGAGATGTTTGGGGATACGAGTGTATGTCTGACCAAGATAGAAACTGTCAACAATCTCATGTCTTCAGATGGAAAAGAAGGCTCTCACATTATCCTGTTTTTCACATGCTATATCATCAAAAATGAATATAGAGTTGGGTTGTGCGTCACTTGGTGCTATAACTTGCTCATGCTCATTGAATGGGTAATACTCAACGCCACTCACAGGTTCGAGTAATCGTTCGAGCAACTTATATTTTGGCTGTTTCAGAGACTTGGAATACAGATAAATATTCTCAAATCTCAAACCATTTGGGTGTATTATGAGAGTGAGCAGTGCATTCGTTTTCCCACAATTCGATGGACCACAAAAAACGGCGCGTATGCTATCCGGCAATATATTTCCACGGCGTTTTTGCCTCTTCATTCTTCCATCGTCGACAAATTTATCAAAATTTATTACGGGAAGCTCGCCTCCGATAGTTTGTTTCTTGGACGCCATCTCACACGCGACTAATGGAAAATCAATATAAAAAGGCATTTTATAGGGATTGTCCATCAGTCGAGTATTGTCCTTAGTCATGATCATTCATGGCAAGAGCGGTAAAGGTTTTGTCAACCAACTAATCAACAAACTCCCTGTTGAACTACATTTGCCTGGGTACCAGTATTGTGGGCCGGGTACAAAGCTGGCTAAGCGCCTTGCTCGTGGTGATCCGGGAATTAATCCGTTAGACACGGCTTGCAAACAACACGACATTGCATATTAAAAAAATCCAGATAACCTTGAAGCGAGACATTCAGCAGATAAAGTGTTGGCCGAACAAGCTTGGCACCGCGCTACCGCTAAAGACGCTAGCATCGGCGAGAAAGCAAGTGCTTGGAGTCTGTCAAATATTATGCAGACGAAGAGAAAATTTGGCATGGGGATGAAGGGAGCACGTAAGGGCGGCGTTTGTTTGAAAAAAATTATTCGTGCTGCGAAGAAAACGATGATTCAAAGTAATGATCCGCATACGGTTATTAAATCGGCTCTAAAGGGTGCTCGTGTAGCGGTAAAGACTGAAGGTGGTAAAGTGCGCGCACCGCGGGTCCTACCTATACCTCATAAAATTGGTGGTTTATTGCCGTTTCTGATACCTATATTTGCGGGTCTCAGCGCTGCTGGGGCTTTGTCGGGTGGTGCGGCTGGTATAGCCAAAGCTGTAAATGCTGCTCAAGCAGCTAAACGTGAATTGAATTAAAGTAAACGACATAATCGAACAATTGAAGCGATTGCTTTGGGTAGGGGGTTACATCTGAAACCGTATAAGCAAGGATTGGGTCTTCATATCAAGCCAAAAAACGTCAAGTAACGCTACCACACCGACCGTTGACCGACATCGACCTACTCAAATATGCAAGAGTCGTGAAGGTTCCACATTTCCGTGGCGTGTACATGCGGGATACATTACCAATGAGCGGGCCACTCAAATATGAATCAGCGATTGTGAACTTGGATGAAAATGTTGGCCCTGGCACACACTGGGTTGCCTACAAAAAGACTGGGTGGAAAGTCATGTACTTTGATAGTTTCGGCGATCTTCAACCATCATCTGAACTCATGAGATATTTTGGTGTAGGTAGTGTGAACTATAATTATAAGAGATATCAAGAATATGATACGATTGGATGCGGACATCTATGTCTCAAGTTTCTTTGTCAACAATTACGATACAAAGACAAATACATGTTATATATACGTGGAGTATAAGGCTGAGAGTTTAGTTGTCAAAGTACCAGCGTCATGGAAGATAGTTTAACATTGACCATATCTGGATCGTCATCCATACTCGAGGCGCAATACTTTCCCCCTATAGAACTCTCACCAAACAAAAATTATACTCTCGGTCTCGTGGAACTACTAACATTCAACTCTATTCCCAATATACACATTAACCACAACAAACTTTACGTGGGAGATGAGGTGTTGACAATACCTACAATACCTACGGGTAGCTATGAAATAGAGGATATTGATACATTTGCGCAAGCCGAGCTGTCACGAAAAAAACATCAAAATCAACATCAAACCTAATAATAATACTTTGCGCAGTGAAATCGAGTGTGATCATGGTGTAAATTTTGAGCCTGAAGATTCGATCGGACATCTACTGGGCTTCACAGCACGTAAATTGGAAGCGAATAAAAGGCACGAATCTGATCTTCCAGTAGCCATTCTCAAAGTGAACGCCCTACGGGTTGAGTGCAATATAACCGCTGGTGCCTATATTAACGGGCAAAAAGTGCACACTATTCATGAATTTTTCCCATCGGTCCCTCCAGGATATAAAATCATTGAGGTTCCATCACACGTCATTTATTTACCAATCACAAGCCGAACGATAGACACAATACAACTTCGAATAGTGGATCAGGACGGTGACTTGGTGAATTTCCGCGGTGAAGTACTCACAATACGGCTGCATATAAAATCATAATGGGTATAGTCTTTAATAGAGTCACTAATAACACTAAACAACCAAGGGTAAAAACAATCAGTCGTCGGCCTGCACCCAAAGTGCTCACACCTCAAAACGTGCTACTCTTGAAGAATTTGGGTCTGAAAGTGCGTGGGGACAGCGTGTAAAAAATTATCTATTTTATGCTTTGTGCATCTGCTGCGTGCAATGGAAGAAGAAATCGTAAACATTCAGGAGCCCGTAGTCTTTGAGGAATCCATAATACATTGTGAAATTCACGCTCATCAACCATATGCATCTTCGACCTTTAATAACAGCGATGAAATACATATTGCCATTCAAAATCAAGATCTATCCATCCTGCCAAGCAAAAGTTCCTTGCACATCTGTGGAAAATTATCTAAGCGTGATGGGATGCCAACCTCTGCCACAAGTCTCGTCAACAATGCCATCTGCCATTTGTTTGAAGAAGTGCGATATGAGTTGAATGCCATAGAAATCGATCGTAATAAGAATGTCGGTATTACGAGTGTAATTAAAGGATATTCGTCTCTTAGTCCAGTTAAGAGCTCTATGCTCGAGAACACGGGATGGCTCGATGTTGAAGAGACGAAGCAGATTGTTGATGTATCGGGAAATTTTGATGTGTGTATACCACTGAGCATGCTGCTTGGATTTGCCGAAGATTATCGGAAAATTGTGGTAAATGCCAAGCATGAGCTAATTCTTACGAGATCGAAGACTGATGATAATGCCATCATGCAAACAGCTCCCGAAGACTACAAACTCGTATTGCATAAAATCGAATGGCTTGTACCGTATGTAACAGTCTCAGATCAACGAAAAATTCAGCTATTGAAATTTTTCGCCAAAGATGCACCAATTTCCATGAGTTTTCGAACGTGGGAATTGTATGAATATCCACTACTCCCCGTCACCTCTAAGCATGTGTGGTCTGTCAAGACTTCCAATCAGTTGGAGAAACCACGATATGTCATTCTCGCGCTGCAGACGGGGCGAAAAATATGAAAGAGAGGAATGCGAGCCACTTTGATCATTGCAACATCAGCGATGTCAAGCTATACCTTAACTCCCAATGCTATCCATATGGAAATCTAAACCTAAATATCAATCAAAATCAGTATGCTTTACTCTACGAGATGTATACAAACTTTCAATTCACCTATCACAACAAAGAAGCTGAACCATGGCTAAATAAGACGGAATTCTTAGAAAAAGCCCCACTCGCCATCATTGACTGCTCAAAGCAAAATGATTCTCTTAAGGCCGGCTCCGTGGATGTGCGTCTCGAATTTGAATTGAAAACGAATATTCCGCCGAAAACTGCTGCATTCTGTTTAATCCTCCATGATCGTATTGTCGAATACAATCCGATTAGTGGTGCGGTTAAAAAATTGGTATAAATCTTGTCAACTGCCTGCGGACTCTTCAGTCAATATGGAGCTCGTCGTCGATGTGCAGGGGTTGAAGAGACCCATCAACGATTTTGTCTTGAAGGAGATTTCCATCGTCAGACTCCACGACAAGAAGGCTGAACCGCTGACGTTTTTCTTCAACGCACCATCTGCATGGGACTCGTTACCAGACAAATACAAAAAGACAAACAAATGGTTGGAACGCAATTTTCATGGATTACGATGGGATCACGGTGATATACCATACGAGGCAGCTAGAACGATAATTCGAACCATCTTGCAAGGAGCTCCTACCATCTACGTGAAGGGATTCGAAAAATGCTCATGGATTTCAAGATTTACGGATCCTGCAACCAAAATTGTTGACTTGGAGACCCTGGACTGTCCCTCGCTGCAGAAATTGTCAAACATCTCCGACTTTGAATGTCCCCATCATTTCTTCAATATGAAATACAATTGCGCCAATGCGAATGTAAAATCGCTGAAAATCTGGCTGAGTGTATACGAAGCGCTGCGAGAGCGGAGGATTTGAAAAACATTTTTAAATAAAAAACATTTTGATATATATCTTTTTCGATTGTATTTATTCTTACATCCAACAGCAACGTGGAACATTTTTATATTCAATGAAAGCTATCCTTTATACATTGTTGTGAGCATGTTGAAAACTCAACGATGTTAGCGACCGATGATCCCATTGAACTCATCATTTCCCACCAGCACAATGGTGTGCTCACTGTTTATTGAACGCGATGCTGCTGTATTGTCCGCCATAATAGTTCATGTATAGTTCATGTATAGTTCGTCATTGCGCGCCATTTGCAATATATTCTCAAACATCTTTGGACCGTGACTGAAGGCCTTCATGAGCCGTGCTGGTGAGAAGACGGCGAACTCGTCCATGATGTCCACTACGTAACGCTTTGCTAATTTGCTATGGGCAGCCCTCATGTCGGAGATTGGATAACACGATGGAACCTTGAGACAGCTTCTTGGTTGGGAAGAATTCCGCCGTTTTGCTGACAATGAGAAATCCATTTTTCATCGACGAAACAACTTTAAATGTTTCGAGGAACGTTTATTTTTTCTCACGAATAGTATTGTCTCCCTCACAACACGTTTTACAATTCCGTTGCGGAGGTGGGGGGCCATCAATATGATCCAACATCTTAGGTGTATTGTAATGCTTCATGCATGGAAGATATGATAATATTTCACTGTCGTTTCGATGATGTTCCGGCAAACGATCCCACAGCATACCAATGTGTCGACTCCAATATTTTATGAGCAAGGTCTTTGGAACGTGTTCGAGCTCATTCTTCGTCAAGTCCCACGGGTTCTTGGCTGGGTGCACTGCATACATACTCGCACATGCAAACATCTCGACGTTATCTTTCGGAATGAATACAAGACCGAATGCAATGTAATTTTATAAGGGCCTCCGTTACTATAGCTGCATAAAAAGTTGATCGGTAAAGTCTCATTTGACAACTAGCAGTAAAATTGCATTAAGTTGCCGAGAGTGTATCATAGACGCTGGCTTTCACATGCATATCCACATGTTTGAGAGAAATTTTCCTCCATTGTCTGGAAACGATTCACCTGTATCAATAACGCTCCCTTAGAAAATTGTCGCATCATCTACAACGTCCCCTGGCTGCCGGTGCCCCCTTGACCCGCGCCTACAACCGTTATCTCCTCTCCGTGGACTCCCGTGTTTTTGGGCATTCTCTTCCCCGCGTGACGTCACTCGCCAACCTCTCCGCGAGCCGCAAATCCCCCTCCCCCAATTCCCCAAACGGGCCCTAGATCTTCGCGCGACAGCCAGACACCTCCCTCCCCTTGCTATAGGCTCCTCACCCCCTCCCCTTCGCCGCATACTCCGCGCCACACACTTCCCCCACCACATGATCAAACCCCTCCCCTTGCCCCCCGTCCCGGACTCCCCCGTCCCCGCACCCCCCTCGCCACCACTTTGTCCAGAACTCCCCTAGTTCTACTACTGTTACTGGCCGCGATCGGCGGTGGACGGCCTGCTGCCCATCTCCCAGCGAGAGATGCAACCCCATCCGTGGGCCGCAAATCTTGGGCCCGGGATCAGGAGCCCGCAAAGGGGGCACGTTACCTTCCCCTTCCGCCGGAAACGTTCCTCAATTAATTTGTCCATGCATGCCCCCATTCCCGAGCATTTCTCCCTTTTGCTACACACCGGGCATGGATTGCGGGGGAGGGTGATGGCGACACTCCCGAGCCGCATTTCTGTTCCGTGGTCGGTCCTTTTCCATCCGGCTGTCACGTTCCCCTGACGTGCGGCAGGATCGATCACCTGGGTTCGGGGGGTGCTGTCGCGCCCCGAAGCCGCAGGACGCGTGACACGTGGACTCGGGTTCGCCTAGACCCTGGTGACCGTTCTCGAGGGATCCGGGGTTGCGACGGACCGCGTCAGAGGCAGCGTTAGAACCGGGGGGGGGGGGGGGCGCACTCGGCGTCGGGAACGGCGAGACGCGTGCCGAGTTTGACGTGGCGCTCCACCCCCGCACTGCACCCGAATCGCATCACCTATCGTCGGAAAGCGAGGGAGCTTTCGTAGGAATGCTCCCTGTTGTCTTCATCCGGCTCCTCGCAGATCGCGCACCACGGTGGTAGTCCGTTTGCGGCGCGTGCGATATTGAAATCCACAATGCACGTGCACAGGTCGGGACATTTCTCCACATCTCGTGCGCACTCTTCGCGACGCACGTAGCGCGAGATGACGCGATCTATGTTCATTTTAGTCACTTCGGGTCTCGACGTTGAAGCCATGGTAGTTGAAGGAGGACTAACGACTGCTCCTCGATAAAGCGGACACTCCTCCACTTCCCCCTTTTGTGTTCCCTCTCCTTCCGATTTTTTTATGTTGAAGGAGGCTCTGGTTAACGCTTTGTGAGAAACAGGGCAAGGGAGGGGGATCCTCTCTTACTGGGCTTGAAGTGTTGATCGGCAGACTCGGTGTCAAATTCTTCACGGCTCGACTCGTATACGACGTTAACTGGACGCTCGAGCGGGCGCTCCCCTGCTGGACGCGAGTTCTTTCTTCGTGAGCATAAACCTTTCGTCCAATCCGCTCGCTGAAATTGAGTTGGTGTTTGTAGCTCGTAGTAGATTCCAGCGTTATCTTCGAGTCTGTTGTATGGGTTCTTCGGTGTTGAGTCAGCCGCTCCACGGCCCACGAAGAGAAGGACGCAGATAATCGCAGTCAGCATTTTGCTGTTGATACGCACATAGTTGCAACCTAACTACATGTAAGCTAACTTGAACTTATCAACGTGCTTCGCGAATCGTTCGCCAGTTTTCGTCTCGAGGACGACATTATTTCTATCGGTAATTGATATTATCTTATAGAGACCGTGATATTGAGCATCAAATGTTCCTTTCCGAGGTTCTTTTAAAACGTATGCTTGATCCCTGACCTTCCCTTCAAAAGGGCGGCATTTACGATCGTAGTTCTGCTTGGAGCGTTCTTTAGCTCTATTCAGGGATTCCCCGGCCATCTCTCGGACTTCATTTTGTCGCTTTATGAGCTCAACGAGGAACGAACCACTTGTGGCCAGCCGATTTTCGGTTGAGAATTCACTCGGCTATCGGGCCGTTTTTCCGAACACGATCTCGTGCGGAGTGAAATTCGTTGACTCGTGTACGCTGGTGTTGTAGGAAAATTCGGCAAAGGGTAATGAACGGTCCCAGTCATCGTATTTATCCGCGTAGTGCTTGATGTACTCGGTTGGAACGATATGACTTCGCTCCAACGCACTATTGCCTCTGCAACGGTGGTGGCCTTTAAATCGGGAATCGGTTCAGCGGGGCAGTACTTTGATAAGTTATTCTTATCGTTAGTATATGCCTATTCCCATGAGGCGACATAGGCAATGGACCGACGGTATCAAGGAATATCTTATCGAACGTGTCTGCTGGGGTGTCCGTTAAGAGCATCGGTTCGAGAGGCTTTGCTCGAACGAGTTTCTGCTCCTGACTCCCTCAAATCGTCTCCCTCAAATCTGGGGGAGGGACCTGGGTCCTCCCATAGCCGAGTGCGACACTTATCCCCTTATTCTCGAAAAGAGAATGGATAAGGGGTAGGAGCTTGTCGGGGGCAAGTTCGTCCGTGAAATCGCCATGACGGGATATGCGGAATGATGTCACATTCAATCGCCTCATTTCCCGTTCAAGAGTATTCAGACCGTCCCGCATTTTATCGAGACTTGTGTCGTCATAATACCGGGCTTTGATTGCGACACTAAAAATTCGGTGTTGTTCATACTGCGTCACCGCAATTTGTCCAACCGCCAAATTTTTCTCCCGTCTGGATTCCGAGCCGAGTAATTCCAGATCCGATAATAATTTACCTATCGGGGAAGTCAACTCGCCGTCAGCAGAGATGAAGTGTACATAATTATCCCTCCGGCATGTGAGGTTTTCACGGTCCCCAACAATTTCCGAGTTTGTTTTACTGGGGTTGGGATTCAATTGCGAATTTGGTACGTCGGATTCACCCGACGCGGCATCATAATAGGGTTCGGCTAACTCTTTGCGAGGCTACAGCTCACCAAGTGGAGATAGGGCCTTCGCCAGCGAGCGACTTTGTTTTGGAGACATGATTGTATACCTCTCCTTGTCCCACTCGGGTGACAGCCTCGCAGTCGCCTCGTGGCTAGTCGGGTAAAATTCGATGCGAGGCCTCAATGACGGTTGTACGCCTAGAGGAGAGAGATGGGATAAGGCGCTCGAGCGGAGTTTGCTGCCCGTCCCTTCCGAAAGCGTCGAGACTGCAATCGACGCTCCATGCTCTTCGCTTTCGTCGTCTGCTTCGCTGTCTCGCTCGCTCCCGCGTGAATAACGGGGCCCTACAGAGCTAACTCTTCGCAAGAGTTCGTCTTCTGTGATCTGTTGCCGCCGCTCAGATCATTTTTTAGCCGGTTGCGAAGTACATGATCGTCTCTATCTATGATAGGGTCCAAGTCATTAAGTATCTCACGGGTCGTTTTATCGACCTCCTCGCCATCCGAAAGGTGTCTGGGCAAGGATATCTCAACAACATCAGTGGTTTACTCCTGATTCTCGTAAAATTTCTCTTCGAGTTGTTTCAACGACTCGTCGAATTTCCCGAAGGTGCGTTGTAACTCTTCGCGAATTGATTGATTTACATCGGGGACGATCTCTTCCAAGTCCAAGTCATTAAGTACCTCACGGGTCGTTTCATCGATCTCCTCGCCATCCGAAAAGTGTCTGGGAAAGGATATCTCAACAACATCAGTGGATTGCTCCTGATTCTCGTAAAATTTCTCTTCGAGTTGTTTCAACGACTCGTCGAATTTCCCGAAGGTGCGTTGTAACTCTTCGCGAATTGATTGATTTACATCGAGGATGATCTCTTCCACTGGTGTGCTATCCTCCGTTTCGGTAAGAAGGCGATCGACCGAAACAATTGTCTCTTTATGACCTACAGATCTTGTAGTGAGTCCGGCGTCTAAGGGTACTGGAGGTGGGCAAAGTGTCTTATCGGCCAGCTGTGCAGGCCGTTTAAGAATTTTTCGTTTCGAAGGAAGGAGACGGGCAGGGAGCATGCTGCGGTTGAGCCGCTGTATCGGCCGCCGTTCCTCCCCCGAACTCGTCCCGGAAGACTCTACATAGTTCGGCCCCGCCCGTACCGCGTTCAAGTCAGCTGTTCGTTGACGCGTACGCAAGGCTACGGGGCTCCGAGCAGTAGGGTCGGGGTGTCTCGGATTTCTTTGCCCTACGTGAGGTTCATTCGGCGCGGAGTGCAACCGAGGTCTCCTGTTATCTATAGGGAGTACCAAAGGTGGGCGATCCGTTTCCTCCGACTCGCTAGATTCCGATGATAGTGGATTTATAGAGTTCCGGGAAAGAGCGTCTGCATTAATATTCAGCTTTCCGGGTTTATAAATAAACTCGTAGTCGTAATTTTGGAGGCTCAGTCTCCACCGTACTAATATTTTGCCTGGATCGCTCATAGAGCCAATCCATTTAAGTGCCTCGTGGTCGGAGACAAGTTTGAATTTTCGCCCATATAAATACGACTGATAATGCTCCAAAGCCTTCATTATAGCGAGACACTCCTTCTCTGTCGTGCCATAGTTTACCTCGGCGGGTAGGAGTATGCGGGAAAAATAGGCTATTGGGAAGTCAAAGCCATCGTGCTCTTGACTTAACACTGCCCCGACCGCATAGTCCGACGCGTCCGTGGTAAGCTTGAATGGTTGGTTAAAATCAGGGAATTTAAGTATGGGTTCCGTGCATAGGGCCTTACGTAGATCTCTGAAACTCCGCCGCTGTGCATTTCCCCACTCGAACTGCCTACCCTTTTTTAAGAGGTCGGACAGCGGCTTGGCACGACGGAAGAAATTCTCGATGAATCTCCGGTACTATCCCGCGAGTCCGAGGAACTGCTGGATAATTTTCGCCGTTTTCGGCGTCGGGAAGCGCCTTACAGCCTCGAGCTTGCGGGGATCGGGCCGCAGACCGTCCCGCCGAATGATATGTCCGAGGTAGCATACCTGTCTTTTGAGGAATTCGAACTTGTCGGATTCTAGTACGAGATTTGCATCCCGAACCCGCGACATTAGTCGACGAATCTTTACGCCTTGTTCTTCCAACGATCGAGCGTATACAACGATGTCGTCAAGGTAACCGAATAACTCGGCGCCTTGAAGACCTCGAAGTACACTATCTCGTGGATCCGTACGGATTTTTGGAAACCACTCGCCAGGTCGAAAGTTGAGAAGTACGGAGTCTCACCCAACTGGTCCAATATATCGAATATATTAGGCAGTGGATAGGCATCAGATATGGTTTTCTCATTCAATTCCCGGACATCTATCACCATACGCATCCTCGGCCGACCTTGGGAGTCGGGTTTCTTGGGTACAATCCACACTGGGGAATTATACGGGGATTGCGATGGTGCGATTACTCCATTCTCGAGTTTCCTGCCGATTTGAGTTTCGACTTCTTCTCGATGTATGAACGGGAATCTGTATTGGCGAGTGTTCACTGGCAAGTCATTTTCTGTTGGTATTCGATGTCTGATAAGGTTCGTACAAGGCAAACTATCGGCGAGTAACTTAAATCGGTTGGGGTCTTCTTCCACGATTCTACGGACGTGAGCAGGCTCGAGGTAGTTCAACCCGTCCAAGCGCAACGCTTCCATCACCGCTTTCACTCGATATTGGGGCGGCAACGCTTCATGGTCTGACGAATCGCTGTCCTTGCTTGTGCCCGCATGGTAAAATTCAAAGGGCAATATTTCCTGTGGCGTAACTTCGATGTTTACGTCGCGAGGTTTATGGCGAGGACATGACATATCCCATTCTTTTGCGATACGCGAGCGTTACCTATGTACAACCCGGGCTCGGTTTTTATTCGCGGCAAATAACCTTCCAAAAAATCCGGATTTGTTACCGCAACAGGCAAGGGTTTCCGCGTTCGGGCTTTGATGGTAAACATTTTCTTTCTAGGCACGGGAGGCTTTCTGTCTGCGTTAGTTCGCGGCGAATCATTTGTCAAGAACGATCTTGACCGAATAGGGTCGCTCATCATTACGAGAGCATTATGATGGGATGACACTTCGGCACTGGAAGACTCCGGCTCGCCGTGTCCGAACGACAAGCCCCCTTCGAGTTTGAATGCTCTGAGCTCTGCGGATTCGGGCCACGTCGGTCGCCGACGGGCGGGGGTGTTGACCGCTTATCGCGAGAATATCTTCGAGTGGCAGACCAAGGGCAACACCTGCACTCACCTGTATAGATGCAGCAATGTGGTTGCAGCCACCCCCTTTTCGATATTGTACAGCGGTCCGCTCATTCCAAGGACAACGTTTTACAATACGTTTTACAATTACGTTACTTACAATATGCAACGAGTTGGGGTTAGGCGGCTCGATTTTTGCTTGGAAACATTTATCAGCGGTATGCCCGATTTTTTTGCAAATTTGGCATTGAGGACCGGCCGACTGACGTCGCCAGTCTGTTGCGAAGTTTGTGAACCTGCCTTGCGAATTGCATTTATCGGCCGTGTGTCCTGGATTTTTGCACAATTGGCAATTTATGGAGCGGGAATTCTGATTGGCATAACACCGATCTGCCGTGTGACTGGGTTTTTTACAGATTTGACAAGAGACAGAGCTTTGCTCATTTGATACTTTTCGGCATTCATTGCCACTGTGGCCTTGATTTTTGCAGATTTGGCAAGTGAGGGACCCCAATCGACAAGCTTCAGTTGAATGATTGTCCTTTTTGCAAATACTGCATAATTTAACTGCTTGTGTTGGAACGGGTTTTTCGAGTTTAGCGGTGTTTGTTTGCAATTCTTTCCGCGTATTAACCCCGCGCTCGATTTTTATCGCGTGTTCGATCACGTCTTCAATTAGGTCGCACTGAGGGAGTCGTTGTTCAATTTCCCCTTTTAAACCCCGTTTAAAACACGTTAGGCAATAATCGCTCACCATGGTCTTGAAAGTGGGGTCGTCTGTGCAATTGTTAACTAATTTTCGCGCCTCAAGTATGTTGCCTTTTCCTTAATTTTTGAAATGAAATCTATGACACTTTCGTTGTCCGTCTGGAAAATTTTACCGAGTTCTCCTAACAATTGCATTTCGGATTTGTTTGGTGTATATATTTTTTTAAGGAATTTTGTGAGTTCTTCTATTGTTTCGAATTTTGTCCCATGTATCGCTTCTCTAGCTTGATCTTTTAATTTGTTTCTAGCTAATTTGGCTAAATATTTTTCAGCTTCGGGAGGAAGCATATCTTATGCGTCTTCGCATCCCGTGATAAATTCTAACAAAGGGATATTTTTTCCATCGAATTCGGGAACGCAACTTATTACATCTTTTAGGGAGATTAACTGATTTGTTCCTAACGTCGTCATTGTTACTGTGTTTTTTATTTCGGTTTTACGAGGTAAGTTTAATGTTTTTATTGATCTTTTTGGAATAGATTCGAAACCAGACAATAATTTTACGTTGGAACTTCTCAGTGAATATCCTGATTGCTCAGCTGGGTCTTCAGTAATATTTAAATTTAATGAGCTAGTTGATTCGTCGTCAGACATTGGGTTAATCAACACATTTCCTTTTTATAATCCCGGACGAGCCCCCAAAAATTAATATGTCACAACCGGAAGGGATGAGAGCATAAAACTTTTTCGTTTCCCTCCTTTTTGCCTACGCCAAGCGCAATAGCACGGGATGAGGGTAAAAGGAGAATGTGTGAAACGGGTGTTCTAGGTCTCGAGTGCCTAGATGGTTGTTACGTACCGAACGGTACCCCGGCTTTCCCGAGTGAAATATTATTTTGTGGGCTGCTCTGCTCGTCCCATACGGGCTCGAGTTCTCTGGGAGGATAAAGGGGAGGATGCCAGAATACTTTGGTGCTTCCGATTATAACATGGTTTATTTATTAATAATAGCCGACTTACAATGTTGTTGACGCCTGAATGAGTAAACACACACACCACACACATACACACTCACTAATTTTAACAATATAGAACTGGTTAACTCGATACAAAGTAATTTAACGGCGCGGCTCGTGTTATGTTTTCAATTTGAAAGAATGAAATTAGATGTAATAATGAATGCGTCTCTATCGCGGCGGTGTCGACTGCGCTCAAGTCTGACAATCCTGTGCAACCACCTTTTGCACCGGGTTCACTAGGGGATACTATCCACCTCCCAAATGCAAGGGAATTATGGTTGCCGCGGAACGCTTTGTGCGTGAGTAGGAATCCGAACCCAGGGAACAACCCCGTAGACGCGGTACTCGCGAGACCGTTTTAACGACCGAAGACTGACGGACGCGAACCCGTGAAGACGCGGGAGTCAAGGATCGCGACTTGCTTTCGACCGGAGTTGTACCCCAACACCAGGTTACTTCCGTGGCTAGATGGGAACTAAAAATATTCACCGCCACCGGACCGATGTTAGCTCGGTAGCTATCACTCCGGTGGGGGTTTTTGACAACGTCCACGGAAAGTTGGTCGCTCCCGAAGTGGTCGCTCCGGTCGGGGTTTTTGACAACGTCCACGGAAAGTTGGTCGCTCCCGAAGTGGTCGCTCCGGTGGGGGTTTTTGACAACGTCCACGGAAAGTCGCTCGCTCCCGAAGTCCCACGGTCGAACTCCGCGGATCAGGCGATGCTCGATCAGCGGAATTCGATCGGGTACATCCGGTCTCACTATCGGCGTTTCCACACCCGACACCGCACAGAGACATGAGGCGACTAAGTCGTCGGTCAAATAATGAAAGCTAAACCCGTTAATAAAAACCCAATTATTGATATTACTAAACAAAACATTAAAAAGTTACGGAGACGTGACATGGTCAAGAGTTATGTGAGTGATTGCGACAGATGTAGTTAGCGTTTACAAATTTTCGTTTATTACCGAGTGCCGTCCACATGGCCGGTCGGAAACATGGGAAGAATACAGTTCGGCGGATTAAGTAAATGATGCAAATAATGGTGCAGTTAGCTTACGTTTGCTGAATGACGGTCCTTCGGACTTGGGTGAAAGGGCCTTTGCTCTCGGCCTGTTACGCTCGCTTGTACAATGTCGGTCGATGGGCCGCACACACGCTGTGTTTACAATGGTGCCGCAGATGGGTCAGAGGGTCACTGCGGGTGTGTGAAGAGCGCGGAGAAGATTCACAAAGCTTTTCGAAGTAAATAGATATGCAAATGGATGATCGAAAAACAGAGTTGGATTGTTACATGCGGAATAGAGTTACGAATCGCGATACAAGGTTGGAGTCGATAGAAGAGATCTTTCTGGTTCGGATGATGATGCTGAACTGATTTTTCCTTTAATCCTCTGGACCTTCCTGCTCCAGATTTCCCTTCTTGGGTGGAGTAGGAGAAAAAAAGGGGGTTTTCGTTTTTGACTCTTCTAACCAATCGGAGCGGTCGACGTGGGAGACAGTTCTTTGCATCTGGGAGTCTAGGCGCATGAAATTAATTACAAGGCGACCAATCGGAATGAAGCTATTCCGAGCGAGTTTTCATGGAAAAAAGCGCATGAGATCGTGTTTGTTTATCTAAAGTCTAGGGCCCGGCGCCGAGTCGCCCCGCGATAGTGCAGCTGCTATGCGCCTCATAGCCCTTCCATGTGCATTTTATTTTTCGTCGCGGCCCGGTTTTATGACCGAGTCGAGTGAACTTTTTCGGCGGTCTTGGTCTATCCTTGGTTCCCACACGGATTTAAGAATCGGAGCTCAGCTATGCCTTCGCGGCGGGTGAACTCTGGGTCATCTGGCTTGCAGTATGATATTTTTTTGTTTTACGACTTTTCCGAGAAAGCGTGCCTAAGACTATGTTCTCGTTGAATTCGAGCGGGTAAGGAGGGTCGTACGAAAGTACGCCCGACGCTCGCTTATTATCGATAGGTTACATTGCAGCTGGGGTATATCTAAGCTTAAGAAGATACAAGAATGTGTCGAAAAATGTGAATGCCATATTCGTTTAATGGTTATTCACGATTTCCATGGGAAATCGCTCAGGCCAGCGTTCTCGCCGGATTAGGACAAAGTAGGAGAGAGAAAACGCAATATTTTTATGCGCTTTGCTCGCGACGTTACACTGATGATAATGCCACCATGCAAATAGCTCCCGAAGACTACAAACTCGTATTGCATAAAATCGAATGGCTTGTACCGTATGTAACAGTCTCAAATCAACGAAAAATTCAGCTATTGAAATTTCTCGCCAAAGACGCACCAATTTCCATGAGTTTTCAAACGTGGGAATTGTATGAATATCCACTACTCCCCGCCACCTCTAAGCATGTGTCGTCTGTCAAGACTTCCAATCAGTTCGGGAAACCACGATATGTCATTCTCGCGATGCAAACGGGGCGAAAAATATGAAAGAGAGGATGCGAGCAACTTTGATCATTGCAACATCAGCGACGTCAAGCTATACCTAAACTCCCAATGGTATCCATATGGAAATCTAAACCTAAATATCAATCAAAATCAGTAAACTTTACTCTACGAGATGTATACAAACTTCCAATTCAGCTATCACAACAAAGAAGCCGAACTATGGCTAAATAATATAGAATTCTTAGAAAAAGCCCCCCTCGGCACCATTGACTGCTCAAAGCAAAATGATTCTCTTTAGGCCGACCCCGTGGATATGTGTCTCAAATTTGAATTGAAAACGAATATTCCGCCGAAAACTGAGGGCATTCTGTTTAGTCCTTCATGGTCGTATTGTCGAATACAATACGATCAGTGGTGCGGTGAAAAAATTCGTATAAATATTGTCAACTGTCTGCGGACTCTTCAGTCAATATGGAGTTTTCTTCAACGCACCATCTGCATGGGACTCGTTACCAGACAAACACAAAAAGACAAATGGTTGGAATGCAATTTTCACGGATTACGATGGGATCACCATGGTATACCATACGAGGCAGCTAGAACGATAGTTCGGACCATCTTGCAAGGAGCTCCTACCATCTACGCGAAGGGATTCGGAAAGTGCGCATGGATATCAAGATACACAGATCCTATAATCGAAATTGTTGACTTGGAGATCCTGGACTGTCCCTCGCTGCAGAAATTGCCGAAAATCTGAGACTTTGAATGACCCCATCATTTCACGCCGCGATTCTTTATACAGGAGGATGGGCTTTAGCAGACGACGTTTTAACTTTGTTCTGATATTCCGCGAAAACGCGACAACAAATCGAAAGTCTAATGACAGATTAGCAATGTAATGTGATTTTATCCTATCGATTTTGTTCGGTCTATTTTCCGATTTGTCCACTCAATCTCGGGATCTCATAATTTACTGCCGAATTTTCGGGTGACTTTTTACCCCAAAAATTCTTCCACACTCGTCCATTGTCTTTCATTGAATAAAATAAAGTCGTTGGTTCATGTCGTAAACATAACACATACGCCGTTTTGTGAATTGCGCGATTATTAACTCTTAAGGGTGGAGAAATCGTTACCGAGGAAAACCGAACGAACGAACGAATAGAGTCGTCTGCTTACAAAAAGCACTTTCACATTCCGCGACTTGGACGATTACTCTGTGACACGATTACTAACCCTAAGGGTAGGAAAAGTGTTTAAGAGGAAAGAAAAAGAAAGGGAACCTGAAAGGAGCCAAAATTATTAAATCAGAAAAATAGGAGGAAGCGCTAAAAAGAAAGAAAAATAATTCATTTATAAAACTTCGCACGATTATTGGTTGAAGGGAGAGGGAGCACGAGAGGAATACTAGGGAAAAGCATACAAAAAGATAATTAATTAGGTAAAAATAGGGAACCTCTCGCGAATACAGACCCGCGGATCAAGAAAAACGAAGTTAATTAAAAGGAATTATTATATAATTAGTTAGTGGCAAAAGGGAGCAATTTATTGAAATTTAAATAGACAAATAGTATCAGGAGAGTATAAAGGGCTAGGAGGTAACAGGAGGTGCCAATCATCATAATCCAATTATAAAGGGCAAGAAATAAACAAAAAAAACGGACTCGGGCGAGCGACATCAGAAGGCACGCGTACGCCACATTGTAAACAAAGGGCGGGCAGCGACCGTGACGAGTCAGCGCGCCACGATCTACCGCGTCACGATCCATCGCGCCTCGAGAATCGGTAAGGAAGGGGTTACGGTTACCGACGCATGGTAATCGATACCGGCCGCGCTCGAGAACGTTACCACTCGGGTAACTCCGCGAATCTTTATCGGCCGACGCCTTAGTTAAGGGACGAATCACACGAAAACAATACAAACAACACATTACACTCATACACGGCGCTAAATAACATTGTATCGCATCCATAAAATTGAATAAACCATTTTTTATTGTAAATTACCACCAAAATACCTGAGTCTCAATTAATTTATTCCCTGATCGAGTCTCGAACAAACAAATATATTGTAACGATATTCCGACCGGTTACATTTGGCACCCGAACAGGGACTCGATCAAAATAAAGAAAGGCTCATAAAAAGGTGGTAATAAATTTTTTTTTTAACAAAATGGAACCGCCAAACAACGAAAACTCCCTACATTGGGAATCAACAACAGCAGACGGGTTATTAGAAGAGGCCCGTCAACGAGATCGGCGAAATTTTGGCCGATTATCGGCAATAGGACCCAGGCAGGAAGAAAGGCCAAATGAAGAAACATTCGACATTAGTCGAAGCACCGTCGATCTAGATGTGAACGGAAATGAGCACAGCGAGCTCACTAAGACCCTCATAAGGGCCATGAATAAAATCCGCAACGAACAAAGGATAGAACGCATCACCACCAAAGCGGAGATTAAACAGCAAGATGATCGATGCGTGGTGAGGTCATGGCAGCTACAGGAAGAAACAAATAAAAAAGTAGCCAATGAAATTAACAAAATTGAATAACGAGCTGAACAGAAGCTCGTAATTGCCCAGAAGATAATCGAAAGAACCCAAGAGCAGATCCGAAAGGAAAGTCAAGAGAAACAGGATGATTTTGACACCCGAGTGGAAGACATCAGGAGGACGATATCCAACCTCCTTTACTCATCAAAAGACGTGGGAGAAGTCGTCACAGACCATTCAAAGCGAATTGAGGAGTACGAAAAAAACATACGAGCCCAAACATCGGCAACCCTGTGCAACACTACGTGGGGAACGGAGCTCAACGTTAGCCAGGCCTACGTTGCCAAACAAAAACCGCCCACATACAATGGCGACGGCAGAGAAAGGCCGATCCGATTTTTAAAGGATTTTGTAGAATTCTGGAAAATCACCGGAAACACTGACCTCCACTATCTCATCAGCCAATCACTTCAAGGAACTGCAAAGGATTGGTGGAGGATTGTCGAAGACAGAGTCCAGAACATTGAAGACTTCAAGGAAAAATTCCGGGCACGTTACTGGAGTCAAGAAATCCACGATAAAATTCGCAGAAACCTGGAATTCGGGGCGTACGAGTGGGATGGACATCGAACAACGAGAGCAGAATATGCAACCCAAATCTTCGGGAATGCCAAGGATCTCAGCCAAGGCCCAGAGGAAGAAATGATCATCCGGAAATTGGCAAACCATTTTGACGAATCGATCAGGATGGCGGTACGTGTCAGCGGAAGAAAGACGATCGATTCCTTCCTGGAACTACTGGAAAGTATGGACGGCGCTGGGCCGCTAAATGCCCAAAGATCTATGCCTCGTCGACAGGAGCCCGTCATTCCTAAGTGGCAGCCAAACAACCCGTGGAAGAACAACAGATTCGGGACATTCGGGGCACCATACTCACAGGAAACATACCAGCGAGGAAAACCTGAGCATCCACGGTGGCAAGGACCACAACCGTCCCGGCAAGATCAACAACAGTGGGGAAAAAGATGGGGGAACGAAGGGAGAAATTTCAACCTCACACCACCCCATTCCAGAGCCAACAACCGTGGCAGCAAGGATACGAAAATAGCAGGACTCACCTTAACTCTGCTGCAGCTTCATGGAATCCAGGCAATCCCGGGGGACCAATGGGGAGGAATATGCCCCCGAGAGAGCAACCGGAAGCACCAACCAATAGTAGGCAGAATGGAAAATCAGCAGAACAAGCACAGAACCAGGGAAACTGCTGAACGTTGCGCCCGAAACGATGGCAATCAGCAAAGAGATTGAACCATCACGAGGCGCAACAGAAGAGGAAGAAATCCGAGAAGCAATGGAAGAAGCAATCTCCCGTATGAAGCGAAACAAAAAAAAGAAGGAAAAAAAGAAGGAGAAGAGCAAGCCTGTCGATCCTCCATGCCGACTAGGAATTATCACTACCACTGACAATGAACAAATTGGGGTATTGAAAAAGCAAAAAAACAAACCAAGAGAAGAGACAAAAATTGACCATCAACCACCCTGGGAAATTGAAACAACTAAAGAAATAAAAACGGAATTACAAAAAAGCCAAGTCGAAATGGAACACGTGGCAACCGAGAAGAGTATCCCGGTAAGAAACAAGACAGCGAGGAAGAAAACAGACAAAAAAATATATACCAGCAGCATCTATGAAGGACCACGGGAATTTCTCATGGAGGACCCCGGAAAAGGAAGCCTCGTACAGAAAATACATCCACGATGCCCGACACTACCCATGAAGATAGAAGGAATCACCGTAGAGACCCTCATCGACAGTGGAAGCGAGGTATCAGCAATATCCGAGGACTTTTTTCAACGTTACAAAAACGCATTAGACAATTGTCCAAATATCCCGGTCACCGGCACCGAAGCCATCGAGGCATTCGGCGGGAAGTCAGGACGAATAAAGAAACAAATAATGATCGACGCAGAGCTCTACAAAGCCAGAGGAGCGCTGCAGTTACTCATCATTCCGAAAATGAGCAAAAAATTAGGTATCGATGGGATGGGAGAACTTCAGGTGGAAGTAGATGCAAACCAAGGAGTCATCCGCGTACAGAACAAGATCGTCGCCGAATTAGATGAGGGAAGATGGAATTGGCAGCGAGAAAGACCCGACACGAAACAACAAATACGCGTAGCAGCGATAGAAAATCACACGGACAATGAGCTCACCAAAGAAGAAGTCGACCAGAAAGTAAGGGAATGCCCAAATCTGCCAGCTAATGTCGGAAACAGCTTTTAAAGACTCATCAGTGACTACAGGCATATTTTGACCCGAAAACCGGACCGCATGGAAGTCTACACTCACAAATTAGTACTAAAAGACCCAGTGCCGTATATGCAACGATCGTATCCTGTACTCATCCAATATCGGGAAAAGGTACAGGAAGAAATCCAAAAGATGATGGAGCATGGGGTAATCGAGCGGGCAAAAAGTAGCTTCATAAACCCCCTTGTAACAGTAATAAAAAAGGACGGGTCAATCAGATTATGCTTAGATGCCCGACAACTGAACAAATTCTTGATAGAGGACCAAGACACGGCACCCCCAACAGAAGAAATTTTCCAGAGATGTGGAGGCACAAAGGTCATGTCAAGTCTGGACCTGACAAGCAGCTTCTGGCAAATTCCTTTGGATGAGGAATCGCGACCATACACCGCATTCTTCCATGACGGTAAGTGTTACCAATTTACAGTAACACCTTTCGGGCTCAAAACAAGCACGGCAAGCCTAATAAGAGGACTCGACATTGTCCTACAAGATCTGGGAAAATCAGTAATCGACTTTGTAGATGACCTCCTCTGCCTATCAAAAGACGAAGCACAACACCTGCAACATCTTCAACATCTTTTTGAAAGAATCAGCATCAACAAAATGACACTGAATTTCAAAAAGTCGAAATTCTTCCAACAAGAAGTTGCATTTATGGGGCACATATTAACAACATCAGGTATAAAACCGCAGCCAGAAAAGATAAAAGCGATCCATGAATACCAACGGCCCGAAAATATAAAACAGCTCCGGGGATTTTTGGGGCTGATCAACTTCTACAGCAAATTCACAAGTAAACATGCTAAAGAAACGATACCACTGCTGAGCCTGCTAAAGAAGGGAAAAGAATGGACGTGGAGGGAAGAAGAGGAGACAGCATTCGGAAGAGTTAAACAGCTCTTCATTGAGACGGTCATTCTGAGGCATGCAGACCCTGAGAAGAAATACGTCCTCACGACACATGCAAGTGATTACGCTGTTGGAGCAGTCCTGAGCCAAGAGGACATGGATGGAGAAATGGGCGCCATCTCTTTCGCAAGCTGCACGTTTAAAGGGGCAGAAATCGGTTGTACAACCATAGAAAAAGAGCTCCTTGCAATCGTATGGGCACTCCAAAAATTCCGAACCTATTTATTGGGAGCAAGGATAAAAATCATCACCGATCGGGTAGCCTGAGCAGGCTACCGATCGCAGGCTATCGATCTCGGGTAGCCTGAGCAGGCTACCCGAGATCGAAAACAGTGATCACCAGGGCACACCGGGGAGGGTGGCTCTCACCGCCATACTCGCCAGAAAACCCACAAAAGAAATCAAGCAGCAATTCCAACGAATCGGACAAATGCAAAAGGAACAAACAAACCTCTCAGTGATATGGAAAATGTGTGACAAGGAAGAAGGTAATAAGAAATCCCGCAACGACAAGGGATGTCTACAAAAATACGACAGGACGGGAAAATGGAAGGTCGTACTGCCAGATGAGTTAATTAACCCTCTCATAAAGGAATGCCACGAAATATATGGACATCCAGGGGCTCGAAAGGTCTTTTTCATGCTAAAAGAAGACTGCACTTGCCCACGGATGGAAAAAAGGGTGAGGCAAGTCATCGCCGAATGTTACCTATGTCAAAGGGTCAAAGTGGCGATCCAAACAAACCATGCAGAAATGCAAACGATCATACCGGACGGTCCGGGGGACCTAATCTCCATAGATTTCTATGGACCGTAGCCAAAATCCGTCGGGGGAGTACAGCACATATTAGTGACAATAGACGCTTTCACAAAATTCGTGAAACTGTATCCTCTTAAGAAGGTGAACACAGCGGCAACAATTAACAGAATTTTTGAAGATTACGTGCCAAAATACGGAAAACCAAGAAGAATCAAGTTTGATCATGGGACTCAGTTCACCTCTAGAATCTGGCTCGAACGGCTAGAAAGAGAAAACATACAAGGAGTATTCTCATCAATCCGACACCCACAAGGAAATATCGTTGAACGAGTGAACCGAGAACATAGCCGTTTTTTCAGAACTTTCCTGCAAGACAAGCACTCCGGATGGTATCGATGGATACCGGTAGTCCAGGATTGCATCAACGAAACGCAACACGAAACAACTGAATTCACCCCAATGGAACTGCAGCTAAAAAGGAGCCAGATCGAATATGGAGGGAATGGATCCTGGCATTAAAAGAGGATCAAAACGAAGACATCACCTACGAAAAAAAAATTGGAATTAGTACGAGAAAGAATACTACGAAAAGGAAAAAGACGAGCAGAAAAATTCAATGCAACACACAAGACAACCCTCTTCACAAAAGGAGAACTAGTCCTGGTTCGAGCATTAAATGTTTCGGACCCTGCAAAATAAAGAACAGCAACATTCATGCCGCTATACGAAGGACCGTATCGTACAAAAAAATGTGTTGGTCAAGCAACATATTTAATCGAAGATCCTAAGACAAAACGAGAGCGAGCAAAATTTCATGGAAGTCTCATGAAACTCTATCTAGCGGCAAGTCAGGAAAATAATACAGAAGAAATGACACAGGAATAAGACAATCTCGCAAACCCAACAATCGAAGAAAAAGAAATAAGGAGTATATTAGGAAGACCCGCGGATCGAAACGATCTTCAAATGTCAACATGGGCAAAAACGAGAAACCGCTAGAAGAGCCCACGAAGACTGTCGAAAATAAGACCGCGGAAAGAAAAAAAAAAGACGCGATGAGACGAGCTGGCAGAGGATTAGCACAAATCAAGAACAATAATCATAGTGAATACGAATTATTCGAGGTGAACGACGAAAATATCAACAGATGGTACCCCGGAAAATCGTTAGAGAGGGGAGGACAACGGATCGAAAAATTAACGTTATCGCTCATCAGTCAACCGTCAAACTCGTCATTATCAACATGTACCGAAATTACGACACAAGAACGCTAAGGGAAGAGTACGAAGGAGTGACGGTCGCTGGGCTGGTCCATCCGAACGAGCTCTTCATCCACCTCAACAACGGAAGAGATACCTCCATTATGAGGATGTGGCAGCAGATGCCGCTAGGTGAGCCCGGCATCCACCCAATTTTAGAAGAGGAGGCATATCCAGGGCGAGCCCTCCTATACCGCCAAGAGGAAAAATTTCATCGGGCCACCCTGGAATACGTCAACGACCACGGGGAATGGAAACTATGGCTAGGTGATTGGGGCATGTGGGTGACCGCCGCAAAAGACAAGTGCTTCACAGCCTCAAGGGCGGCACTCGCATGCCCGTACCAAGCAATCCAGGCGGCCCACGGACCGAGGAAGAATTATTCTACGCCAGGGCAGCCGTGGAAGGGAACTCATGGGCCATGAAGGTTTGGGGCAAGGCAGCCAACCGGAACGTGGTCCTCATCGATCTGTATTTGGAGAGTGACGGCCCAAATCAGGGAATCCGGTTGGCGGATATGTTTGTGAAATTCGAACTAACGGCGAGAATTATTAATCCAGGACCACCCAGAATCGAGGCGAAGGGGAGCCGCTTCGGGGACGACTACATTATAAGGGAAACGGAGCAACAATACATGAACAACAACAACAACGAGACCAGAGACAGTTCATCGACCAGCATCACTCACGAGAACAGCAACGAGTACGCGGACGACGACGATGATGACGACGAAACACTCACCAACTACGACAACATGGATAACGGGTACGACAGCGATGAAGCGCGTTTTTAGCGCAAGCAAGGGATACGAAACGAAATAAACAGCGAGCTAACGAGCAACGACGATAATAGCATATCATCCATCTAAATTAAAACAATAAACACCCATTAGCATTGTCCGAAAAATTCATTTACGAGCGAGCGAGCGTGCGAAAAAATAAGTAGAATTAAGGGGAAGGAAAGAGCCAGTGACAAGCGATAGCCAACCGAATAAGGAGGAAGAATACACACAAAGGGAAAAAGGAAAGTATAAAAGAACACTTAGATCAAATATTTTTTAGTGATTCTTCATGATTTGCATGGCTGAAAAGCAATCCGAAACATAAAGAATCACGGGGGACAATGAGACGTAAAGGTCCGTCTCAGAAATAATTAACCCCCACCATGCAGCCAGACGCCAATCAGCGTCATGATAGGAATAGGGGAAGGGGGAAATAACGGACCAGTACAGGGAAGCTAATCTAATTAAAAGGTTAACAATAACAAAAGGGGGAGGGAAGGGGAAAGTCAAAGGCAGAACAGCCAAACGAGAAGGAAGACAGGCGAAAGGAAACAAAGGAAACCACACAAAAACAGATGAGAAGCAAAATTTATGTAAAAAGAAAAGTTAACAATAAAGGGAATTATGGGTAATAAGCAAGAGAAAGGGTAAGAAAAGGCGGCAAAGTATGAGTATATAAGGACAGGAATTTTGGAAGGAAGGCACTCCTCCTCTTTTCGTTCTGGAGAGTCGAGAAGTACGAGGTAACGCGATTATGAACTCTTAAGGGTGGAGAAAGCGTTACTGAGGAAAATCGAAAGAAACGAGGAAATGGAGTCATCTGTTTGCAAAAAGAGCTCATATCTTTTCGGGCAGATCGAGAAGTACGAGGTAACGCGATTATTAACTCTTAAGCGTGGAGAAAGCGTTATTGAGGAAAATCGAAAGAAACGAATAAGTGGAGTCATCTGTTTGCAAAAAGAGCTCATATTCTTTCGGGCAGATCGAGAAGTACGAGGTGATGCGATTATTAACTCTTAAGGGTGGAAAAAAGCGTTACCGAGGAAAACCGAACGAACGAACGAATAGAGTCGTCTGCTTACAAAAAGCACTTTCACATTCCGCGACTTGGACGATTACTCTGTGACACGATTACTAACCCTAAGGGTAGGAAAAGTGTTTAAGAGGAAAGAAAAAGAAAGGGAACCTGAAAGGAGCCAAAATTATCAAATCAGAAAAATAGGAGGAAGCGCTAAAAAGAAAAAAAAATAATTCATTTATAAAACTTCGCACGATTATTGGTTCAAGGGAGAGGGAGCACGAGAGGAATACTAGGAAAAAGCATACAAAAAGATAATTAATTAGGTAAAAATAGGGAACTTCTCGCGAATACCGAACCGCGGATCAAGAAAAACGAAGTTAATTGAAAGGAATTATTATATAATTAATTACTGGCAAAAGGGAGCAATTTATTGAAACTTAAATAGACAAATAGTATCAGGAGAGTATAAAGGGCTAGGAGGTAACAGGAGGTGCGAAATCACACACACACACACACACACACACACACACACACACACACGCGCGCGCGCGTGCGCACGCACGCACGCACGCACGCACACACACACACCCACGCGCGCACACACACACACACACACACACACACACACACACACACACACACACACACACACACACACACACACACACACACACACACACACAGGACGCAGGTGAATGCGTCCAAAAGGTACGCAGAACGAACGCGGGAGATCTGCTGATCGTTCTGAATAAGGAGAGCTCAGCCAAAGCACCGGAATTGCGAAACCAATTCGAAGGTGTTCTTGGTGAATCAGCAACGGTCCAGAGTAAAGTGCAGGAAGTTGATCTGGAGATCAAGGACCTGGAAGAGGACGCGACGAAGGAGGAGATATCGGCGGCCCTGAAGAGAGTCTTGGGACCGGACTATTCAGTCACGGAATACTCTCTTAAGTCTCTGCATAAAGCATATGGCAGAACTCAGACCGCGGTAATACGACTCATGGTGCCTGGTGCCCGGAAACTTCTGGATACAGGAATCATCCGAGTCGGCTGGTGTAATTGCAGAATCCAAGAGGTGGTGAGACCACTAAAGTGTTTTAAGTGCTGGAAATTTGGACACTTATCACGGAACTGCAAGAGCAACGTCGACCGGGCTAAAGACTGCATCAAGTGCGGTAACACTGGCCACGAAGTTGCCGAATGCACAGCAAGTGCAAAGTGTGTCATATGTGCAAAAGCGGGAAATGGGGCACCCACAGCCCACATCGCAGGTAGCAGCCGGTGTCCAGCGTATACGCGGGCTCTCCAGGCCCTCCAGGCACTCCAAAAACGATGCAAATGAGAGTACTCCAGCTGAACCTCAACAATTGTCACGCAGCACAGGACCTGCTCATGCAGACTGTGCGCGAGCTGAAGCCTGACTTGGCGATACTCTCGGAACCATATAGACATCTAGACACGCAACCTTGGGAATCTGACGCAAGTGGGAAGGCCGCAATTTGGTCCTGCGGAAAACTTCTATTTCAGGATCTTGCGAGTCGGACGGAAACTGGTTTTGTGAGAATAAAAGTCAAAGGAGTTCATTTCTACAGTTGTTACGCACCGCCTAGTCTGACGACTTATGAGTTTGAGAATTTCCTCGACAACTTAGTCGCAGACGCTAAACAACGCTTCCCGGTAGCCATAGCCGGAGATTACAACGCGTGGGCTGTGGAATGGGGTAGTAAAGTGACGAACAGGAAGGGCCAAGCTCTGCTTGAGGCTACGTCCTTATTGGATGTAGTACTACTTAATGCAGGTACAAAGCCCACTTTTGTTACAGATGAAGCCTCCTCTATAGTGGACCTCACTTTTGTGAGTAGTAGCCTGGCAAGAGGAAACCAGTGCCACTGGGTAGTCAGTGTTATCTACACTCACAGTGATCATCAAGCGATTCTCTGGGAGATTCGCGGTGACTTCAGCAGAACAGCGAAGGCACCGAAGACAAACGGGAAGGGCTGGAAAGCGAAAATGTTTGACGCGGACTTGTTTCGTGAAACTTTTGACACCAGCCCCCTCGCAGCGGAAAGTGCAACCGAGAAGGTCGAGGTGGTCATGCAGAGGGTCACCGAAGCATGCGATGCCACAATGCCACGGAAACGTAATGTCGACTTCCGACCGGCGGTACACTGGTGGAGCGAACAAATTGCCGGCCTCCGAAGGGAGTGTCATCGAACTCGCCGCCTAGCGCAACGAGCTCGAGGCAAACGCTCGTTCCCCGATTTGGAAGAACAGCACAGGATGGCGCGCTTGAAGCTTAAAAAGGCTATCAAGCAGAGTAAAGCTGAAAGCTGGGGCGAACTGCTCAGCGAGGTGGAAGATGCTCCCTGGGGCAGGCCGTACAAAGTAGTAATGACTCGGCTGAAAAGCCAGCCAATGCCATCGCCTGTGGACGCAGCTCTGCTGGAAAAGATTGTTTCACATCTGTTCCCTGAGCAACCCGAGGAGGATTATCAGCTCGAAGAGGACGTCGATGAAGACATCCCAGCCATTGCTGAAGAAGAGCTTCTTACGGCGATTGCGAGGGTGGGCAACAATAAAGCCCCCGGCATAGATGGGATACTCAACATCGCACTCAAGGCAGCGATCAAGTTGGCATCGGCAATGTTCCTGGGCATGTACAATGCGTGTCTCAAGGAAGGAATCTTCCCGGACAAGTGGAGGTGGCAGAAGCTAGTGCTCCTCCCGAAAGGGAAAAAGCCACCGGACGAACCTTCATCCTATCGTCCGCTCTGTATGCTGGATACCGCGGGAAAGATCTTCGAGCGCATTATCCATAACAGAATTGAGACGGTCGTGTACCCTCTACCGGCGGAGGGCCAGTTTGGCTTCAGAAAGGAGCGCTCTACTCTGGATGCCATTAATACAGTGGTGAAGCAGGCGCAGGAGTCGACTGCGGGGAAACGATGGGCAAGAGGGTCCAAGAAGTACTGCGCAGTTGTCGCTCTCGACGTCAAAAACGCTTTCAACTCGGCGATATGGAAGTGTATCATGGATGCCCTAAAAACATTAGGTGTACCATGGTACCTACGGAGAATAGTGACGAGTTACCTATGTAATAGGTGGCTCATGTACGACACAGAGGATGGACCAAAGACGTATAGGGTGACTGGAGGAGTTCCTCAGGGCTCTATACTTGGACCGCTTCTGTGGATCATCATGTACAATGATCTGCTGCTATTAAAATTGCCGAAAGGAGTGTCCATCGTAGCGTTCGCAGATGACGCGGCGCTGATTGTCATCGCCAAATTCCTGGAGCAAATCACCGCACTTTTCGGCGGAGCTTTCGCCAAGATAAAGGAATGGATGTCTTCTGTTGGACTGCATCTTGCAGCCCACAAAACAGAAGTACTCCTCGTATCCAGCAGGAAGGTGATGGAAACGGTGACGCTCAGGGTTGGAAACTCCGAAATCACATCCCAACCGTTCATTCGGTACCTGGGTGTGATTCTCGACGTGAGGCTGAACTTCAAAGAGCAAACCGAGCAGATCAGCAGAAACGCCGCTGGGGTGGCTACCACACTGGCGCGACTCATGCCTAATGTTGGTGGCCCCAGACATAAGAGGAGGAAACTGCTGTCATCAGTGACGACCTCAGTGCTCACCTATGGCATACCCATATGGGCTGATGCACTGAAAATCCAGGAGTACCGCAGGAAGGCTGCAGCAACGTATCGCGTCAGTGCTTTGAGGGTAGCCTGTGCGTTTCGCATTGTCTCCGAGGACGCTATCAACGTTATCGCGGGAATGCTGCCCATTGAGATGCTTGCCGAGAGCGTAGATCGATGTACCAGCAGAAGGGAGCTAGAAACCCCAGTTATGAAGGACAGAAGCGAGAGCAACCAGTCTCAACCAGTGGCAGACGATGTGGGATGCTTCTCCCAAGGGAAGGTGGACACATCGACTAATCCCGAAGGTGGAGATATGGGTGAACCGTCTACACGGGGAGCTCAACTATTATCTCACTCAAGTGATCTCAGGACACGGCTGTTTTCGGGCTTATCTCTATAAGTTTAATTATAAAGATTCCCCGGACTGCCCAGCATGTGTAGCAGTCGAGGAGAACGCTGAACATGCATTGTTCCAATGCCCACGTTTTAGTGCCTCCCGCGCGATAGTCGAGGATCAGCTGGAGACACGCATCACCCCGGACAACCCGGTTGAGTTGATGCTGAAGTCAGCAGACGCATGGACAGCAGTATCGGCTTATGCTGCCGCAGTGATGAAGGAGTTGCGACGTGCAGAACGTGCGAGGAAGAAGACGACGCCGGAAGACCAGGCAGTCATAGATTAAATCAGCGACACGAACCCCTAAACCACTCATAACATCTAGAGTGGAACGGGGGATGTAAGGTCGTCTGACAACACTGCGGGAAGAGCTACGGCTAAGGCCTCTCCCGCGATGTAATACCTAGCGGTCGTCCCGCGGGAGAATTTGTAAGGCCACAGAGGAATGGGGGTTTTTAGTCGGTGCAAGCCCGACACACGGCAATTATTTGCTACGGTGCGGAGGCATTTTCCCGCTAAACCTCTTAAAAAAAAACACACACACACTCACATATCCGCGAACACACCGGTATTCCAATTATTATAATCCAATTATAAAAGGCAAGAAATAAACCAAAAAAAAACGGACTTGTGCGAGCGACATCAGAAGGCACGCGTACGCCACATTGTAAACAACGGGCGGGCGGCGACCGGAACGAGTCAGCGCGCCACGATCTACCGCGTCACGATCCATCGCACCTCGAGAATCGGTAAGGAAGGGGTTACCGGCCGCGCTCGAGAACGTTACCACTCGGGTAACTCCGCGAATCTTTATCGACCGACGCCTTAGTTAACGGACGAATCACACAAAAACAATACAAACAACACACTACACTCATACACGGCGCTAAATAACATTGTATCGCATCCATAAAATTGAATAAACCATTTTTTATTGTAAATTACCACCAAAATACCCGAGTCTCAATTAATTTATTCCCTGATCGAGTCTCGAAAAAACAAATATATTGTAACGATATTCCGACCCGTTACAATATATATATATATATATATATATATATATATATATATATATATATATATATATATATATATATATATATATATATATATATATTGTAACGGGTCGGAATCCGTCACAATTAATTTTATTTGTTCGGGACTCGATCAGGGAAGAAATTAGTTGAAACTCTTTGTTTTGGAGGTATTTGGTAATAAAATGACCGTTATTCAGTATTTTGACTCGATATAAAAAAATTCTGGTGTACAAATGTGGTATGTTGCTTGTGTCGCTAGAGTGTGTTTTGTGTGTTTTCATGTATGTCGCCGGAGTGTGTTTTGTGTGTTTTAATGTATCGCGTCTTGGTCGGTACAATACTCGACTAGCGGACTCGCTCGGAGGGTAAGTGTATCGAAACGCAACCGCTTTATCATGGGTCGATGATTTTTTCCCCCTTCTCCTACACGTATTGGCGCTCGCGGCGTGCGTAAGTTACGGCGCGCTCTCGCCTACGGCGCGCGGAGTCTACTGAGCGCCTTTCCCTAGGTTACGCGTGGCGCTGTCTGTCGCAGTCCACTTTCCCTAGCGGTATCGATCGCAGCGCGCCCGATCCCGATACGGCGCGCTAGCCCCTCTATTCCTACTGTCGCTCGTTGCGCGCGGTGCCGAGCGCGCTCTCGTGCTAACCGCTCTCCCTAGGTCCCCCCACTCTATCAAGCCACGACGCGGTGGATCGCGGCGCGCTTTCGACTAACGCGCTACGGTGCGCTTCCTTGTAAATACTCCCCGTGAGCGTAATCGATTATCGCGCGTCGGTAATCGATTACTCTAACCGTGTTTGACACCGTCGGATGGCGCCACGTGCCCGCTTACGATGATATTACCGCTTGCTACGTGTATTGTGTCGGTGTGGTATTTGAATTTCGTGATGCCTCCTTGACCTTCGGGTTCTCCTGATATTTTCGGGAGCCCTTGCAGATATTTTGCGTTTTATAGGTGTATGTGAGTGTGTGTGTGTATTGTCGCCTGGTATTTCGTGTACCTCCTCGCACTTTATATTCTCCTAATACTAATTTTCTATTTATCCTTTCGTAATTTATTCCTCCTTCGATTAATCTTAATGTTTTTTAGTGCTCTTTTTTTTTCTTATTCTCCCAGTTTTTTTTTGTTTCTGTATTTATTGACTTTAAAAACTATTTCCTAACTTTTTTGAGTTTCTTAAAGTTCCCCTTCTCAGCTTTCCACCCTTAACGGGGTACTTTCCTGAGCGGTACTGTTTAATCCACATAAAAAGTCAGACTTCTTTAAGGCGCCTTCTTCCTTCTCTCGTTTTTTTCAATGTTTTTTCCCCTCTCAGCTTTCCACCCTTAACGGGGCACTTTCCTGAGCGGTACTTATTGATCCACGAAGGGAAAAAAAAGAAGTGACGTTCCTCCATTTTTCCTCCTCTTTTATACCCATTTTTATTTGTTTATCTTTCCCCTTCCCTTACCAATTACCCATCATTCCCTTCATTGTTAACCTTTTTTCATGTTTTAAATAAGTTTATTCTTCCTTTGTTTTTTTTGTTACTTTCTCTGTTTCCTTTCCAACGATTTTTCCCCTTCCCTTACTTTTTACCTGTCGTTACCTTTCTCTACTGTTTTTGTTTATTTTCTGTTTTTTCTTTTTCTCTCTAACTTTTTCTACCTTAGACTGTTTTTGTTCTTTTCTGTTTTTTCTTCTCTCACCCGTTTTTCCTTCTGCTCATTGTTTTGTGACCTTCAGTTTTCGTGTTGTGTTTTCTCGAGCTCCTCATGTCGTTATTTCCCCCTCTCCTATTCCTCTCGATCGGTCTTTTACCGTTTGATAATTTTTGTGGTGGGGGTTTTGGCATGAGACGGACCTGTACGTCTCATTGTCCCCCCCCTTTTTTTTCTTTTCCGATTTGGATTGCCCTTGTGGCATCCAAATTAAGAGAAAAAACAAACAAAATCTTTCCTACCTCGCTAGTATTTCCTGCGGCTTCTTCTTCGGTCGCGCTTATGATATTATTCCTCCCCTCCCTTATTCTAGGTTTCGCTCGCATTTTCCGATGGACCGCTGTCCCTCAAAGGTGGCTCGCAAAATAATTTGACACATCTACCGAGTTTGTTTTTGTGGTTTTATTGTTTTTATAGGGAGGCCAGGCTGTTGTTATCGTCGCTGTCCGTCTCTTGTTCGTCGTCGTTGCTAAGGCCCATTGCCCTCCAAAATCCTTCCTCCTCGCTGTCGCACTCGCTGTTGACTCTCATGGTTTCAGCGTCTTCGTTGTCGTCGTTGTTGCTGTTGTCGTCCTCCCATCCTTCTTCGTCGGCGTTGTTGTTCTCGTTGTTTGTAACAGTGTGGGCGTCGGTTGGGGTGTTGAATGGGGTGTCGTCGTCCGTCTCCCCTCTCCATCTCCGTATGGCCTCTCGATGGTAAAAGATGTCGCCATGTCAATACCCCTTGCTGACTATGTCGGGTTGGTTAGGCTCCTCTATCCTTCGGGCCATTCTGGACTCGATAAACAAGTCTGTCAGGCAGCGACCCTCATTTGGGCCCTCGTCCTCGAGATATAACTCGACGAGGACGAGGCCCATGGCTGAGGGCATACCCCATATGTAGGCTGTCCAGGTGGTGTCTCGGGCAATCTCGCGGGCGTAAAAGACATCTTCTTCTGTCCACTCTTCGTCCATTGGGCCCAAGATCCCGTGTGTTGCTGGGATGGCTTGATATGGGTGGATATAGGCCCTGCCCGGGGCAGTATAGCACTCCTCCAATTTGGCGTATACCGTGCTCCCCCAATCTCCCAACCACACAACGAGCTCCCCATCTTCTCTCCTCCTGACGACTGATGCCCGGTAGAACTCTTCGGCGTGGCGGTATAGCATGGCCGCACCCGGAAATACTTCTTCTTCCAGAATCCGGTGGATTCCGGGTTCGTGGAGGCTCGTCCTCCGCCATGAACCGATGTTCGCAGCTTCTTGGTTGTCTTGCGTGTTTAGATGCAAAAATATTTCATTTGGGCTCGTTACGCCGGAGATCGTAACACCCTTGTACGTCCCTTGTAAATTCGACACGTCGCGATTCTTGTACATTGTTTGTTTTCAGGTGGTTGACTGTTGACTGATGAGTTCTTCTTACTTCTCCGATGTCCTTTATCCCCTCCTAATTTTCGAACGATATTCCGGGGTACAATCCTTTAATGTTTTCATCCGTCACCTCGAAAAGTTCGAATTTGCCGAGTTCGTTTGTCTCGCTCGCGTTGTCTTGTTGTGCCTCGTTCTCGTTATATCGTATTTCTTCGGTGATTTTATTTCTCTTATCCTTGTTCGTTGATTGGCCCATTTCGTTTCCTTTGCGAATTTCTGTGCGTATCTGCCTTTGTCCTTTTTGTCTTATCCATCGCCGCCGTCGTAATTTTCTACTGTTTTTGTTCATGCTGCTCTTGGATTTGAAACTTTTCTGGTTCGCGGGCTTCCTTATATATGCTTTCCCGGCTTTCCGCATTGACTATTCGATCTTTGAGATAGTCGTGTGTATTATCTTTTTCTTCTTTCTCTTTCTCCTTAGTCGCCGCCAGATAGCGTTTTAACATACTCGAGTGGAACTTCCCTCTCTCTTTTCTTGTTTTTGGGTCTTCCAGTAGAAGAGTGGCTAGTCCAACACATTTTTTTATTTTATATGGTCCCTCATAGAGGGGCATGAATTTTGCCGTTTTTTGTTTTGCAGGATCCGACACATTTAATGCGCGGACTAGTACCAGTTCACCGTTTTCAAAGGTTGTTGTTGTATGTGTGGCATTGAATTTTTCTGCCCTTTTTTGTCCTTTTACCCGGATTCTTTCTCGGACTAGTTCAATCTTTTCCTCATAGGTTAATGCCTCTGTTTGGTCTTGTTTTAGGGCGTGGACCCATTCTCGCCATGGCCGGCACGGTTTCTTCCTCGTTTGCAGTTCTGTTGGCGTAAATTCCGTAGTTTCGTGTTGTGTTTCATTGATGTAGTCCTGTATTACTGGTATCCACCGATACCATCCGGAGTGTTTATCATCCAGGAATGTCCTGAAGAACCGACTTAATTCTCGATTGACTCCTTCCACGATGTTCCCTTGTGGGTGTCGAATGGAGGAAAATATGGCTTGTATGTCTTCTCCTTTCAGGCGTTCCAACCATACTTTAGATGTGAATTGGGTTCCGTGATTAAATTGAATTCATTTCGGCTTTCCGTACTTCGGGATGTAGTCCGTGAAGATTCAGTTGATGGTGGCCGCCGTGTTCGCTTTCTTCAATGGGTATAGCTTTACGAACTTGGTGAACGCGTCTATTGTCACCAGGATGTGTTGGACACCCCCGACTGATTTTGGTAGTGGTCCAAAAAATCTATCGAGATCAAGTCGTTCGGGCCGTCCGGTACAATCGTCTGCATTTACGCGTAGTTTGTCTGTACGGCCACTTTTACCCTCTGACATCTATCACACGTTGCGATGATCTGTCGTACCCTTTTTGCTAACCGTCGGCATGTGAAGTCCTCGGCGATCATGTGCAAGATTTTTCGCGCTCCTTGGTGACCATATATTTCATGACAGTATTTAATGAAAATGTTGATTAGTGCTTCTGGTAATATAATTTTCCACTGGCCAGTCCTATCATATTTCTGGAGACATTCTTCGTAAATTCTGTATTTTTTTTGTTCTTCCTCTTGCATACCGTTTTTTGTGCAATCTTCCCAAATTGCCTGTAGATTTTCCTGTTTTTCTTGAATTTGTCCAATTTTCTTGAACTGTTGTTTTATATTTTCGGCTGGTTTTCGTGCGAGGATAGCCGTGAGAATGACTCTCCCGGGCTTGTGATGGTCTTCATTGTCCGAGCCTATGTCTGGTCTGCTCAGTGCGTCGGCTACCTCATTTCTTTTTCCAGGACAATGTTCCACTTCAATATCGTAGTCCTGGATTAATAGTGCTCATCTCAGCATTCGGTCCCCCACAAAGCGACATGTTTTCATGAAAGTCAGTGCTTTATGGTCCGTGACAATTTTTACTTTGGCACCTAATAAGTATGTCCTGAATTTGTGCAGCGCCCATACTATTGCGAGCATTTCCGTTTCTGTGGTCGTATACCCAATTTCTGCTCCCTTAAGAGTCCGACTCGCAAATGAAATGACCCCTACCAGGTCCTTGCTGTTTGTTTGGCTCAGGATGGCTCCGATTGCGTAATCACTTGCGTCGGCGGTGAGGGTGTACCCTCGGGTTGCATCTGAATGTTTTAGTATTACCGTCTCGATGAAGAGTTGCTTGATTCTTACGAAGGTTTTTTCCTCTTCTTCGCCCCACTTCCACTCTCGTCCTTTTTTCAGCAAGCCTAGAAGCGGTACGGTTTCCTTTGCGTGTCTTTCGGTGAATTTGCTGTAGAAATTAATCAACCCCAAGAACCCTCGCAATTGTTTAATATTCCTGGGCCGTGGGTATTCTTGAATTGATTTGATCTTCTCGGGCTGTGGTTTTATTCCGGATGTTGTCAACACGTGTCCCAGGAATGCGACTACTTGCCGGAAGAATCGTTATTTTTGGAGGTTCAGTGTCATGTTGTTTACACTGATTCGCTCGAATAATTGTTGCAAGTGTTCCACATGCTGCTCCTCATTTTTCGACAGGCACAGCAAGTCGTCGACAAAGTTGACGATTGAGTTTCCTAGATCCTGTAAGACGACGTCCAGTCCTCTTATTAAGCTTGCCGTGCTTGTCTTAAGTCCGAAGGGTGTTACTGTAAATTGGTAACATTTTCCCTCGTGCTGGAATGCCGTGTACTGTCGTGATTCGACTGCTAACGGGATCTGCCAGAAGCTGCTAGTTAGGTCTAGGCTAGACATGACTTGAGCTCCTCCGCATCGTTGAAAAATCTCCTCGGTTGGTGGTGCCGTATCATGGTCTTCAGTAAGGCATTTAGATGCTAGGCAACTAAATGCCTAAGTTGCCTAGCATCTAGGCAGAGTCGGATCGATCCATCCTTCTTTATTACGGTAACCAGTGGGTTGATGAAGCGGCTTTTTGCTCGTTCGATGACGCCATGTTCCATCATCCTTTGGATCTCCTTTTGCACCTTTTCCCGATATTGAATTGGCACGGGATAGGAGCGATGCATATATGGCTCCGGATCTTTGAGTAACAGGTGATGGGTGTAGGCGTGCATCCTGCCTGGTCTCCGGCTGAAGATGTGTCGATATTTTCGGATCAGGGCTTCAAATTCCTCCCTGACCCTTTCTTTCAAATTTGGACATTCCTGCAACTTTTGTCCTATTTCTTTTTCCGTAATTTCGTCCGATGTTCCTTCCTCGATTGCTGCTATATGGACCGGTGCTTCCCTGGTTGTCTGTTTTCTTCGCCAGATCCGCCGCCCCTCTTCGAGTTCCGCGACTATTTCGCCCCTGATTCTGATCACACCCTGGCTGGTATCAACCTCTTCCTGTAGCTCGAATAATCCGTCGATACCTAGAATGGCGTTCCGGCCCATTTTCGGTATGATTAGCATCTGGAGACTTCCTCGCGATTGGTAAAGTTCGGCCTCTACCATTATTTGCTGCTTAATCCTTCCTAATTTGCCTCCAAATGCCCCAATGGCCTCTGTGCTCGTTACGGGTATTCTGGGACTATTCTTGAAGGTTTCTTTATGGTGTAAGAAGAAGTCCTCTGATAATCCTGATACTTCACTCCCACTATCAATCAGGATTTCTACGCTGATTCCCTCTATTTTGATGGGCAGCGTTGGACATCGTGGGTGTATCTTTTTCCCGATACTCCTTTTCCCTATGTTGTCCATCAGGAAGTCCCTTGGATGTTCGTACACGTTCGTCTCGTGTATACTGGTCTTCTTTTCTTTGTTCCCCGATCTATTCCTGGTACTGCCACCGGCGGTCACTTCTTCGAGTAGGTAAGGTTTGCTCGTCCCTTCCTGTACTTCCGTTACTTCCTCCCTTTTTCCTTTTCCATCGTTTTTCTTTTTGGGGACGGTCATCATGCCCATTTGAATGACTGGCTGACTTCCTTGCTCTTCCGTCTTGTTTGGTATGTGCCGCTTCTTTCTTGACCTTTCCTTCTTCTTCAGGTTTCTTCTTATCCGTTGGCGTGCTTCCTCCATGGCCTCCTGGATTTCTTCATCGTCCGTTGCGCCTCGTGATGTTTCATTCACTGTGGTGATTGCCATCGATTCGGGCGCAACGTTCAGCAGTTTCCCTGGTTCTGTTGTTGTCCAGTGGGTTGCCCTGTTGGTGTTGACGGTGCTTGGGATTCCACTTGACCTCTGATCGGCATGTTCGTGGCAGCTGGTCCACCGGACTGATTCGGATTCCATGGTACTGCTGCTGGGTTGAGAAGGGGTCTTGTATCCCCGTATCCGCGCTGCATCCATGGCCCGCGCATCGCACCGGCTGACCCATATTCTCTGCCCCTTGGCTGTTGACCTTGGAATGGTGGAGGTGGCCCTGAATATCTGGGATATTCCGGTCTCCATTGTTGGTTCGTCCCCGTTGGGCGGGGTCCCCCGAATGTTCCAAACCTTTGATTCTTCCACAGGTTGTTTTGCTGCCAGTTTGGATTGCTGGTCTCATGCCACCGTGGAAGAGATCTTCTCGCATTCAAGGGTCCCGCTCCGTCCATACTTTCCAATAGTTCGAGGAAAGTATCGATGTTTTTGATGCCACTGACCCGTACTGCCATTTTGACTGCCTCGTCGAAATGGTTTGCCAATTTCCTGATGATTTGTTCCTCTGTCGGACCTTGGCTTAAGTCTTTTGCGTTGCCAAAAAATTGGGTGGCATATTCGGTCCGGGTCATTCGATGCCCGTCCCACTCATATGCTCCAAATTCGAGATTTCTCCGTACTTTGTCTTGGATCTCTTGACTCCAATAACGTGCTTGGAATTTTTCTTCGAATTCTTCAATTGACTGGACCCTTTCTTCCACGATTCTCCACCAATCCTTGGCCGTATCCCGGAGTGACTGGCTGATGATATAGTGAAGGTCGGTGTTTCCGGTAATTCGCCAGAATTCCCTGAAGTCCTTCAGAAACCGCATTGGTCGTTCTCTTCCATCGCCGTTGTAAGTTGGCGGCTTTTGTTTTGCTGCGTATGCCTGACTGACATCGAGCTCTGCCGACCACGTTGTGTTACCTCTGGAGGCTGTATTTTGGGCCTGAATATTCTTCTCGCATGCCGTAATTCGTTTAGAGTGATCTGTAACTACTTCTCCCACCTCCTTCGATGAATGAAGGAGCTGGGATATTGTCCTTCTAATGGCCTCCACTCGGGTATCAAAATCTTCGATTTTCTCGTTATTTTCTTTTTGTGTTTCTTCGTGACTTTGCTCGATCATTTTCTGAGCAATCACAATTTTCCGTTCCGTGCGTTCCTCAATTTTATTCATATCGTTTGCCATCTTTTTTGTAATTTCTTCGTTCAACTGACGGATCCGTATGATGCAGTGGTCATCGTGTTGTTTAATTTCCGCCTGCGTGGTGAGGCGTTCCCTGCGCTGCTCGTTGCGGATGCTGTTCATGGCTTTTATGAGAGCCAAAGTGGTTTCGCTGTGCTCCGTTTCATTGTCCTCAATGATGACCTCGGTGTTGCCCATGTTTTGATTGACAGCGAATGTTTCTTCATTCGTGGTCTGCGCTGGTCCTATTTCCGACAGCCGCCCAATATTCTGCCGATCTCTTCGACGGGCTTCTTCTATCAACCCATCCGCCGTCGTTGATTCCCAATCTAGGGACGTTTCAGTATTTGCTTACGCCATTTTTATTATTACTACCTCCTACGAGTTTTTCTTTCTTATGATCGAGTCCCTGTTCGGGCGCCAAATGTAACGGGTCGGAATCCGTCACAATTAATTTTATTTGTTCGGGACTCGATCAGGGAAGGAATTAGTTGAAACTCTTTGTTTTGGAGGTATTTGGTAATAAAATGACCTTTATTCAGTATTTTGACTCGATATAAAAAAATTCTGGTGTACAAATATGGTATGTTGCTTGTGTCGCTAGAGTGTGTTTTGTGTGTTTTCATGTATGTCGCCGGAGTGTGTTTTGTGTGTTTTAATGTATCGCGTCTTGGTCGGTACAATACTCGACTAGCGGACTCGCTCGGAGGGTAAGTGTATCGAAACGCGACCGCTTTATCATGGGTCGATGATTTTTTCCCCCTTCTCCTACACGTATTGGCGCTCGCGGCGTGCGTGAGTTACGGCGCGCTCTCGCCTACGGCGCGCGGAGTCTACTGAGCGCCTTTCCCTAGGTTACGCGTGGCGCTGTCTGTCGCGGTCCACTTTCCCTAGCGGTATCGATCGCAGCGCGCCCGATCCCGATACGGCGCGCTACCCCCTCTCTTCCTACTGTCGCTCGTTGCGCGCGGTGCCGAGCGCGCTCTCGTGCTAACCGCTCTCCCTGGGTCCCCCCACTCTATCGAGCCACGACGCGGTGGATCGCGGCGCGCTTTCGACTGACGCGCTACGGTGCGCTTCCTTGTAAATACTCCCCGTGAGCGTAATCGATTATCGCGCGTCGGTAATCGATTACTCTAACCGTGTTTGACACCGTCGGATGGCGCCACGTGCCCGCTTACGATGATATTACCGCTTGCTACGTGTATTGTGTCGGTGTGGTATTTGAATTTCGTGATGCCTCCTTGACCTTCGGGTTCTCCTGATATTTTCGGGAGCCCTTGCAGATATTTTGCGTTTTACAGGTGTATGTGAGTGTGTGTGTATTGTCGCCTGGTATTTCGTGTACCTCCTCGCACTTTATATTCTCCTAATACTAATTTTCTATTTATCCTTTCGTAATTTATTCCTCCTTCGATTAATCTTAATGTTTTTTAGTGCTCTTTTTTTTTTCTTATTCTTCTCCCAGTTTTGTTTTGTTCCTGTATTTATTGACTTTAAAAACTATTTCCTAACTTGTTTGAGTTTCTTAAAGTTCCCCTTCTCAGCTTTCCACCCTTAACGGGGTACTTTCCTGAGCGGTACTGTTTAATCCACATAAAAAGTCAGACTTCTTAAGGCGCCTTCTTCCTTCTCTCGTTTTTTCAATGTTTTTCCCCCTCTCAGCTTTCCACCCTTAACGGGGTACTTTCCTGAGCGGTACTTATTGATCCACGAAGGGAAAAAGAAGAAGTGACGTTCCTCCATTTTTCCTCCTCTTTTATACCCATTTTTATTTGTTTATCTTTCCCTTACCAATTACCCATCATTCCCTTCATTGTTAACCTTTTTTTCATGTTTTAAATAAGTTTATTCTTCCTTTGTTTTTTTGTTACTTTCTCTGTTTCCTTTCCAACGATTTTTCCCCTTCCCTTACTTTTTACCTGTCGTTACCTTTCTCTACTGTTTTTGTTTATTTTCTGTTTTTTCTTTTTCTCTCTAACTTTTTCTACCTTAGACTGTTTTTGTTCTTTTCTGTTTTTTCTTCTCTCACCCGTTTTTCCTTCTGCTCATTGTTTTGTGACCTTCAGTTTTCGTGTTGTGTTTTCTCGAGCTCCTCATGTCGTTATTTCCCCCTCTCCTATTCCTCTCGATCGGTCTTTTACCGTTTGATAATTTTTGTGGTGGGGGTTTTGGCATGAGACGGACCTGTACGTCTCAATATATATATATATATATATATATATATATATATATATATATATATATATATATATATATATATATATATATATATTCTCTTTGACAGCTCGAGTAACCAAACACGGTTAGTCGAGCGTGGACGTGAAAAAAGAAACCAAACGGCTCTTATCAGAGCCAAACATTTATTCAACAAAGGTTCACGTCGTTTCAAATTTAGGTGTGGATTATATATTTTGATCCTAACAAGCGTATATTAGCTGTGGCGCTCGCGCGAAAACCGTTCGAGAAACAGCGAGGACGATACGCAAATAGATACAGAGTAAGTTAAAAATTCAATAATGTGCTCATTTCTTTCACTTGCTTATATAAAATGAAGAAATTCGCAGACATACGTGCATGTGTAGCTTTTGTGTGCCCTGAGAGCATAACTTACCTTCTATACGTCATTATCAATTTGTGTGTTCATAACCTCGTTCCATTAACATTTTATAAACATATCTTCAAAATTTTCTGAACAGAATCTTATCATAGACGGTGAAGTTTTTTTTGTTGTAGAAAATGCATTCGGCTCTGTAGAATTTATTGACGCAGAGCTTGACAATTATTTTGCCTAAAACATTATTCATCGCTGAAAAATTTATCATGAGAAATAAAAGCTTTGTGCAACACGATATATAATCCTAGATCCCCTACGGCGTCTAATAGAACATGTAAAATAGAACGCCATTACACGACCATCCCAAGTTCTTGCGAATTTTGTTCATACGAACCCGTGATCAAACATACAGGTGATCAAACATACATACAACAGACATATGTGATCAAACATACAGGTATCGAATAGGCAGCCTAATTGACATTCGTGCGATGCAATCGACACCTGTATATTTGATCACGGGTTCATACGAATAAAATTGGTGCGAACCTGTGATTGTCGCGTAATCGTGGTCTATTAGGACAACACCTAATGTTTGGCTGCACCCCACAGACTCAAGCCTGACAGCGCCTTCATATGCCTCGCCATTCTTTTCTTACTGTGGTGATCACCATATTTGATTGTTACGGCTGCACAATCTACGTCTACATGGAACGATGATAGTCCGCCGTCTGTAAGAAATCTTCGAGTGCCACACCTGCATCGAGGACTATCCTCGGTTATGTCTTTCAACGCCTAGAAGTTTATCGTCCCAAGTGTGCTCAATGCGTCAAATACTATGGAAAGTCAAACTTCAGATACTCCATGTCGCTCGATACCTCGGATCGAGCAACATTTGGGCATGAAACCCTTTTCCGGTACGGAGAGCGACAACGAGACCTTTTGACATTTTTCCAGCTGGACGGTAAAAATGATTAAAACATGAAGAATGAATTTTAGCATTTTTCATAAAATGAAAAGGCCTTAGGACTATTGTGCCATCTGGCCAAGGAAGGCCAGATTATGAATGATTGTGCGCTTTTTAACGTTAACATAAAAGTGTGATTGAAGCTGCATATCTTATGTGTTACGCGATTGTCGACTATTATGCAAATTGAAAATAAGATGACTATCAGCAAAACCTTTGTTTTGTCAGACCGGCTTTAGTTTTACTTTAGTGTAAAACAACCTAAGATTTCTTGAATAAAAATCCTGAAACTGAGTATAAATGTGTGATAATAATTTCTCCAATTTCCATTGTGCCTAATTAAATACGGTTAATGAAACTGAATTGATTACATTTAACAAACATTTAAAACGTAAAGACCCTCAAACTTTTATTTATAGTCACATATAGGTGACTTGGTAAAGAAAATTATTTAACACTTTTTAGTACATTAAATAAAAGCTTGTATAAAAGAAAAGTTTTTTTTATATACAAATTTTCCGCATCAATCTGACTGTGTTAAACGAAAAAAAAAAGAAAAACCGCGTTTTGAAAATATATGGTTCTACACTTAAGGTATTTCTTTCACGAGCCCGAATATTTAACAAATAACTGATTTTCGTCTATTATTGTTACACGGTGTTTACATTCCTTTATTCAACCGAATTAATTTTGAACGATACATGTCAATTGTCTAAGAGAAAAAAACGATAAGTTCTCTTTGAAAATGGGCTTCATTGAAAGTATGGGGCGGCCACGGTGACCAATGGCATTGAGACATGTGCGCCCTTAAGCCTTCATGCGACGTTGGCACGCTTCACCTCTCCGTTTCGTCGCCGGGAGAAAAACTGAGATCTTCATTTACATAAAAGTCAATATTTAATAAATGCCGTAGACGGATCATTTAATTTTTGGGTGACAATTTTGATAATGTACTGAATGATTTGACATTTTTTCATAACATCCTTAACATTTTTCACACTATTCCGTGTGTAAAACCGCCGATCGGCATGAGTCTAGGGATCTTCTTATGTAAAAACTGTTTGTTCAATTGAAATTAAAAATTAAATTATTAAATTAAAAATTCATTTCAAAATCATTCAAATGAAATATTAAGATTTGAAGGGTGCATTCAGTATATGATGACGAATCCACTATATAAATTGGAACAAATGGTAACATTTGATCACTTGACGCGAAGCTTCTTAAGGATATAAGGAAAGACGTGTATTCGGGAGCAGCCTCCAGCAGGGTAAATGTGACGCGTTATCCGAGTGCATCCGGTTTTTGTTTAGAATGAACAAATCGATTCGCATTCTACTCGCTGAACACGAAAATACAATGACGCAATGAAGTTGGATTTTCGTGAAATTTTTATTTATTTATCTCAAGTTTTTTTTAATTAAGAGTTTTCTCCTGCTGCAACAAACAAAGCGCAATTCATGAAACATGGAGACGGTATATCAAAAAGTAAAACATTAAGAGGTATAGAGTTGGGCGTAATTATATTTATAAATACGAATACGAATTTATTCACATCGTGATTTTCATGTGAATATAAATACAAATGTATTCATACTTCACTCTTTGTATTCACATGCATGCATACAAGGACAATTGTATTCACAAATACTCTTAACATACAAATAAATTCACAGAAAATATTGTGAATATTCACAAAAAAGTGAATATTTACAAAAAATCCTGCGAATTAAAGAAAATTCACATCAAAATCTGTGAATGCAAATGTATTCACAAAAAATTGTAAATACAAAAAAATTTACAAAATAAGATGTGAATTTTTTCATATTTCAGACAAATTAAAATCAAATTCACAATGATTAGATTAAAATTCACACCATTAGTGAGTTCGTATGCATTTTGAGAGAAAACATTGCCTCGAGGCAAGTAATTTTTGCACAAAACTTTTTGTGCGAAAATTCCTTTGCCTCAACACAATGTTTTCCCTCAAAATACATAAGAACTTACTTGTGGTGTAAATTTTAATATAATTGTCGTGAATTCGATTTTAATTTTCTTCAACTTGAGGAAATTCACAACTCATTTTGTGATTTTTTTCATATTTACGATGTAATATTTGAAACGCACAACTTTTTTGCAAAAATTTCTTTGCCTCGCTGCAATGTTTTCTCTCACAATACGTAAGAACTCACGTTTGGTGTAAATTTTAATCTAATCATTATGAATTTGATTTTAATAATGTGTCTTAAATACGAACAAATTCTCAACTTATTTTGTGATTTTTTTTGCATTTACAATTTTTTGTGAACACATTTGCATTCACAGATTTTGATGTGATTTTTTTTTATTCACAGGATATCTTGTAAATATTCACATTTTTTGTGAATATTCACAATTTTTTTCTGTGAATTTATTTGTCTGTTCACAATATTTGTGAATACAATTGTATTTGTATGCATGCATGTGAATACAAATAAGCGAAGTATGAATAAATATTTCACTAATAGGTCACCCTGCAAATACGTCGATTTAATAGTGGAGGGTAGTGAAGACTTAAAAAAATATATTGATAGCATTTGGTAATATACAAGGTTTCAGAAATGACGTGTCGTGTTTTTTAACTATCTGTGTAAATCTTACCCTTTTAGAATCTTTGAAACAGTAAAAAAAAAGAATGCCAAGTAACGAAAACATATTTGAATTCACTCCTCTTCGAACTGGCGCAGAACGAAAAAAAGATTTCTCCCCTTTCAAAAAGATATGAAATCCCCTTTAAAAACTTTTAAAAAGTAAAAAAAGAACGCCAAGTAACAAAATGCCCCCGAAAACAATATTGCTTATTTGACCATATTCAAATTCTGATTTATTTTGAAATATTTTTAAATTTTATTTAACGAATCCTTTTATTATATTTTTTCAATTGAAATGTACAAAAAAAGTGAAATAACTTTTTATAAAATAGCCAAGCAAGTTTACTAAAAACGTAAACAAAATTGTTAAACCTTAGAACTAATATTTTCCTAAATATTTCATTTTCATTTTAAAAATCACATTACTATTATAACAAGAAATTGGTATTACCATTATATAAAAATACAACGTATTTACCACATAAGTACACTGGAAATGCTGTGCAACGACTTGGCGTGCATGGTTAAGAAAAAAAGCTCGGCGAAGGATTTCGTCTTTCCAACTACTTAAGGGGGGATTGTCTTTTTTTTCGCAAAATTTACCGCTTTTTGGGAATTTTTTTGTGAAGAAAGTATACAACGGAAAACTTGTGAAACTTGGCATATAGTTTTATTGATCTGTTTACTACATACAAAAAAAATTTTAAACAATTTCATCAAAAAATCCGCCTCCCACCCCCCTCGACACGCGATGGTCCTTTTTTGATGGTGTGCACGATCACAGCCTTCACGTTCATCCTGCAACAAAAACCCAAAAAGCATTTTACTTTAGACACATATAGCTATCGTTCGATGAAGGGAAAACAAAATTGACGATTTGGTGACGTTTTGAACTTGAAGTATCGATTTTTCGAAAAAAGTTGATCGATTTTTTGTTATAAATAAAAAACTATTAAACGTATTGCTTTTTTGCTTCATCAAACGATAAAAGGATGTCAGCTGAGCATTCTGTCAAAATTTGAAGGCAATCGGTTGAATAGTTTTTGAGAAATCGTGCACACCATCAAAAAAGGACCATCGCGCGTCGAGGGGGGTGGGAGGCGGATTTTTTTGATGAAATTGTTTAAACAAATTTTTGTATGTAGTAAACAGATCAATAAAACTATATGCCAAGTTTCACAAGTTTTCCGTTGTATACTTTCTTCACAAAAAAATTCCCAAAAAGTGGTAAATTTTGCGAAAAAAAAGACAGTCCCCCCTGAACTCTCAGGTTGGAAAAACATAGACTGCTGCAATTTGTTATGCAACTGGAAATAAAATTTTGTGATCCCGCAAAGTATGGATCTAATCAGTGATGTTCCCTTAGACGACACATTACGTTAAACCTTTTTTTATGCATAATTTAATACGATATATAAAAGTATATACTTTCTCCTCTATCAGACAACTTTATACATTACATGAAATATATTTCGTATATACTTTTGTGTATTGATCCGTCTTTTTGTGTATTGTATCCGTCTCTAAGCCACATCATCGGCAAGTTTAAAGGTCGAATTACAGTGCCGTCGTCTTGCTGGTAAAAAACGAAATATCTGAGTATCTCTCCTGATACGCATTGCGCTATATTAGATGGTTTTTCCGAGTACCGTCGAATATTTGTCAATAGTGGATATAACGTAGCTCTGACACGGTCACGTGAATTGTGTGGACCGATAATACTGTTATCTTGTCCGAATCAGACTAGCGCAAGGTGCAGGAAATCGCATTGCTAATAACACTGGCAGTTGATGCGTTGTTACAGGTTATATATATATATATATGTGTGTGTGTGTGTGTATATATATATATTGTGTATCTTCCCGAGCTTTTTCTCTTAACCATGCACGCCAAGTCGTTGCACAGCATTTCCAGTGTACTTATGTGGTAAATACGTTGTATTTTTATATAATGGTAATACCAATTTCGTGTAATAATAGTAATGCCATTTTTAAAATAAAAATGAAACATTTAGGAAAATATTAGTTCTAAGGTTTAACAATTTTGTTTACGTTTTTAGTAAACTTGCTTGGCTATTTTATAAAAAGTTATTTCACTTTTTTTGTACATTTCAATTGAAAAAATATAATAAAAGGATTCGTTAAATAAAATTTAAAAATATTTCACGATAAATCAGAATTTTGTATATGGTCAAACAAGCATTATTGTTTTCGGGGGCATTTCGTTACTTGGCGTTCTTTTTTTACTTTTAGAAAGTTCCTTTATACATTATTGTAAGCATATTGAAAACTCAACGATGGTAGCCACCGATGATGGTGATGCCGTTGAAATGATCATCTCCGACCAGCACAATGGTGTGCTCACTGTTTATTGAACGCGATGCTGCTGTATGGTCCGCCATAATAGTTCATGTATAGTTCGTCATTGCAAGCCATTTCCAACATATTCTCGAACATCTTTGGACCCTGATTGAAGGCCTTCATGAGCCGTGCTGGTAAGAAGACAGCAAACTCGTTCATGATGTCCACTAGGTAACGCTTTGCTAATTTGGTGTAGGCAGCCCTCATATCGGAGATTGGATTACGCGATGGAACCTTGAGACAGCTTCTTCGTTGGGAGGAATTCCGACGTTTTGCTGACAATGAGAAATCCATTTTTCATCGACGAAACAACTTCAAATGTGTCGAGGAACGTTTTTTTTTCTCACGAATAGTATTGTCTCCCTCACAACACTTTTCACAATTCCGTTGCGGAGGTGGGGGCCATCAATATGATCCGGCATCTTAGGTGTATTGCAATGCTTCATGCATGGAAGATATGATATTATTTCACTGTCGTTTCGATGATGTTCCGGCAAACGATCCCACAGTATACCAATGTGTAGACCCCAATATTTTATGAGCAAGGTCTTTGGAACGTGTTCGAGCTCATTCTTCGTCAAGCCCCACGGGTTCTTGGCTGGGTGCACTGCATACATACTCGCACATGCAAACATTTCGACGGATCGAAATTAACAATTCGACGGATTATCTTTCGGAATGGATACAAGACCGAATGCAATGTAATTATTATAAGAGCCTCCGTTACTACAGCTACATAAAAAGTTTATCTGTAATGTCTCATTTGATATCTAGCAGTACAATTGCATTAAGTTGCCGAGAGTGTATCATAGACGCTGGATTTCACATGCATATCCATATGTTTGAGAGAAATTTTCCTCCATTGTCTGGAAACAATTCACCTGTATCAATAACGCCCCCTCCACCTTAGAAAAGCGACGCATCGTCTACGATGTCCCCCGGCTGCCGGTACCCCCCTTGGCCCGCGCCAACAACCGTTATTCCTTCGTGTTTTTGGGCATTGTCCCATGTTTCTGGGAATCCTCTTCCCCGCGTGACGTCACTCGCCGATCTCTCCGCGCCTATCTCTGCGAGCCGCAAATCCCCCTCCCCTAATTCCCCAAACGGGTTCCCCTAGACCTTCGCGAGACAGCCAGACACCTCCCTCCCCTTGCCATAGACTCCACACCCCCTCCCCGTCAACGCATACTCCCCACCGCGCACTTCGCCCAAACCCACACCTCCTCTCCATAGACTCCTCATCACCGACTTTCCCCGCTCCATAGACTACTCACTCCCCCCATCACATGGCCGAACCCCTCCCTTCCGCTTCCCCCTCCGCAATGTGTTCCCGAACCCGTATAGTTCTACTACTGGCGATTCAACCCAGGCTGAAATATCGCAAAAACTTTTTTTTTTTCTCGAATTTATGTGTTTATTGTTATTTATATAAAAAATGGTGTAAACAAAACTGATACTTAAAAATTGTATCGTAAAGTAGAAGCCTCAAGCGTGAAACATGATTTTATTCAAATTTTCAAGAAGACGTTTTTGAGTCTTTTTGAACATGAGGTAGATTCAACCTCCCCACTCCCTGCACTTAAGTGGTGCAAAAAATGCGCCTACAGTGATCTGGTTGAGAACGTCACTTTTTCATTAAAATGGATTTGTGAATGATCGAAAATATGTAATACGAAGAAAACATTGCCCACATTTCAATTCGCACCGTTTTTTTAATACTCGAAGAATGACTAATTTTCTTAGTTCATTCAGGTAGCTCACAGAAGAAGGCCAATGACAGTGAAATAATATCACAATCAACTGGGCAGTCCTCACTGAATGTCACACCACCTGCGGAAATTGTACTTGATCCTGCAATGCTTATAGAAGAGAGCAGCAGTGAATGTGAGCCGAGCTATGATCGAGCTGAAAGTGGAGCCGAATCGGACAGTAGTTCATTTCGGAGTGAAAGAGTCGGCCAAGTTTCAATACGAAATCGACAATCATCGGATGACAGTGAAGAAGATGCCGATCATATTCCAATGGATTTTTAGAATAATGACGATATCCGGGAGGATGAAGTACATCATCCCCGTGACACATTTGACGATATTCTGATGTTCGAAGCAGCTGGTCTAACGGTAACACAAGTTTTGACTATGGTTCAAGGCTTGTCGTAACGATTTTATTTATCCAGTGAAGCGACCACAGCCTTGCATTCATAAATCAAGGTTCTTGCGGGGCCTCGATTCGAAAACCTGAATTAAGCAAGTACACCATGGCACAACGATTTAATCCCCCGGAAAATTAGACTTCTAGTAGTATAGCTATGAGAATTCTAACACAGGTCCTCTGAGGAGGGGAGTGCGGGGCGGGGGGTTCACGCGGGGAGGGGGAAGTCGTTGGAGCGGCGGAGGGGGGTATATATCGATTATTGATTAATTGATCATTGATTATTGATTTTTAGATATATATAATATGTATTGTTGATTTATTTTTATTTATTTTGGTCTCATATTGTTTATTTCATGGAATGTACTATTTAGCGGCTCTCGCCTGAGAGCCAAGTTGGTTGACCCGTGTCGCTGAGAGAAGCGATCGGATTATACGTATGCATGAGAAAGAGAGCGAGAATGAGAGATGGAGCGACCGCATCGCATGCACGTGAGATGAAGCGACTCATCTGCATGTATAAAGACATATACATTTAACTTTAGACATTCAACGTATAAGTGGTTGGGTTTGTTTGGGATTTCACCCAAACAAACCCCACGAACATCTTAGAAAATCTATTTAACGCTTTCGAACGTCTCTTGAACGTCTCCGAACGTCTCCGAACGTATCACGAACGTCTCTTGAACGTTTCACGAACGTCTCCGAACGTCTCCGAACGGATCACGAACGTCTCTTGAACGTTTCACGAACGTCTCCGAACGTCTCATGAACGTCTCCCGAACGTCTCTTGAACGTTTCACGAACGTCTCCGAACGTCTCATGAACATCTCTCGAACGTCTCTGAGCGTCTCACGAACGTCGCCGAACGTCTCCAAACGTCCCACGAAAGAGCTCCGAACGTCTCACGAACGTCTCCGAACATCTCACGAACGTCTCTTCAACGTCTCCGAACGTCTCATAAACGTCTCCGAACGGCTCACGAAGGTCTCATTAACGTCTCCGAACGTCTCCGAACGTTTCACGAACGTCTCCGAACGTCTCCGAACGTCTCATAAACGGAACCCGAACGTCTCCGAAGGTCTCACGAACGTCTCACGAACGTCTCATGAACGTCTGCGAACGTCTCATGATCGTCTGCGAACGTCTCATGATCGTCTCACGAACGTCTCTTCAACGTCTCCGAACGTCTCTCGAACGTCTCATGAATGTCTCCGAACGTCTCATGAACGTCTCTAAACGTCTCGTGAACGTCTCACGAACGTCTCCGAACGTCTCTCGAACGTCTCGTAAACGTATCGGGAACGTCTCACGAACTTCTCCGAACGTCTCCGAACATCTCTCGAACGTCTTTTGAACGTCTCCGAACGTCTCGTGAACGTCTCCGAACTCCTCCGAACTCCTCCGAACGTCTCTCGAACGTCTCGTAAACGTATCGGGAACGTCTCACGAACTTCTCCGAACGTCTCCGAACGTCTCCGAACATCTCTCGAACGTCTCCGAACGTCTCACGAACGTATCCGAAAGTCTCTTGAAGGTCTATCGAACATCTACAGATGAATGTCTTCGAACATTATCGAGCGAGTATATAAAATTATTGTCCATCAATTTCCAAACGAAAAAAAAATGGTGTCATTTTCGAGAGCAATACTTTATACAACTGTGTAATTTCATAACAGATGATGTAACAAAGAAAAGGGTGAGGAGAATTAAAAAATCACATAATGTCACATTTCATGTATTTGCATGAATTTTTATGGTTCAACCACCAATTATACATTTTAAATACATTTTGTAATGCGCAATTTTTTCATGCTTTTCGCATCGTAGAGTATAGCTTACACCTAATTTACTTAAGGTATCCATATCACCAAAGTCCACGTCCAACATTTCAATAACTAGATCATTTTTCATATTTAATATAGCAGCTAACTATTCTCGTTTTTCATGGCCGCCAACATATACGATAGGATACATATTGTCTTCCGTTAGGCCCACAACTGCAGCCGCTATTAAACCTTGAGCTATGCTATATGGAACCTTTCCATAGGCCCACTTTAGACCATGGTGATTCCGAATCAGGTATGACGCTTCGTATCTCTCTGATTTTGTGAGGAGTCTCCATGGTATGATACTCCCGAAAATGTAATGAGAGAGTACACCCGTTCGCAGAATTGCGACTTCCTTTACGACGAAGTTTCTCCCGACAATGAACCCTTTTAGATCGACAAATGTAGGTACAGATATAACGAAGATGTATTGGCTCGATCAAGTCAATAGCAGGATCAATTGATGACTGACGTCAATTTTAAGAAACTCGTGTTTAAATTATTGCTTCATTGAGCGGGGGTTACTTGCTGATCTATACAATTTTACGAACCATGTTTGTCAATGGACAATATTCAACAACGCGATCGTGCAAGATCAAACAATAGGCAGTAGTATTTGGTGGCAAATCTTCCTTACATTCAAACTCTATTCGCACGTCCACGGTACCATTTTTCACAGACTCGTTCTGGCGCAAGCAATCGGTAACCGTCAGAATGCCGTTATATTGAAACATTGTTATGGTGAGCAAGGAATTATCACTATTACAGCCGTAATAAGATTTACGGAATCCAGAGTACATATTAAACAAAATGGCGAATCTGTTTTTGTCAAAATCCAAATTCAAATCATCGTAAGGATAGGATTCCGAGTTGAGATAAAGTTCAACATTGGCGAGTTTGCAGTCGTCGAATAATGTAATGTCCTTTGCCATATAATTTTTTTGCCAGTCTGCAGCGCGAATATTACATATCTTGGTTTCTCGAGCTGGGAGACAGTTTTTAAAGTCCATGAATGTTTCGTTGTGCTTTGAAGCAGTGGATACTCGAATAAATCCCAAGAGCGAAAACTCATATTCAAGAGTCGCCCACTTTGCAATGTTCGAAGTAATGACAATTTAGTTATCTCATTTAATATTACGCAAGATATAAGCCATTGTATCTTGAGCAACTTAACTTCTGCCTCTACTAATGGATGCTGACCGAATACGCAATTGTTATCACTGTCCGAACGTATTAGAATTAGCTCATGACGAGCATTGATAACAACGCGCTTGTAATCTTCGCAGAATCCTAGCAATATGTTGAGAGGTACACAAAAATTGAAGTATTTTCCCCCACCATTATATGTCACATCCCACGCAGCATTTTCCAAAGTATGACTCCTCTCAGGGCTTAGAAAGATGTAGTTGTAGTAACTGTAATTGATGAGCCGTTAAGCGGAGAATACTGCAGTCGTCCGACAGGTACAAAAACATGCTCACTACTGAGCGGATTTTACCCGGTGCACTCCTATAAATACTCCTCACACGACGCATTTTGGGCGAATGTGTGTTTGGATTCGAGAGATAAAACATGCGTTTCGTGTAACAAGCGACGGTGGTTTCGTGCAACATGTGGCCAATTTTGACGATATAGTAATGGAGGGCCAACAAGTACGCAAGCATGGAGACATGCTGCCACTTACGATAGGCAGCATTATTTGCGGTCCTTCAAATTGTGGGAAAACCGATGTCCTGCTAAGTTTTATACAAAGCCCATATGGCGTACGTTTTGAAAACCTATATGTATACACGAGATCGCTTCAACAGCCAAAATATCAATATTTGGAAAATCTGCTGATATCGATTAACGAAATTGGCTATTTTTAATTCTCAAATAATAGTGATGTTATCCCACCGCACGAAGCGCTTCCAAACTCCATTTTTATTTTCGATGATGTAGCATGTGACAAGCAAAATACAGGAAGAAGGTACTTTGCAATGGGCACACACTCGAGCGTTGATTGTTTCTACCTTTGCCAAACATATGCCAAGGTTCCCAAGCACCTTATAGGCGACAATGTGAATCTGCTGATTTTATCTAAACAAGATCGTACAAACTTGAAACATGTTTACAATGAACATGTAAATACGGACATGCCGTATGAAGATTTTCTGGTGGTATGTCAAAAATGTTGGAAACAATTCAGGCTTCAGACAGGAGGCTTCATGGTGATTGATAAAGATAGCTCATTGTCCGGTGGTCGATATAGAAATCAATTTAACGAGTTTGCAATACCGTGATGTAGTCAGTCAGCATTGAGACATCAGCTGTGCAACCACCGACAAATAATTTCATGTGGGCATGACGACGACAATTGATACTGATGAAAAGATTGCCATGGAAATTGCGAAAACAAGCGACTCAATACGCAAACAATATCAAGCTTTGAAGACTGAAAAAATGGAAGAAGATCTTGCATTGGAGAGACACTTGAAGCCAATCACCGAACCTCTCAAGCAGATTGTTGAAAAATCAGCTGCTGTTGCATCTCTTGGGCCGGAAATTGAATCGATAGGCATGTCGGAAGCAAAGGACCTAGAGAAGGATGTGAAACAAGGAACATAGCTCAAGGAACACGTTCATTATTTCAAGATTCGCTGGTAACTTCTACACCAAACCAGTTGAAACGCAAGCGACGAAAGAAATCTCTAGATGATACGTCGATGGCTGCTGTACCCTTGCAAAACCAGCCACCATCGTTGAAGAAGACGTTTTTGAGACTACGCCTGAATCATTAGTGTCTACAGTTCAACATCAATTACAAACGGCTGAAGGTGAAAATACATTGCGCGAAAATTTCGGTCCACTCGGTCAACAATATATTTCATCTATTCTTTTACAAGACAAACATTTCAGCATGGATTACGTGTATGGCTTCAAATTTACAAATGAAAGAATTATATTCGGCGATAAGCGTTTCGATGTGGATAATGATGATAATATATTGATCGATGGCATAAAATACTTGGGAATCCCTGGACTCTATGAGCTAATCTTCAAGGGAATTCCTGACCATGCAATATACACGGAGGAAGACAAACACGAATATAAAAGTATATTGTTGGCAACAAATGCACATCGACGTGGTAGCAATACACTCAATCCTGTAATAGGTAACAAAGGCTTCAAGTATAAATATATGATTGGACCATTAACTTTCGACCGAAAAACTGGGAGAGGTATAGAAATACCGCTCGCCATGACGTTAAATAACAACAAAATCGATTGTGTGCATTGGAATGATCCCAATGAGTTGGTCGATTTCCGCTTGTTGGAAGCTTCACGACACGCGGGTAACAAGGCTCACGACAATGAGATAATGGCGATTATTGAGGAACTTCGCGAAGCGGGTCTCATTATAAATTAACCTCTGCACCGATGATAATGATCATTCCGTCGTTACTATGGGCACCGAGATGTCGATCAATAAATTTAGATCATCGCTTGGAGCGCAGGATAATTCATACTATCAGTGGACTGGGCTAATAAGAAATTATAAATGTGATAATGCTCTTTGTCTGACCTCTAGTGGCTTCGATGCAAGATCACGTAAAATACGAGGCGTAGCCCTACCTGAAGGAGATTACGATGGTGCTAATAAACGATACGTGGAAATAAAAATCAAGCTGTTAACAGAACGCCGGGATGAATTTGAGAAGAAATTCATCACACTAGAGGATACGCTTCGAATAACTATGAACGATACGTCTAAAACGATTCAGTATGTAACCGACGCTGTAGCTGACAACGCAGGAATATTTGTAAAAATCGTCTGGTCAAACACACGATATGCTCGGAGAAGAAAAAACGTTCGAAGAAAAGCAGCTCGTGGAGGAATTACATGAGCCAGCAAGAAAAGATTTCTGCGAGGACGTGTCATCGTACGTGGGTATGATGATTTGTGGCAGGCTGACGTAGTCGAAATGCGGCCGTATTCGCGTTTCAACAAAGGCTTCAATTAAATCCTCACTGTCATCGATGTGTTGAGCAAGTAAGAGTGGGCCGTACCCTCGATAAGTGAAACTGGCAACGAAATGGGTACAGCGATAACGAAAATCATATAAGATCATAGCAGATATCCGAAAAATCGTCAAGCCGACAAAGGAAGAGAATTTCACAATGTACACGTGCAATGACTCATGGAGGAATACAACATCAATCATTATTCGACGCACTCTATTAAGAAGGCCTCGGTCATCGAATGATTCAATCGCACTCTCGAAAATAATATGTGGAAAATATTTACACTCAGTGGTAATTATGTTACATTCTAGCTAGCTCTAATGTGCCTACTCTCGGTTATTCCCAATATCCTCATTTGCCGTTATAAGCTTACTATTATACATATATAAATTTAAGAATAAGACGCGTAACAGCGAAAAAAGGAACGTGCGTACGTTTCGCGCCCATATTCAACCTACAGCGATATACATACGATAGCAGCACCGCCACAGTCATCAACTTTTCCTATTCCATTGGCTGTCAACAAGAACACGATCTCAGGCGCATATTCCAAGAAGAGCTGTCGAACGAAAAACCAACCATCAACTCGATCAACAGGCTCCAAAAACTCTACGCCGGCCCATCCGCATGGTGACTAAGAGAAGCCGCGACCCTAGATTACTTTATCATAACATAGCCTAGACGGCTCCGACGAATTTATAACTCTGACTGAAAAATAAGACATCCGGTCTCGCAGCGTAGTCCGATATACAAACTTCTCGATATGAGAAGTCACCATAGCTATAAATTAACATAACACATACCGTTCGTATGCTTAGGTCTCAGATATCATACTGTATTTCCCATGCGCTTTTTCGCCGAAACACGAGACAAAGGTCTTCTTCCTTCATACGCATATTAGTCGGAACCGATGCCCTGAAATAAGGTCACGCGCGTGCCTAGGAAATTTGGAACCTACACGCACATCATACCGCAACCAATCAAGCTAATCAACCGATATATTCATGACCAATGGAGCAATCCCCGAAGAACTAGATGACCAAGACCACACTCTCCCTAAGGTTCCTTCTCCCACTACGGAACCTCTCCTAATTTTCATATCAAGAAAGAGTTCCTTCCTGAAGTCAGTCTCCCGTCAACCACCATCAAATCAAGTTCTTCTATCGAGTCTCAATCCCAGTCTCTCGTCAACCACCATCAAATCAAGTTCTTCTATCAAGTCTATCCCAGTCTCCCGTCAACAACCATCACATCAAGTTCTTCTATCGAGTCTCAATCCCAGTCTCCCGACAATCTTCATCAAATTCAGAACTTAGTCTTCCGTCAACCAATATTTGCGTCAACCGAATCACTCCTTATAACAAATCTTAACCCAGAAGCCTAACGAATATCTCCCATTATCTTTCATACGAGCCGTCTTCATTTTTCGATTTACAAAAGTTTTCTTTTGCACTTGTATAATTTCTATGATCGGTCCGTGATTATCAATCTCAATTCATCGACCTTGCGCGCCGTTCATATTTCTATCTACGCGTAGTGCCGTCATAGTAAACACGTCGAGTATACACATGACTAGCCTAAAATCCTGCGAGCGACTTACCAGCAATTGTACCAGCGAGCGCACCAGGCCAAGAGCGAAGGCCCTTGTAACGCGGGCGCCAACAAACATCCACGCGAGCGAGCGAGCGAACGATCGAGTGTCAAACACAACCAATGTAAGCTAACTTTACCTGTTCTTTTTGTATCATTCATCGTTAACCTGATCGCTTCAAACCGTCTAGTAATCTTACAATAAACAACATAGTGTCAATCGTATATCAATTCTGTCGAATTATCCCTCAATTTCGAAACATCGTGTCAATTCCTTAATTCTACTCTTTCCCACACACTACCCCTTTTTACCTTCATCCCGTGCTATTGCGCTAGGCGTAGACAACAAAGAGGGAAACGAAAATATTATGCTCTCATCCCTTCCGGATGTGACAATTACAAGTGGATCGATGCGATACCGCAACTCCTTATGAAGTACAATGCTCGAAAGCATCGTACGATTGGCATGAGGCCTATCGACGTTACTCCTGCAGTCGCGGAGAAACTCTTAACCACCGTATACAGCAACGTAAAAATTGCGGCTCCTGCAAGATTCAAGGTCAATGATTTTGTGCCCGTAAGCAAATTCAAAACAATATTTGAAAAAGGATTCACACCAAATTGGATCACCGAAGTGTTTAAAATCGTCAAGGTGCAACAAACTTATCTTGTAACGTACCTAGTCGAGGACTCAAGTGGACATCTGATGGTTTTAAATACCCGGAGGATTTTACGAATACGAACTGCAACGTGTTGCCAATCCAAACATATATCTCGTGGAGAAGATAACACGCAAAAAGGGCAATGATGTTTATGTTAAATGGTGGGGAATAAGTAAATCTCGAAACTCGTGGATACACAAAAATAATATATTGTAATAACTGGTATAAAGTATATGAAAAATGCAATAAAGTTTATTTACAATAGGCATAGCATTTTATTTATGTATACATTCACCATTATTTCCTTATAAAAATAAATAATTATATCCTATAAACATTAACATACTCGCATTATATATAACATGAACATTTTCCAACATATATCAAATTCACATTACTAAATTCATTATATCTCACCATTTTTATTTTATAATAATACATACAATGGAGCCTAACAAATACATTTACAGTGCTATTTTATAATGACGTCATGGTAGATTGTCCGTACTTTTCGGCACGATATACCGCATGTTATTGTGTGGACTTGGAGCAATTTTTTACTCTGAAATAGTATAAACTTCGTGCAGCTTCGATCTTACACAAGACTGCTGACGAGTCATCTCAATTTCTTCCCATAAACAGCAAGTGTAGTCATTGAAATTTATTGCTCGCGCGACGACATTACTTTCAACACCTTTCATCTTTTTCGTGTCTTTTTTACCATCGACTCGCAAAGCGTACATTTTCGCTCTCAATCCCCCAAATTCCGTCATTACCATACCATTATTTTAATCTTTCATGAGACCGGGCACTTTCTTGTTGACTGACGGTAAATCGTACACATTTTCCATCGGGTAATCGCTGGTATCAAATTTGTCAATGTTGCGCTTCATATCGTCGTAAACGTCGTCAGACTTGATGTGGTGGTATATGAGACTATCGGTGTCGGTATACGTGATCTTCCAGTTTTGCTGATACAGTGGAATCATGAATTCGTGGTGAAACTCATATAAACATGTTTTCGAAATGTTGAGTATACACATACCTACAGAAATTGGCTTGTTAAATTTTACCTCTAGATTTCGCAATTCGACGACAATAAGATTTTCCGAAGAGATTTTCCGACTGTGAAAATTTGGTTTAGCGATCATTGCCTCTGCCCCATACCGTCCCTTCCACTATGTTACAAGTTTCACGTTTACACGGTTTCGCACGTTTTCCATCGTTTTACCAAATACTGCATTGTTCATTAATTTATACAAATTTTCCTCGAAATCATTTGTCGCACGTGTGCGAAACTGCGTGTTCAATTCGATGTATGAACGCAACCAGGGGGATTGAGTAAATTTCAAAATTCGGTGTATTCTCGCTACTTTAAGTCCATGACGCATACACTGCTGCAAATTACGATAGTGTATCACGTAACGCTTCTTATCGCATACGGTTGCTAGCAATTTCTCTTGACGCTTACCAGGTGGCTTGACGCGTGTCGGACAAAACGGAAGGTCACTGTGCGAATCATGCAAACGTTGCGGATATTCGAGATCACTTCGAGAACATAGCATATAGGCGAATCTAGCGCTATGGATAATACGTAAAAATTCGATGTGTCGTCGATCCATTGAAAGCCAGCATAAGGGAAAGGTTGACACAGTGCCCATCCATACAAGTAGTTCACATCGAAGTACATCAGGTATGATGGTCATTTCAATGGATCGTATGATTGCATGTACTTGTTATTAGCATGTGCATAACTGTTTGAACATTGGCTTAAACCTCTGCGTATACCTCGCTCGATGAATAAAATCATGTCGATGTCGGTCAATAATTCAAACTTAATGTGTGTATATTTCAACATGTCGTTCCAGGTATATCCGGGAAGAGTGTTTTAATACGCCGGATCAAGCCCATAACTTTCAATACACGTATCACGGAAATTTTCGAAAATATCTGCTAATAACAAGACATCCGTCTTCAAATACAAATCGCTAGATTCACCAAGCGTTTGACTGGAAAACCACTCCCAGACATTCTCAGCGTGAATGTACTCGCTCGCGCTGATCGTTTCCCCGGTCAAGGACCTGTAAAATGAGTCGGGCGGCGGCAGCCACATGTCTTCCAATCTGCTGGCATGTTTAATGTATTCGTACGGGAAGATACCTTTTCGTGTTAATAATGGAAAATCATGCATCGGTAGGCCATGAAATTGTGAGCGTAAAATTTTCAGTTTGTCCGTCGTTAAAAACGTTGCCAATTTCTCAAGACTTGTGGTTCGAAATTGATATGAATCGATGAAGCGTAAATTAATCTTTTGTTTGTTTCTTCGGTAGTAGTTTGAACAGTTTTCGTGAACGAAATATATTTTTCTGTTGTTAATGGGAGCACGTAAGTTTTCCCTTCGAACGCGGTGGCTACTTCCTTGATTATAAAATGCACATCATAGCCAGACAAATTGTGAAAAACTACCGGAATGAAAAAAGATTGTTTGAAATTTAGATCGCAATTCGAATGGGCGGGGCTCATATGCTCTGTAACGCCCAGTTAAATGACAATGATCGTAAACACGTGTATCGGTTTGTGCAAAATCTTGTTCACATATGTGACACTTAATCGCGCTTCGAAATTCAAGCTCCTCGTCGGATGTTAACTGTACCATAGGGATATTTGAAGATACAATATCTTTCACATGCAAAGCTACTTTTTTTAGTTCTTCGACGAACCATGCAATGCAATCGCTACTACCATGCGATTCATATCTGCATAACGATTGATCGTATGAACAATGTAGGTAGTATGCGATACCTGTTGTGTTGTGCCCTGAAAAGACAGGAATTTTCATATTGCTAACGCATGAAGTTCAAAAGCCCCATGCGACGATATCGAGCCCGATATTTCACAAGCCCGATATTCCGCTCGACTCAGCCGGAAAAACGCTGAATCGCAATCGAACGATTCGAAGGTTCTCGAACGATTGGTTGCGAAAACCCGAGTTAACAATTAGCCGAAAGAATCAATCGAAAGGCAGTCTTCGGCCAGAAGCCGAGGAGGTCGGTCTCAAGGCATAAAAACGAATTGGAATATTGTTGCCTAATTTTAAATAAAATATAAGTTGTTCAAGTTGCAATATCCCGAGTTGGAGATTTACTCGGAACGGGAAAAGTCCCCACATACCCTCGCCCTCGAGCATCCGACAACCCACGGTGTCAACTTACTCGAGAGCGAAATTCCTTGCTCTCCGCGCATCGTCAGAAGCCGGGGCACAACATTGGTGGCAGCGGTGGGATTCCCGCAATTGGGGATACCGCCACTTTGCATTACACAACTTCAAAAAAAAGAAGAAGGAAACAGCCTATCCAACGTACAAAATAAACTAAACGCAGCAAGTGCTGAAAAGAAGGTCAACGAGTGATCCGATTGACGACCGTCAAACCGGACAGATAAAAAAAAATGTGCGGCGTAAGCAAACGCCCGAGTCAACCGTACAGAGCTGTCCGAAAACAACCAGATCCCGAGGATGGTCGATACCAGACCGACCCAAGGACGAAGACTCATCAAATACCTTCTACAACGGAACAACAGAGCGCACGAGAACAGCAAACCAAAGCAACACGACAACAGGGAACAACACTGGCAATTTCCTGCCAAACAGCTACGAAAACGAGGTTAACATCTTGTGAACAACCGACTACGAACTATCGATCAACATGAGGGGCATCATCGTACTGTAAGTGACGGAACATTTATCAAAAAACACCCTCCAAAGACAAACAATTAAACATTTAATGGCAAACGAAGACGAGCGTCGTAAATTATACCGATTACCGGGTAACAACAAATTATCGCGTTTATTAAATTCAATTTTCGACGAACTCATTGCAAGAGATCGTCCCGAGAATAAAACAGTCGAACAAGAACTACAGGAACATAGAAAAAAGCAATTTCGATCCGCAACAAGTTCAGACGGAAGTCCAAATTCACAAAATTCCTCAAATAGGCCGACAGCTGCGAAACGTACCAAAATTCGATCCGCAGCAGATCGAACCGTTCATTTTTCTGATCAATCAACAGATTCTAATCAATCTCCTGAAAATATAGACACTGGGCGTGGTCGCGAAATAGAAATTCAAGAATTTTCCCTACTCCAACTTAATTCAGATAACATGGTGCAAGAAAATGGTTTCATGACCCTAAAGGAGGCGCGAAGCCTCATTCCCCGATTTGATGGCGAAAAACCTGAAGAAGACGACATAATGGAAGCATTCGGTTATGCGAACGTGTGCGTTGCAGAAGCCGATAGACATTCCCTTTTACAATCCGTGTTAGCAACAAAAGTGATAGGAAAAGCGCGAAAAGATACCTGATATAAAGAAATTAAATCGTACCAACAATTTAAAGAAGAAATTACAGCATTCCTAAACGCGACATACAGTAGCCGCGTTGCAGGTCGATTTTAATACGTGCAAGCAAAAATACATCGAGAGCGTGTTAGCATACGGTCAACGACTCGAGGCCATAATGATGGAATTAATCGAAGCCAGCACAACGGAGGCAAGATCGCCTGCGGAAAAAAGAACAATTGAGACATATGTAAGACAATTAGCCCTATGCAACTTCGAAATAGGACTTCGAAGGGAATACCAAGTCTTTGTAAAGTCTCGAGGATTCAAGGATCTCGGATCAGCCCGTAAAGGAGCAATGGAAGAGGAAAAATCGCTACAAGGAGGCGAATCCATAAACAAGCAGACTCATCTGGAAAAACGACCACCGGTGACGTGCAATAAATGTCACAAAATGGGATATTTAGCAAAGGATTGCCGATCCAACACATCGTCTTACGGAAGATACAGCGTACCAGCTCCATTGAAAAGCGTGCATCAATTCAACATCACTTGCAATTACTGCAAGAAACCGGGACACGCGTACAAGGATTGCCGAAACAGAAATTGGCAACAAGGACAAAGAAACGGATATCGACAGGCACCGGGAACCGGGTATCATCAAAGTCATCAAACGAATTATCAGCAGGGCCAAGGAACCAGCTACTACAACAAGAGTGGGCCCCCAGGGCGCCCAAATCAGTATCACTGGAACGCAAATAAAAGTAGGCCAAAAGAAGACAGACCGGAGGAAGAAAATCACAGCGACAGCGAAAAGAAAAAAACAATTGGATCATTTTCGCTCGATATGGTAACGGCAACAAACGTAGACATGTCAAGAGAGGAAAACCGCAACGACAGCGAAAACAGGAAAACAATTAGGTCATTTTCGCTCGATATGGCAACGCAACGAGCGGAGACAAAAAACGCAACGTCAGAAAAACAATCGAAGCATTGAATACAGGTCCGTCCAAAAGAAAAAACACAAGGAAGAAAATAAAATCGTACTGGATAACGACGATCAATTCTGGAGGAACCGCTTGCGACTTCCACGTCGTGTCTCCCCAGGCTAAAGACAAAATCCTCACGGTGAAAGGGGACACAGGAGCCCAGAATAGTCTCGTAAAAAGAGTGTATTAAAAAAGGATACAGAAATAATAGAAGAAACGGAGGAAAAAAATTCTACGCACTGTGTAAAATTATGCTCGTGCTCGAAACACCCGCAGTAAACGTAGAACATGGATTCTACGTAATAGATGACGCAGTACCACTAGAAGTAGACGGAATAATGAGTTTGGACCTCATGAGAGAGCACAACGTCGACATCCTAAGCGGAAGACATATTAAAATATACGGACATCCGATCCCCATGCTGGACGGAACGAATAAAATTAAACTACCTCCCAGGGCAGAGCAAATGCTATACGCAAAAACATTGACGGCAAAAATAGGCTGTGTCGCAACAAAAGAAGTACGACCAGGAGTAAAGATAGGCGGATATTACGTCTACCCAGAAGGACATTCCTGCCTCATAGTAGTGCGAAACACAAACAATGAAGAAATCGAAATAGAAAGGCCAATGGTGCAAATTGAAGAAACTAAAAAAGAAAATCCAACCGAAGGAAAGGAAATAAGTGCTGTATCGATCGAGGAAAAATTAAAAAGAAAAGACAAAATATGGGAAGAAATCGAAGGAGATTCGAACTTAAACCCAGAAGAAGAAAAATTCCTACGCGAATTCGCTGACGCATACGCTGACGTCTTCCATTTAGAGGAAGAGTCGCTTGGGTGCACCGCTATAGTAGAGCACCGCATAAGCATACGATCAGGGACAACGCCAATGAAAATTCGTCCATATCGATTACCAGAAGTCCACAAGCAAGAAGTGATGGCGCAGACAAAAGAGCCAGAGCCAGAGCCATGGAATGCTCCTCTACTCGTCGTTGCAAAAAAGCCTGACGCTGACGGAAATATACGCAAGAGAGTGGTAGTAGACTTTCTAAAACTAAACGAAGCAACAGAAGGAGACTCATATCCATTGCCTAATATTACCGAAATATTGGACCAATTGGGACAAGCAAAATACTTCATGACTCTCGATTTGGCATCGGGATTTCATCAAATCCCAATGGCCGAAAAAGACAAGGAGAAAACCGCTTTCTCCACTCCTATTGGACATTACGAGTACAACCGTATGCCATTTGGATTTAAAAACGCCCCACCAACCTTTCAAAGGCTAATGGACGCTGTACTGGCTGGATTACAAAGACTAAAATGCTACGTATATCTCGACGATATAGGTAGCATTTAGGTAGCAGTAGTATACGGATCATCGTTCGAAGAACATAACAAAAGGTTATGTTCGAAGAACATAACAAAAGCAGTATTCGATCGACTGAGAGAAGCTCAATTAAAGGTTCAACGTAGGAAATGTCGATTTCTGCGAAAAGAAACCCAGTACTTGGGACACATTATTACCGAAGTGGGAGTAAAACCCGATCCGGAAGAAATAGAGGTTGTACAACGATTCCTAGCCCCAAAAAACGTAAAAGAGGTTCAATCATTTCTGGGACTAGCCGGATAAAACCGAAAATTCATACAGGATTTTTCAAAACTCTCGAAGCCGTTAACAGAACTTATTACAAAGGAAAAAAAATCATTTAGGACGAAAACTGCGGACAAGCTTTCCAAAAATTGAAGGAAACTCTCAGCACCGCACCGATCCTACAGTATCCAGATTTCGAAAAACCCTTCGTGGTGACAACTGATGCCTCTGACAAGGCAATTGGCGCGATTTTATCGCAAGGAAAAATCGGAGAAGATCTACCCATCTGTTACGCGAGTCGCACTCTGAATAAGGCAGAAATGAATTATTCAACAACGGAGAAGGAAATGCTAGCAATAATTTGGGCAGTAGCGCTATTCCGACCATACATCTATGGAACAAAATTCACCATCTTGACGGATCATAAGCCCCTCACATGGCTGTTCACGTAAAAGATCCAAGATCACGACTGATGCGCTGGAAAATAAAGATAGAGGAGTTCAACTATACCATAGAGTATAAGGCTGGCAAGAAGAATACGAATGCGGATGCTTTAAGCCGTATGTATGTATTGATGCTGACGCGGCAAGAACCCGAGGCGGTGGTACGTCACAAGGACGCCGAGAAGCGTAGTAGAGGAAGGCCGCAGAAGGCCCTCCGCTCCGCGCCACCGCCGCCAGCATCAACAGACCCGAGCGAGCATGGCCGTGGTCAGCTGATCCCGCGAGCACGTGGCCGGCCGAGAAAAACACTGCAGCCCGCTAGAGAGGAACGCCCACGCAAGGCGACAGAGGCCCGCGCGAGCGAGAACGAACCGCCACTCCCACCAGTGGAGGCGGACCAGGCAGCAGGCCCGAGCGAAATAGAGAAGGAAATAGAAAAAGACTCGAGCGCAAGCGAGACAACAAACGACAGCGAGACAGAGACGGAAATAGGAGATCGAGAGTGCCCGAGTAAAGAGGAGCGAGGTCCGGCTCTGCAAGAATACTACGACGCCCCTCTTGGAGGCCACCCAGGCGAAAAAAGGATGAAACAACGAATAAAGATAAAGTACAGCTGGCCTGGAATGAATAAAGAAATACAAAACTACGTAAACTCGTGCGACAAATGCCAGAAAAATAAAATCACGCAATGCAAGCATGCTCCCATGACTATTACCGACACACCCAAGACACCATTCGTCAAATGTGTCTCGCGCCGTTGCCAAGCAACGGTCGAGCGGTCAATACCGCGCGACGAATTCGCGTACGGGTGGAGAGGTGCCACCCGTTCAACAAAAAAAATATAAATAAAAGTAAACCTAAATCATAAAATAACAGAAAATGAAATACAGTGATAAAAATAAAAGAATAAATAAGTAAAAGAACTAATATGAAATGAAATGGAAAGATGAAGTAAATGAAACCAAATCAAGTAACGTTCAAATGAATGAAAGAATCTATAACAAAAATAAGCGAGTAAAATAGTCGAAAAGAGAGAATAAATAAATTAAATAAAATTTACAAGAAGAACAATAGGAAGAGCTCTAGGTTTCTAAAGAAACAAAACGAATGATAAATGAAAAAAATATAAAAATAGCGTATAGATATATAAACGAAAAATCCAATGAGAGCAAGAGTTAAAAATTAAATATAATATATATATATATATATATATATATATATATATATATATATATATATATATATTGAATACTATGCAAATAACTTTTTCGAGTAAATACAAAAAGAAAATAATGAATAAAAAGAATAATAATAATTAAAAAAAGAGAGGAAAATGAAAGGAAACACAAATATAAACGAAATCTTTTGTATATGGTTACATTCAAAGTTAAAAAAAAAGAAAGAAAGAGAATAGAGAGCGAAGAAATCGCAATGTAAAAAAAAGGAAGAAAAGTGTTGTACGTAGAAATAGGGAAACGAGCAAGACAAATTTATTGAAAATAAAAAGGCAAACCCTTTTTGCAGGTTATTAATCTCAACAGTTAGGATGATAGAAGGGACTAACGAAAGAAAGGAAAATGCAGAATTCCACGCACCGCAATTTTCCACAACCCCAGGAATTTATTACGAGGAAATCGGAAAACTGCACACGATTCAGGAAATGTGGAAACTGGTAATCCGCAAGGATTTTCTGCCAATAGCAAATAGAGAAAAGAGTATTAGGGAAAAGCTGGAAAAACTATTAGAATTATGTCAAAGGATGCCAGAGGACAAGCTATGTTCTCTCGTACCGAGTTCCCTCGAAACCATGAAAGGAAAAATAAATTCCGAAATGCAGTCCATTTACGATATAACTGGCACAAAAGGTAGAATAAATAAAAGAGGATTAATCGACGGATTAGGATCCGTTATAAAATCGATAACAGGTAACTTAGATGCGAACGACGCTGCGAACATCGAACGGCAAATCACAGCAATAACGAAAAAGCAAGAAACAACAGAAGATGCGTTAAAAGAAAATTTGCAAATCCAGCAAATTACACGGGAAATATTCAATCGCACAACGAATCGCCTCGCGGCAAACGAAGAAACACTAGGCCGTTTACTAAACAATTTACACCATGGAATGAAAAATCTCGTAATAGATATTGTAACACGTCAACAATTGGACGAGAAATTAACGACTATTAGCGTAATAATCGAATCCTTATTAAACAATATACGTCAATTATCTAACTTTTTAGTAGGCTTGCCAAAAGGAATCGTTAATCCTACAATATTGCCGCCTAGACAACTCTACGCGTATCTAATAGAAGCAATACCAAATCTACCAAAAGGACTGAATGTTTCGACTAAATTAAACAAAATTTCTGAATTAGGCGCATATAGTATTCAAAATACCCTCACCGTTGTGATCAAAATTCCATTAATCAACAACAACAAGTTCAACGTGAATAAAGTCTATCCTCTACCCGTAAGAATATAAAAAGACACGTTTCGGTTCATCGAACCGACCGTAAAAATGATATAATTGATCGAAACCGTTGAGAATATCTGATATTCTCAGAAAACGAATTATCCAAATGTAAACGACAAAATTATCAATATTACTGTCATCCGAAAAACGCGAGACATAAAATACCATCAAGAGCGCCATGCGAACTATCGATATTTTTAGGAAAAGACCCCGAAAAAGCCAATTGTACACATCGTTTAGTTAAATTAGAAATTTTTTTGGTCATTGCTCTGGAACAAGAAGATCAGGGGATATATGTAGCCCCAGAGACAATAGCTCTCACGATAAACTGTAAAAACTCTGCGACAACTCATGCAACAATTACTGGAACAGGATTATTGGCTTTGGATGGGAAATGTTCCGTCACCTCCATAGATTTTAAGATTGAAAATTTGAAGGAAACTGTACACGAAAAATTCCTACATTTTTTACCGCCATTCAATCGATCTTTTCTGACTACAGAACACGAAATACATCAACCTTTCATATTGGAAAATATTCCTCATACGATAATTAATGATCCATACGAAGTTAACATTGGCGAACGAATCGAAATATTGAAAACAAAATTAAACAAAAATTACGATAATGTGACGACACAAAGTTACATCATAGGGAATTATGCCCTCAGCGGAATGATTCCCTTCGCAATGATTATATCATATTTTGGAATTAAAGCGTTGCAACGACGACGTCGAAATGTCACATCGCCAAACGACGACCTTGCTGACGTAGTTCCGGCCCGACCATGAGCTGCCAAACGAAAGGCAACAGCTGACTCACAAAATCCGCGAGTCATATTTACGCAAAATGCACCTCGCACACGCACAACGTAAATGTATTTAAAAAATCTAAATATTAAAAAAAAGGTATATATGATAATATTAGAAAGGCACTTGTACCTTCGTAATCTATTGTATTATTGTAAGCCGAGAGACAACCGAGAGACAAAACTTGCCAACGTTATGAGAAAAAAAAAGTATTATATAGCCGAAATTGGGAATTTCGTCTTCCCAAGGTGGAGGAATGTTGTGCCCTGAAAAGACAGGAATTTTCATGTTGCTAACGCATGAAGTTCAAAGACCCCATGCGACGATATCGAGCCTGATATTTCACAAGCCCGATATTCCGCTCGACTCAGCCGGAAAAACGCTGAATCGCAATCGAACGATTCGAAGGTTTTTGAATGGTTGCGAAAACCTGAGTTAACAATTAGCCGAAAGAATCAATCGAAAGGCAGTCTTCGGCCAGAAGCCGAGGAGGTCGGTCTCAAGGCATAAAAAAGAATTGTAATATTGTTGCCTAATTTTAAATAAAATATAAGTTGTTTGAGTTGCAATATCCCGAGTTGGAGATTTACTCGGAACGGGAAAATTCCCCACATACCCTCGCCCTCGAGAATCCGACAACCCACGGTGTCAACTTACTCGAGAGCAAAATTCCGTGCTCTCCGCGCATCGTCAGAAGCCGGGGCACAACACTAGAAACCTCGTGGTGTTGGTACATGTCGTGTTCATTCGATTTCGCAAGAACGCACTCAAGATTGGCGTATATTACGAATAGAAGTCGTTCCTTATGATTGCAGTTTTTAAAAGTGAGCCACTTGTTCGCATCGTTCAGTAGACGGACAGCACAGTCGTTGATCTGGCCACAGTCCGCAGTGTGCCCTTGCAATTTTTGCTCCGAATGGAAGTAGTGTACATATCTGCGAAAATAAACAAAACAATCAGTTTCGAACTAATTATTTTGATACATTAAGTCATATCAAATATATGTACCTATCACAGATATATTTCTGTCCAGTGTTTAGTCAACCGTGAGCTGACGAGCCTTGATAAATTCTTGATCCACGCGAAATGTCCAACGATGTTTTGCTGCGGGTTCTCCACGTAGAGCAAATTAACATGCGTTTCTCTCTATCGCTCACTCACGCGAATTGGAAGTGTGCTATCGTTCTCAATGGTGTATACATTGATTGAAAAGTCATTACGGATTTCAAATTTTTTAATTTGATTCAGTCATTCGAAACTCAATGTCTGGAACATTTAGCACTCTCGAGTAGTGCGGGTATGAAGATTCACGCGCACTGTCATGTTGGGCTGGATAAAGAGCAACGACTACGGACCATGCGAAACAAGCTTGATCACTCGATTTCACATTAACAACTGCTCTTTTCAGCATTATCGACCGCGATAACATTATTTGGCATCCCGCACGCATTGGATTATATTTATTTATATTCATAGGCAAGTTATATATTCGTGACAATGCCCATCGGCTGTCGCGATCCTGAAACTCTTCAAGTGATGTTGAAATGGGCTCAATAACTCTTTGATCGTACCACTCGCGTAAATCAGACGTATTAAAAAGGTCATAGTTTTAAGTATTAATGCTTTTATTTGCACGCTTGTCACCCGTCACATATCCACCGTCAAAAACGGTATTAATTTCCACACTACCATGATTGTTGATAATGATTTGAACGCGTGAAAGCACCACATCACAAGCGTCTTTGAGAAATTGTTGAGGTTCGATGTGGTCGTGATTTGTGACTACACCAGTCACGATACGACCCTCGAACGCCGTATCAATTTCTCGCCATATGAATCCATGATTGCCATGTCCAGCACCCGTGTGTATGAAACGCTAACGCACCGAATTCTTGAAGCCTTCAAGTCGCGCAATTTGGGCTACCAAAGATAGACGATTTCCAATCGATAATCGCGGTAGTTTAATTCGACTTTCCTCTTCTAACGACGCGATATATTCGTCACATTGTTGTTCCCACTCAATGTACGCTTCTACTGAACTTGTTTGAGCCCTTTGCTCGCAAAGATTTTTTTTTCAATATTATCCGTCATATTTCTGCGCGAGGCACCCCGCGATCTAGGAAATTCAAACATTGACTGAAAGTGTGTACCTCTCGATCACGATTTATATTCCATTCCTATAACAACTGCATCCTTGGTGCCGTGTGCATTTTTTCGTTATATATTTTTCTGCAAACTTTACGATTTTGCTGACATGGACTTCTTCGACGGGATCCACAAAGCGCTCGCAATATTAATCGCACAATTATATTCGCGAATGGCTCAGGCATTTTGGCCTTGAGATGCAATAGATGGTCGAAGACATTCGTGGGGTTAGTTCGGGATTTCACCCAAACGAACCCAACCGCTTTAATCGTTGAATGTCTACAGTGAATATGTCTTTATACATGCAGATGGGTCGCTCTATCTCACATGCATGCGATGCGGTCGCTCCATCTCTCTTTCTTGCTTTCTCTCTCTCATGCATACGTGTAATCCGATCGCTTCTCTCAGCGACACTGGTCAACCAACTTGGCTCTCAGGCGAGAGCCGCTAAACCATAAAATCCATGAACTAAACAATATAAGACAAAAATAAATCAACAATGAATTTTAAATAGATGAAAATCAACAATCAATGATCAATTAATCGATAATCGATGAAAACCCCCTCCGCCGCTCCAACGACTTCCCTCACCGCGCGTGATGTCAGCCGCTCCGCCGAATCCCCCCGCCCCGCGTGACGTCATACCACTCCTCGCGTAAACCCCCGCACCGCACCGCGCCTCAGAGGACAGGCGTTAGAACTCTCATAGCTATACTACTACTTCTTACACATTTTTTTGCAAACAATGTTGTATCATATTGTCAGGTCCTATTCAGACAAGCAATATTCACAAACAGTAATATACCTAGGCCGGTTCTAACGCCGGTCCGCTGAGGGGGGTGCGGGGCGGGGGGTTCACGCGGGGAGGGGTATGACGTCACGCGGAGAGGGGGCTCGGTGGAGAGGCTGACGTCACGCTGGGAGGGGGAAGTCGTTGGAGCGGCGGAGGGGGGTATATATCAATTATATATATTATCAATTGATTGATCATCGATTATTGATCTTTATATATTTAAAATGTATTGTTGATTATTTTTTTAATTTTCGTCTTATATTGTTTACTTCATGGATTTTGGTATTTAGCGACTCTCGCCAGAGAGCCAAGTTGGTCGACCCATGTCGCTAAGAGAAGCGATCAGATTACACGTATGCATGAGAGAGAGAGAGCGAGAATGAGAGATGGAGCGACCGCATCGCATGCATGTGAGATAGAGTGACTCATCTGCATGTATAAATGCATATACGCTTTTGATATACGACGATTGAAACGATTGGGTTTGTTTGGATGAAATCCCAAACAAACCGCCGCGCACGTCTTCGAACAGCTATTGAACATCTATTGAACGTCTTCGAACATCTATGGATCGCTTTCGAATGGCTTTGAACGTCTCCGAACGTCTCCGAAGGTCTCACGAACGTCTGACGAATGTCTCCAAACGTCTCATGAACGTCTCCGAGCGGCTTACGAATGTCTCTTGAACGTCTGACGAATGTCTCCAAACGTCTCATGAACGTCTCCGAGCGGCTTACGAATGTCTCTTGAACGTCTCACGAACGTCTCCGAACGTCTCCCAACGTCTCTTGAGCGTCTCACGAACGTCTCTTGAACGTCTCACGAACGTCTCACGCACGTCTCTCGAACGTCTCCGAACCTCTCACGAACGTCTCCGGAAGTCTCACGAACGTCTCCGAGCGTCTCATGAACGTCTCCGAACATCTCCGAGCGTCTCCGAACGTCTCCAAACGTCTCACGAACGTCTCCGAACGTCTCCGAACGTCTCCGTACGTCTCCGAACGTCTCATGAACGTCTTCGGAAGTTTCACGAACATCTCTTGAATGTCTCATGAACGTCTTCGAACGTCTCCGAACGTCTCTTGAACGTCTCCGCACGTCTCCAAACGTCTCAAAAACTTCTCTTGAACGTCTTCGAACGTCTCATGAACGTCTCTTGAACGTCTCACGAACGTCTCTTAAACATCTATCGAACATCTACCGATAAATGTCTTCGAGCATTATCGAGCGAGTATATTAAATTATTTTCCATCAATTTCCAAACGAAAAAAAAAATTGTTTCACTTTCGAGAGGAATACTTTATACAACTGTGTAATCTCATAACAGATGATGTAGCAAAGAAAGGGGTGAGGAGAATAAAAAAATCATATAATGTCACATTTCATTTATTTGCATGAATGTTGATGATTCAACCGCCAATTAAACATTTTAAATACATTTTGTAATACACAATTTTTTGCATGCTTTTCGCATCGTAGAGTATAGCTTACACCTAATTTACTTAAGGTATTCATATCGCCAAAGTCCACGGCCAACGTTTCAATAACTAGATTATTTTTCATATTTAATATATCAGCTAACCATTCTCGTTTTTCATCGCCGTCAACATATACGATAGGATACATATCGTCTTCCGTTGGGCCCACAACTGCAGCCGTTATTAAACATTGAGCCATGCTATATGGAACGTTTCCATAGGCCCACTTAGACATGGTGATTCCGAATCAGCCATGACGCTTCGTATCTCTCAGATTTTGTGAGAAGTCTCCATGGTATGATACGCGCGAAAATGTAATAAGAGAGTACACTTCCCGCTCTCAGAATCGCGGCTTCCTTCCCGACAATGTTTCTCCCACTCAATGTAAACCTTTGAAATCGACAAATGTAGGTACAGACATAACGAAGATGTATTGGCTCGATCAAGTCGATAGCAAGATCAATTAATGACTGACGTCAATATTTGAGAAACTCGTCTTTAAATTATTTATTCATCGAGCGGGGGTTACTTCCTGATCTATACAACTTTACGAACCATGTTTGTCAATGGACAATATTCAACAACGCGATCGTGCAAGATCAAACGATGGGCAGTAGTATTTGGTGGCAAATCTTCCTTACATTCAAACTCTATTCGCACGTCCGCGGTAGCATTTTTCGCAGACTTGTTCTGACGCGAGCAATCGATAACCGTGAGAGGGCCGTTATATTGAAACGTTCCTATGGTGAGCAAAAAATTATCACTATTACAGCCGTAATAAGATCTACGGAATCGAGAGTACATATTGAACAAAATGACGAATCTTTTTTTTCGAAGTCCAAATTCAAATCATCGTGAGGATAGGATTCTCAGTTGAGATAAAGTTCAACATTGGCGAGTTTGCAGTCGTCGAATAATGCAATGTTCTTTGCCATAGAATTTTTCTGTTTGTCTGCAGCGCGAATATTACATATCTTGGTTTCTCGAGCTGGGAGGCAGCTTTTACAGTCCATGAATGTTTCATTGTGTTTTGAAGCAGTGGATACTCAAATAAATCCCAAGAGCGAAAGCTCACATTCAAGTATAGCCCACTTTCCAATGTTCGAAGTAATGACAATTTAGTTATCTCAATTAATATTACGCGAGGCATACGCCATTGTATCTTGAGCAACTCAACTTCTGCCTCTACTAATGGATGCTGACCGAATACGCAATTGCTATCATTGCGCAAACGTATCAGAATTAGCTCGTGACGAGCATTGATAACAACGCGCTTGTAATCTTTGCAGAATCCTTGCAATATGTTGAGAGGTACACGAAAATTGAAGTATTTTCCCCCATCATTATGTGTCACATCCCACGCAGCATTTTCCAAAGTATGACTCCTCTCAGGGCTTAGAGAGATGTAGTTTTTAATCGTGGTTGTTATTCCAACGTTTCGATTGCGATTAATCTTCACACCATCGAGCTCATAACGAACTTCATCGAACATGAATGCAACGCAATTGTTTCTCAATACTACTATCGCTTGATCATCAGGTTTTTTAAGCGCCGTGAATTTCCCCTCAACGTAGAGAAAACTTTCAGATGGTAGGGTGTACAAGTCTTGGTGTTGTATAGGAATTCGTATTTCATCGCTGTGTCCAAACTTTGAGTTTGCATACGGATTGTACGCATGAGTCTCAATTTTGATGATACGATCGTCAAAGATTAACTCCCCCCTGATATTCAAAACGTCAGTCGTTCTTTTGACTCAAGTATGTCGTAGAATAAATCCCAGGGATTCCAAAAAATCACGATTCGCTGCACTGAGTTTTTTTTTGTGGGTGGGTGGGTGGGTGGGTGTGTGTGTGTGTGTGTGTGTGTGTGTGTCGAGTGTGAGTGGGTTTTTGAAAACGCGCACACCCGACGGCATTATTCTGAAACAAAACAACAGACAAAAGTTTCTTCATTAATCTATATAGTTCCATATATTTTTTGAATTATTCAAAGTTTATGATGCTAACATTCAACAATAATACATACCATCAGCTGAGTGCCCCATTCTGGCAGGTCAAACATACGCAGCGTTCGACAACTTGATAAAGCGGATCTCGACAGTAGCTGCAGAATATCCCCCTTATCGCAGGATACCGTTCTCGATAATGGCCAGTGACTGCTGTTGCGTCCACACACATATGTCTATCCTCGAGGAAGCATGTGGTACAATATTTTGCTCGGTCGTCCGCAGTTATGTATGCGTAATTCACACAATACACGTTTTGCACATGAAGGGTGTGATGGCGATGGCGCACTCCCAACACATCTTCTCGCGCCTCGCGACTTTCACCAGCGTCGTCACTCTCCTATGCAGAATCGACGAACTGGAGGTCATCGTCCGGAATATCGATGTCCATAATTTCTTCGTCGCGGTCGTCATCACTATCGTAGTCGTTGTCGTCGCCGTCGATCATGCCAATGTTGCCCAGTTGTTCATTGTAGCCATCGACGATATGGTTTCCTTGCACGTTATGGGCTTGATGATGTATGGTCGGAAACAATGTTAAGCAGGCTGAACATGCGCTACTCAGGACGATGTGCTGCAGTGAATTTTGGCAGTTCCTACAGTACTGCCCCCTCATGGCACCATAGCGTTCTCGATAGTGGCAATTTACACGATTCACCGGTCCAAACATGCCATCCATATCCAGCATGCAGGAAATGCATTACATCACTCCAGGATATGGAGTGAAGTACTGCCCCGTGATACATAGGATAGTTTCCCAGTTGAAGTTGTGTATGTTTTGCAAGTCCAATTTTATTCTTCGCTCATCATGATGTTCATCATCCGAGTCGCTGAAGTAACCACCTTCACTACTTTCACGGTCCAATTCATCAAAATCCATATCCTACTCGTTATCGTCACCATCGTCGTCATCATCGCTTGCGATGTCAATCACCTCGATGTCATCAACCTCGTTGACAATTTCACCACCTTCACCCACTTGATCGTTGATCACAATAACTCCGTGGTCGACGATTTCATCCACTTCACCATCAAAGATTTCAATAACTTCATCAATTTGGTCAGCCATGATGCACTTTTCCACGTTTTGCCTGGGTATCAGTATTATGGACCAGGCACAGCGTTGGCCAAGCGCCTTGCTCGTGGTGATCCGGGAATTAATTCATTGGATACGGCTTGCAAACAACACGATATTGCGTATTCGAAAAATCTGGATAATCTTGAGGCGAGACATTTGGCGGATAAAGTGTTGGCTGAGCAGGCTAGGCAACGTGTTACCGCGAGAGACGCTAGTATCGGTGAAAAAGCCAGTGCTTGGAGTGTGGCAAATATTATGAAGACAAAGAGAAAATTCGGCACGGAAGGCCCGCAAGGGTGGCGTTTGTTTGAAAAAGATAATTGGCGATGCAAAGAAGACAATGATTCAAAGTAATGATCCGCATAAGATTATTAAATCAGCTCTAAAGGGTGCTCGCGCAGCGGTAAAGTTGCAAGGTGGTAAAGTACGCACACCTCGCGTTCTGCCTGTACCCCATAAAATTGGTGGTTTATTACCCTTCCTCGTGCCCATTTTTGCGGGTCTTGGCGCTGCGGGTGCTTTGTCGGGTGGTGCGGCTAGTATAGCTGAAGCCGTAAATGCTGCTCAAGCAGCTAAGCGTGAATCGGATGAAAGTAAGCGTCATAATTGAACAATTGAAGCAATTGCATTAGGTCGGGGTCTACATCTGAAACCATATAAGCAGGGATTGGGGCTTCATATCAAGCCAAAAAACTAGAAGTTACGCTACCACACCAACCCCTCACCGACCGCGACCTACTCAAATATGCAAAAATCCTAAAGATTCCACATTTTCGTGGAGTTTACATGCGCAATACATTGCCAGCGAGCGGACCTCTCAAGTGTGAAGCAGCAATTGTAAATTTGGATGAAAATGTTGGTCCTGGAACACACTGGGTCGCATACAAAAAGACCGGATCGAAAGTCATGTATTTTGATAGTTGCGGCAATTTTCCACCACCAACCGAACTCATGAGATATTTCCTTGTCGGTAGCGTTCATTATAATAATACTAGATATCAGGAATATGATACGATTGAATGTGGACAGTTATGCCTCAAATTTCTTTGTCGGCAGCTGCAGCACAAAGACAAATATACACTATATATAGGAGGGAAATGATGTGGGGAATTCAGTTGTTAATTTACCAGCATCATGGATGATAGTTTAACATTGACCATATCTGGCTCATCGGGCATACTTGAGGCGCAATACTTTCCCCCCATCAAACTCTCGCCACACAAAAATTATGCCCTCGGTCTCGTGGAATTGTTAACCTTCAACTCTATTCCCAATATCGACGTTGAGCACGATAAACTTTACGTGGGAGATGAGGTGTTAACGATACAAGACGTTTGTACAAGCAGAGCTCGCGCGTAAAAACATCAAAATCAGCATTAAACCCAACAGTAATACGCTACGCAGTGAGATCGAGTGTGATCGTGATGTCAATTTTGAGCCGAAAGATTCTATTGGGCATCTACTAGGCCTCACGGCACGCAAATTGGAAACCAATACAAGACACGAATCCGATCTTCCAGTAGCCATTCTCAAAGTGAACGCCTTACGCGTTGAGTGCAACATTACCGCTGGCGCCTATATTAACGGAGAGAAAGTACACACAATTCATGAATTTTTTCCATCTGTGCCACCGGGCTATAAGATCATTGAAGTTCCCTCCCACGTAATTTATCTGCCAATCACGAGCCGAACGATTGACACGATACAGCTTCGCATAGTGGATTAAGACGGTGATTTGGTAAATTTCTGCGGTGAAGTAATCACCATTCGCCTGCATATAAAGTCGTGATGGGCATTGTTTTTAACAGATCTTCCAATAACAATAAACGGTCATGGATAAAAACAATCAGTCGTCGGCCAGCGCTCAACGTGCTAACATCTCAAAACGTGCTACTCTTGAAGAATTTGGGTCTCAAAGTGCGTGGGGAAAGCGTGTAAAAAAATATTTAGTCTGTGCTCTCTGCATCTGTTGCGTGAAATGGAGGAAGAAATTGTAAACATTGAGGCGCCCGTGGTCTTTGATGATCCATCATCCATTGTGAGATTCACGCTCATCAGCCATATGCATCTTCAACCTTCAATAAGAGCGATGAAATCCGTATTGCCATCCAACATCAAGACCTCTCCATCCTGCCAAGCAAGAGTTCGCTACACATATGTGGGAAATTATCCAAGCGTGATGGGGCGCCAACCACTGCTACAAGTCTCGTCAACAATGCCATTTCTCATTTGTTTGAGGAAGTGCGATAAGAGCTGAATGCCATAGAAATCGATCGTAATAAGAATGTTGGCATTACGAGTGTAATTAAGGGATATTCATCTCTCTCACCGGCCAAAAGTTCTATGCTCGAGAACACTGGATGGCTCGATGTCGAAGAGACCAAGCAGATTGTAGATGTATCGTGAAACTTTGATGTGTGTATTCCGCTCAGCATGCTCCTCGGATTTGCCGAAGATTATCGGAAAATTGTCGTAAATGCCAAGCCCGAGTTGATTCTCACGAGATCAAAGACCGACGACAATGCCATTGTACAAACAGCGCTCGAAGACTACAAACTCGTATTGCATAAAATAGAATGGCTCGTGCCGTATGTAACAGTCTCGGATCAGCGAAAAAATTCAACTATTAAAGTTTCTCGCCAAAGACGCACCAATCTCCATGAGTTTTCGAACATGGGAACTGTATGAATATCCATTGCTGCCTGCCACCTCCAAGCACGTGTGGTCTGTGAAAACTTCGAATCAGCTGGAGAAGCCACGATATGTCATACTCGCGTTGCAGACGGAACGGAAAAATAAGAAACAACACAATGCGAGCCACTTTGATCATTGTAACCTGAGCGACGTCAAACTATACCTCAACTCACAATGTTATCCGTATGGAAATTTGAATTTGAACATTGATCAAAATCAATATGCTCTTTTCTACGAGATGTATGCAAACTTTCAACCGACCTATTACAACAAAGAGGCCGAGCCATGGCTGAGCAGGATTGAATTTTTAGAAAAAGCGCCCCTCGTTGTCATTGACTGCTCAAAGCAAAACGATTCTCTCAAGTCCGGCCCTGTAGACGTGCGACTTGAGTTCGAATTGAAACATAATATTCCGCCACAAACTTCAGCATACTGCATGATCCTCCATGATCGTATTGTCGAGTACAATCCAATCAGTGGGGGGGGGGGGTTAAAGAATTGGTATAAAATCATGCCGATAATTCGCGTCGACGTCAGTCAACATGGAGCTTATCGTCGATGTACAGGTCTTCAAGAGCCCCATCAACAAATTTGTCCTAAAGGAGATGTCCATCATCAAACTCCACGACAAGGATGCTGAACCGCTGACGCTCGCCTTCGACGCGACATTTGCATGCGACTCTTAACCGGCCAAGTATAAAATGACAAACAAGTGGTTGGAACGAAATTTCCATGGAATACGATGGGATCACAGCGGCATACCATACGAGGCAGCTAGAAAGACAATTCGAGAAATCTTGCAAGGAGCTCCCACTATCTATACGAAGGGATTCGAGAAATGCGCATGGCTATCAAGATTCACGGATCCTGCGACAAACGTCATCGACTTGGAGACTCTGGACTGTCCATCGCTGCAGAGGTTGCCGAAAATCACAAACTCCAAATGCCCCCATCATTCCTTCAACACGCAATACAACTGCGCCCATGATAATGTAAAATCGCTGAAAAGCTGGTTGACTGTATACGAAGCGTTGTGTGAGCGAGGGATTTTTTTTTAATTGAATAATAAACATTTCGATGAAAATATATACTATTTGTGTTATTCATTTATTCTATGATGAAAATTGTTTTGTATTTCTCCTTCTCATACATTTCGGCAAAACAGTTTTTTTTTAATACATTTTTGCACATAGTCAAACACTTAAAACGTCGAAAACGATGGTGAGACGACTGTGATCTGGACGGCTGTTCCACTCAACTATGCTGACCCCCAACGAATTTGCTCTTTTTCACCATACTCCAAGACGATGGAATTTGACGCTGATGTATTTTCCACAACTGCATGTAGAATTGACTATTATGCACCAGTTGCAGCATACTCTCGATGATGCAGACAGCCGTACGACGATGGTCCTTCAACGAATTTCGTCTTTATCCACCATGTGTTCTCAGACTTGGAAAAAGTCTATGCTGTTGTATTTTCCACCTTTGTATGTCATCCAGAGACGATGATCACGTGCCGCTTGCCGCATTCGCTCGAACGTTTCCAAATCTTCATCGAAGGCCTTTACAAGTCGCGCTGGTAAGAAGACAGTGAACTCGTCCGCAATGTCCGCGATGTAGCGTTTCCCAAACTTGGTTTCTACGGCCCTCATGTCGGAGATTCGATGATCCCAGTGAACGCGGAGTTCTGACAGCTTCTTCCTTGGAAGGAATTCCACCATCACGCTGACTTTGTTTATGCTCGAGAGATCCATTTTCCCAAAATTTCAAAGTTCCTTTTTTTTTGGAGAGATGTTGATGTTGTGGTGGAATAGTGCAGTCTGAGCTTGGTCCACGAAATTATAAGCTTGCTCTTAGCACGCCCACTCAAATTTTCAAACTTCTCCCCACTTTTCCAATCGTGAAAAGAAAACAAGTTTAAACACGTTAGAAGAATCTTTGGAATCTGTTCGAGCTCGTTTCTGGTCAAGTCCAGGGGGTGCTTGGCCGGATGCACTGCATACATACTCGCACATCTGAACATCTCGACGTTATATCTCGAAATGAAAACGAGTCCTCGATACATCGAAACATTTTTTTTTCCCGAGTGCAGCTGTGCTTCAGTGGCCCATCTGGGGTCAAAAACCCTTTGACGATAGACCTCTAAAGTTTATTTTTATATTGTTTCCAAGAAATCCCGACTTGTCAGGACCTGTCTCAAATGTCGGCGTGACTCGAGTTGATACGCATACAAACATTTAAAGGATTTCGGAAAAACGAAACCAAGGCACCGCAGCTGCATGTAATAAATACAAGGGCTTTGAAGTGCCTTCTTTCATGTGATCTTCAAATTGTTGAAAATTTTCCCCTACCTATATACGGTTGTCACACGCACATATCGTGTCCACACACACACACACACACACACACACACACACACACACACACACACACACACACACACACACACACACACACACACACACACACACACACACACACACACACACACACACACACACACACACACACGCACGCACGCACGCACGCACGCACGCACGCACGCACGCACGCACGCACGCACGCACGCACGCACGCACGCACGCACACACACACACCACATGGGGAGTCTGAAACCCCTACGTGGCGCGTCCCCAGGTGTCGGTTAGGGGGAAGCCCTCGTATATAAATATAGACATAGATGTACAAATATCTATATGGATATAGATATACATATACAGATATCTATCTGGATATAGATATGGATATTGAAATGTCTATATAGATATACAGGGCAGGAGGCAATTAAAATACCTCCCGTGGACCAACAGACACGGGGAACAAACCTCGATAACAAATGAATATGGGAAGTCCAATAAAGGATATACCGATTAGGGTGACCAAGCGGGCTCCCGGGCGTCGTCATCGAACAACCGCAGTACCACGGAGGTGGGCCACTTGGCCTCCATGGCGCACAATGTTTCAAGTGAAGAAAAGGAAGAGACAGGTGGAACCCGAAAGGAGATTTTGAAGTTGGTGGAGAGGCACGGAAAGACGCTGGAGAGCCTAGCCTCTTTTATCCAGCAGAAGAAAAACCTCCACAAGGAGATCCAGCGGTGGGTTCCTATGCTTACCAGTACTTGGAAAGGTATAGAGGACCTCGTAGCGTGGAGTGCAAAGCCACAGGCGGCAACGTTGACTGGAGGAACGCAAACCACGCCGACCATATGCCAAGCGAAATCGACTGTCCCCAACAAGGAGAGGAACGATGAAGGCATGGACGTGGGCGGTACCTCGACGCAAGTAAGCAAGGCGAAGAGGAAAAAGCGGGTTACACCGACGTCGACCGACGGAAAGGAGCCAAAGGAGAAGCAGCTGGTGGAGCCATTGGCTGGTCAATCCGAGGATAAGGGCGAGAGATCAGAGCCGAAGTGGCAGACTACGCGAAAGAAGAAAAGATCGCACAAGATATCCGAGAAGCAGCCTCAGAAGAAGGCGCAGAAACCTTGCGAACGGCCGACTGCCAAACGCTCTCGTCATGCACAAAAAGGGTGACTTGAGCTATGCGAAGATCTTGAGTCGTATAAAGAAGGATCCGGCGCTCAAGGATGCAGGTGAATGCGTCCAAAAGGTACGCAGAACGAACGCGGGAGATCTGCTGATCGTTCTCAATAAGGAGAGATCAGCCAAAGCACTGGAATTGCGAAACCAATTCGAAGGTGTTCTTGGTGAATCAGCAACGGTCCAGAGTAAAGTCCAGGAAGTTGATCTGGAGATCAAGGACCTGGAAGAGGACGCGACGAAGGAGGAGATATCGGCGGCCCTGAAGAGAGTCTTGGGACTATTCAGTCACGGAATACTCTCTTAAGTCTCTGCGTAAAGCATATGGCAGAACTCAGACCGCGGTAATACGACTCATGGTGCCTGGTGCCCGGAAACTTCTGGATACAGGAATCATCCGAGTCGGCTGGTGTAATTGCAGAATCCGAGAGGTGGTGAGACCACTAAAGTGTTTCAAGTGCTGGAAATTTGGACACTTATCACGGAGCTGCAAGAGCAACGTCGACCAGGCTAAAGACTGCATCAAGTGCGGTAACACTGGCCACAAAGTTGCCGAATGCACAGCAAGTGCAAAGTGCGTCATATGTGCAGAAGTGGGAGATGGGGCACCCACAGCCCACATCGCAGGTAGCAGCCGGTGTCCAGCGTATACGCGGGCTCTCCGGGCTCTCCAGGCACTCCAAAAACGATGCAAATGAGAGTACTCCAGCTGAACCTCAACCATTGTGAAGCAGCACAGAACCTGCTCATGCAGACTGTGTGCGAGCTGAAGCCTGACTTGGCGATACTCTCGGAACCATATAGACATCTAGACACGCAACCTTGGGAATCTGACGCAAGTGGGAAGGCCGCAATTTGGTCCTGCGGAAAACTTCCATTTCAGGATCTTGCGAGTCGAACGGAAACTGGTTTTGTGAGAATAAAAGTCAAAGGAGTTCATTTCTACAGTTGTTACGCACCGCCTAGTCTGACGACTTATGAGTTTGAGAATTTTCTCGACAATTTAGTCGCAGACGCTAAACAACGCTTCCCGGTAGCCATAGCCGGAGATTACAACGCGTGGGCTGTGGAATGGGGTAGTAAAGTGACGAACAGGAAGGGCCAAGCTCTGCTTGAGGCTATGTCCTTATTGGATGTAGTACTACTTAATGCAGGTACAAAGCCCACTTTTGTTAAAGGTGAAGCCTCCTCTATAGTGGACCTCACTTTTGTGAGTAGTAGCCTTGCAAGAGGAAACCAGTGCCACTGGGTAGTCAGTGATATCTACACTCACAGTGATCATTAAGCGATTCTCTGGGAGATTCGCGGTGACTTCAGCAGAACAGCGAAGGCACCGAAGACAAACGGGAATGGCTGGAAAGCGAAAATGTTTGACGCAGACTTGTTTCGTGAAACTTTCGACAGCAGCCCCGTCGCAGCGGAAAGTGCAACCGAGAAGGTCGAGGTGGTCATGCAGAAGGTCACCGAAGCATGCGATGCCACAATGCCACCGAAACGTAATGTCGACTTCCGACCCGCGGTATACTGGTGGAGCGAACAAATTGCCGGCCTCCGAAGACAGTGTCATCGAACTCGCCGCCTAGCGCAACGAGCTCGAGGCAAACGCTCGTTCCCCGATTTGGAAGAACAGTACAGGAAGGCGCGCTTGAAGCTTAAAAAGGCTATCACGCAGAGTAAAGCTGAAAGCTGGGGCGAACTGCTCAGCGAGGTGGAAGATGCTCCCCGGGGCAGGCCGTACAAAGTAGTAATGACTTGGCTGAAAAGCCAGCCAATGTCATCGCCTGTGGACGCAGCTCTGCTGGAAAAGATTGTTTCACATCTGTTCCCTGAGCAACCCGAGGAGGACTATCAGCTCGAAGAGGACGTCGATAAAGACATCCCAGCCATTACTGAAGAAGAGCTTCTTACGGCGATTGCCAGGGTGGGCAACAATAAAGCCCCCGGCATGGATGGGATACCCAACATCGCACTCAAGGCAGCGATCAAGTTGGCACCGGCAATATTCCTGGGCATGTACAATGCGTGTCTCAAGGAAGGAATCTTCCCGGACAAGTGGAAGTGGCAGAAGCTAGTGCTCCTCCCGAAAGGGAAAACGCCACCGGACGAACCTTCATCCTATCGTCCGCTCTGTATGCTGGATACCGCGGGAAAGATCTTCAAGCGCATCATCCATAACAGAATTGAGAAGGTCGTGGACCCTCTACTGGCGGACGGCCAGTTTGGCTTCAGAAAGGAGCGCTCTACTCTGGATGCCATTAATACAGTGGTGAAGCAGGCGCAGGAGTCGACTGCTGGGAAACGATGGGCAAGAGGGTCCAAGAAGTAGACATTCATTATGGTTATCGGTACATCAGATTCCTTCGATTTCCAGGGATGCAGTATTCGATTTGATGAAAATCCCAACAGGGATCCTACGTTGTCGGGTTTAATAAAATTTGATCTGTACGCACATTTGATTTCGCTCTTTAGTGTATTATGATTAGCGCGTAGTACGATTCGGTATTCGCCATTTTCATCGAGGGCATCGTTATCAACCTTTCGAGTGTTACATCCTAGCGAATGTGCCTTCTCTCGATTATTCCCAATATCCTCATTTGCCGCCATGAGCGTATTAAATGTATAAATCTAAGAATAAGACGCGTAACAACATTAAACGGAGCTTGCGTACGTTCCGCGAGCATATTTTTCGTTTATTTTATTCAGTCGGTCCGCCTCGTGTTATAACCTCGCATTTCTTCAAGGCGTAAATATCGAAGTCCCAGAAAGAAATACGAGGCACCACTCGAATGACACGAGAAGACTTTGCCTCTAGCCTAAATAAGTCCCGGCCGATAATTATTTAGCATGGTGCCGACAGGAAGCGAGAGCTCACCGACGCTCGATCTCTTCGCGCACCCGATATAATCTTTAACATAACACAGATCATGCGCATGCTTAGGTCTCAGATACCGAACTCTATATCCCATGCGCTTTTTCGCCGAAACACGGGACAAAGGTCTCGTACCTTTCACGCGTGCAAACTCTATATAAGGAATGATCGAGATCAATTCTGCGAATCATGAATTCGCGACCAATCACGCTAAAGCTTAAAGTTCCTTCTCCCACTATCGAACTCCTCCTAATTTTCATATCAAGAAAGACTTCCTTCCTGAAGTCAGTCTTCCAACAACTACCATCGACTCAAGTTCTTCTATCAAGTTTAAATCTTAGTCTCCCGACAGTCGCCATCAAATCGAGATCTCAGTCTCGCGAAATCTTCAATCAAAATTAACCTCACTTCTTAATCTTGTTCTGACAGAATTCGAAGTGTAGAACCGGTATCGTAGAGTTTCAAATATTACACATCTTCGGGTTTTGACCGAAGCGTTGTATAAAAGTGTAGTCGACTCTCGCGGCCTCAAGAGTCTGGTGCTGGTGATCGCTTTCCGAACGCTAAGCGTGGCGTCCGTCAACGAAGCCCTTATCTGCGAGCGACAACCGATATTTTTGCGAGCGAGCGTACCTACACACCGATACACTCACAAACACAGCGACCAATGTAAGCAACAAATTTCATTTTATGTTAATCCGATTGTTCCCCCGACTTCATTGTTATTTTCATTGTCATTTTTCTGTATAAGCAACTTTCTTCACCCGATCACTTATTTGTAATAAACCTATAGTTAAGTTTGTACAAATTTGTCGGATTATTTCTCAATACCAAATCACTGCATGATTTCCTAATTTCAACTCATTCCAAGCACTACCCCTTTTTACCCTCATCCCGTGCTATTGCGCTTGTCGTAGGCAAAAAAGGAGGGAATCGAAAAATATATGCCCACGTCCCTTCCCGACGTGACATATTAATTTTTGGGGGCTCGTCCGGGATATTAAAAAGGGAATGTGCCGATGGATTCAATGTCCGGGGACGAATCAACAGCTAGTTCATTGAATTTAAATATCACTGACGACTTAGGTGAACCATCGGGTTATTCTTTGAGGAGTTCTGACGCTCAATTCCTACCCGGTCTCGAACCTAAGAAACGACCAGTAAAAAAATTAGAATTACCCCGAAAAATCGATAACGAAAACACAACAGACATGGCGCTAGGTACAAATCAGTCACTCGCTTACGTATCTTTAAGGGAAGCTATCGAAATGGTCCCGGATTTTGACGGGAAAGGTAGCTCCTTCTCAGATTTTGTAGCCGGATGCGAAGACGCATTGGCGTCGCTTCCGCCCGGATCCGAAGCACGGTTTGTGAGAGTAATTCGAAACAAACTAAAGGGTCAGGCTAAGAAGGTCATCCGGTCGTCCACGTTCGAAACAGAAGAATCTCTTCTGCAATTTTTAAAGAAACTATATGCTCCAAACAAAACTGAGGTTCAACTGTTGGGAGAACTCAGTTACATTTTTCAAGGAAGCGGTGAAACCGTGATAGATTTTTCCACTGCAATTAGGGATAAAGCTAGGGAAATACTCGACGCTCAACCAACATCCCAAAACGGCATGGAAAGTGCCGCTCACAGAAAAACATTAGACGGCTATTTCCTCTCGTGTTTCAAACGCGGGCTAAGACTGGAGATAGAACAGCGTCTCCCTCGGTGCGACGATATCTCGACCGCTATAGATCATGCGATTGAAATCGAACGCGACCTCGAAGCCCGTAAGGAACTTCTTTCGTCCTCTATTAGATCTGCTCCGAACAAATCGGTAAAAACCTGTAGCATCTGTAAAAACGACGATCATTCGAGCGAATCTTGCCGATTTGCGGCAATCACATGCCAAAAATGCAACAGTAAAGGTCACAAAGCCGATCAATGTGGAAATAATCAAATCGCTCAAAAATCGGTCACATGCCAAATTTGCGATAAACCCGGTCACACCGCGAAAAATTGCTACGTTAAGCAAACATCTTTTAAATCTTCTGGCAATCAATCACACCGCTCGCCCGGTCCTCAATGCCCACTCTGTCATAAGCAGGGTCATACCGCGGATCGATGTTTTAAATTTAGAAACAATCCCCCGAATTCTAATCCGCCATCTTGTCGTTATTGCAAAAAGGTCGGGCACACTATCGAAAACTGTCGAGCTCGCGATTATAATTATTCACGTAATCAGTCGGAAAACGGGCCGAGTGCCCCTCGGACAGACGCACCGAGCGGGCCGCCCACTCAAACGCGTCAAGCGAACGCCGTCTCTCTCGGGGAGCCGAATGAAACTATCCGACCTACGCAATAAAGTCGGAAAATTTCAACACATTGCCCTCGGTATGTATCGGAGTAATACCGGAAAAAGGGGCAATTTCGATGCTGTTAGATATCGGTGCCATCCCTAATTTGATAAAAAAAAGGCATATACAAAAAATATGGTAGACATCAACGAAGAAGATGTCATTAAATTAACAGGCATATCCGAATTACCGGTATTTCGACTAGCGAGCGTGCTACTTCGCGTATTCGACTCCGAATCGCTATTTCACATTATACCCGATAATGTGCCGCTTCCCTACCCCGGTCTGCTGGGGTCTACATATTTTTATGAAACCAAGTCCAATATCAATTACCGCACGGAATGTCTCGAGTGTGGGGATAAATCATGGCCTTTCGAAAAAAAACCGAACCCGACGAGGTGATAGAAATCCCCGCGCGTTTGGAAACTCCCTTCTTCGTGAAGGTAAAAGACAGCATAATAAAAGAGGGATACCTCTCGCCTTTGAAAATCCGACAAGGTGTATACGCCGGCGATTGCCTGGTGACAAACATCGACGGAAAGGCTCATTTGAAGGTTTATAATACCACAAATGACGCTGTCAAACTGATCGTTCCAGTTGTGGAGCTGCAGGAATTCGACGCTATCGAAGACCTGTCAGAAAATACTCCCAGTTCAGACTGTACGACAGTTTCAAATTCTCGTTCAATCCCTCGTGACCCTCCTAATTCAAGCGTAAATTGCACGATAATTGCGCCGATCCAGAGCCCGAAAGTGGCCAATTCTAAAATTTCGATGATAAATGTCGAATCAATTAACAAGTCTTGTAGCGAGGAAAGAACGAGAATCAACATCAAGCAAAATAAAAATTTCAGTCAAATTCCAGGCCAAAAATCGAAGGCAGACAAAAATAAAAACGCGAAAAACTCAAAAATGAAATCGGTCGAAAATCCAAAAATCGAGGTCAATCGTAACGAACAGTTAAACAATAAAATAAATCGAAATAAAAGTAAAAAATCGAGTCAAAACGTGATTTGCATTCCTGCTTTTGAATCAACATCGCGTATAAAGAAAAATAATTCAGAGCGCTCAAAAATAATAAAAAGTCTCTTGCGACTCGACCACCTTGCAAAAATCGAATTAGAACATGTCGAAAAAATAATCGATCAATATTCAGACAGATTCCATGTAAAGGGCGAAACTCTAGAAGCCACACATGTGCTTCGACATAAGATCCCAACGGTCCACGACCTGCCGATAAACACTAAACAGTATCGGTTCCCCCAAGCGCTCAAGGGCGAAGTCCAGCGTCAAGTGGACGAGCTACTAGAAACAAGAGTCATAAGCCACTCGGAATCTCCAAACAACAGTCCCGTCTGGATAGTCTCCAAAAAACCAGACTCCAACGGTAACAAACGTTGGCGAATGGTAATTGACTTTCGTGCTTTGAACGAAAAAACAATCGGTGACTCATATCCGCAACCCAACATCACAGATATTCTTGATCAGTTGGGAGGCGCGAATTATTTTTCAGTGTTCGATTTAGCATCCGGTTTCCACCAGATCGAAATGAATCATGAAGATAAATCGAAAACCGCTTTCTCTACCCCACATGGGCACTAGGAATTTTCAAGAATGCCATTCGGGCTTAAAAATGCCCCGGCAACCTTCCAGCGCTCAATGGATATCGTATTGAGTGGACTCCAAGGAGTATCCCTCTTTGTTTATCTCGACGATATCGTAGTGTATGCCAGGGACCTAGAGGAGCACGGTAAAAATATTCACGAACTCATGGAACGATTGCGCAAAGCCAATCTCCAATTACAACCGGATAAATGCGAATTTCTTCGACCAGAAGTCAGGTACCTAGGGCACATAATCGGTAAAGACGGACTTAAACCAGACCCGAGCAAACTCTCAGCCGTCAAAGATTTCCCTGTACCCAAAAATGTCAAAAATATTCGCCAATTTTTGGGCCTAACGGGTTACTATCGTAGGTTTATCAAAGAATTCTCCAAAATCGCGAAACCGCTAACTCGCCTCTTAGAGGACAAATGGACTGACGAAGAGCAAAAAGCTTTCGATATCCTAAGGGATAAATTATGCGAAGCTCGTATTCTCCAATACCCCGATTTCGAAAAACCGTTTATTATAACAACGGATGCTTCTGGCTACGCCTTAGGCGGAGTCTTATCACAAGGAGAAATAGGAAAAGACAAACCGATAGCTTATACGTCGTGCGTACTGCGAGGCGCGTCCCTTCGTTATGACACGTACGAAAAAAAAAGCAATGGCCATCATTCATAGCGTAGAAGCCTTCCGACCGTACATCTATGGTAGGAAATTCACGCTTGTAACGGATCACAAACCTTTGGTTTGGTTCAAGACCGCCAAAGACGCGAACGCACGCGTTCTCAAATGGCGACTCAAGCTGTCCGAATACGATTACGATGTCGTATACAAACCGGGCACACTAAATTCAAACGCTGACGCATTGTCGCGTAATCCAATCGCAAAACCTGAAGAATCCAAAATAGCCGCCCATTGCAATCACAAGGAAATAAAAAAAATTTTGAACGCGCCACAAAAGATAACTCGTTCAAAAACGAAATCCAGTAGTAGTGAAGAAGAAGGTGCTACTCCCATTCAAATCACGACACGGGTCGAAGTCCATCCATTTCCGGAATCCGAAAAAATAAATGTAGTCACCCGTGCTCAGGCAAGGGAGACTGTACTATCCGATCCGGATACGATAATACAAGCAAATGAAACGCTCGATGACGTTAGCGTGTCGAGTGCCGATGCGCCTGCTCTCGAGAAGGCCGACGCACGCCCCGCGTCTCAGCATCGTACACGACGACCTCGCAAGGCCGTGAACTACGAGGAGAGTAGTGACGATGAGACGGAGGCTGAGGTAATAAGACCCGCACGCGTCACCCGACCTAAGAAGGCCGGCGGCCCAAAAACATTCAATAGCCCGACCCAGCGCAAAGCACCTCCTATCTCTCACTCCAAAACTTCCACCGATTCCAATTCCGATAATTCGACAAATTCAGATTTCAGCTCTCTCAATTTAGAACTTTCTGAAGACGAGATCCCTCCCACGGAGGAAGAGAAAATATCAGAATTTCAAATCGCTGATTGCATTACGACTAAGGAATTGTTCCATTTTCGAAACGATCACCTAGTTTATTTTGTCGATTCAGCTGGCAAACCATGTGACTCTGGAGCACAAAAGTTGTTAGAATTAAACAAACTTCCCCTCTGGAAGAATTTGACGATTGGCCAAGCGTACAGCAAAAAAGTCGGAAAAAAATATCACATCGCCCTCGTTATCAAAGGCGAGTATTCAGGATCATTATCGTCCGTATCAGAGAACATTAAAGAAAGCGTAAAGGAATTACGAGATCTTTGCGAAATCCTCAAACTTGAATCGTGGAGTATTTGCCAATCGAATCATGTCGAACACATAGTATGGAACGACATCATGAACATCATAAAAGAATCCTTTAGGAATAGTCGAGTAAAAATAATCATTTGTCTGGGAACTCTACAGTACGTGCCAATCGAAAAACGAGATTCGATTTTTTATGAAATGCATAAGTCCCCAATCGGAGGACACAAGGGTGTTTCAAAGCCGTACAATCGAATCAAGCGCGAATATTTCTGGGAAGATTTAAAGTCAGATATCCAAAGAAGAGTGCAGCAATGCTTAGAATGTCAATTAAAGAAATTGGTCCGAGTCAAAACCAAACAACCGATGATAATAACGGACACTTCCGGAACCGTTTTTGAAAAAATATCAATGGATATTGTTGGACCTATGCAACGCACGTCAAATCAAAACGAGTATATTCTCACGATCCAAGACCACCTCTCAAACTATTGTGTTGCAATTCCGCTTCCAAATGCACTGGCGACTACGGTCGCTGATGCATTCATAAAAAGATTCATTTGCGTTTTCGGTGCGCCAAAAGCGCTATTAACAGACCAAGGAAGCAATTTTTTGAGTGGTCTCATGAGAAGGGTCGCAAAACGTTTCCGAATTAAGCGATGTAGGACAACGGCGTTCCACCCGCAGTCCCATGATGCTCTCGAAAGATCTCACCACGTATTAGCCGAATTTTTGAAGCAATACACAGATAAGGATAACGAGTAGGATCAATGGCTAGAATTGGCAATGCTCTCGTACAATACTAGCGTTCATGAAAGCACGAATTACACTCCCTATGAGGTTGTCTTCGGCAAAGTTGCAAGAGTCCCATCAAGCGAACCGCTTCGGGAATCAGATCAGCTACCAACATATCGCGGTTATTTAATTGAATTGATCACACGTATAAACGGAATCAGAAACATCGCTTACGAAAATTTGGTCTCGTCCAAACAACGCTCAAAAAAATATTATGACAGAAACGCGAATCCAAAAAATTTCAAAGTAGGAGACTTTGTCTACCTACAAAAGGGTCCTAAACCTGGTAAACTCGGAGATCAATACACCGGACCGCATACGGTCTTAGAAAAATTTGCAAAGGGCAACGTAAAAATTCAATACAACACTAAAACGCGAGTAGTTCATGAAAATCGTCTGCGACATTCTCACATTAACGTTGAAGCCAACCCCAATAGGAAACCCAAGTCGACTCGTGTCGACGAATCCGACTTTAATCCTAATTAAATAAGTAATAATAATAATTATTCTGTTTTTCAGATGGCTCTTATCAATCATTATCGTCTAGCGATATCACCTTTGCACTTGCAACTAGAGAACTAGATCAAAATTTCTAGTTACAGTATCTTCAGTAAAGAACATCCGAACTTGTTTATGTTCAAAACTCGCCGAATTAACTGTTTCGCAATTCAACAAAATTTGCAGTCGCGAACCTAGATATAATCACCTACATGAATTCGAAAATCATACAAGTAGTTATTATATTACATTAGAAAATCATTATATTGCGATATGCATACGCAACAGTGTAGCAAAGAGCACCAAATGCTCCAAAACAATTTGTTATTAGCGATCTAAGCATCGGACGTATTGTATATAATATAAGGAAAGAGCCGAGTTACAAGTTGGCTATATATAGCCGCACTTTCTGACGAAATAGTACACATTATTCGGTGTATAACAATACAAGAAAATCTGACCAGGTTAAAAGAATTTCACGATTAATTTCCTGTCACTCGTGGGAACGAAAAATATCTCCTTACTCCTCGAACTCACATATGACCAATTACCAAAAGAGAAACTCAAACAACCTGCAATTCCTTACTTCCTCCATATTACCTTTTCGGAGACACTTGGTACAAGTCATCCCTGTTCTGGTCAAAGCCACACCACCTGCAATCACGAAATCGACGACGAAGTCTACTCGGCGATACATCAACCCAACAGCATCAGCATCCTGTGCGATGTACTCCAAAGAAGATATTGACAACGTACGATATCGCGTAATGTTTCCCGTGGAGAAACCCGCTGTCCTAAACAACATGACACGGGGCATCAGTGGTGAGAACACTACCAATCCGGAGGACAAGTTGTTAAATCTCCTGGATAACAACCATCTATAACACCAAGCGGACTCCATCTGGAATCGCACTTGGAAAATTCATTCAATTCGGTACAGCAAGTGCTGGTTTCACCCGAATCTCAGTCGTCATGCGAGCGATCAAGATCCTCGTAGATACGGCGATCCATGTATACAGCCTACACCATGTGGACGGCTGGTTAGGTTATCTCGTCGGTGCAGTATGCGACTCGGTTATGTACCTCCTGATGCACCTCACTAAACAACCCAAGAAGAAAACGTCAACGGATGCAGTGACTGGTCAAGAACTTCATCAACTCGTGTCGGCCCCTCCAGCTGAACCAGAGGGCCAATATCAACACTGCAACACATGATCTGTACTCTGTCCTCTCCGATCATCCAGAAAACAACCAATCGTCCAAACCTCGTTCCATCTCTTAAATTCGCACGAGGAGACTTACGATAATTCTGATCATGCAAATAATTTTCTTTGTTGTCATCGTTCTTTTAGCCTTGTCAAGTAAGAGGTAGGGTAAAATAAGTAAATAAGCATCTATGCACGAGGAAAACCAAAAAGGAGAAAACTCGTACCCATACTTTCTTGCGCAAAATAAAAAAAATTTATATTCATAATTATTTTTAAAAAAACGGAGAAGAAAGAAAAACTTCCTTTCATAAAGATCTAGATATAAATACGATAACCGAAAATATTCTCATACAAAGATCTATATATACAAAAATAAGACACACATTCTTTCCTTCTTCTATAGTCTACATAAGATTCTAATCCAAAGATTGTACCTACCGACACCAAAACCATTTAAGAATAGGCTGATGACGATATTGAGATAACCTTCAGAACATTCATAATAATTGAGCGGGTCGCTCAATCTTAAACCGGGGAGGTGTTACATCCTAGCGAATGTGCCTTCTCTCGGTTATTCCCAATATCCTCATTTGCCGCCATAAGCGTATTAAATGTATAAATCTAAGAATAAGACGCGTAACAACATTAAACGGAACTTGCGTATGTTCCGCGAGCATATTTTTCGTTTATTTTATTCAGTCGGTCCACCTCGTGTTATAACCTCGCATTTCTTCAAGGCGTAAATATCGAAGTCCCAGAAAGAAATACGAGGCACCACTCGAATGATACGAGAAGACTTTGCCTCTAGCCTAAATAAGTCCCGGCCGATAATTATTTAGCATGGTGCCGACAGGAAGCGAGAACTCACCGACGCTCGATCTCTTCGCGCACCCGATATAATCTTTAACATAACACAGATCATGCGCATGCTTAGGTCTCAGATACGAACTCTATATCCCATGCGCTTTTTCGCCGAAACACGGGACAAAGGTCTCGTACCTTTCACGCGTGCAAACTCTATATAAGGAATGATCGAGATCAATTCTGCGAATCATGAATTCGCGACCAATCACGCTAAAGCTTAAAGTTCCTTCTCCCACTATCGAACTCCTCCTAATTTTCATATCAAGAAAGACTTCCTTCCTGAAGTCAGTCTTCCAACAACTACCATCGACTCAAGTTCTTCTATCAAGTTTAAATCTTAGTCTCCCGACAGTCGCCATCAAATCGAGATCTCAGTCTCGCGAAATCTTCAATCAAAATTAACTTCACTTCTTAATCTTGTTCTGACAGAATTCGAAGTGTAGAACCGGTATCGTAGAGTTTCAAATATTACACATCTTCGGGTTTTGACCGAAGCGTTGTATAAAAGTTTAGTCGACTCTCGCGGCCTCGAGTCCATAAAACAGTTCAAGTGCTATTTACTACGCGCATATACATAAACACTCTTAGCGCCCCAAGAGTCTGGTGCTGGTGATCGCTTTCCGAACGCTAAGCGTGGCGTCCGTCAACGAAGCCCTTATTTGCGAGCGACAACCGATATCTTTGCGAGCGAGCGTACCTACACACCGATACACTCACAAACACAGCGACCAATGTAAGCAACAAATTTCATTTTATGTTAATCCGATTGTTCCCCCGACTTCATAGTTATTTTCATTGTCATTTTTCTGTATAAGCAACTTTATTCATCCGATCACTTATTTGTAATAAACCTATAGTTAAGTTTGTACAAATTTGTCGGATTATTTCTCAATACCAAATCACTGCATGATTTCCTAATTTCAACTCATTCCAAGCACTACCCCTTTTTACCCTCACCCCGTGCTATTGCACTTGTCGTAGGCAAAAAAGGAGGGAATCAAAAAATATATGCCCACGTCCCTTCCCGACGTGACACGAGCAACAATTTCATTTTCAGCATCATCACCGCTATCAACCCCTTTATGTAAAATTGCCCTATTCAGATACGCACTTATGGCTCTCAGTTCATAGGATCCTTCAGGGATTATAATTTCCTTGTCATCATGGTCATAGTAAAATTTGTTGTTTGACGAATTACCATTTGGTATTGTGTGATAAGTTTCGGAATCCGTCAAACCGAGCTCATAACTACCATCATTGAAATTTATAGCGGCAAAATAATTTGCGGCTAGAAGGCTACTCTTGCCGGTCAACGAAAGCGTCAGTGACATGTTTCTCTCGAATACTGAGTTGATTGACACATTGTCACGGCTTAAATACATATTGATCATCGACGTTTTGAAGAAATTGCAAGCACAATTGCCCGCAAATACTCTGATTATAATTCTGATAAGATGTTCGATTGTATTGTATTTTTGTGGTATTTGGTCCAAAATATCGCACCAACTCCTTGGGCGGTCGAAGATTTCCACAACTATCAAAATATATTATGACTCTTGGCATAGGCTACCCATTACGTAGCGGGGCCATCGGCATCATCCAAATTGACTATACCGCTCTTATCTAGTTGCACGCCACCATAAACTGGTAAATTGTTGGGCATGAAGACCCCTCTGAAGAATGGGATGCGCATACGCCTGGCTAAGCATTCCACTATAGTTGTACTATAGTTGTTACACCTATGGGCATTTTCACCGTGTTTCGGAGTTTTTTTTTCTTAGTTGAACATGCTTGTTCACGCTTGCAGGGAGCAAAATAGAGCCCATAGCCTTCTATAGCTCGATTATGACGTTGTATTTCTTCAAGTTGACGTTGCGCCGCTTTGCTATCACTCACAGCCTTTGCTATCCCAGCTGTCCCACCAGCCAGTGAACCAAGAACTCCCAGCAATGGTAACATTGGCACAATTCCGCCACGCTTTGCTATCGGCAGTATTCTCCTCTTAACGGTTTTTTTTCTTTGTCGATGAGTTCTTCGTCTTCATTTCCATGCCGAATTTCGTTTTTCCTTTCATAGCTGCCCAAACAGCGGTCGCTGCTGTTCTCTCGCCAAAAGTCGAATCTCTCACAGTAATACATTTTCGTGCCGTTGTTGCAAGTATATTGTCCGCAACGTGTATTTTGCCTAAATGATTGCTTCGAGAATAGGCTATATCGTGGTCGCGACAAGCGGCATCGAATTGATTTCTACCACGATCACCCCGTGCCAATCTCTGCTCTAACTGAGTGCCCGGTCCACAAAAGTGGTAACCGGGAATATGTAACTCGATCGGAAGTGCGTTTATTGCACGATTTAACAAACCGTTGCCTTTTCTCTTTGACATTCGGCACAATTATTTATAAACGGTGCTGGACCGTCAATGTGTATAGCTGTCCCGGTAAATTCCAATAGCGCGTGCATCGGGGATATTGCTGTACTTCCGAATCAGCCTCTATCTGTTCGGGAAGCCTCTCCCACAAAATGTCAACGAAGTGATGAAAATTTTGTAACAAAACAATTTTTGGATTAAACTATAATTGATGAGCCGATAAGCGGAGAATACTGCAGTCGTCCGACCGGTACAAAAACATTCTCAATACTGAGCAGATTTCACCCGCTGCACTCCTATAAATACTCCTCACACGACGCATTTTGGGCGAATGTGTGTTTGGATTCGAGAGAGAAAACAAGCGTTTCGTGCAACAAGCGATGGTGATTCAAGTGGCTCATTTCGACGATAGAGTAGTGGAGGGTCAACAAGTATGCAAGCATGGAGACATCCTGCCACTTTCAATACGCAGCATTATTTGCGGTCCTTCAAATCGTGGGAAAACCAATGTTCTGTTAAGCCTAATAGAAAGTCCAAATGGCGTACATTTTGAAAACCTATATGTATACTCGAAATCGCTTCAACAGTCAAAATATCAATATTTGGAAAATCTGCGACATCGATTAACGAAATTGGCTATTTTAAATTCTCAAATACTAGTGATGTTATCCCACCGCACGAAGCGCTTCCGAACTCCATTTTTATTTTCGACGACGGAGCATGTGACAAGCAAGATGCAGTACGAGAGTACTTTGCGATGGGCAGACACTCGAGCGTTGATTGTTTCTACCTTTGCCAAACATGTGCCAAGGTTCCCAAGCATCTTTTACGCGACAATGTCAATCTGCTTATTTTATTTAAACCACATCGTACAAACTTGAAACATGTTTACAATGAACATGTAAATACGGACATACCGTATGAAGATTTTCTGGTGTTATGTCAACAATGTTGGCAAAACAAATATGGCTTCATAGTGATTGACAAAGATAGGTCATTGTCCACTGGTCGATACAGAAATGGATTTCACGAGTTTGCAATACCATGATGTAGTCAGTCGGCATTGAGGCATCAACTGTGCAACGGCCGACACATAATTTCATGCGGGCATGATGACGACAATTGATACTGATGAAAAGATTGCCAGGAAAATTGTGAAAACAAGCGACTCAACACGCAAATAATATCAAGCTTTGAAGACTGGAAAAATGGAAGAAGATCTTGCAGTGGACAGACACTTCCAGCCAATCACCGAACCTCTCAAGCAGATTGTTGAAAAATCAGCTGCTGTTGAATCTCTTGGGCGGGAAATTGAATCGTTGAGCATGTCGGAAGCAAAGGACCTAGAGAAGGATGTAAAACAAAGAACAAAGCGCGCACGTCCAATATTTCAAGATTCGCTGGTAACTTCTACACCGAATCAGTTGAAACGCAAGCGACGAAAGGAATCTCTGGATGATACGTCGATGGCTGCTGTACACTTGCAACCAGCCACCATTGTTGAAGAAGACGTTTTTGAGACCACGCCCGAATCATTCGCGTCTACAGTTCAACGTCAATTACAAACGGCTGAAGGTCAAAATACATTGTGCGAAAATTTCGATCCACTCGGTCAACAATATATTTCATCTATTCTTTCACAAGACAAAAATTCCAGCATGGATTACGTGTATGGCGTTACCAATGAAGGAATGATGTTAGGCGATAAGCGTTTCGATGTAGATAATGATGATAATATATTCATCGATGGCATAAAATACTTGGGAACCCCTGGACTCTATGAGCTAATCTTCAAGAGAATTCCTGACGATGCAATATACCGATCAATATACTGACCGAGGAAGACAAAAACAAATATAAAAGTATATTGTTGGCCACAAATGCACATCGACGTGGTAACAATATACTCAATCCTGTATTGGGTAACAGAGGCTTCAAGTATGAATATATAATTGGACCATTAACTTTCGACCGAAAAACTGGAAGAGGTACAGAAATACCGCTCACCATGACGTTAAATAACATCAAAATCGATTACGTGCATTGGAATGATCCCAATGGTCGATTATTTGCGCTTGTTGGAAGCTTCACGACACGCGGGTAACAACGCTCACGACAATGAGATAATGTCGATTATTGAGGAACTTCGCGAAGCGGGTCTCATTATCAATTAACCGATGCATCGATAACAATGATCATTTCTTCGTCACTATTGATACCGAGATGTCGATCAATAAATTCGGATCATCTCTTGGAGCGCACGATAATTCATACTATTAGTGGACTGGGCTAATAAGAAATTGTACACGTGATAATGCTCTTTGTCTAACCTCTAGTGGCGTCGATGCAAGATCGTGTAAAAAACGAGGCGTAGTCCTACCTGAAAGGGATTACGATGCTGCTAATAAACTTTACGTGGAAATGAAAATCAAGCTGTATATATATAACGCCTGGATGATTTTGAGAAGAAATTCATCGCACTAGAGGATACGCTTCGAATAACTATGAACGACATGTCTAAATAACTATGAACGATACGTCTAAAACGATTCAGTATGTAACCGACGCTGTAGCTGACGCAACGCAGGAAGATTTGTAAAAATCGTCTAGTCAAACACACGATATGCTCGGAGAAGAAAAAACATTTGAAGAAAAGCAGCTCGTGGAGGAATTACATGCACCAGCAAGAAAAAACTTTTTGCGAAGACGTGTCATCGTACGTGGGTATGATGATTTGTGGCAGGCTGACGTAGTCGAAATGCGGCCGTATTGGTTTTTTCCTTAGGTACACGCTTTTCTCGTTTGTTACCTATTCTTTCCCTTCATTGTGCCCGTTTCTTTCCTCTACTGTTAACTCGTTTTTTCTTCATCTTTCTCCTTGTCCCCCCCCCCCTCTTGCGGCCGCAGCCGACTTCCCCCTCTGTATTATATTCATCATGACATTTCTGTCATGGGTATAGGGAAACTGCGGAAAACCTATACCAATACAGCCGGTCATCGAGTTCGCCCCCCAGTCGTGGAACTAGTCTTATTTTGCCGCGAAATGCCGAAGAAAAACATTTCACGACGAAATGTACGCGACTGGGATTCGAACCCGGGACCTCCCGGTCCGCTGGTTTAGTGGCGAGCACGCTAACCACTAGACCATCGCACCGGTAAATGCGGCCGTATTTGCGTTTCAACAAAGGCTACAATTACATCCTCACTGTCATCGATTTGTTGAGCCAGTATGCATGGCCCGTACCCTTAAAAAGTAAAACTGCGAACGAAATGGGTACAACGATTGCGAAAATCATACAAGATCATAGCAGATATCCGCAAAATCTTCAAACCGACAAAGGAAGAGAATTTTACAATGAGAATGTTACAATGAAACAACTATGAGTCGTGCAACGGCTCATGGAGAAATACAACATTAATCATTATTCGGCGTATTCTATTATGGAGGCATCGGTCGTCGAACGATTCAATCGCACTCTCAAAAATAATATGTGGAAAATGTTTACACTCAATGGTAATTGCAAGTGAATCGATGCGTTACCGCACTTCGTTATGAAGTACAATGCTCGAAAGCATCGTACGATTGGCATGAGGCCCATCGACGTCACTCCTGCGATCGCGAAGAAACTCTTAACCACCGTATACAGCAACGTAAAAATTGCGGCTCCTGCAAAATTCAAAGTCAATGATTTTGTGCGCGTAAGTAAAATTCAAGACAATATTTGAAAAAGGTTTCACACCAAATTGGACTACCGAAGTGTTTAAAATCGTCAAGGTGCAACAAACCTATCCTGTAACGTACCTAGTCGAGGACTCAAGTGGAAATCCCACAGCCGGAGGATTCTACGAATACGAACTGCAACGTGTTGCCAATCCAAACATATATCTCGTGGAGAAGATAATACGCAAAAAGGGCAATAATGTTTATGTTAGATGGTTGGGAGTGGATAAATCTCAAAACTCGCGGATACACAAAAATAACATATTGTAATAACTTTTATAAAGTATATGAAAAATCCAATAAAGTTTATTTACAATAGGCACACGATTTTATTTATGTATACATTCACCATTCCATATAACAATAAATAATTATATCCTGTAAACATTAACATACTCGCATTGTATATAACATGAATATTTTCCAATACATATCAAATTTACATTGCTACATTCATTATATCTCTCCATTTTTATTTTATAACAATACATACAATGGAGCCTAACAAATACAATTACAATGCTATTTTATAATGACCCCATGGTAGAGTGTCCGTACTTTTCGGGACGATATAACGCTTGTCATCGTGTGGACTTGGAGCAATGTTTGACTCTGAAATAGTGTAAACTTCGTGCAGCTTTGATCTTATGCAAGACTGCTGACGAGTCATCTCAATTTCTTCCCGTAAACAGCGAGTGTATTCGTTGAAATTTATTGTTCGCCCGACGACATTACTTTTCACACCTTTCACCTTTTTCGTGTCTTTTTTACCATCGACTCGCAACGCGTACATTTTTGCTCTCAATCCCACATATTCCGTCATTACCATACCATTATTTTCATCTTTCATGAGACCGGGCACTTTCTTGTTGACTGACAGTAAACCGTACACGTTTTCCATCGGGTAATCGTTCGTATCAAATTTGTCAATGTTACGCTTCATATCGTCTTAAACGTCGTCAGACTTGATGTGGTATATGAGACTATCGGTGTCGGTATACATGACCTTGCAGTTTTGCCGATACAGCGGAATCATGAATTCGTGGTGAAACTCATAGAAACATGTTTTCGAAATGTTGAGTATACACATACCCACATAAATCGGCTTGTCAAATTTTACCTCCAGATTTCGCAATTCGACGGCAATAAGATTTTCCGAAAAGATACTTCGACTGTGAAAATTTGGTTTAGCGATCATTGCTCCTGCCCCATACCGTCCCTCCCACTTTGTTACAAGTTTCACGTCTACACGGTTTCGCACGTTTTCCATCGTTTTACCAAATACTGCATTGTTCATTAATGTATACAATTTTTTCTCGAAATCATATGTAGCACGTGTTCGAAACTGTGTGTTCAATTCGATGTATGAACGCAACCAGGGGGATTGAGTGAATTTCAAAATTCTGTGTATTTTCGCTACTTTAAGTCCATGACGCTTGCCAGGTGGTTTGTCGCGTGTCGGACAAAACGGAAGGTCACTGTGCGAATCATGCGAACGTTGCGGATATTCGAGATCGACTTCGAGAACGTAGCCTACAGGCGAATCTAGCGCTATGGATAATACGTCAACATTGGATGTGTCGTCAATCCATTGAAAATCAGCATAAGGCAAAGGTTGACATATTGCCCATACATACAAGTTGTTCACATCGAAGTACATCAGGTATGATGATGATTTCAATGGATCGTACGATTGCATGGCCTTGTTATTAGCATGTGCATATCTGTTTGAACATTGGCTTAAACCTCCGCGTATACCTCGCTCGATGACTAAAATCATGTCGATGTCCGTCGTTAATTCAAACGTAATGTACGTAGATTTCAACTTGGCATCCCAAGTATATCCGGGAAAAGTGTTATAATACGCCGGATCAAGCCCATAACTTTCAATACACGTATCACGGAATTTTTCGAAAATATCTGCTAATAACAAGACATCCGTCTTCAAATACAAATCGCTATATTCACCAAGCGTCCGAATGGAAAACCGCTCCCAGACATTCTCAGCATGGTTGTACTCGCTCGTGCTGATCGTTTCCCCGGTAAAGGAACTGTAAAATGAGTCGCGCGGCGGCAAACACGTGTCTTCGAATCTGCTGACATGGTCAATGTATTCGTACGAGAAGACACCTTTTTGTGTTAATACTGTAAAATCATGCATTGGTAGGCCATGAAATTGTGAGTGTAAAATTTTCAGTTTGTCCGTCAGTCGTATAAGAGGGCCGGTTTTAACTCTGCGATCTCAGGGTGGAGCGGGGCGGGAGCTCCAGCGCACGGGACCGAGGGCAGACGTCACGCGGATGGGAGGGGGAAGGCGGCGCAGAGATGGGGTCTAGCTATAGCTATAGAGAAGGGGGGTTTGGCGCGGGGTCGTTCGCACCATAGGGCGGCGGGTAAATATTGCAAACTCATAAAATCGTGTGATTTATTATAATCATTAAAATTATTTACATATTATCGATGCAGGCGGAGCATTTTTATTACGTCACTAGAAGTCTTTACAAAGAACAATTTAGATATGTGTGTGTGTGTGTGTGTGTGTGTGTGTGTGTGTGTGTGTGTGTGTGTGTGTGCGTGCGTGCGTGCGTGCGTGCGTGCGTGCGTGCGTGCGTGCGTGCGTGCGTGCGTGCGTGCGTGCGTGCGTGCGTGCGTGCGTGCGTGCGTGCGTGCGTGCGTGCGTGCGTGCGTGCGTGCGTGCGTGCGTGCGTGCGTGCGTGCGTGCGTGCGTGCGTGCGTGCGTGCGTGCGTGCGTGCGTGCGTGCGTGCGTGCGTGCGTGCGTGCGTGCGTGCGTGCGTGCGTGCGTGCGTGCGTGCGTGCGTGCGTGCGTGCGTGCGTGCGTGCGTGCGTGCGTGTGTGTGTGTGTGTGTGTGTGTGTGTGTGTGTGTGTGTGCGCGAGAGAGAGAGAGAGAGAGAGAGAGAGACAGAGAAACAACTATGAGTGGCTAGAACTTTTTTCGATAATATAAAAAACTGCAGTTGCCATATAAAGGGCGGCTTTTCAAAGTGCCATAAAATGCTGTCGTGTACGTGACTACGAGAGGAGCCAACGGCGGAGCGAGAGTCAGTCCGCAGTGGCCTCTCGGAGCGCATACAGTACATACCGACAAGTTGTAGTACGGAACGTATAATATTCTGAAATAAAGTCATTTGTTACTCTGACCGGCTCATATGTGAATCCCGAACATATCAAATGGCGACGAGGATTAAAGAACCCCCGCGGGTGAAAAGTGAAACAAATGGGTGATACACTAAAAGAAATCGAAGCAAGTGTATTAGCTGGGAAAACCTCTTGGATACATGGGTTAAATAAAGCCGAGTTACAGAAAATATCTGAACATTTTGGAATAGAGACAACGGAAGAAACATCGGTGGATGAATTAAGAAAACTGATATCGGAGTATACAAAAAAAAACGCACGCCAAATTAAAAAAAGAGGAAAATCCAGGGGGGAGTACAGAGTTACAAAGAAAATCAGACAACAGCGGGCTTCGGATAAACGTGCCTTCAGCTACGATCATGCCGTCAATTGGTAAAATAACAGAATTCGATCGAAAAAAGCAGACTTGGGAGGATTATATCGAGCAAGTCGAATTTTATTTGGACGCGAATAATATAGTCGAAGAAGCAAAGAAGCGTTCGACGCTCCTGACAGCTGTGGGAACCGCGAATTACGCCGTTATTAAGTCGCTCTGCTCGCCGGACGCTCCGAAGAGTGTATCGTTCCCAGACATACTGAAAAAATGTCAACAACACTTCGGGATGCGAGTAAATGAGTTATTAGGTCGCGTAAAATTCCACAAGAGGAATCAAGGCAACAGTGAATCATTACAAGAGTTCGTAGGTGACATTCGGAAATTGGCCTTGGACTGCAAGTTTACCAGACCGACGGGAAAGTTACCATTGGAAACGATGTTACGCGATCGCTTCGTGGTGGGGATAGCGAATGAAGAGCTACAACGATACTTGTGCCGAAGACACGAAGAGTATGTAAGCGATGAAAACCCAAACGGTTTAAGTTTAGAGAAAGCGCTGGAAATTTCATGCAACGCAGAGGCTACCGAACGGCAACAAAAAATTATTAAAGAATCCGAAGCGTTACAAATACAAAAAATAAGCTCAAAAAAGGGTTCAATAAAAGCTACCGTCAAAATGAGGATGGAAGTCGAAAGGCATGTTTTAGATGTGGATACACGAACCACACAGCGGAAAAATGCTTCTACAAAAATGAAACATGCACCTTTTGCGAAAAAACGGGGCATGTAAGTCGGGCATGCATTACAAAAAAAAATACGCAGCCAAAACATCAAAAAGTACCGAGAAAAAAACACAACAAATAAAAATAAACGCAGATACGGGAACTGACGACAGTGACGAGGATTTATACGCGTGCCCGGTTATCCAATCAACGAGTGGAAAAGCGAAGATTAACGATTACGTTGTCGAGGTCGAAGTTAATTCAAAGAAAATTAAATTTGAAGTTGATAACGGGGCACATCTGTCACTAATAAACAAGATAACATATGATCAGCTTTGGCCGGTTCAAGAACCATGTTGGTCAAAACGAAAAACAACCCGTTAAGAGTGCTCGGAACAATAAATGTGTCGGTTAAATACGAAGAGATCGAAACGAAATTGCCGCTAGTAGTTGTGGATAAGTGCGGGCAAAATTTACTCGGAAGAAACTGGTTCGCAGATTTGGGAATCGAGATTACGGGTATAAACAACGTTGCTGATTCCAAACAACGCGTAAACAAGAGCTTTATTCCAGAACAGTTTGCATCGTTGACACAGCCGACTCTCACGGGGCATAACGGACCACCGATCAACATACAGCTAAAAGAAAACGCCCGGCCACATTTCACAAAGGCTAGACGAATACCCTACGGATTACAAGAGGCAGCGACAGACGCTTTAAAGTCGTACAGCAAGGTATGTTGAAACCTGTGGACCAATCCAGCTGGGAAACCCCAGTGATATTTGTACGGAAATCAAATGGAAAGATATGAGTAGTTGGAGATTATAAAAACACAGTGAATCCAGAAAGAATGAACTCGGAGTATCCATTACCTACAATCGAAGAAGCGTTATCAACGCTGAACGAAGGAGAACATTTTTCGCAAGTCGATCTCAAAGACGCCTATAAACAACTTCGAGTAGACGAGGAACCGTCAAAAATATTGACCATAAGTATACCGATAGGACTATTCAATGTGATGCGCCTACTATACGGCATAGCGGCGGCGCCCCGAATTTTCCAAAAGTACATGGTCATAATTATGTCCGGCATTCCGGGGATACAAATATACCTAGATAACATAAAGATACAAGGAAAAACGATCAAGGAACACGACGAAAGATTACAGGAGGTGTTACGGCGCCTGCAACAAGCGAACCTTCGTCTAAACGTCGAAAAATCGATTTTTCGGGTAAAATCAATGGAGTTTTTGGGCCACAAAATTTCGAAAGAAGGAATTGAGACCCTTAACGACAAAGTGGAGGCCGTTCAGAAAATTCCGGCACCAAAAAACAAACGAGATGTCCAAGTATTCCTCGGTGGAATTCATTTTTATGCTAGGTTCATAAAAAATCGCGCCCAGATTGCCGAACCGCTCCACAGATTGCTGGATAGCAACGCGAAATGGGTATGGACGGAAAAGGAACAAAAATCGTTTGAGGAACTGAAACAGAAACTCACAGGATCAGAAGTATTAATACACTTCGACGATAAGCTACATCGCCACATGGTACAGGACCAGTATTGGCCCACGAATTGCCTGATCATCGGGAAAAAGCAATTGCATTTTCATCGAAAACACTTAACAAAACACAGTGACGATACGCGCAGCTCGATCGAGAAGCTTCAGCACTCGTTCAGGCGGTGAAACACTTTCACCAATATATAGCCGGGCGAAATTTCAAATTAATAACTGATCATAAACCGTTGCTAGGAATATTCGATTCGAAAAAACAAAACCCGGACATGATATCACCAAAACTAAATCGATACAAAATAATACTATCGGCGTACGATTACGAATTGATCTACCGGCCAGCTAAAAAGCATGGAAATGCAGACATGCTGTCCCGTTTTCCCATGGAAGAGGAGGCCGCAGAAGAAGAAAAAATCGGCGACGTGTTGATGCTTAAAGGAGTCACCAGGAATCCTATAACTCTCGAAGAGTTGGCAGTAGAAACGCAAAAGGATAATAGATTACGAATGATAAAAAAATGGCTCCAAACGAAATGGCCTGAAAAATTGGATCCGGAATTTAGAGTTTTCGGGCAGAAACAGAACGAGCTGTCGATAATAAACGAATGTCTAACTTGGGGATCGAGAGTAATAGTACCAAAACAACTACAGCCAGAAGTAATGAACTATTTACATGCGAATCATCCAGGAATAGTTGCTACAAAAGCGTATGCCAGATCGTACGTTTGGTGGCCAGGCATAGACAATGACATCGAACTAAAGATAAAGAATTGCGACCAATGTCAAGAGGTGCGCACCAATCCCCCGAGAGCGCCGATACAAATGTGGGAATCACCGAGCAAACCATGGATTCGACTTCATGTGGATTCCGCGGGGCCATTCCGAGGACAGATATTTCTGATTATTCTGGATGCTTATTCGAAATGGACCGAGGTCAGACGTGTTTCTTCCACATCATCGGGCAACGTGATTCGCGAATTCCGAAAACTGTTCGCAACATTTGGACTTCCTCAGACAATTGTATCAGACAATGATACAGCATTCCGCTCAAGTGAGATGGAAAAGTTTTATCGAAGGAACGGCATAGAGTTTGTGTTCATTGCTCCGTATCACCCATCATCGAACGGCCAGGCGGAAAGAGCCGTACAAACGACAAAAAAATCCCTCAAAACTTTGCAAGAAGGAGACTGGGATATGAAAATCAGCAGATTCCTACTGAAACAACACTCAACCCCAAATGCAGCAACAGGAATTACACCGGCGAAGTTAATGATCAATAAAAAACTGCGCAGTCCACTGGACACATAAAATAAAGCCTGCGAAAAATGTAAATAGTACAGAGAAAGGGAAAAACAGAAAAACTCCGGACGGCGCTAGGAAGTTGGAGCTCGGCGACAAAGTACAAATGAGGACGCATAGACAGAGAGGGAACAAATGGGCCAAAGCTACGGTCGAGAAAAAAACAGGCCCGGTATCATACACGGTCCCCGAAACGGGTACCGGCATACAACACCGAAGACACATCGACCACCTTCGAAAGATGCCGAAAACCGAAGAGAAAAATAGAACAAAAAAAGAAAACAAAGGAACGCACGAGGAGCATGGGTACAATCTCAGAAATCGCATAAGAAAGCCTACGTGGACCTACGACTAAACTGCGGTTGAGGGATGTCGTGTACGTGACTACGAGAGGAGCCAACGGCGGAGCGAGAGTCAGTCCGCAGTGGCCTCTCGGAGCGCATACAGTACATACCGACAAGTTGTAGTACGGAACGTATAATATTCTGGAATAAAGTCATTTGTTACTCTGACCGGCTCATATGTGAATCCCGAACATATCAAATGCCTTATATATTATATGCAGCTGCAGCCATGAGAGGAGTCATTGTTCTAAAAAAAAAACAAATTTTAATCCCATCGAGATTTTGGTTTTATTCCGAAATATAACGTCAAGATGTTCACATGTGCGAGTATGTATGCAGTCCATTCGGCAAAACACCCCCTGCACTTGACCAAAAACGAGCTCGAACAAGTTCCAAAGGTCTTGCTCTTACAATATTGGGGTAATTACATTGGTTTACTGTGGGATCGTTTGCCGGAACATCATCCCAACGACAGTGAAGTGTTATCATATCTTCCATGCATGGAGCAGTATAATACACCACAAATAAAAGATCACCTTGATGGGCCCCACCTCAACGTCGAGACTGTGAAAAATGTCATGAGGTGGGAAACTTTCCACGTGGGAGGAAGACCGGATTCCACAAGCGTGTTTGAACCCGTTTTTCATTATTGGAAAAGTGGGGAGAAGTTTGAAAATTGGTGTGGTAGGGTTACAAAATGAGGGAGCTTATAATTTCATGGACCAAGCTCAGACTGCACTATTCCACCGCCACATCAACATCTTCAAAAATAACTTTGAAAATTTTTTGAAAAGCGAAAAGTGTGGAAAATGGATTTCACGAGTATCAACAAAGTCAGCCGAATGACGGAATTCCTTCCAACGACAAAGCTGTCAGAACTCATCGTTCACTCGGAGCATCCAATCTCCGACATGAGGGCCGTACAAACCAAGTTTGGAAAACGCTACATCGCTGACATCACGAATGCGTTCACTGTCTTCTTACCAGCGCGACTTGTGAAGGCCTTCGACGAAGATTTGGAAACGTTCGAGCGTATGCGGCAAGGGGCACGCGATCATCATCTCTTCATGAGGTACATGGGTGGAAAATACAACAGCATCGAGTTCTATCGACTGTGAGCACACCATGGTGGAAAAGACAAAATTCGTTGGAACCCCATCGTCGAACGGCATTTGGAGTTTGTGATTTTCGGAAACTTCTGCAGCGATGGACAGTCCAGAGTCTCCAAGTCGATGACCTTTGTTGCAGGATCCGTCAATCTTGATAGCCATGAGCATTTCTCGAAACCCTTCGCATAGATGGTCGGAGCTCCTTGCAAAATTTCTCGAATTGTCTTTCTAGCTGCCTCGTATGGTATGCCGCTGTGATCCCATCGTATTCCATGAAAATTGCTATCCCGCCACTTGTTTGTCATTTTGTACTTAGCCGGTAAAGAGTCCCATGCAAATGGCGCGTCGAAGGCGAGCGTCGGCGGTTCAGCATTCTTGTCGTGGAGTTTGACGATGGACATCTCCTTTGGAACAAATTTGGTGATGGGTCTCTTAAAGCCCTGCACATCGATGATAAGCTCCATGTTGACTGACGTGGACGCGAATCATCGGCATGATTTTATACCAATTTTTTCACCCCACCACGAATTGGATTGTACTCGACAATACGATCGTGAAGGATCATGCAGTATGCTGAGGTTTGCGGTGGAACATTGTTTTTCAATTCGAACTCAAGACGCACGTCCGCAGGACCGGACTTGAGAGAATCGGTTTGCTTTGAGCAGTAAATGACAACGAGGGGGGCTTTTTCTAAAAATTCCATCCTGGTCAGCCATGGTTCAGCCTCTTTGTTGTAATAGGTCAGCTGAAAGTTTGCATACATTTCGTAGAATAGAGCATATTGATTTTGATCAATGTTCGAATTCAAATTTCCATATGGATATCATTGCGAGTTGAGGTATAGTTTGACATTGCTCAGGTTACAATGATCAAAGTGGCTTGCATTGTGTTGTTTCTTATTTTTCCGTTCGGTCTGCAGCGCGAGTATGACATATCGTGGCTTGTCCAGCTGACTCGAGGTTTTCACAGACCACACGTGCTTGGAGGTGGCAGGCAGCAATGGATATTCATACAGTTCCCATGTACGAAAAATCATGGAAATTGGTGCGTCTTTGGCGAGAAACATTAACAGTTGAATTTTTCGCTGATCTGAGACTGTGACATACGGTACGAGCCATTCTATTTTATGCAATGCGAGTTTGTAGTCTTCGGGCGCTGTTTGTACAATGGCATTGTCATCGGTCTTTGATCTTGTGAGAATCAACTCGTGCTTGGCATTTACGACAATTTTGCGATAATCTTCAGCAAATCCGAGGAGCATGCTGAGCGGTATACACACATCAAAGTTTCCCGATACATGTACAATCTGCTCGGTCTCTTCGACATCGCGCCATCCAGTGTACTCCAGCATAGTACTTTTGGCCGGTGAGAGAGATGATAATCCCTTAGTTACACTAGTAATACCGACCTTTTTCTTACGATCAATTTCTAAGGCATTCGATTCATATCTCATTTCCTCAAACAAATGACAAATGGCCTTGTTGACGAGACTTGTAGCAGTGGTTGGCGCCCCATCACGCTTGGATAATTTCCCACATATGTGTAGGGTACTCTTGCTTGGCAGGATAGAGAGGCTTGATGTTGGATGGCAATACGGATTTCATCGGTGTTATTGAAGGTTGAAGATGCATATGGCTGATGTGCGTGAATCTCACAATGGATGATGGTTTCATCAAAGACCACGGGCGTTTGAATGTTTACAATTTCTTTCATTTCACGCAACCGATGCACAAAGCACAGACAAAATAATTTTTTCCACGCTTTCGCCACGCACTTTGAGACCCAAATTCTTCAAGAGTAGCACGTTTTGAGGTGTTAGCACTTTGGGCACTGATCGACGACTCATTGTTTTTATCCATGGGCGTTTATATTTATTGGAAGATCTATTGAAAACTATACCCATCACGACTTTCTATGCAAGCGTATGGTGATTACTTCACCGCGGAAATTTACCAAATCACCGTCCTGGTTCACTATGCCAAGCTGTATGGCATCAATCGTTCGGCTCGTGATTGGCAGATAAATAACGTGTAAAGGAACTTCAATGATCTTATAGTCCGGTGGCACACATGGAAAAAAATCGTGAATTGTGTGTACTTCTTGTCCGTTAATATAGGCTCCAGCGGTAATATTGCACTCAACGCGTAGGGCGTTTACTGTGAGAATGGCTACAGGAAGGTCAGATTCGTGTCTTTTATTGGCTTCCAATTTGCGAGCGTTGAAGCCTAGAAGACGGCCAATAGAATCTTTCGGCTCAAAATTGATATCATGATCACACTCGATCTCACTACGTAGCGTATTATTATTCGGTTTAATGCTGATTTTGATGTTTTTACGCGTGGGCTCTGCTTGTACAAACGCCTCAATATCCTCTATTTCATAGCTACCCGTAGGTGTCGTCAACACCTCATTTCCCACGTAAAGTTTATCATGGTCAACGTCGATATTTGGAATAGAGTTGAAGGTTAACAATTCAATGAGACCGAGGGTATGACTTTTGTGTGGCGAGAGTTCGATGGAGGGAAAGTACTGCGCCTCGAGTATGGACGATGAGCCAGATATGGTCAAGGTTAAGCTATCATCCATGGCGCTGGTAGATTGACAACTGAATTCACCACGTCATTTCCTACCTATATATAGTGTATATTTGTCTTTGTGCTGCAATTGTCGAGAAAGAAACTTCAGACACAAATGTCCACATTCAATCGTATCATATTCCTGATATTCGTTATAGTTTTAATTAACGCTACCAACACGAAAATATCTCATGAGTTCGGATAGTGGTGGAAGATTGCCGAAACTATCAAAGTCCACGACTTTCCATCCAGTCTTTTTGTAAGCGACTCAGTGTGTTCCAGGACCGACATTTTCATCCAAATTTACAATTGCTGCTTCACATTTGAGGGGTCCGCTCGCTGGCAATTTATCGCGCATGTCAACCCCATGGAAATATGGAATCTTGAAGATTTTCGCATATTTAAGAAGGTCGATGTCGGTGGCGGGTCGGTGAGGTAGCGTTACTTCTAGTTTTTTGGTTTGATATGAAGACCCAATCGCTGTTTATATGGTTTCAGATGTAAGCCCTTGCCCAATGCAATTGCTTCAATTGTTCGATTATGGCGCTTACTTTCATCCAATTCACGTTTAGCTGCTTGAGCAGCATTTACAGCTATACTAGCCGCACCACCGCTATACTAGTCGCACCACCTGACAAAGCACCAGCAGCGCTAGGACCCACAAAAATGGGCACGAGGAACGGTAGTAAACCACCAATTTTATGAGGTACAGGTAGAACACGAGGTGTGCACACTTTGCCACCTTCTGTCTTTACAGCTGCACGAGCACCCTTTAGAGCTGATTTAGTAATCTTTTGTGGATCATTACTTTCAATCATTGTCTTCTTTGCGGCGCTAGTTATTTTTTTCAAACAAACGCCACCCTTACGGCCCTTCATCCCCATAACGAATTTTCTCTTTGTCCTCATAATATTTTCCACACCCCAAGCACTCGCTTTTTCACCGATGCTAGCGTCTTTAGCAGTGACACGGTGCCAAGCCGGTTCAGACAACACTTTATCCGCCAAATGTCTCGCTTCGAGATTATCCGGATTTTTCGAATATGCAATATCGTGTTGTTTGCATGCCGTATCCAATGGATAATGTGCAATGCGATATGCAGTGCGATATTGCAACTGTAATATGCAATATCGTGTTGTTTGCATGCCGTATCCAATGGATACCCGGATCACCACGAGCAAGCCGCTCAGTCAACTTCGTGCCTGGTCCGCAATACTGATACCCGGGCAGATGTAGTTCAACGGGGAGTTTGTTGATTAGGCGGTAAGCGAAACCTTTGCCACTCTTGCCATGCACAATCATGTCTAAAGACAATACGCGACTAATGGATAATCCCTATAAGAATCCTATTTATATGATTTCGCCGTTAGTCGTGTGTGAGATGACGCCCAACAAGCAAACTATCGGAGGCGAACTTCCCGTGACAAATTTCGATGAATTAGTCGAAGATGCTGGAGTCAAAAAGCGGCAAAAACGTCATAGAAATTTATTGCCGGATAGCATACGTCCACTGTTTTGTGGTCCATCGAATTGTGAGAAAACCAACGCTCTGCTCACTCTTATCATCCATCCCAATGGTTTGAGATTTGAGAACATTTACTTGTATTCCAAATCGCTGAAGCAGCCAAAGTATAAGTTGCTCGAACGGTTGCTCGAACCTGTGAGTGGAGTTGCGTATCATCCGTTCAACGCACATGAAAAAGTGATAACACGAAGGGAGGCACAATCCAACTCTATATTCATCTTTGATTATATAGCGTGTGAAAAACAGGATAATGTTAGAGCCTTCTTTTCCATGGGAAGACATGAGATTGTTGACAGTTTTTATCTTTGTCAGACGTACACCCGTATGCCCAAACGTCTCGTGAGAGATAATGCAAATTTCGTGGTGCTTTTCAAGCAGGACGATATGAAACTCAAACACGCTACAACGATCATGTTAATACGGATATGACATATACGTGTGTTACATCCGTATCTTATTTTCAATAGGTTAATCTTAATACGTGTACAAACTATACCTTACGTTCGGAAATCCCACATTCCTTTAAGTTGCGACACCTCACATTGCGGACCCCACCTCACATTGCGGAACCCATATTTAGACCAATCGGAATTCCTATTTCCCCACAATGCTGACGACCTATTCAGCAACTTGTAACGCGAACGAACTCCAGCGAGAACACGGGAACCCGCTCAGCCGGACTCATTCCGAAATTCATCACTTCGAGACAAGTAAAAGTGCTGATTGGCACAACAATTTAGAGGCAACCCACCATCGAGTTGCAATAATTTACTTTTGTCTTTCGCGAATCTGAGGACAGAGCGGAGCTCCGCAGAGTACTCATCTCTGTGTGTCGAGTCCTCCCCGTGTCTTTGTAAGTCCATTCCCGAGCCCGCGACTTCGATCTTTCGCGATCAAGTATCACTGTCTGAGGGATAGTGCGGCACTGAGGTGCAGCGGCTCGTCGCTACAAGAACACGAAAGGAACTCAATAAAAACAACGAATAAAATTCCTTGTTTTCGCTACGTAAATCTCTAAAATAAGGCGGCTTGATTTATATTTTCGAGCCTACCGAGCGTTTTGTGTTCGTGAGTGTGTGTCAGCATCGACTCCTAATTCGCACTGTCTTCGAGGAGACGAAACGCGCAGCGTAAGCACGCTTCAAATTTCCAGCGGGACACTCACCTGTAAGTCACTAACCCACTTCCGTAATATTCTAGGTCACGTTTGTATTCCATAAGAAATAAGTAGTCGACTGCGAGAGAACCAAAATTGTAACGTTTTTATATCCAAATATATGCCGTGAGAATCGCAGGAAGAACTGATGCTTATTCATTCTCCTTAACCTTATTTGCCCTGGACCAGATAGGTGCGCCAAGCGCTTTAATAGCATACCCAATCAATTATTAAATAATTGTGAACGGAGGTTCCCAATCCCGAATGTCTAGATGCGTTGTGAATCCCTTGTTCTAGCCTCGACTACAAGTCTGGGCTATAACAATTGGTGGCAGCGGTGGGATACTATCACTATCTTGGTCAAATTTTTAAACAAAAAATGTCTATTAAATTCCACTGCGATTATAGTAAATTTAAATCAGCTTCAACGTGCACTCAATTCAATTTACGTCCTTACCTCATTATATTTATATTAAAGTTATAATTTTATAAATTGGCAGGGATGACTCTTCTGAAGACGAATGTCAATCCTACCGAGACAGTCGAGATTTCTCGCCGTACCGCCGTGCATACGCAGCCTCTATTGAGAAAGCGCTTTGCCCGGATTGCAAAATGTGCCCTTGTAGATCCCGCGGACGTTATACGAGAGACTCGACCACACGGGACAAAAGTCGCAGTCCACCTAGGAGCATATTAAAGAGAGACAATCGGTCCCACTACCGAGAGTCATACTCGCGCTCTTACGGATGAGGCAGAAGCTCATCCCACGACTGGGACACGCCGGAATCATCGCGAAATTCTCCGCGTCGTAGAAACAATACTCCTCCGCCCAAAAGAAACACCAATCCCAAAGAGGTAGCTTTAAATGGGAATCCCAGCCGTCTGAGTGACGCGTCGACGGCTGTTCAGCAAAATTCGCGTCCGACGACCGCCGTGAACTTCCAATAGTAACGGTGAATGTGCGAAAAAAAATCCCGACAACCGAAAGCTGTGGTAGAAATGCCAGCTTCGGAATTGAACAACAAAAAGGCGAGATTTTTTGTTGATAGCGGTGCGGTAATTAATATGATTGAAGTCAAAGCTCTTTGCGGAAATACGCCGATCAATACGCATGATCGGGTAGGGGTATTGGGCATTTCAGACAAAGAATTGCTAACGGCGATCGGCACGGCGATAGTGAGGATATTCGAAAGCCCCGTACGAATTTACGTTTTTAAGTCGCCACTCCCATCGCCGGGGGTAGGCATATTAGGGGAAGAATATCTGGTATAAGAACAAAGCGAACTTTTCTACTTCCATAATGCCCTACTAATAGCCAGCCGACCAATCAAACCAATCATGGTTGTCTCGGAACTCGAAAAACGCCATGCTCGCGTTTTCACTGCTAGCACCACCGAGCCAGAAACATCGGCTACACTTACACCTGCTGAACCAACAGAATCACCAAACGACTCCGTCAGCGTAATTCTCCCGGCTCGCGCACGCCAACCGATAAAAGTCAATTTAAAATCCACCACCTTACACGAGGAATACGTCCCGCGATTAATAGCTGACAACGGTATTTTCATACTCGAAGCCGCCGTCACCAACCAAAATAATAGCTGTTACGTCACGGTTATCAACACGACCGAGGAAGATGTCGAGATGACGATACCACCGCAGCACTTGATACCGTTCGAATATCGGGGACCGCCTGAAGAAATTTCAGATTCGGATTCTCTCGACGAAAGTCTCATTGTCGGCAAGGATCGCGTCACCACCATATTAGAGCTACTGAAACTAGATCGTTTCCACCTTCCGGGGGATAAACTAGGCCACTCGACATTGATGACGTGCACAATTCCTACTACCGATGACCTACCAGGCAGTATACACTGACGCTCCAAACAGAGAAGTGCCAGTTTCTTCGCACGGACGTAACCTATCTGGGCCACATTATTTCTCGCGATAGTGTCCGACCAGACCCGATGAAGATCGAGGCAGTCCGGAAGTACACCGCTCCTATCAACGTAAAAGAGGTACAGCGATTTCATGGATTCGCCAACTATTATCGACGATTCATTAAGGACGTCGCCAGCAAGGCTAGATCGTTAAGCGACCTTTTAAGAAAGGACAAAAAATTCGTCTGGACAGAATCGGAGCAGAAAAGCTTCGATGAAATCCGTACAGCTCTTTGCACGAAACCAGTCCTTCAATACCCGGACTTCAGTCAGCCCTTCGTCCTCGCCACCGACGCTTCAGATGCGGGTCTTGGCGCGGTGCTGAGTCAAGTATTTGGCGGCCATGAACGACCGATAGCCTACGCGTCACGGACGTTAAACCCAGCTGAAAAGAAATATCATAGTAACGACAAGGAATGCTTAGCGGCTACCTGGGCGATTGCATATTTCCGGCCGTACTTGTACGGACGGCTATTTACTCTGGTCACAGATAACCAAGTTGTTGCATGGCTGCACAACATGACAGACCAGTCTAGCTGAAGAGCTCGCTGGAAAGCCAAGGTAGGCGATTACCATTGAATTGCCAAATACAAACCAGGCAAACTAAATCAGAATGCCGACGCACTCTCTCGCAACCCAATTTCAACCGCCCTCACCGTCATGGCCTTCCCCACGAATGTGTCGGGGGCAAAACCTCGCACAAGAGACGGCCCAGCTTCAACGGTCTCTTTCCTAAAGCGACCCGTTCACAATCGCCCACCGAACAAAGGACAGTCGACGAAACCTTCCACGGTACGAAATACGTGCTCTATTGCGGCCCGAGTAAAATGCCGAGACGAGGTGAGGCCTGCTGCGAGGCGCGTCACCTATAAAGGACCGGAGTCTGACATCGATGAGTCCTCTACTGACGCTGTTCCTTCAATCCAGGTCACTCATCGTAGTATGACACCCAGCCTCGAGAAGTCCACCATCAATTCAGAACGACCTGACCATTTGCGAGCCGCAGAGCCGCTCTGTGACGACGTATTCGTATCAGAGCCTGAGCAAAACTCAAAGGCATCGACCTCGGACCCTATAGTCGAGATCGCCCCGCCGGTTTCGGATGAGAGTGAGACCGAAGCAGAAACTGTTGCTGATAGGACGCTGACCCCAGAAAAACTGCTTACGGAGCCTACGGAGAGGTTGGCCGCCGGTAAACCATCCACACGATTTTTAGAAGACTTGAGAAAATCTTTTTCACAGTTCGACGAATCCCTTCGAGCCCGTGAGGAACCAGACGAAATCATCGACGTTGAGAACTGCCGATCGTCGGCGGAAGACCTACCCGGCCTCATAGAAAGGGGTTACCGCTGCATTCGGAATCTCAGCAGCGCTCAAAGTTTAAAGTTCTGAGCGCCGTCATCAAACCACATAATTTTGACAAGCCCAGTTTTGCGGATACTGCACCGGTAATGCAGAATCTACGAATTGCCGTTGAGCGCTACTCGATCCGTTCGTTACGCATCTCACATCCTGGCGATGACCTCGAAGCTTTGCCCTATGACACGCTTAAGGAGCTGTTAGAGTGCACTTTCCATGGTGTACTTATCACGACCTATATCTGCACCAGTCTCGTTACACACGAACCCCGCAAGAACAGCGGGGAGATATAATCCGAGAGGCCCATGAAAGTCTACCCGGGGGATACAAAGGCATCATCAAGACATATCGGCGGCTAAGAGAACGTTACCAATGGAAGGGAATGAAAGAGGAAACCGAAAGCCTTGTTCGCCAATGCAAAGTTTGTCAGAAGGAAAAATTGGTGCGAATAAAAACTCGGGAACCAATGTTGATCACTGACACCCCATCAGACCGTTTGAAAAAATCGCTCTTGACACCGTCGGCCCGCTTAAAATTTCACTTAATGGTAACCGACATATCCTCACTATTCAGGACAATTTTTCAAAATTCTGTGTGGCTATACCCGTCCCAAATTTCAAGGCCGAAACGTTGGCGCTAGCGCTGTCTACAAACTGGATCGCCCTGTACGGCCCTCCCAAGAGCATTCTTACTGATCGTAGCACCGCATTCACGAGTAACCTTTTAAATCGATTAGCCAAAGTTTTCCAAATTCAAAGAGTGACCACTACCGCTTACCGCCCTCAATCAAACGGATCGCTTGAACGTAGTCACGGCGTCCTAGCTGAGTATCTGAGAGCTTTCCACAACAGCTTTGACGACTGGGATGAATTGTTGCCCTTCGTAATGCATGCGTACAACACGTCGGTGCACGCTGGGACCAACTTTACACATTATGAGCTCTTATACGGGAAAATTTCGCGACCGATGTCCGCGCTCCTGCCTGTCGAAAGAATCGATACGTACCCAGATTATATGACTGACTTTACAACACGACTTGATGAAATACGGCAAATCGCGACGACCAGTATCGACCTGGCTAAACGACGATCGAAAGAACGATATGATCGTTTGTCCAACCCTGCTTCCTTCAAAGTAGGTGACGAAATTTACGTCCTGCGGGAACCGCGTAAGGGTATATTGGACTCGCAGTACCATGGCCCTTACGAGGTTGCTGAAATCACCGAAAAAGGAAACGTCGTATTTATAAACAGTCGCGGCAAGCCGGAAATGAAACATCCTAACAAAATCAAATTGGCCTATTAATAACCGATGGCACGAGCCCCTCTGTTTCAGATCCACGAGGGAAGATGCTTCCGTACGTGCTCGTCGTCACGATGATAGCCGTGGCTTGCAGCAGCGTGGCGACGCCCTGCTACCAGATCCGGGAAGTACTTAACCATGCTGGAATCTTCTATGAGCGTCTGCCAGACATGCGGGTTACGACTACTAGCTGGAACATCATCTCATACGTTTACGTCAACGAACTCCTTGAATCCTCGAGCCCTGGACACCTCCACAGGCGATTCGACTCGTAGAAGATTGCCAGAAGCACCTGAGCGCCGCACAATGTACGACTCTCGCTCCGGTTGGCCGGTTACTTGCCCATCATGAGAAATACCGCAATTTGAAGAACCTGGTCCGTAACCTCGTCTTTCCTGATGGCATCCTCAGACAAGACAACAGGAACGACGTGGAGCTCCTCTCGCTTTTATAGGATCCATTTCCCACGCTCTCTTCGGAACCATAACGGAGGACGAAGCTGATTTCTACGCGGATCAAATTAATCAACTCGAGACACGGAACGAAGATCTTGTCCATTTGGTCCAGAACACCACCCACATAATCCGAGGAGCAATAAACAACTTGGGGTCCAACCTCTTGATCGAGGAACACATCATCCAGGAACTCGCCAACGTCACGACGCAATTACAGAAAGGTCTACAGAGGGAACAAAATGAAATTCGAAACCTGGAGTACGCTGTCCACTCAATGGGGTTCGCCACTCTCATGATAGATACCATCGATAATTCCAACCACAAACTCCGCGAGATAATCGACGCCATACGTGACGCTCAACGCGGTATTCTCCATCCGAGCCTGCTTTCCATCGAACAGCTGAAGGAAGCAGCGGGCCGAGTCCACAGCACGACATCCACCGAGTTCCCCATCGCCTTAAACGATCTACACGCGGTAGACATTTCCAGCATTGGCCACCTTTAAACCAAATATCACCATGGCCAACTTATCGTGAGCTTGACGATACCGCTTCTGGAGGCCGAACCCTTTCAGCTGTACCGCTTGTACCCGCGCCTAAAACTGCAAGATCACCGCGGAATCTCAACGGGTGCCACTTACATTGAACCTCGGCAGCCTTATATTGTCATGTCTAACGAACAAGGCAAATACTTCGCCTTTGATGAAGAATATCTAAAGGGTTGCTACCATCTCCCTGGTCACCATGCCTGCGCCCTCATGGCCGCCCTCTTAAATGTGCATGATACCAACATATGCGAAGCACACCTTTTTATATCACCCACGGCAGAAGCCTTGGAAAATTGCAACATCCGGCTAACGCAGGATCATCAACCCAAGTGGACATATTTGGAGAACACTCATGGTTGGCTATATTCTCTGGAAAGCTCCGAAGTTATCAGGATCCAATGCCGAGATGGTACCAGGAACACCGTCACCCTTCTAGGAGCAGAGATCCTACAATTAAACCCAGGTTGTACCGCATACACAATACACGCCACATTGCCACCTTCAGACTCCGTGACGACATCCATCCACCACCTCTATCTACCACCCACGGCACTGAACATCAGCTAGCTTGCTCCCGAGGTCTCAGAAAGGCACGAGGAAGTAGCCACATTGCTTCTTTCCGCGAGAAAATACTCGCTCAAGGGGCAACTTCAATAATCCGATGTGAACTTGAATTCCGTCGAAACCCATCTTCAAGATCTGATCCAGAAGAAAAAGGCGAAAAGGTGGTACCAGGACACTCAGGCCTGGACGTTCAGCGGCGTCGGACTTTCCGTCCTAACGGTCATGGGGCTGGTCTTATACGCCTTGCGGAGCAGCCTCCCCACAATTCTCATCGCATGTTGTAAGACGCGACGGAACTCTCCACCAGGGCGTAAAAATGCAAGAACCACCACCAAGGACATCCCTGAGATCATCTTGTGCCAGCCGCCGTCGCAACCGAGCCGACCTGCTCCTGTAATCCAGCGGGCCACAAGAACGCCCTACAGGCCGAGCATTTCCCTGGTGACGTAACGGTATGTCACCGCGCTAAAACCGACTCGAGGACGAGTCACTTGGAGCTCCCGAACTTCATCCCCGAGCTTCCATCTAATGAAGGGGGTGTTACATCCGTATCTTATTTTCAATAGGTTAATCTTAATACGTCTACAAACTATACCTTACATTCGGAAATCCCACATTCCTTTAACTTACGACACCTCACACTGCGGAACCCAGAATATTTAGAGGAATCGGAATTCCTATTTTCCCATAACGTTGACGACCTATTCAGCAACTGGTAACGCGAACGAACTCCAGCGAGAACACGGGAACCCGTTCAGCCGGACTCATTTCGAAATTCGTCACTTCGAGACAAGTAAAATTGCTGATTGGCACAAAAATTTAGAGGCAACCCACGATCGAGTTGCAATAATTTACGTCAGTCTTTCGCGAATCTGAGGACAGAGCGGAGCTCCGCAGAGTACTCCTCTCTTTGTCTCGAGTCCTTCCCGTGTCCTTGTAAGTTTATTCCCGAGCCCGCGACTTCGATCTTTCACGACCAAGTATCACTGCCTGAGGGATAGTGTGGCACTGAGGTGCAACGGCTCATCGCTACAAGAACTCGAAAGGAACTCAATAAAAACAACGAATAAAAGTCATCGTTTTCGCTACGTAAATCTCTAAAATAAGGCGGCTTGATTTATATTTTCGAGTCTACCGAGCGTTTTGTGTTCGTGAGTGTGTGTCAGCATCGACGCCTGATTCGCACTGTCTTCGAGGAGACCAAACGCGCAGCGTAAGCACGCTTCATATTTCCAGCGGGACATTCACCTGTAAGTTACTAACCCACTTCCGTAATAATAAGTAGTCGACTGCGAGAGAACCAAAATTGTAACGTTTTTATATCCAAATATATGCCAGGCCTATCGCAGGAAGAACTGATGCTTATTCATTCTCCTTAAACATATTTGCCCTGGACCAGATAGGTGCGCCAAGCGCTCTAATAGCATACCCAATCAATCATTAAATAATTGTAAACGGAGGTTCACAATCCCGAATATCTAGATGCGTTGTGAATCCCTTGTTCTAGCCTCAACTACAAGTCTCGGCTATAACCAGGCTTTGAAAACATGTGCATTAAATGCTGGAATTCCGACAAGTATGCATTTATCACGATTGACAAGGATAGTGGTATTAATGAGGGTCGATATAGACAAGGTTTTGATTATTTTCTGACCATTGATAAATGATTCATCGCTGGTGGTTGAAGAGACAGTATTGTGCATACCTTGACAGTGACAACATGAAGACCGAACAACTTTCGCGTGAAAAAGATGTATTGTGTGAAATTGCCAAGGCGAGCAATGCAATCAGACGAAAGCGTCGAATGATTAAAATGGGAAAAGATAGCGATGAGCAGAGATTGCAAGATGTCTTTAAGCCTATAGTGAGACCACTGGAGAAATTGGTGTCGTATAAAATCGGCGAGGTAGCGAAGGTGGAAATTAAGGATGAAAAAGTGAGTGATAATGCTGAGGAAGGAGATGCGATAAATAGTGTGGAGAATCAATTGAAGAATGAGAAACAAGATTCCTTCAAGAGTGAAACACAAGATTCTTTCAAATTGATATATGAGTATGATGATGACTCACAGAATGTTGATGAATTAATCGGTGAATATCTCCTATTATTACGAACAAATAGAAAGAAAGGCTTGCATGTATTATATGGTGTACGGAATCTCGCAAAAAAAACACATTAATGATTAGCAATTCTCCGATAATTTTCGAATCTCAACATATTCGTGTGGGTGACGTGAATTATCCGAAAATTATTGGATTAACGGAGCCGTTGTTTAAAAAAGTGCCTAATGTCGAAACTCTCACACCGGACGATTTGAAAAACTATGAAATGATTGTCATCTCGACAAATGCGCACAAAAAATTTTACAAGCCTAATGAGGCTATACGACGTAATACCTGCCATAAATTCAACACTTATATCGCAAATATAGTCGATCATCATGTGGGAAAGGGTATGCCAATGTATAAGCTGGCCGGAAAAAACACCCAATTGGACTATATTTATTGGGATAATCCAAATGAGTTAGTAGATCGTCTTTGCTTACTTTTGGCATCGCAAGCAGCCGGAAATTCTGCGCATTCGAATGAAATCATATCGATTATCGAGGAATTGCGCGATGCTAAAATCATTTGATAACTCTGCATCGGAGAATTCACGCATTCTCAACGCGAGTGTCGATGTGTTTGGACGCCAATTAAAGAAGAGTGTGCTCCTCAGCAAGCAAGGTCCACTGGGCCTACCTGTGATTGGGTTTAGAACGACCGCAGATGGCCATTATGACTTGGGGCAGAAACGATTGTGTAACGTCGCTAATCCGGAAGGACAAGACGACGCCATCACTCTAAGTGCTTTTCATGAAAAATCTCGAAATATCATTAAGAACATACGCATAGAAATGAATGAGAGTAATCAGTTATTGGTTAATGGACTTGAGGCTACGATGAGAGACATTGCAAAAACACTCGAGGCCGATGTTAAAACTCTACAAGATTTGGTGATTCGTAATTCACGCACCATTGCTGCACTGGATGCGCGGGTGAGTGGACTAGAAAATAAACGAGAAAATGAGCGCTCGCGTGCTGAAGCTACATAGGCCTGCTCGAGGAAATTATCCTCGTCGTCATGTGGACATCCGTGGTTCGGACGAAACCCGGCAAGCTGATCTCGTCGATATGTCATCATACGCGCGTGAAAAGTCCAAACATAAATTTCTCCTCACCGTCATTGATACTTTCTCAAAATTCGCCTGGGCCGCATCAATGTTGAGTAAGAATGGCAGAGATACAGGAGCCGCAATGAAGTCGATAATCGATAAGGAGGACGGAGACCGCAGGACTTGCATGTCGATCATGGAGAAGAATTGTATAATTCCACTTTCAAGTCTCTAATAGAAAAGCACAATATTAACATGTATTCAACGTATAGTAATTTAAAAGCATCCATTTGCGAGCGTTTTAATCGTACACTAAAAAACATAATGTGGAAGCAATTTAGCCTTCGTGGTAATTTTAAGTGGATCGATATTCTTGATAATTTAATTGTCGAGTATAATGACTCTGTAAACTGTACAATTAGAATGAAGCCAAGGAATGTCAATGTCGGTGACGAGCAGAAAATATTGCGACAAGTTTTTAACAAGACTCAACCTACAATGAAGAAGCCACCAAAATTCAAAATTGGCGATAACGTGAGAATCAGCGAATTTAAGAGTGTATTTGATAAGGGTTACACACCAAACTGAACAACGGAAACATTTACAATATATAGCGTGATAAACACAAGCCCTATAATGTATTGCGACATGTCGCATTGTCCAACCGAGCCGGCGGTTAGGTATTACAGAGAAAAGGGGGGGGGGGGGGGCGGAGCGAAGCGAGCTCCCGAACGGCTGGAGGCCGAATGAGAGCGCGGCAGACCAAGCAACGGCGGGGCCCTCCACTCCATCGAGTCGTGCGAGCGAGTGGAAAGGAGAGGGGAGGGCTGGGCGAATGCGCTGCTGGCGAGACGCTCTCGATCGCGGATCGATAGACACTGAGCTCCGGCCGCGTCACTCCAACAGATAAAACTAGGGGAAGCGTAATTGGGAGGAAATGTCGCCACTCGGAATAATTCAATCAGATGGAAGAGAAGGACCCTGCGATTGGAGAAGTAAGCGTGGCGGTTATAAAGAAACCACTACATACAGGCGAGGAGAGCAAATATCGCTGTCTTACTTTTTGAGCAGCCAACCATCCTTCAACCCTTGGGAACCAGTCGGTAGTCTAAATCAGAGCAATCTGGGGAAAGTCGTGGCGATTTCTCTCCATCTCCACATCTACATCACACTCCACATCTCCACTCTCCACACTAAAATGCGCATCATAGCCAGACAAATTGTGAAAAACTACCGGGATGAAAAAAGATTGTCTGAAATTTAGATTGCAATTCGAATGGGCGGAGCCTCTGTAACGCCCAGTTAAATGACAATGATCGCGAACTCGTGTATCAGTTTGTGCAAAATCTTTTTCACATATGTGACACTTAATCGTGCTTTGAAATTTAAGCTCCTCGTCGCATGTTAACTGTACCATGGGGATGCTTGAAGATAAAATATCTTTTACATGCAAAGCTGCACTTTTTAGTTCTTCGACGAACCATGCAATGCAATCGCTACTACGGCGAGATTCATATCTGCATAACGCTTGATCGTATGAACAATGTACGTAGTATGCGATGCTAGAAACCTCGTGGGTTTGGTACATGTTTCGTTCATTCGTTTTCGCAAGAACGCACTCAAGATCGGCGTATATTACGAATGGAAGTCGCTCCTTATGATTGAAGTTTTCAAAAGTGAGCCACTTGTTCGCATCGTTCGGTAGACGGACGGCACATTCGTTGATCTGGCCACAGTCCACAGTGTGCACTTGCAATTTTTACTCCAAATGAAAGTAAAGTAGACATCTGCGAAAACAAACAAAAAATCAGTTTTGAACTAGTTATTTTCATACATTAAATTATATCAAATCTGCGTACCTATCACAGATGAATTATCGATGATGCTTCTTGCTTAACTGCGAGCCTTGATAAATTCTTGATCCACGCGAAATGTCCAACGATGTTTTGCTGCGGATCTTCCACGTAGAGCAAATTGACATGCTTTTCTCTCTTTCGCTCACTCACGCGAATTGGAAGAGTACTATCGTTCTCAATGGTGTATACATTGATTGAAATGTCATTACGAATTTCAAATTTTTAAATTTGATTCATAGTCACTGGAAACTCAATGTCTTGAACATTTAGCACTGTCGAGTAGTGCGGGTATGAAGATTCACGCGCACTGTCACGTTGGGCTGGATACAGAGCAGCGACTACGGACCATGCGAAACATGCTTGATCACTCGATTTCACATTAACAACTGCTCTTTTCAGCATTATCGACTGTGATAACATTATGTGGCATCCGGCACGCATTGGGTTATATTTATTTATATTCTGTGACGGGGATATCTTCTGTAACCGGAAACGGGAACTGGACTCGAGATCTGGTGCGAGAGATCCGTCACCTTTGGCCGTTCCTCCCGTGCGCGTGCATCCGCAGTATCCGGGGCGCCAGAGACTTTGTTTCTCCGGTCGTCTGAACCGGAATAAACTGGGTTCGGGGTTATCAAACCCGACCCACCAGGCGGAAACTGGAGCTCTCCTTGATTTTTGTTGTCCCCCGGAATCCTAACCGGGTTCGGAGACTGGAGATCTCCTCGATTTTTGATCGCCGGAATCGTTTAACTGGACTAACCTGGATGCACTTGCACGGGGGAGGACGGTTGCGGTACTGCACGGCCGCTCAGGCTGTGGGATATGGTAGAGGGGTCGGGATTCACCAGGGAGTAGTGTGAGCGAGCCCGGGATCTGTCACTTTCGCGATGACGGTAACGTCGCTATAAGATAAAATAAGGTTTTATTTTATAGTGCGGGAGCCGGTGGATTATCCACCGGAGAACCTTACACGTAGACGAAACTTAATCGCGAACACGAAATGCGCGCGGAAACGTCACACGCACGGGAGCAAGAGAGCACGACGACGTGCTCCTAACGCGGGAGCGGGAGCGCGGCGTCACGAGCGCGAGAGAGACGCGACACATCTTTCTATCGCGAGGCTCGTGGCTCGACATCCCATCGACAACTGTCACGAAAACGTAAAAAATCGGGATCGGACGCACTTCGGGAGGCTCTACTGTCTCACCTGAAAAATTCGTCATTTTCTCTACCTCGAGCGACCAAGACCGGCGCGCGGGGGATTATTCGAGAGCGAGACAGAGCGCGTTAACAGAAAAACTGTCAACACGCTCGCGGGATCCAACCGTGCGAAATCGCCGGTTCGAGCGAGATCTTATCTCTTGCGCCAGAATCGGGAGCTGAAATATTATTCAAATAATATTTTAATTCAGTAGCCGTCATCTCTGCCCGAGTTACCTCGAGATCGGATCGAGTACATACTGGATGACTCTCTCCAACGGTAGCAGTGAGACTCTCTGGGATCGCATCCCCGGGCCATCGTGCGAGAGCGGGCAATGCTTCTTTTCAGAAGCGCGGCGCGAAAAGCTCCAGCTTCCGCCCGTAACGCAAACGGCCCGCTCTGCAACACGATGCACCACACCGTGGGGCGCCGGCATTTCAGCCGGGCGTGCGCCGATTCCCCAGAGTGGTCTCGTTGACGGCTTACCTCGGTCGGGATTGCTCGATACGTTGAGCGCCACGCCACTCGACCGAGTTCCGCCCGCCAACTAAACGGAAACGGAATCGACAACAATAACAAAAAAACGGAGCACAAGGGGAGAAAGGCCCTTAACACTCGCCACGGTAGCGACTCGGGCACGTAAACCACGTGATCGGTAACTGCTCTTGTGACGCGGTTCCAAAAAATCACGTCACAACTCCCCACCCCTTAAGGTTGGTTACGATCAGGGAACTTAGTGATCACTGCTAAGCAAGAGCCGTAGCCGAAATGCACACGGTAGGAATCATTGTCCTTCCCAGTTGCAATCGGTAGCTTAACTGTGGGAAGGACCGAAACCTACTGCGGGGAACCAAGTACCTGCAGAAACAGAAAAAGAAACAAACAAGAGAATGTTTGCATCCACGGTAGCATGGTTGTCTCTTCCCATTACAATTCGGTAGCTAAAATATGGGAGAGAGACCGAGATCTGCCGCGGACGAATAACCGCCCTGCGACGCGAGAAATAATAGGTGCAGTGAGCAAATCGAGATCACACTTATTACCACCAGGGACGGACAAAACCAATCGGAACGGGCTTACCACTCAGCCGTAGCGTCCTTGTCTGGGTGATGACTCCGGAATCTTGCGGAAACTGCTCCAACCTGACCTCACCTCTTCTGGTGAAGATGGTGCCGGGAATCTGAGTCGATCCGTGGCAGTTCGCGGGAACGGTGAGGCGTCGCAGCCTCCGCGAACGCCAAGGCCGGGGCCGGGCTGGCCTGACGGAGATCCATCGTTACGCTGCCCTTTCGCACGAGAACTATGGGCCAGAGGCTCGCATTGCGGGAGCGGTGCGGCGTGGTTGCCTTACGCGAGAATTATGGGCCAGAGGCCCATATTCCGGGAGCTGTGAAGGTATTGCCACCTCACGCGAGAACTATGGGCCCGAGGCCTATATTGCGGGAGCTGTGGGGGTGTTGCCACCCCACGCAAGAACTATGGGCCAGAGACCCATATTGCGGGAACTGTGGAGGTGTTGCCACCTCACTCGAGAACTACGGGCCAGAGGCCCATATTACAGGAAATGTGAAGGTATTGCCACCTCGCGCGAGAACTATGGGCCAGAGGCCCATATTACAGGAAATGTGAAGGTATTGCCACCTCGCGCGAGAACTATGGGCCAGAGGCCCATATTACGGCCCGCATTAGCGGGGGTCGGGAACGTTCGGGCCTTGTTGGGACGGGGGCCCTCGGGAACCTTCGGAGCCGGGCCGCTCGCCGGCTGCGCGGCCCGCTTGGGACTCAGGGCACCTCCTCCTGGGCTAACTTCCGGATGACCTTGATAATGTCCTCCGTCGAGCCGCCCTCCAGACGCTCAGGGTCCCGGAGCGTCACCGCACAGGCCTGCAAGAGCTCCTCAGGCCCGTAAGAGCTCGGAACCTAGGCGCGGGCGGTGACGATGGGATCGCCGGCTTCGAGAACGGGGCGTTTAACCGGGCCAAATCCTCGAACCATGGTCCGGACGCCTCCTCCATACCACCGCTGCCATCCTCGTCCTCCAACAACATAACCTCCCGGTCCGGGGTGGTCGTGCCAGATGACATCTCGGTAATCTGCGAATACAAAAAAATATGAGCGCGGAATCACGGGGTCCGATAGGGTTTGAGGCCCTGCACGGAAATCTTTCCCTTCGATCGCCCATCGAGATCGGATAGTTCGTAAACTACCCGCGAGAGTTGCTTCGAGATCAGAAAGGGCCCCTTCGAAAGGGGGCTCGAGAGCTGCAGTCACTTGCTTGGCTGCGAAGGAGAGCCGATGCGCGCAGCGGAGTACGAGGTCGTCAACCCGGAACGTACGATCCCCACGGTGGAGATTGTACTGTTCCGATTACCTACGGAACGCTTCATCGAGAGCGTGTGTGAAGGCCGTCCTTAGCGTATCGAGACGTGCCATACGCCTCACCCACTCCTCGGGGGGACGTGGGGTGATTTCGGGATCGCCCTCGGCCCCCCGGCGCAGCGATGCCGCTGGCGCAGGTTCGCGGTCGAAGTTCGCGAACGCAGGCGTAGCCTGTAGAGAGCTATGATGCGCCGTGTTACACGCAAACCGGAACTCATGCAGGTGCGCGTCCCATTCCCGATGATTACCATCCAGGAAGGCGCGAATCATGGTTTTCACCACGAGATTCACCCGCTCAGTAGGATTGGCTTGGGAATGGTATGGCGGCGTAGTGCTATGCCGCATCCCCACGCGCTCAGTCAACTCGCGTATGTCGCGGTTGACGAACTCGGTGCCATTATCCGTGATCAAGACCTTGGGCGCCCCCCAGCGGGTGACGACCAGGTCATCGAGAGCTTACGGACGGATAACGAATGGCACTCACTGAGAGCGCGTTGCCGGAGCTCGCGAGGAAGTACGAGCTTCCACGCGTCGAGATGCTCAAACTCGAGATCTGCTAAGTGGGAGGGTCGATGGTAATACAGTCGGTCCTCGACCAACTTCCAATCCAGTGGGGTTCTTCAGGTTGTGTAACCACCTGAGGCTGCTGTGATCAGTGATCAAAGTGAAGCCGTAACCCTGTAGGTAGCAACGGAATTTCCGTATCGACCAGAGCACGGCGAGGCACTCCTGCGCCGTTACGGAGTATTTCCGTTCCGGGGCGGTGAGAGCGCGACTCGCGTAAGCGATAACTCTCTCGTGCCCCTCGATCACTTGCGTGAGAATGGCACCGAGACCAACTCCGCTAGCATCGGTCTGTAGCGTGAACGGGAGCGAGAAGTCGGGGCATGCGAGCGTCGGAGCGCTCGTCAAGCACCGCTTCAGCTGGTCGAGAGCATATTGCTGTTCGGGATCCCATCGCCACCCGACGTCCTTTATAGTAAGGCGAGTCAGAGGTTCGGCAATAATCGCGATCTCCGGTATAAAGCGACGGTACCATGACGCCATACCAAGGAATCGACGCAATTGTCGGAGATTTCGCGGGGCGGGATAGTCGTGCAGGGGAGCCAGTTTCTCGGGATCGATCTCAAGACCTTGTTTGTGTACCAGGAAGCCGAGATAGCGAACTTGGAAGCGGCAAAACTCGCTTTTCTCGCGATTGATTGCCAGCCCCGCCTCTGAGAACTTGTCGAGAACCCTCCGAAGCCACACTAGGTGTTCTTCGAAGGTCCTGGTGACGATGATAATGTCGTCCAGGTAAACGAAAACGTGTGGATACAATTCCACACCGATTAGCCGATCCAGCATTCGCTGGAACGTTGCGGGAGCATTCGTTAAACCATAAGGCATTCGCTTGAACTGGAACAAGCCCCTGCCTGGCACAACAAAAGCGGTAACCTCATGAGAAGCGGGATCCATTGGGACTTGCCAATACGCCTGAATCAGATCCAGAATCGCGATGTAATTGGCTTATCTCAATTCGTCGACAATACTAGTCATGTTCGGGATGGGGTAAGCATCCTTCTTCGTGACTGCCATAACCGTTCGGTAATCGATGCAAAAACAGTATTTACCGTTCGGTTTTTTTTAAACCCCGTCAAGTAGCGACTGGGCTAGCCCAGTCGCTACTTGACGGTTCGATTACGTCAGTCGAGAGCATCCGATCCACCCCCGCCCATATTATGTCGCGGATGACCGGAGTAACGGGATATGGCCGCTGCTTCACCGGGGGGCTGTCCCCCACGTCAATGCTGTAAGCAACGAGCAAGGTGACCACCGACTCAGCCGGGGTTTGTGGTACGTCAGCATTGAGGAGCTCGTCGAGACGAGTCGCCTCATCGGGATCCGGGGAACACAACCCACAGCATGTGGTGATGCGGGTTGTGGCGATTTCCGGGTTGAAGGTGTACAGGGTCTCTGGTGCGTCACGGAACCACCAGGACTCCCTGTAGAAATCCACCACCATCCGGGCTGTCCGCAAACTATCTAACCCCAGGATTAGATCCTCCACGAGCGAGTGCAGATCGTGCGTCAGAACCATGACCGGACGGTCATTTAAGGTCAAAGGCACTCGGGAAGCCAGGTGCACAGTCTCGACCTGACTATTCGCGACTACGACGGATCGCGGTGGGATCTTGATCGTTTTTGTGCCGAGAGCTGCCACCCATTCGATGAGAATGGGGCCGATAACGGTCTTCGTTGCGCCAGAGTTCACAAGAGCTGGGACGGGTTTCTCGCCGAAAAGCGGTTCCACCCGGAACGCAATAGCACTCTGGTCGGAAGCCGAATTTACGACAACCTCCTCGAGAGGGACATCCTCTCCTGGGAGGGTCGTACCGGTACCTGTTCGACTCCGTAGCTGTCGCCTACGCCTTTTCTTGCGTCCGGTAGCCTATTGGCGTGGCGTCGCTACACGGGAACCTTTCGAGAAATTATGGTCGCCAAGGTCCGTCTCGGGAGGCAGAGGAGACTTTCTCACTCGCCTCCTCGCCTGTTTCGCCGGTTGCAGAAGGGGCAGCGGGTCGTGGACGCGCCTGACAGGCCACAACGGTAGCAGAAGCGATGGCGGAGATCAGGGCATCCCCGATGCTGATGTCCCGTTTTGCCGCAATTCCAGCAACTGCGCTCGTCGGGCTTCTCGGTAGCTGGGGTGGCCGTTATAGAGCCACTCGGTAACCGGGACGGGGTTTTGTCCGTCCTGTCCGTCGGGACCTTACCCTTAAGGGCCTTCGAGAACGATCGGCGCGCCGGCGGAGGTCGCGAGGGGCTTCGCTCGCACGCGACTTTGTCGGGAACTGAAGCTTGGTTGTTATGCGGGGGCAACAATGCTTCGAGCAACTCGGTAATCTCCTCCTCGCAAGAGGAGGACACTTCGGGAGCCATCGCGATCGGGTCCTGCATGAGGTGCAGACCGGGGCGGCGCGAAACGCGCGGCGCCGGCCGCGGTTCTCGGTACGCGTACGCCGGACAGAGGGAGGCCTCTGGCTTCGGCGGTACGCGCCGCGTGCTCATGCTCTTCAGGATTTGCTCCTGACGAGCGGCGGCACGCTCGAGATCCTTCATCGCCCAGTGGTCCTGCAACGGGAGTCCAAGACGGGAGCATATTGCGGTGCGCGTAAGGCCCCTGTTCCTGTTCCGTCCAGGCTGGGTCCAGACGGAAGAACAGGCCGCTCATTCAACTCAAATATACGAGAGCGGACTCGGACTCGCCTTGTGTCCGGCAAGAGATCTCCTCGCGCAAGGCGATTTGATAGTCGGGGTCTGCGAAGCATTCGCGAAACGCGGCTTTCCTGACCGACCAACTCGACAACGTGCCTCGGGCTTGGCACGAGGCAAAACGAGAGCAAAACGAGAGCGTTTGGAGCAGGTCATCGTCGTGAATACGAGCTATGACAAGCCACTTCGTCGATGAGGGAGAGGAAGTCCTCTACATCCTCATCCTGATGGCCCGAGAACGTGGCCTCCCATCGGCGTACCTCTGGGAGGACTCGGTGAGGAGATAAAATCCTCCTACCCCGACGCGGGATCCGTTCGTCGCTTGCCGAGTCGAGATCACTCCGGTTGAGAGTTACGACCTTGCGACCTGGTCCGGTAGGTCGGGATCTCTCATCCGTTCGGGAACTCGGGGCGATCGAGGGGATACCCCCCGTCGGCCTCACCGAGGAGCGTCGGTTCCTGTCGGCGACAGACACCGGATCGCGTCCGATTCATTTGTATCGGTCGCTCTGCGGTACGGACCTGTAGACCCAGCATCGGGTCCCCGATCGGGATCACGTCGTCCGCTGAATCGTCAGCGGGGTCCGAGAGCCGTGGCGAACCCTTCGGTATCGCACCTCCGGTTGCCATGGGGATGGCCTTCGGAAACCCGGAGGGCGTCAACGTACCGACTGAGAACGGGACCTAGGGGGACTTGACTCCCCTTTCCGTGAAAATAATCCCACGGGAGCGGGAACGAGAGAGAAGTTGATAAAAAAAATAAATAAACATAAAGAAATAATTTTTCTCTCGATCCGACCTACTTCCTCGGATCCACGGGAGCAAGGAATATATTCCCTCCCGTCGACGGAATTCAACGGGACGAAAACGTGGAGGAATAAAAATTAAAAAATTCAAAATAAAATGATCTTCTCCCGATCCGAATAGTTACTCGGGTCGTCGGGATCGGGAAATTTAATTTCCTCCCGTCGAACGGATGCAACGGGACGAGAACGCGGAGAAAATTTATGAAAAAAAAATTAAAAACAAAATTATTCTCTCCAGATCCGAATTTTTATTCGGGTCGTCGGGATCGGGAAATTTAATTTCCTCCCGTCGGACGGATGCGACGGGACGAGAACACGGAGAAAATTTATTTTAAAAAAAGGTAAAAATAGCTTTATTTTCTCCCGATCCGAATATTTATTCGGATCGTCGGGATCGGGAAATTCTATTTCCTCCCGTCGGATGGATGCGACGGGACGAGAGTGTAATGGTCCGAGCGGGTGGTCGAGGATGGCGCGGGGACAACTAACGAGACGGAGACGTTTCCAAAGATAATTTTATTGCTGATGGAAATGGGCGAGAGAGTGAGCGTATCGACAGTTCGAGGTTTTAGGATGGACTTCTGGCTCTCGGTCCAGCAGGAGGAAGCGTGACTGAGTAGAGGGGCCTTAGGAAGGTGGAGGGGATGCCACGCGCGAGAAGCGCGTGGGCCCGGGAACAATGGGACTCAGATGATAGAGGAGAGAGAGGATTGCTGATGAGAATTTCTAGGAAGGAAGATTTGGTTTCTGCTGAGGGTTTCTAGGAAGGAGGATTAGGTTTAGGTGAGAGCTGTGGGAAACGGTTGATATAAGGGCGTGAGACTGGGTTTGGGAATAGGAGTGGTGTGGGACCGTGACACTCCCCCTCTTACAAGAACGATGCTCCGCATTGTGAGTTACAAAGCTTTTTTTTTTAATTGATTCTATATAATAAAGATAAAAGTGTGTGTGTGTGGTGTGTATGTGTGTCCTTATGTAGTGTAACGTGGGTGTCCCAAAAATGTGCATTTACTAGGGGTGTGGTTCAATTGCGCTGTAAGCGCAATTCGGGCCGCAGTTTAGTTGGACGGAATAGTTCGAACGTGCTTAGTCGGGATGAGATGTGTTCCGTGTGATGATTTTGTTCCGTGTAGTAGTTTTTGTTCCGTGTAGTAATTTTTGTTCCGTATAGTAGTTTTTGTTCCATGTAGTATTTTTCTTCGTATAGTAGTTTTTATTCCGTGTGGTAATTTTGTTCCTGCTACAGTAATGTTTTAATTTGGTATGTTGGAGTTATGGCCGTGGATCTAAAACTGACTATAAGATTAGTTTAGATGAGTTAGTAGGGGCTGTTTTGGTTATGAAAGGACGGGTGTGTGTGTGGTTGGTAATTCTATATACATATGTATATATATGTAAAAAGAGAAGAAGAACCCAAATTTTTGCTCCTTTGTTGACGATAGTCTTTGCCTTTGTTTCCTTTATAGTTTGCCGTGATTTACTTTTTGGCGTAAGGTTCCTCTTTTTCACTAGATTCGTTGTTTGCCGAAATGTATATATATATATTTTTATCATTCCCTTCTTTCGGTTGCACCTGAAACAGTCTTAATTCTGATTAGTTTAAGTGTTAGTGGGCATAGTTGTGTTATCCAGGATCCGGTAAGGTTGTTCTTCAGTTGACCAATGTGATGGATGAACTATACCTATTCAATCTTGATTAAAAATGATAATTTAGCTTTATCGCATACATGGGTTAATAGTGTAGTGTCTGACTTGATGGTTTGAAGATAAGCATAGGCTGAGCACATAATAAGGAATGGAAGTTATAATATATTTTGTGAAGCTGTCGTGCATACAATGTTGTGTACGTACTTGTTTAATGTTAGTACGATTTATATGGGGAAATGTAGAGAGAAAGTAAATGAATTATCAAGGGAATAGGAAAATAGTAAGGAGGAATGATTCTATATATGATACTTATGCGTAGCGTTAGATTAAAGTACATATGTCGTTGTTTCTTAGAGCATTTTTGTAACGTCATAATTATATAAAAAGGTAAGCGTTACAACATATTCGGGTTCAACTTAGTCTTCGTAAACCAATTTGGTTTTGTTTGTGTCTACCCAGATTTCGAAAATTATTCTGATCGGTTACTTCTAGAATTTCGAATGGACTCATATAGCTACTATCACGATCGATTTTTTAGTTCTTTAAATTAAATCATTTTTAACAATACGAGTTGTCGAGTTTGACATTTTGGTACTTTCGTTCGTCTAGCATAATATAGTTTTATTTTACTCAAAATTATTTTCAGGGTACCAATTGTCGAACGTCGTTACAATTTCGGTTCTATATTGTAATAAAGTCGTCGAATGTTAATAGTTTTTTTTCTTAAGTGGTATAAATGTTCATGGTAACGAAGCTTTGTGCTGTGACTATCATTTATTGATAACGACTTCTTTTTATGTGTTGAATTCTAAAGTATCTCTAATTCTTCTAATGCGGTTTTACGAGGTCTACCGCGCCTGTGTTTGGCAGTTGATGTTCGTGGTTGATTGACTACATTTTTTGTTTTTGGGGCCTTTCAGACACTATAGCGGTGAGCATCGACTGTTATTCAATCGGGTTCTTTCGTGGTCTGCCACGTCCACGTTTAAAACAATCAATGTTGGCTGTTAGTTGGCCTGCTCTTTTCGTGGGCTACCACGATTGTGTTCAGTACCGCTTGATGTTTATTTTTCATTTTTTTTGCGAGCATTATGGGATGGTGAAGGTAGGTTAGGCTCGGTATGCGAGTTCGGTTGTTGTGCGCTATCTGATTTTTCATCTTTCGTGTTGGTTGTAGTTGAGCTGGGAGTCAGATTCTCTTCCATCCCATTGTAGTTTCCTTTTCATTGTGAATGGTTATCGCCTGTTTGTCGTATGTTGTATCGTTGCCAGTAGACTTCGGCCCGCCGAAGTGTCTACCCGCGTTGATGGGGATCCAAGGAGGCAGCGCGGAGCTTGCTTCTTTTTCTTATTTCTACTTTGCCGCGTCCGGCAACTTTTTTTTGGCCTTTTACTTCTTCGTTTGCGCTTATGCCTTTTCTTCTTATTTAATTTATTTCTTCTTTATTTGCGCTTATTTCATTTCTTTCTTCTTTATTTATTTCTTCTGTATTTGCGCTTATATCGTTTCTTTCTTCTTTATTTGCGCTTATTTCATTTCTTTCTTCTTCGTTTGCGCTTATTTCTTCGTTAAATATTGTCGTCGTTTTCCCTTTTTTCGTCGGCACGGCTGTTTCGTGCCCTACTACGACGTCCTCGGACGTGTCGCGATCACGTTTGCGAGGGGTTTTCCTATACATTAGTTTGTCATGAGAATTGTTCCTTTTAGTAAGCTGTGGTCGTCCTTGTTCGAATCCAATGAGTTCCATCTCCTCTGTTGACGTTTCTGAGTCGTAGTTGTTGTCGTCGATTGTCTTGTCGATTTTTGGGCGTGCACTCCCTCTAATTTCTTCTTTATTTACGGCGTTGCTTATTTCTATGTTTGTATCCTTAAGTTCTTGAAGTTCTTCTTCTGGCAAAATTATCACTTTGTTCGTTGCTGGGTTTCCGGAGGATTCATCCTATGTTGACAAGTTTCGTTTGTCACCCTGTTGAGAGATTCTCGATTTCTTGATGTCATGCAGCGTTTCGTCAGATGATGATGATTCCCTTGGTCTGATCGGGAGGACGTTGATTGGGTTTCTTGACAGAGCGTCTGCGTCGAGTTTTCCAGGCTTGTGCTGAATTTCGTAATCGTAATCGTTGAGTGCCGCTTGCCATCTTAGTAGTTGTTGCGGTGGATTCGGTTTCTTCACTAAATATGTGAGTGCTCGGTTATCTGTTACTAACATGAAGTGGTGCCCATAGAGATAGGGCCTGAAGTGTTCGATCCTTTTTACTATTGCCAAAAGTTCTTTACGCATCGTATCGTACACGAATTCCGCTTTTGTGAGAGTGCGCGATTAGAAGGCAACAGGATGATCGAATTTTTCGTGTTGTTGGCTGAGGACGGCGCCGTTAGCGTAATTCAATGAGTCCATTATTAATTGGGCCTCCTTGTTGTCCGGATAACGCACGATTGGTTTACTTGTAATTTTCCTTTCAAGTAATCGAACGCTTGTTGACATTCCTCAGGTCATTCGAATTTCTGTGAAGCCTTCAATTGTCTCGTTAACGGGAGACCGATTGTTGCGAATTTCTTCACGATGCGTCTATAGGAATTCATTAATGCGTAGAATTGTATAATGATGTTCTTTTTTTTGTATTGGAAACTTGTACTGCTCGTGTTAACTTGGGTCTCGATTGTGAGTCGTTTTCGTTGATGACGTGACCCAGATATTAGACATTGTTCTGGAGGAACAGGCATTTAGCTGTTTGCAGCGTAAATCCGGCATAATATAGTCTTTTTGCTAGTAGGTGGAATTCATGCTCGTGTTCCTTCAGGTTGGTGGTGTAAATGACGATTTCAACCAAATACCTGAAAAAGGTCGGTACCCAGTGATCCCGATAGCGCGACATCCATCAACCTTTGGAAGGTTGCTGGTGCATTCTGTTAAACTCCGAATGGCATTCGATTAAATTCATAACCACCGTTCGGTGTTGGAAATGCTGTTTTCGGTTTGTCGCATGGGATACATCTCGATTCGGTGGGAACCGGACGCTAAGTCCAGTACCGAGAAGTAACGGGACCTACCCAGCTGGTCTAGGATGTCGGTGATCTTTGGCAACGGGTACGCATCGGGTGTTGTTTTCTCGTTCAGTTTTCTGAAATCGATTACCATGCGCCAGCGTTTCTTTCCTTCACGGTCTGCTTTTTTCGGGACAATCCAAACAGGCGAGTTGAATGGTGATAGTGACGGTTGTAGCATGCATTTCTGCAATAATTCGTCAACCTGTATATGGAGTTCCTGTTTATGCACTTGTGGAAAGCGATATTGTTTTGTATTTATCGCTTTCTCATCGGTTGTGAAAATGTCACGTTTCACAAGCGTTGTGCATCCTAGTTGTTTACCGGGCAGACTGAAAAGGTGTGAGTACTGTGAGGCCAGTTAAAGCACGTGTGCCGTCTCACTTTCCTCGAGATTCTCGAGGTGTAGGAGAGGTTTTAATCGCTCGAATCTGTCCTCTTTTGTCGACACCAACCCGATTACCGCATGTAGATCGGTAACAATGTCGTTCGGATCATTTTGGGTTGTGTCGAATGTTCGCAGTTCCTCAATTGGTTGTAATTCCAATATTGGAGCTTGCAGGTGTATTGTGTACTCGTTAGTGTTAATCGCTGTTAAATACGCTGTTCCATCACGATTTGTGACAATTGCGTTACCAATGTACAATCCTTCGCCAGCATGTATTTGCGGGATGTAACCTTCTGAAAGGTCCGTATTCTTTATCCTGACGTGGATTACGGATTTTGATCTAGCCGGAATTGAAATTCTTTCGCGTGTTTCGAAAGGTATTTGATGGCCACCGAAAGATATACACGAGTGGGTGTATAGAATGTCGGCTGGTGTTTCTTTGAAAAACTCGTCGCCAAAAACGGCGTCTTGGGTGACTGGAATATCGTTTTTGACTACATGGAATTCAACGGAAAGATCCTTAATCCTTATGATGCACGTGCCGGAAGTGAAAATTGTGTCGCTCGTGATTCCTGATAGTTCGTAAATGATGTATGCGGCGATTTCGACGTGTGTTCCTATTGCTTCTGATTTAATTAGGTTGATTTGAGCTCCTGTATCTATGAAAAATTTCGTGTCTTTTTCTTTAAGATCAACAGAATTTATTATTACTCTTGGAGGTTTTCGTTTTTGTAATTCCCAGCGAAATGGTGTTTTTTCTTATTATTGATGTTCTATTATTATTCAACGGCTTGATGTCGAACGCTCCTGCGATTTATTTTGTGTCGCGCTCTCCGTGAAGTCATGCTTAATTAAAAAAGAAATGTATTCTGTTACTATCTTCGTTAGTCGCGGAGGTTTTCGTTAGTTATGTCAGCTGCTCGTACCTCGCGATCCTTGTGTATTGTTTTCATATTTTCGGTTGCGAGAGTTGTCGCCGGATCTGTTTCGCGAATTGTGTGTAATAACGATTGTTATCTCGAGAGTGACTCGGGGAGTGTCATCTCGGTTGGTAATCGTTTCGTGAGTTTTGTTGTTTACTTCGCTATCTGTCGTGTGAGTGATTTCCGTAACTACGGTATCCATATTGTGACGTATTGCAAAATCTTCGATAGTTAAATTTTCCGTTCCATTGTTCTCTTAAATGCTTAAATGTGTGGCAATTGCCGGTGGAGCGGCTACTTGATTGATGATATTCGCAATATGTTGACAGAGATTAATTTTGTGTTTAGGAAAATGAACATTCGCTGTTTCTGTTCGTTTTAGTTCCGTAACTTATTCGGTTTTGTTTAATCGTTTGACGCATTTTTAATTCTTATTCTATGTTAACGCTTTCTTGTATAGCTTCATCGAAATGTTGAACTGCTTGTCACATTAAAATTGCACTGACTTTATCGAAAAGATCGCGAGTAGACTCTCTAGTTACCGATTTATGTACTCCTTCATTCCGATTTTCGAGGTATTGTTAATCCTAATTACGCATATAACATTCATCGACCCTATCCATAATTCGTTTCAAAATTGTGCGCGTGCGAGTTACGTACTCTGCTATCGGTTCATTATAGCTTTGCGCTATTTCTTTAAGTTCTGATTCGAGATCTAATAATTCTATTGGAGTACTGAAATTATGTCACAAATCCGTAAGAAGTTCTTCGAGGGTTGTATCATTTTTGTTTCCGCCAAATCGCGTGCGGTTCCTGTTACTTTATACTGTATCATGACAAGAAGTCGAGCTGTTCTTTCAGTGGAATTATTTTTATTGTCTTTTTGCATGGGCTTATGAAGTTTTCGACGGGAATATTCTTGCCGTCAAACGCAGGGATTGGTTGGTATATATCTCGGAATGTTAAATTTCCGTACGCCATCTCGTTAACGACTTTGTTTTCGCTTTCGGGTTCTAAATTAAAAAATGAGGGGCCTAAATTTTTGGCGCCGGGGTGGCCTAGTAGATTAAATTTTGTTTTGTCCTATCCATATATGTTTTAAAGAAGGGGAAAAAGAATTGTTTTTTCGCTATTTTCTCCCAATATTTGTATTGTAGTCCGCAAAGTCGTTATTATTCCAATATGAAAAGCTTGAGACGTTTGCAAAAAAAATATTTTTAGATCCTAGAAGCTTGGAAACTTTTCAATTTTTCAGTTTCCGTTGGAATATTTATAATGCGTAAAAATTTCGATTTTTATTTTGAATATTGAAGGTTTGTAAAATGTTATTATTGAAAGTTTTCGATTTTCCTTCTGTTTATGAATATTTATAGTGTGTAAAAAAAATGTCAATTTTGAAATATCTAAAGCTTTAAAATTTTTCGAATATTGCGAGTTTCAAAGGTTTTCAGTTTCTGTTTTTCCTCCGTTTTTCCTCAAATATTTATTATGTGTGGACAGTTTTGTTTTCTTCGAAGAATTTCTTCTCTCGTTTTTATTTTGGAGTTCGTAACATTTCATTTTTCGGGTTGTACGGTTTAAGACATTTTCAATTTTCTTTTTTTTGTCAAATATTTATAATGTATAGAAATGTTGTTTCCTTCAAGGTATTTAAAATTCATAAAATTTTGTTTTTCAATTGTTAAAAGTTTGAAAGGTTTTCAATTTTCCTTTTTCCAAATATTTATAATGTGTGAAGATTTTATGTTTCTTGAAATATTTAAAGTTTGAAGTAATTGCATTTTTCCGGGTATCACAAGTTTGAAAAGTTCTCAATTTTCGTTTTCATTTTTTTTCAAATGTTTATAATGTGTAAATAAATTTTGTTTTTCGGATTTTATAGATTTGAGATGTTTTCAGTTTTCGTGCTTCTCTTTTTTCACATATTTATAATATGTCAAAATTTTGTTCTCCTTAAAAAATTTCGAGTTTGCAAAGCTTTATTTTTCGAATTTGAGCGTTTGAAGAGTTTTCAATTTTCTTCTTTTTTTTTTAATTCTCAAATTTTATAATGTATGAAGAGTTTGCTTTCCTCAAAATATTTAAAGTTTATAACATTTTATTTTACGAATTTTACAAATTGTTGTCGACGAAGTTTTGCTACGCGTGTGTTTGTGCGCTTATTGTGTGCATAAGTTAGTGCGATAGCGGTAGGAAGCCAAAAAGAAATAATGAATAGCGTATTGCGTTTTCAATACGCACATATTGAGTTTTATCAATGTGACAATCTCGCGATGTACGTTCATGTATCACATGGGTTCTGGCGATGTCGGATGCTTACACACTTTAATGTGTGGAGAAAAACGTATTTCATTGCCACTCTTAGAGGAGGGCAATGAAATACGCAAAAATGAGTTTCAAAGTTACTTACAGTGCCGTGATGAGAAGGAATAATTTTATAAAAACGCCTTGGATCCAGTTATTCCCTTCCTTCCTTCTGTATTGTCCGTGTGATTGATTAAGTTCGTTTTTATATTCCGTGAGTGAGTTAGTGAGTTCCTTTTGTTTTCCGTGAGTGAGTGCCTTTTGTTTTTCGTCTCGTCCGTGTGTCTCGTTTGAACGTTGAGCGTGTAGATTGCGTGCGGAGCGTCTCAGATGTTTTTTTTTTATAAAACTTTGAGCGGGTTGATCAGGCCCACTGAGTTTTTGTTTTTCACTTTTTAAACTTTTGAGACGCGAGAGGGGCGTTTCGCGAATCCCACTTCTGACACCAATTTGTAATGGTCCGAGCGGGTGTTCGAGGATGGCGCGGGGACAACTAACGAGACGGAGACGTTTCCAAAGATAATTTTATTACTGATGGAAATGGGCGAGAGAGTGAGCGTATCGACAGTTCGAGGTTTTAGGATGGACTGCTGGCTCTCGGTCCAGCAGGAGGAAGCGTGACTGAGTAGAGGGGCCTTAGGAAGGTGGAGGGGATGCCACGCGCGAGAAGCGCGTGGGCCCGGGAACAATGGGACTCAGATGATAGAGGAGAGAGAGGATTGCTGATGAGAATTTCTAGGAAGGAAGATTTGGTTTCTGCTGAGGGTTTCTAGGAAGGAGGATTAGGTTTAGGTGAGAGCTGTGGGAAACGGTTGATATGAGGGCGTGAGACTGGGTTTGGGAATAGGAGTGGTGTGGGACCGTGACAAGAGCAAGGAGAAAATTTATTTCAAAAACATTTTAAATATTTTTATTTTTTCCCGATCAGAATTTTTATTCGGATCGTCGGGATCGGCAAATTTTATTTCCTCCCGTTGGATGGATGCGACGGGGCGAGAAAACGGAGAAATTTACTTAAAAAAAAAAAATTGAGAATAATTTCTTTTCTCCCGATCCGAATATTTATTCGGATCATCGGGATGGGGAAATTTTATTTCCTGCTGTCGGATCAATGCGACGGGACGAGAGCAAAGAGAAAATTTATTTCAGAAAAATTAAAAATAATTTTTTTTTTCTCCCGATCCGAATTTTTATTCGGATCGTCGGGATCGGGAAATTTTATTTCCTCCCGTCGGATGGATGCGACGGGACGAGAACACGGAGAAAATTTATTTAAAAAAAAATTAGAAATAATTTTATTTTCTCCCGATCCGAATTTCCATTCGGATCGCCGGGATCGGGGAACGGCTTGGCCCGGCAGGGCGGTGTGTCACGAGAGCCACGCGAAGAAGGAAAAAAATTTCCGACGGCGTCGGGAACTCCCCGGACTCTTTTCGAGAGCACCTCTGGTCGCTTTAAAGGGGGGAAATGGGGAGGTGAAAGGGAACAGGATTCTCATTCGAGAGCGACCTCGGGGGGAAATGTAATCGAGAGCGGAAGGGTGAAGTGGAAATGGACAAAAGGAATAGACAAAAGAAAAAAATTAATTAAAAAAAATTAACTCATTTTTTCCTTCCTTTCCCTCCTTATTCCACCTCATCCGGCACAACTACTCACCGGCGTCAACCCACGTTGAGCGCCATTTGCGACGGGGATATCTTCTCTAACCGGAAACGGCAACTGAACTCAAGATCTGGTGCGAGAGATCCGTCAGCTTCGGCCGTTCCTCCCGTTCGCGTGCATCCGCAGTACCCGGGGCGCCAGAGACTTTGTTTCTCCGGTTGTCTCAACCGAAATAAACTGGGGTCGGGGTGATCAAACCGGACCCGCCAGGCGGAGACTGGAGCTCTCCTTGATTTTTGTTGTCCCCCGGAATCCTAACCGGGTTCGGAGACTGGAGCTCTCCTCGATGTTTGATCGCCGGAATCGTTTAACCGGACTAACCTGGATGCACTTGCACGGGGGAGGATGGTTGCGGTACTGCACGGCCGCTCAGGTTGTGGGATATGGTGGAGGGGTCGGGATTCATCGGGGAGTAGTGTGAGCGAGCACGGGATCTGTCACTTTCGCGATGACGCTAACGTCGCTATAAGATAAAATAAGGTTTTATTTTATAGTGCGGGAGCCGGTGGATTATCGGTGGAGAAAGAGAGCGGGAACGAGCGCGAGAGAGACGCGACACATCTTTCTATCGCGAGGCTCGTGGCTCGACGTCCCATCGACAACTGTCACTAGAACGTCAAAAATCGAGATCGGACGCACTTCAGGAGACTCTGCTGTCTCACCTGAAAAAATCGTCATTGTCTCTACCTCGCGCGACCAAGACCGGCGCGCGAGGGATTATTCGAGAGCGAGACAGAGCGCGTTAACAGAAAAACTGTCAACACTCTCGCGGGATCCAACCGTGCGAAATCGCCGATTCGAGCGAGAACTTATCTCTTGCGCCAGAATCGGGAGCTGAAATATTATTTAAATGATATTTTAATTCGGTAGCCGTCATCTCTGCTCGAGTTACCTTGAGATCGGATCGGGAACATACCGAGTGACTCTCTGCAACGATAGCCGTGAGACCCTCTGGGATCGCATTCCCGCCATCGTGCGAGAGCGGGCGATGCTTCTTTTCAGAAGCGCAGCGCGAAAAGCTCCAGCTTCCACCCGTGACGCAAACGGCCCGCTCTCCAACCCGATGCACCACACCGTGGGGCGCCGGCATGTCAGCCGGGCGAGCGCCGATTCCCCAGAACGGTCTCGTTGGCGGCTTCCCTCGGTTGGGATTGCTCGATACGTTGAGCGCCACGCCACTCGACCGAGTTCCGCCCGCCAACTAAACGGAAACGGGATCGACAACAATAACAAAAAAACGGCGCACAAGGGGTGAAAGGCCCTTAACACTCGTCACGGTAGCGACTCGGGCATAGGCACGTACACCACGTGATCAGTAACTGCTTTTGTAACGCGGTTCCAAAAAATCACGTCACAATTCATAGTCAGGTTATATATTCGTGACAATGCCTACCCGCTGTCGCGATCCTGAAACTCTTCGAATGATGTCGAAATGGGCTCAATAACTCTTTGATCGTACCACTTGCGTAAATCAGACGTATTTAAAAGTTCATAGTTTTCAGTAATAATGCTTTTATTTGCACGCTTCTCACCCGCCACAAATTCGCCGCTAAAAACGGTATTAATTTTCACACTATCATAATTGTTGATAATGGTTTGAACACGTGAAAGCACGACATCACTAGCGTCTTTGAGAAATTGTTGAGGTTCGATGTAGTTGTGATGTATGACTACACCAGTCAAGATACGGATTTGCAGAAAATTCGTCGAAAACAATTCATCGAATTACAATTCGTCGTTTGAAATTTCCCCAAACCCAAAGAAACAAACCCGAACAACCCCAAACGAACCCAAACAACCGCAAACAATCCCAAACACACAAGAATAAATTCAAACAAACTTCAACAAACCCAAACATACAAACCAAACCCAAACCCACACAAACAAACCATACCCAAACAAACAAACCAAACTCAACCCCAAGCAAACTCTTATAATTGATACTCATTTCATGGGAGCGCATAAAAAATAACTAGTCTGTTTCGAGTGATGTGAATTATTTTTTCGTAATCCTTTCAGCAAACCGTTACATTTGATACCCATATTATAGCTATACGATAGATAGATTTTGTCCACCAGCTTTGGGAAACCGCTATATTGAATTCAGAATGACGGCATTTACCTAATTATGCCCTGTCGTTCAAACTAAACGTGTATGTGAAATTTAAGATCAATCGGAAACTAAGAAGTGGATCAAATTGAACTTTCACGATTTGTTTACATAGTTAGGTACAAAAAGTTATCGAAAGCAAGGCTTATGCGCAAGTCGAAAACCACGACTTTCAATGAGACCAAAAATTACAAGACCTTACATAAAAACGTTCATTGGAAGTTATCTTAAAAAATCTGCGCGGCGTTTCGTCTTGAAGACTAAAACCGACGAGACGACGTAAATTCAAAAACAGCGTGCAGGGGAGCTCAGTTTGCTAGAAACAGAGGTGTCTAACTTCCTAACGTCTGGATGTACCTCACTTTCCCCTAATACAATGTAGTAATTTTGTATACGACGGACACAGCACAGCACATGCATCTGCATGTCTTTATACATGCAGATGAGTCGCTCTATCTCACATGCATGCGATGCGGTCGCTCCATCTCTCATTCTCGCTCTCTCTCTCTCTCTCTCTCTCTCTCTCTCTCTCTCTCTCTCTCTCTCTCTCTCTCTCTCATTCATACGTGTAATCCGATCGCTTCTCTCAGCGACACGGGTCAACCAACTTGGCTCTCTCGCGAGAGTCGCTAAATAATAAAATCCATGAAGTAAACAATATAAGACAAAAATTTTAAAAAATCAACAATAAATTTTGAATATATAAAGATCAATAATCGATTATCAATTAATCGATAATCGATATATACCTCCCTCCGCCGCTCCAACGACTTCCCCCTCCCCGCGTGACGTCAGCCACTCCGCCGAGTCCCCGTCCTCGCGTGACGTCATACCCCGCCCCGCGTGAACCCCGCGCCCCGCACCACCCTCAGAAGACCAGCGTTAGAACCGGCCTAGCTATACTACTTAAGTCTCTATGTATATTAGTGTTTTTACGTTTGTGTTGCCCAGTATATTGGTGACCTATTCGGACAATGTACTTGCATGTTTACATTTAACCCACATCTAATAAGAATCGCTTGGGAGCTCGTTCAAACGTTGAAAATGGAACTGAATCCATGTTAAATTAGAGTGAAAAAAATGTTGATGCAATAAAAAAATTAAGCGCCATTAAAATATAACTTAATATAAGGTTTTATAATCATAAAGAATTGATAAAAAAAAGTACAGCCTTTTTTTAGCGGAGTGACACTTCCGAATATTTTCCAAAAATGTTACCAAATAAGAAAAGTAGGTAGAGTCGCTAAAGAGAAAAAAGATGATCAATGAATTAAACCTCGCACAATGACTAGTCAAGGGCTGAGGGAGCACGAGGGGAATATTAGGTAAACGCATAGAAAAGAAGAATTAGTTAAGTAAAAATAGGGAACCTCATGCGAATGAAGACCCGCGGATCATGGAAAGACGATTTGAATAAAAAGGATTATTGAATAATTAATTAATAGCGAAAGGGCGCACGCACGCACACACACACCCTAAAACACACGGATATCAAAATTCGTATTGGGGAATTATAAAAGGCATGAAACAAAAGAAAAAGGATATCCGCGAGCGAAATTATGACACACGGGTATACCGAGAACATAAATAGAGAGCGGGCACCGACCGTGACGAGCCAGCGCGCCGCGACCCACCGCGTCGCGATCCATGGCGCTCCGAGCGCCACAGTGAGTATGGGAGGGGTGGCGATTATCGACGCATGATAATCGATACCGGTCGGGCTCGGGAACGTTTACCACTCGGGTGACCCCATGAATCAAACCTTTACGGACTAAAAGATCATCTCTGGACGAATTACACGAAAAACAACACATTACACTCATGCACGGCGTTAATTTGTATAGTATGGCATTTATGAAACTGAAGTCAATTATTTTTATTGTAAATTACCACCCGAAATACCTGAGTCTAAATTAATTTATTCCCTGATCGAGTCTCGAACAAACAAATATATTATAGCGAGTTTTCGACCCGTTGCAATATACATGGTGACGCACATAAAGTGTTACAGAGCAATACCACTCAAACTATTGATCGTATCCAAAAATGTTTCAGACAAAAGTTTCAGTGTTCGAGAAGGCCGTCATACTGGACCACCCTATTTTTTTTATCGGTGGAGGCGCTGAAGCTACTTCAAGGTCAACTCCACTCTTTTGAATGAAATGGTACATTTTTTCTTCAACCATCTGGTGGAGCACCTCAAGCCGCATAAAAAACATTGGAGGGTTCAAAGTCGTTCAAGGTCATTCAAGGTCAGTATCGATGATACAAATCTAAATATCTCGGTTTACTACCAAATTGGTATCATCAATTTGTATCAGATTTGTATCATCGACACTGACCTTGAATGGCCTTGAACGACTTTGACTCCTCCCCAATGTTTTTATGCGGCTTGAGGTGCTCCACAAGATGGTTAAAGAAAAAATGTACCATTCCATTTAACCCCTTTACGCGGCAATGACGCCATATGGCACACATCAATTATTTCGTGATTCAGTCAAACAATTTTCACGAAACTTGGTACTCAGGGGTTTTCGAAGTCGCTGATTACGATTTCGCTCTCAAAGTTTCGAAATTCAATATGGTGAATTCAATATGGCGGCCAAAAATGCAAAGACTCATTTAAATCGCATGAAATTTGGTACTCGGGTGTTTTTGAGGTCGCTGATTACGATTCCGCCCTCATAATTTTAAAATAAAAAATGGCGCATCCCATTTGGCGGCCAAAAATGCGAAGATTTATTTGAATCGCATAAAAATTTGTACTCGGGGGTTTTTGAGGTCGCTGATTACGATTTCGCACTTAAAAGTTTGAAATAAAAAATGGTGGATCCAATATGGCGGCCAAAAATGCAAAGATTCATTTGAATCGCATGAAATTTCATGGTCGGGAGTTTATGAGGTCGCTGATAACGATTCCGCTCTCAAAATTTTCAAATAATAAATGGCGGATCCAATATGGCGGCCGAAAATGCAAAAATTTATTCGAATCGCATGAAATTTGGTACTCGGGGGTTTTTGGAGTCGTTGATTACGATTCCGCCCTCAAAGTATACAAACTGAAAATAGTGGATCCCCTACGGCACACACAAATTTACAATGGAAAATCTTTGCAATGGGACCTTCTTTTTTCATATTGATTTCATGTTGAGCTTGAGTTTTCAAAGTTTAAAATTTGTATAAATGTTACACAAATACTATTTAAAATTGCCCCGTGCATTAGCTGGTGAATCTGAATCCACGCCCTCGAAGTGTACCGCGAGAAGGTTGCTTTCGTAGGACTTTACACTCCGTTTGCTTTTTCAACTTTTTTTTGTTTTTTTGTTTTTTAATTTTTTTTTTGTTTTTTTTTATTTTCTTTGTTTTTTTTTAATAATATTTTTGTCGTTTTCTTTTTTAATTGTTTTGTACCCTTTATTTTTGCAAACTTCTGAATCGTAAAATCCTTTTCCAATTATTTTTTTTATATGGAATGAGCTGATACAATCCAAGCAAAGGGGTACATCACTACACTCTACGCAGACGGTTCTTGTATCTTTCCTCTTACCAGCGGCGTGACAAGAAATGCATCGGTTTCTAAATCGCTTCTTGTCTGGGGATGTCAACAAGCTTGGAGTATGTGCAGTAATTTTTGTTTCAATCACGCTTTGGTCAAGGCCTGAATATCTTCTCGTCGTGGTTGTGGATTTTTGTTACAAATGTTCGTTGAGAAGTTCTTCCATCAATGATCGTCGAAAACTCAGCTGATTTTCTTTAGGTTTACCTGAATGCAGATTATCTGAAAAGCATTGTACACAACGGTAGCATTGAAGATTGCAATATCGATAAGGTGGTAAAAAATCGTATGGTACCACTTGCGAGATCTGCGCAGAAGCTCATAGGGCCGTAATAATTGATCTGATCTGTCGACACCTCCCATGTTTGCATTATAAGACATTACAACATTCGGTTTTTTTAATCATTTTGTCACGTCCGGAGGGACGTGGGCATATAACGTGTGGTTCCCTCTTTCTTGCCTACGCCTAGCGCAATAGCATGGGATGGGGGTAAAAAGGGGATGTGCTGGAGGAAGGAAGAATTTTAAAGGAATTTATGGAAATAATCCGATTATTTGGAAATTACTCATTTCTAATTAACTGTTGATTTATTGGAATCAGCCAATTTGGCTAATTTTATAAACGCTCGAGAACAAAGAGTGTAAAAATGTGTTTGGCTTACATTGATGATTTTGTTCGGTGTCGACCCTGTCGTTCAGGTAGCGGATGTCACAGATGGTATCGGTGGCACGCGTGCAATTTTCGAGTACACTTATACTATTCCGCGTACAGTTTTCAAGGTTTGGAGATAGTTAGAAAACAATTGATGCTTTGGGTATTATACTGGTTCGAGGTATTTCCTAATTCTGAACTCTTTTAAGTTCGAAGGTATGAACGCGACCAATTCGATTAAAGACTTTGAACGTAGATAGAAATTTACTAGAAGACTTACAGAGTGACTTCGATAGATTGTCTTTGATAGATGACAACGATAGACTGCGCGGTAGACTTTGGAATGAACGAACTGCCTGAACTGGCAGGGTTACTCCCGTTATATGTGATTTCCTGGTCTCCCGAATTCATAGGGTGGGGGAGTTAAGATATTGACCATATTTAATTTGGGAATAGAAGTAGTTATCCCTATCATACGTAACGAACGCATGAACCCGTTTCCGGTCGGAGTTTTTTATGGAGAAGGGCGCATCTGCATTCTCCCCATGCGAATTATTTTCCTGTACTACTTAATTTTACGACCGGGCCGTTCGGAGTTTTCCGAGGCCTCACTGAGATTTATTTGCATGTTGTTTGTATCTAATTAGAGAGAACGTTGGAGACGCATTCATGGATTCTTATGCAGGGGCCATACCAGTATATTATTTTGAGCGAGTTTTTATCGGGGAAACCGTAACAGCTAGGCGCTACGTGATCCTTCCGTACGCTCCTCCCTTTTCCTCTCCCTTTTCGTTACTTCGTAATTTTACGACCGGATTTCCATCAATCCGGTCGAAAATTAAGAAGTAACGAAAAGGGAGATGCGTACGGAAGGATCACGTAGCGCCCAGTCGCTACGGTTTCCTGGTCCTATCTGAAGTTGCGCTAAATACGGGTTACGTGTTTTTGTTTTATAGCTTTTCTAAGAAGTTGCGCCCAGTGTCCGCGTCCCAGTGGCGCCAACTGTAGCGTGCCTCTGGAAATATGTCGAGGAATGAGAATATTCTTATCGCGCTTATTTTGGTGCACGCAGATTCGTAAGGGACCGTGGGAGTCCTTGGAGAGAGAGAGAGAGAGAGAGAGAGAGAGAGAGAGAGAGAGAGAGAGAGAGAGAGAGAGAGAGAGAGAGAGAGAGAGAGAGAGAGAGAGAGAGAGAGAGAGAGAGAGAGAGAGAGAGAGAGAGAGAGAGAGAGAGAGAGAGAGAGAGAGAGAGAGAGAGCTTTATTTAGCATATTGCTACTTGCAGTGACATTTACAATACCTTATCCTAATTATCCTATTTATCGCTATCCTATTGTCGCCTCTATACCTCGCTTCTTTTCACATATTCTTTAATCGCTCGTTTGAAATCTTCCACATTATCCGCACTCTTTATCGCCGTTGGAAGTTTGTTGAACATATCAAAGCCGGTATAGGTTACACATCTTTGAGCTGAGTTTGTTCTGCGCTGTTTTATCAGTATATTACTATTTTGTCTTGTGTTGTACTGATGCCTCTCGCCTACTATCATAATTTCATCACGCAAATATTCCGGCATCATTCCATTTTTTATCTTATATACAAAAACGCACACATTGTATATCATTCTCTGTCGTACATTCAGAAAGCATAAACGATCAAGCATGTCTTTTATTCTCGTATGCCTATCGCACCGTAGAATTGCTCGCATTGCTCGGTTTTGGGTTTTTTGTAGAACATCCATCCAATACTCGTTAACATTTAGTAGTAGTGTGTTGCAATACTCAAAATGCGGGGACACTATACTTTTATAAATGGTTATTAGCGTATTTATCGACACATACTTATTAATCCTATACATAAAGTTTACTTTCTTAGCTACTTTTTTTACAATAAACGCAGCCATTCTATCAAATTTCATATTATTGTCTATAATTATTCCCAGGTACTTAATTGACTCAACTTCCTCTATTTTGTCGTTTTCTATTTTTATTTCACAGCAGTTTTTCAGGTACGGTTTTCTTTGGTCATGTATTATCATAAATTTGGTTTTCCCTGTATTTAACCTGAGTGCATTTACTTTTAGCTATTTTGTAATTGTTTGCAAGTCATCATTTAATTTCCGCTCTACTTCACAAAGATCCTTACCCTTAATGTATATGACCGTGTCGTCCGCGAACATCTTACACGAGCAATACTTTAGTTGTTTTACTACGTCATTTATATACAGGGTGTTTCATAATAAGTGACCCACCCGGAATTGGCTGGTTCAGGAGGGTCCCCCGAGTAAAACTGCCGAGGCGATTTTTTTTCCGTCAAATAGTTTTTAAATGGGAGCGATTAGAATTTTTGCGTTCGGCTGATTGTTGTAGGGCTGCCGTCTGCCCTTAGCGACGACGCCACTCGAGTGCCGCGTCCGAGCGCGAGACACGTAGAAGGCAGCGAGCAAGGTAGCTAGGCATCTGTCTCGCTCGCACGGCCAGTTTGACGTTTCGCGTATCGTCTGCTATTATTTGCTGTCATCGTGGGTAGGCAAGTTCAGAGCGCGCGTCGAGGTTCTGCAGAAACGCATCGTTTGACAGATGAAGACGCGGGGGATTTGACGTTTATCGTAGCATTCGTTTAGGCGGCTTGTCAACCGATCGGGTTCGAGACTCGTGACAGGCCGGCCAAAGTGACATTTCCCGCTTCGTCGTCTGTCGCTCCATGAATTCCGGGCCGAAGCGTGAAGGTTGCCGACATTCATGAGACTTGTAATCGCTGGATCGGTAAAACTACCGAGCCAGCGATGACGTTCAAAAATCAGATCATTAAATGCATTCATAATCTTTATTTTCTAGAGAAACGAAGCACAGAATGATCAATAATTTAGTGTTTTCCACATTTGAAGGTACCGTGCATGTGTTCGCATTGCCGTAGTGGCTTTTTTCGAATCCACTACGGCAACGGAACCGAAACTCTGAAGGTTATTCAGATAATGAAACACAAAACAGAATGTTGATAGATCGTTTTTCATATTGGATTCCTGCCGATCCGATTAAAAAAAAAACGGTCGAAACGAGCGCATTTATCAACGTCGAATCTCATGTGAATCTCTCTTCGGATCGATGTCTTTTACATCTGGGAACGAATCCGAGTCCGCATGCAAGTGTTTCTATTGTGGAATACACCCAACAAACTGAGAACGCCACGCTCAACATTGGATTCGTTCACGTGCATAGTCCGCAGCAGCAGTAGTAGTCCTCGATGGCTATTTGCGTGCCGAGGGAGATAAATTTTTTTAAATCACCCACTGAGAGCGAATCCGAACAATGTAAAGGTTATTTCGATAATGAAACACAAAACAGAATTTGAAATAGACCGTTTCCCACATTGGATTGGTCTCGATTCTTGTTCTATCTCCCTCTCTGCCGAATTATGAGACTGATATTTTTTTGAACTACTAGAGACTTCTAGAACACGAAAGGACACATGTCAGCAGGAGCGAGACACTTCGGACGGACGAAACAATTTTTTTGATCGGAAGGGTATCACACGACGGTAGAGCAGTCTGACCTCTCATCCCTTGTTGACTGATTGTTGTCAGATGATTTAATCAGGGTACTAGAGAGTTTTAGTGCACGTGAAGGCGCATGGAAAAAGTAGCCAGAAGCTACAAAAATCGAGAATAATTTTTTTTTCTGAAAAGCATTCTATACACCAGTCGAGCAGTGTGATTTCTCATTCCTTGCCGATTTATTTTTGCCCAATATATGTTTTTAAAAATACTGGAGAGTTCACCTACACATAAAGACGTACGTGAGAAGTAGCCAAAGGCTTCAGGCACGCGAAACAATTTTTTCTATTCAAGTCCCACCACACAACAATCAAGCAGTGGTATCTTTCCTCTCTTGATGACTTTTCGTTGTCTAGCACTTCTTTACAGTACTGGACAATTATAGTACACACAAGAAGATGACGGAGAAGTAGCCATAAGCTTGAGAGGCGCGAAATAATTTTTTATATGAACGTTAGACGATACCACAATCGAGTAGTGTCACCTGTTATCCCTTGACGACCTATTGTTATGTAATATTTTTTTACAATACTGCAAAGTTTTCTTAAATATGAAAACATATGTGAGAAGTAACTAGAAGCTTCAGACACGGGAAATCATTTTTTATATTAAACCTGTACCACGCAACAGTCGAGAAGACTCACCTCTCATGCCTGGGCAATTTATTGTTGTCCAGTATTTTTTCTGAATTCCTGAAGATTTTTGAGAAACGCAAACAAACAGATGTAAAAAGTCGGCCGAATAATCAGACACACGCAATTTTTTTGCTACGATGTGAACAATACAACAATTGATTTGTGATCTATCTCCTTCTCTGCCGATTTATTGAGACTAATAATTTTTTCAACTACTTGCGACTTTTAGTGCATGAAAGAACTAATGTCAGACGGAGCCAGAAACATCGAACGCACGAAATAATATTTTTGATCGAAACTGCACCATACGATGTTACAGCAGCCTGACCTCTATCCATTGATGACTGGTTTTGTTCTAATGATTTATTTGGCATAATAGAGAGTTTCAGTATACATAAAGATACATGGAAGAAATAACCAGAAGCTTCAGAAATCGAGAATGAATTTTTTCTGGAAAGTATTCCATACAACAGTCGAGCAGGGTGATTTCTCATCCCTTGCCGAATAAATGATGTCCAACATTTGTTTTTGCAATACCGGAGAGTTCTCCGACGCATAGATACGTATGTGAGAAGTAGCCAAAAGCTTCAGACACACGAAACAATTTTGTCAATTCAAGCCCCACCACACAACAATCGAGCAGTGGTACCTTTCCTCCCGTGATTACTTATCGTTGTCTAGCACGCCGTTACAGTACGAGAGAGTTACGGTACACACAGAAGGATGACTGAGAAGTAGCCATAAGCTTGAGAGGCGGGAATAATTTTTTTTATAATGGAAGTTGTCCGGTACAATAATCTAGCAGTGTTCTATAGAACACATTCAAGAAAAAAAATAACACTCGATCTCTGAAGCTTCTGGCTGCTTCTTCCATGTGTCTTTCTGTGTACTTAAACTCTCTAGTATGCTAAATAAATCATTAGAACAAAACCAGTCATCAATGGATGAGAGGTCAGGCTGCTGTAACGTCGTATGGTACACTTCCGATAAAAAAATTTAGTTCGTGCGTCGTAAGTTTCTGGCTACGTCTGACATTAGTTCTTTCGTGTACTGTAAATGTACTGTACACCTCGTGGCAAAGAAAAATTGCGTGTGTCTGAATATTATGCCGACTTTTGAGATCTATGTTTATGTGTACTAGAACTCTGCAGAAATTCCGAAAGAATGCTGGACAACAATAAATTGGCCAGGCACGCGAGGTGAGACTTCTCAATTGTTGCAGAGTACAGGTTTGATAAAAAAAAGAAAAAAGATTTCCCGTGTCTGAAGCTTCTAGTTACTTCTCACATATGTTTTTATATGTACAAGAACTTTGCGGTACCGTAAAAAAATATTAGTCAACAATAGGTCATCGAGGGATGACAGGTGAGACTGCTCGATTATTCTACCGAACAGCTTCAATGAAAAAAAATATTTCGCGCCTCTCAAGCTTATGGCTGCTTTTCTGTGATCTTTCTGTGTGGACTCTAACTCTCTAGTTCTGTAGAGAAGTGCTAGACAGCGAGAAGTCATCAAGAGAGGAAAGGTACCCCTCCTCGATTGGTGTGTGGTGGGGCTTGAAAAAAAAAAAGAAAAAAATTCGTGTGTCTGAAGCTTTTGGCTATTTCTCACATACGTCTTTATGTGTAGGAGAACTCGCTAGTATTTCTAATACAAATATTGGACAATGAATCCAATATACAATGTACAAGAAATACAATATGAATATTTGTATTTCTAATACAAATATTGGACAATGAATCGGCAAGGCATGAGGAATCACACTGCTCGACTGTTGCATGGAATACTTTCCAGAAAAAAATCATTCTCGATTTCTGAAGCTTCTGGCTACTTCTTCCATGTATCTTTATGTGTACTGAAACTCTCTAGTATGCCAAATAAATCATTAGAAGAAAACCAGTCATCAATGGATGAGAGGCCAGGCTGCTGTAACGTCGTATGATGCAATTTCGATAAAAAATATTATTTCGTGCGTGCGAAGTTTCTGGCTCCGTCTGACATTAGTTCTTTCGTGTACTAAAAGTCGCTGGTAGTTGAAAAAAAATTTAGCCTCAATAAATCGGCAGAGAGGGTGATAGAACAAGAATCGAATGTTGTATGGTACAGGTATAATATAAAAAATCTATTTCCCGTGTCCGAAGCTTCTAGTTTCTTTTCACATAAGTTTTTATATGTACGACACCTTCCTCGTACTGTAAAAAAAAACATTAGACAACAATAAGTCATCGAGGGATGACAGGTCACACTGCTCGATCGTTCTACCGTACAACTTGCATGAAAAAAAACTATTTCACGCGTCTCAAGCTTATGGCTACTTCTCAGCCATCTGTCTGTGCGTACTGTAACTCTTCAGTACTGTAAGGAAGTGCTAGACAACGAGAAGTGATCAAGAAAAGGATCGTACCACTGCTCGATTGGTGTGTGGCGAAGCGTGAATAAAAAAAATTGTCTCGTGTGTCTGAAGCTATTGGCTACTTCTCGTATACGTCTTTATATGTAGGAGAAATAGGCAGTATTTTAAAAACAAATATGGGACAACAGTAAAGCAGCGAGGGATGACAAATCACACTGCTCGACTGATCTATGGAACACTTTTCGGCAAACGATCATTCGCGATTCCTGAAGCTTCTGGATACTTCTTCGCGGGTCTTTATGTGTATTAAAAGTCTCCAGTATGCTAAATAAATCGAAAGAACAAAACCAGTCATGAATGGATAAGAGGTCAGACCGCTGCAACGTCGTATGGTACAGTGCCTTCATTTAATGCCTGGACATGCCTGTATGAACGCTAACTTCAAGGAGCGGTAGTATTACCGCACTGTGAAGTTAACGTCATCGGTCGATTTTCGAAAGAATTTCCCACTGATGTGTCACGCGTCATATCTAAGCCGTGAGGCGATATAGCCTCGTGAAAAAATGACAGCGCTGAAGCGGTGCAACTGCAGCGTGAAGGCAGGCACCCAAAATGCTGGAGGGGTGGAAATTAAGAATGCGAAATTGGAAAAGAACAGACCGATATCTTCAAAGAAAATTAGTAGAAATTTTTAGAAAAATGTTTAAAATCACGTAACACGTGCAATTACTAATTACTCTTGACTAATTAAACAATTCATTTGAGTATGACGCTAAACGTTAAAAGCCACGGCAAGACTTTTCAGAGTTTAATTAAGTTTGCCCGTTTAATTTAAATCTCTGGTTGGATTAACGTTATCTACAGATTTGAAACGAATTCGAGTGACAGTGCAGGTGATACTGTTACGAAATACAATCTACAATCTCGAATCATTGCGCAAAACATCGGTCGATTTTATTTCGTAGACTAAAACAACGATACCTCTTCAGAAAGGCTCATTTCAGCTTTAAAGGGCGTAATTTGTTTTAAATTATTTAAAGGCATCGAATCCAACTACAGCAAACATGATTCCAATGAACAGACATCCAACATTATTCGAATGAACCGTCTCGCACATGGGATGTCTGTCAATACTGAAAAAAAAAAATTGCTGTATGCATATTTATCACCTTCGACCAAGCTAGCGAAACCCGAGAAGCGCATGGCAGGCTAATGAAATGGAGCTCCAGCGGGTATCAGCTGGCACCAAGCGGGCAATTTGGAATCGGTGTTCGGAATGGTTCTCGGGGCCTTAATCGGACATTCCCGATATTACTGAGCCGAAATCGTTTCCGATTTTATCTTACTTCCGACCTGACGAGAATGTAGTATGACGGGATTTTGTGAAAACGACCCGAAAATGCCAAACGAGCCGTTGATTTCATCTTTGACTCATACGCAAATGAGCTATCCTTGTATTCGCGGCTTATACCACCGCTTACATGATCCAGTCTCCCCAATCAAGAAGGAGGTGAAATCAAAGACGACCTCGACGGGACGCTTTCGAATATGTCTCGTGGATGCTAGAAAGATGATTGGAGATCATTGGAGACATGGAGAAAAAATGCATCAAACATACAATTAAAAGTTAATGAATCGGAATTTAATCAGTGGAACAAATTAGCTAAATCGGGCACGGGCGCGCTATAGGAGGTGCTAGTCTGCTGACGTCACAGCTGCAACTTCCGAATGTCCGACTGTCACAGGAAGTTGGTTGAGACTCCTAGGACACGCGGTCCAACAGAGGGATCTGAATGTGTCCCTATCCGAGAACTTTATTGAAAAGAATGTGAATTTCGAAAATTTTCGAGGATTCGCGAAAAACTTTCGGAATAAATCATTCTAGCAATAAATTTTGAAGTAATTTGGCGTGAAATTATTATTTATTACCAAATACTACGAGTGTTTTATTTTTTACTGTTGCATAAAATATCTGAACATTCTGTAGTTACATCATTTTTCAATCATAAATTCTAAATATAAAAATATTCTACATAATTATAAATATAAAAATAAATATTGTAAAATTTTGTAGTTACAGAATTTTGAAATAATTTATGAAACAGTGAAAAAACAAAAATACTCGTAGTATTTGGTAAAAACGAATAATGTTACACCAAATTACTTTAATATGTAATGTTATTCCAAATTTATTCCAAAGGTTGTTACCGAATCGCATATGATTGAAAATATTATTTGCGGAGCATCAAATCCTCGAACATTTTCGAAATTTAGATTATTTTCGATAAAGTTCGATTAAGTTCAATCGGTTATCTTAACCCTTAACCCGTGAAGGTATTTGAGGCACCTTGATCCCGTGAACATGGGTCATTTCGTTTTTGCACTAACAAACCAACAGTTGTCAATGAAAAACATCTGAAAAAATGCATGGTCAATCTTTAGCCCGCACTTCTCAAGTGAAAATAGGGTTTTTTTTCTTTCTTATGTTTAATATTTTTTTAAATAAATAGTAAGCAACCCGCGGATGAAATGATCTTGGACAGGACGAAAAGACCCAGGTTCACGAAATGCGGATTAAAATTCTCTACTCAATCGGTCCGATTGGATCGAGAAGGCGATCCATGACGATGCTCCGAGAACGACGGTAGGAGCATTGTTTATTTAACGAAGATAAAATCGGTGCTCGGAGTGGTTCTCGGGGCCTCGATCGGACATTCCCGATATTACTGGCGCGAATTCATCTCCGATTTTATCTCACTTCCGGTCAGAATGGGTCGAGAACTCTGACGATGCTGCGAGAACGATGGTAGGAGCATTGTTTATTCAACAAAGGTAAAATCGGTGCTCGGAGTGGTTCTCGGGGCCTCAAGCGAACGATCCCGATATTACTGCCCCAAATTGGTCTCCGATTTTATCTTACTTCCGGTCAGAATGGGTCGAGAAGTCTGACGATTCTGCGAGAACGACGGTAGAGGCATTGTTTATTTAACAAAGATAAAATCGGTGCTCGGAGTGGTTCTCGGGGCCTCGATCGGACATTCCCGATATTACTAGCGCGAATTCATCTCCGATTTTATCTCCCTTCCGGTCAGAATGGGTCGAGAACTCTGACGATGCTGCGAGAACGATGGTAGGAGCATTGTTTATTCAACAAAGATAAAATCGGTGCTCAGAATGGTTCTCGGGGCATCGATCGGACATTCCCGATATTACTGCCCCCAAATTGGTCTCCGATTTTATCTTACTTTCGGTCAGAATGGGTCGAGAAGTCTGACGATTCTGCGAGAACGACGGTAGAGGCATTGTTTATTTAATAAAGATAAAATCGGTGCTCGGAATGGTTCTCGGCGCCTCGAGCGAACATTCCCGATATTGCTGCCCCGAATTCGTCTCCGATTTTATCTTCCTTCCGGTCAGAATGGGTCGAGAAGTCTGACGATACTGCGAGAACGACGGTAGGGGCATTGTTTATTTAATAAAGATAAAATCGGTGCTCGGAATGATTCTCGGGGCCTCGATCGGGAATTTGCGCTATTACTGCCCCAAATTCGTCTCCGATTTTATCTTACTTCCTGTCAGAATGGGTCGAGAAGTCTGACGATTCTGCGAGAACGACGGTAGAGGCATTGTTTACTTAACAAAGATAAAATCGGTGCTCGGAATGGTTCTCGGGGCCTCGAGCGAACATTCCCGATATTGCTGCCCCGAATTCGTCTCCGATTTTATCTTACTTCCGGTCAGAATGGGTCAAGAAGTTTGAGGATGCTGCGAGATAGACGGTAGGAGCATTGTTTATTAACCAAAGATAAAATCGGTGCTCGGAATGGTTCTCCGGGCCTCGATAGGAAATTCCCGATAATGCTGCTCCGAAATCATCTCCGATTTTATCTTACTTCCGGTCAGAATGGGTCGAGAAGTCTGAGGATGCTGCGAGATCGACGGTAGGAGCATTGTTTATTTAACAAAGATAAAATCGGTGCTCGGAATGGTTCTCGAGGCCTCGATTGGACATTCCCGATATTACTGCCCCGAATTCGTCTCCGATTTTATCGAACTTCCGATCCGAATGGGTCGAGAAGTCTGACGATGCTGCGAGAACGACGATAGGAGCATTGTTTATTTAACAAAGATAAAATCTGTGCTCGGAATGGTTCTCGGGGCCTCGATCGAACATTCTCGCTATTACTGCCCCGAATTCGTCTCCGATTTTATCTTACTTCCGGTCAGAAAAGGTCGAGAAGTCTGACGATGCTGCGAGCACGACGGTAGGAGCATTGTTTATTCAACAAAGATAAAATCGGTGCTCGGAGTGGTTCTCGGGTCCTCGATCGGACATTCCCGATATTACTGGCGCGAAGTTATCTCGGATTTTATCTCACTTCCGGTCAGAATGGGTCGAGAACTCTGACGATGCTGCGAGAACGATGGTAGGAGCATTGTTTATTCAACAAAGATAAAATCGGTGCTCGGAATGGTTCTCGGGGTCTCGATCGGAAATTCCCGATAATACTGCTCCGAAATCATCTCCGATTTCATCTTACTTCCGATCCGAATGGGTCGAGAAGTCTGACGATGCTGCGAGAACGACGGTAGGAGCATTGTTTATTGAACAAAGATAAAATCGGTGCTCGGAGTGGTGCTCGGGGCCTCGATCGGACATTCTCGCTATTACTGCCCCGAATTCGTCTCCGATTTTATCTTACTTCCTGTCAGAATGGGTCGAGAAGTCTGACGATTCTGCAAGAACGACGGTAGAGGCATTGTTTATTTAACAAAGATAAAATCGGTGCTCGGAATGGTTCTCGGGGCCTCGATCGGAAATTCCCGATATAACTGCCCCGAAATCATCTCCGATTTTATCTTACTTCCGGTCAGAATGGGTCAAGAAGTTTGAGGATGCTGCGAGATAGACGGTAGGAGCATTGTTTATTCAACAAAGAAAAAATCGGTTCTCGGAATGGTTCTCCGAGCCTCGATCGGACATTCACGATATACCTGTCCCGAAGTCGTCTCCGATTTTATCTCACTTCCGATCAGAAAGGGTCGAGAAGTCTGACGATTCTGCGAGAACGACGGTAGAGGCATTGTTTATTTAATAAAGATAAAATCGGTGCTCGGAATGGTTCTCGGGGCCTCGAGCGAACATTCCCGATATTGCTGCCGCGAGTTTGTCTCCGATTTTATCTCACTTCCGGTCAGAATGAGTCGAGAAGTCTGACGATGCTGCGAGAACGACGGTAGGAGCATTGTTTATTTAACAAAGATAAAATCGGTGCTCGGAATGGTTCTCGGGGCCTCGATCGGAAATTCCCGATAATACTGCTCCGAAATCATCTCCGATTTTATCTTACTTCCGGTCAGAATGGGTCGAGAAGTCTGAGGATGCTGCGAGATCGACGGTAGGAGCATTGTTTATTTAACTAAGATAAAATCGGTGCTCGGAGTGGTGCTCGGGGCCTCAATCGGACATTGCCGATATTATTGGCGCGAATTCATCTCCGATTTTATCTCACTTCCGGTCAGTATGGGTCGAGAACTCTGACGATGCTGCGAGAACGATGGTAAAAGCATTGTTTATTCAACAAAGATAAAATCGGTGCTCGGAATGGCTCTCGGGGCCTCGAGCGAACATTCCCGATATTGCTGCCCCGAATTCGTCTCCAATTTTATCTTACTTCCGGTCAGAATGGGTCGAGAAGTCTGACGATACTGCGAGAACGACGGTAGGGGCATTGTTTATTTAATAAAGATAAAATCGGTGCTCGGAATGGTTCTCGGGGCCTCGATCGGAAATTCCCGATATAGCTGCCCCGAAATCATCTCCGATTTTACCTCACTTCCGGTCAGAATGGGTCGAGAACTCTGACGATGCTGCGAGAACGATGGTAGGATCATTGTTTATTCAACAAAGATAAAATCGGTGCTCGGAATGGTTCTCGGGGCCTCGATCGGACATTCCCGATATTACTGCCCCAAATTGGTCTCCGATTTTATCTTACTTCCGGTCAGAATGGGTCGAGAACTCTGACGATGCTGCGAGAACGATGGTAGGAGCATTGTTTATTCAACAAAGATAAAATCGGTGCTTGGAATGGTTCTCGGGGCCTCGATCGGACATTCCCGATATTACTGCCCCAAATTTGTCTCCGATTTTATCTTACTTCCGGTCAGAATGGGTCGAGAAGTCTGACGATTCTGCGAGAACGACGGTAGAGGCATTGATTATTTAATAAAGATAAAATCGGTGCTCGGAATGGTTCTCGGGGCCTCGAGCGAACATTCCCAATATTGCTGCCCCGAATTCGTCTCCGATTTTATCTTACTTCCGGTTAGAATGGGTCGAGAAGTCTGACGATACTGCGAGAACGACGGTAGGGGCATTGTTTATTTAATAAAGATAAAATCGGTGCTCGGAATGGTTCTCGGGGCCTCGATCGGACATTCCCGCTATTACTGCCCCGAATTCGTCTCCGATTTTATCTTACTTCCGGTCAGAATGGGTCGAGAAGTCTGAGGATTCTGCGAGAACGACGGTAGAGGCATTGTTTATTTAACAAAGATAAAATCGGTGCTCGCAATGGTTCTCGGGGCCTCGAGCGAACATTCCCGATATTGCTGCCCCGAATTCGTCTCCGATTTTATCTTACTTGAGGTCAGAATGGTTCAAGAAGTTTGAGGATGCTGCGAGATAGACGGTAGGAGCATTGTTTATTTAACAAAGATAAAATCGGTGCTCGGAATGGTTCTCCGGGCCTCGATAGGAAATTCCCGATAATACTGCTCCAAAATCATCTCCGATTTTATCTTACTTCCGGTCAGAATGGGTCGAGAAGTCTGAGGATGCTGCGAGATCGACGGTAGGAGCATTGTTTATTTAACAAAGATAAAATCGGTGCTCGGAATGCTTCTCGAGGCCTCGATTGGACATTCCCGATATTACTGCCCCGAATTCGTCTCCGATTTTATCTTACTTCCGATCCGAATGGGTCGAGAAGTCTCACGATGATGCGAGAACGACGGTAGGAGCATTGTTTATTTAACAAACATAAAATCGGTGCTCGGAATGGTTCTCGGGGCCTCGATCGGAAATTTCCGATAATACTGCTCCGAAACCATCTCCGATTTTATCTTACTTCCGGTCAGAATGGGTCGAGAAGTCTGAGGATGCTGCGAGATCGACGGTAGGAGCATTGTTTATTTAACAAAGATAAAATCGGTGCTCGGAGTGGTTCTCGGGGCCTCGATCGGACATTCCCGATATTACTGCCCCAAATTGGTCTCCGATTTTATCTTACTTCCGGTCAGAATGGGTCGAGAACTCTGACGATGCTGCGAGAACGATGGTAGGAGCATTGTTTATTCAACAAAGATAAAATCGGTGCTCGGAATGGTTCTCGGGGCCTCGATCGGACATTCCCGATATTACTGCCCCAAATTGGCCTCCGATTTTATCTTACTTCCGGTCAGAATGGGTCGAGAAGTCTGACGATCTTTGTTAAATAAACAATGCTCCTACCGTCGTTCTCGGACCACCGTCAGACTTCTCGACCAATTCTGACCGGAAGTAAGATAAAAACGGAGACGAATTCGGGGCAGTAATATCGGGAATGTCCAATCGAGGCCCCGAGAACCATTCCGAGCACCGATTTTATTTTTGTTATATAAACAATGCTCCTAACGTCGTTCTCGAACCACCGTCAGACTTCTTGACCCATTCTGACCGGAAGTAAGATAAAATCGGAGACGAATTCGCGGCAGCAATATCGGGAATGTTCGCTCGAGGCCCCGAGAACCATACCGAGCACCGATTTTATCTTCGTTAAATGAACAATGCCCCTACCGTCGATCTCGCAGCATCCTCAGACTTCTCGACCGATTCTGACCAGAAGTAATATAAAATCGGAGATGATTTCGGGGCAGTAATATCGGGAATTTCCGATCAAGGCCTCGAGAACCATTCCGAGCACCGATTTTATCTTTGTTAAATAAACAATGCCCCTACCGTCGTTCTCGCAGGATCGTCAGACTTCTCGACCCATTCTGACCGGAAGTAAGATAAAATCGGAGACGAATTCGGGGCAGTAATATCAGGAATGTCCGATCGAGGCCCCGAGAAGCATTCCGAGCACCGATTTTGTCTTTGTTAAATAAACAATGCTGCTACCATCGTTCTCCCACCACCGTCAAACTTCTTCACCCATTCTGACCGGAAGTAAGATAAAATCGGAGATGATTCCGGGGCAGTAATATCGGGAATGTCCGATCGAGGCCCCGAGAAGCATTCCGAGCACCGATTTTATCTTTGTTAAATAAACAATGCTCCTACCGTCGTTCTCGTAGCGTCGTCAGAGTTCTCGACCCATTCTGACCGGAAGTGAGATAAAATCGGAGATGATTTCGGGGCAGTAATATCGGAAATTTCCGATCGAAGCCCCGAAAACCATTCGGAGCACCGATTTTATCTTTGTTAAATAAACAATGCCCCTACCGTCGTTCTCGCAGGATCGTCAGACTTCTCGACCCATTCTGACCGGAAGTAAGATAAAATCGGAGACGAATTCGGGGCGGTATTATCGAGAATGTCCGATCGAGGCCTCGAGAACCATTCCGAGCACCGATTTTATCTTTGTTAAATAAACAATGCTGCTACCGTCGTTCTCGCACCACCGTCAAACTTCTTGACCCATTCTGACCAGAAGTAAGATAAAATCGGAGACAAACTCGCGCCAGCAATATCGGGAATGTTCGCTCGAGGCCCCGAGAACCATTCCGAGCACCGATTTTATCTTTGTTGAATAAACAATGCCCCTACCGTCGATCTCGCAGCATCCTCAGACTTCTCGACCCGTTCTGACCGGAAGTGGGATAAAATCGGAGATGATTTCGGGGCAGTAATATCGGGATCGTTCGCTTGAGGCCCCGAGAACCATTCCGAGCACCGATTTTATCTTTGTTAAATAAACAATGCTCCTATCGTCGTTCTCGCAGGATCGTCAGACTTCTCGACCAATTCTGACCGGAAGTAAGATAAAATCGGAGACCTATTTGGGGCAGTAATATCGGGAATGTCTGATCGAGGCCCCGAGAGCCATTCCGAGCACCGATTTTATCTTTGTTGAATAAACAATGCTCCTTCCATCATTCTCGCAGCATCGTCAGAGTTCTCGACCCATACTGACCGGAAGTGAGATAAAATCGGAGATGAATTCGCGCCAATAATATCGGGAATGTCCGATCGAGGCCCCGAGCACCACTCCGAGCACCGATTTTATCTTTGTTAAATAAACAATGTTCCTACCGTCGATCTCGCAGCATCCTCAGACTTCTCGACCCATTCTGACCGGAAGTAAGATAAAATCGGAGATGATTTCGGAGCAGTATTATCGGGAATTTCCGATCGAGGCCCCGAGAACCATTCCGAGCACCGATTTTATCTTTGTTAAATAAACAATGCTCCTACCGTCGTTCTCGCAGCATCGTCAGACTTCTCCACTCATTCTGACCGGAAGTAAGATAAAATCGGAGACAAACTCGCGGCAGCAATATCGGGAATGTTCGCTCGAGGCCCCGAGAACCATTCCGAGCACCGATGTTATCTTTATTAAATAAACAATGCCTCTACCGTCGTTCTCGCAGAATCGTCAGACTTCTCGACCCATTCTGACCGGAAGTAAGATCAAATCGGAGACGACTTCGGGACAGGTATATCGTGAATGTCCGATCTAGGCCTCGAGAACCATTCCGAGCACCGATTTTATCTTTGTTAAATAAACAATCTTCCTACCGTCGATCTCGCAGCATCCTCAGACTTCTCGACCCATTCTGACCGGAAGTAAGATAAAATCGGAGATGATTTCGGAGCAGTATTATTGGGAATTTCCGATCGAGACCCCGAGAACCATTCCGAGCACCGATTTTATCTTTGTTAAATAAACAATGGTCCTACCGTCGTTCTCGCAGCATCGTCAGACTTCTCGACCCATTCAGATCGGAAGTTAGATAAAATCGGAGACGAATTCGCGGCAGCAATATCGGGAATGTTTGCTCGAGGCCCCGAGAACCATTCCGAGCACCGATTTTATCTTTGTTAAATAAACAATGTTCCTACCGTCGATCTCGCAGCATCCTCAGACTCCTCGACCCATTCTGACCGGAAGTAAGATAAAATCGGCGATGATTTCGGAGCAGTATTATCGGGAATTTCCTATCAAGGACCGGCGAACCATTCCGAGCACCGATTTTATCTTTGTTAAATAAACAATGCTCCTACCGTCGATCTCGCAGCATCCTCAAACTTCTTGACCCATTCTGACCGGAAGTAAGATAAAATCAGAGACGAATTCGGGGCAGCAATATCGGGAATGTTCGCTCGAGGCCCCGAGAACCATTCCGAGCACCGATTTTATCTTTGTTAAATAAACAATGCTCCCGCCGTCGTTCTCGCAGCATCGTCAGACTTCTCGACTCATTCTGACCGGAAGTAAGATAAAATCGGAGACAAACTCGCGGCAGCAATATCGGGAATGTTCGCTCGAGGCCCCGAGAACCATTCCGAGCACCGATGCTATCTTTATTAAATAAACAATGCCTCTACCGTCGTTCTCGCAGAATCGTCAGACTTCTCGACCCATTCTGACCGGAAGTAAGATCAAATCGGAGACGACTTCGGGACAGGTATATCGTGAATGTCCGATCGAGGCCTCGAGAACCATTCCGAGCACCGATTTTATCTTTGTTAAGTAAACAATGCTCCTACCGTCGATCTCGCAGCATCCTCAGACTTCTCGACCCATTCTGACCGGAAGTAAGATAAAATCCGAGATGATTTCGGAGCAGTATTATCGGGAATTTCCGATCGAGACCCCGAGAACAATTCCGAGCACCGATTTTATCTTTGTTAAATAAACAATGGTCCTACCGTCGTTCTCGCAGCATCGTCAGACTTCTCGACCCATTCGGATCGGAAGTTAGATAAAATCGGAGACGAATTCGCGGCAGCAATATCGGGAATGTTTGCTCGAGGCCCCGAGAACCATTCCGAGGACCGATTTTATCTTTGTTAAATAAACAATGCTCCTACCGTCGATCTCGCAGCATCCTCAGGCTTCTCGACCCATTCTGACCGGAAGTAAGATAAAATCGGAGATGATTTCGGAGCAGTATTATCGGGAATTTCCTATCGAGGCCCGGAGAACCATTCCGAGCACCGATTTTATCTTTGTTAAACAAACAATGCTCCTACCGTCTATCTCGCAGCATCCTCAAACTTCTTGACCCATTCTGACCGGAAGTAAGATAAAATCGGAGACGAATTCGGGGCAGCAATATCGGGAATGTTCGCTCGAGGCCCCGAGAACCATTCCGAGCACCGATTTTATCTTTATTAAATAAACAATGCCTCTACCGTCGTTCTCGCAGAATCGTCAGACTTCTCGACCCATTCTGACCGGAAGTAAGATAAAATCGGAGACGAATTTGGGGCAGTAATAGCGCGAATCTCCGATCGAGGCCCCGAGAATCATTCCGAGCACCGATTTTATCTTTATTAAATAAACAATGCCCCTACCGTCGTTCTCGCAGTATCGTCAGACTTCTCGACCCATTCTGACCGAAAGTAAGATAAAATCGGAGACGAATTCGGGGCAGCAATATCGGGAATGTTCGCTCGAGGCCCCGAGAACCATTCCGAGCACCGATTTTATCTTTATTAAATAAACAATGCCTCTACCGTCGTTCTCGCAGAATCGTCAGACTTCTCGACCCATTCTGACCGGAAGTAAGATAAAATCGGAGACCAATTTGGGGCAGTAATATCGGGAATGTCCGATCGAGGCCCCGAGAACCATTCCGAGCACCGATTTTATCTTTGTTGAATAAACAATGCTCCTACCATCGTTCTCGCAGCATCGTCAGAGTTCTCGACCCATTCTGACCGGAAGTGAGATAAAATCGGAGATGAATTCGCGCTAGTAATATCGGGAATGTCCGATCGAGGCCCCGAGAACCACTCCGAGCACCGATTTTATCTTTGTTAAATAAACAATGCCTCTACCGTCGTTCTCGCATAATCGTTAGACTTCTCGACCCATTCTGACCGGAAGTAAGATAAAATCGGAGACCACTTTGGGGCAGTAATATCGGGATCGTTCGCTTGAGGCCCCGAGAACCACTCCGAGCACCGATTTTATCTTTGTTGAATAAACAATGCTCCTACCATCGTTCTCGCAGCATCGTCAGAGTTCTCGACCCATTCTGACCGGAAGTGAGATAAAATCGGAGATGAATTCGCGTCAGTAATATCGGGAATGTCCGATCGAGGCCCCGAGAACCACTCCGAGCACCGATTTTATCTTCGTTAAATAAACAATGCTCCTACCGTCGTTCTCGCAGCATCGTCATGGATCGCCTTCTCGATCCAATCGGACCGATTGAGTAGAGAATTTTTATCCGCATTTCGTGAACCTGGGTCTTTTCGTCCTGTCCAAGATCATTTCGTCCGCGGGTTGCTTACTATTTATTTTAAAAAATATTAAACATAAGAAAGAAAAAAAACCCTATTTTCCCTTGAGAAGTGCGGGCTAAAGATTGACCATGCATTTTTTCAGATGTTTTTCATTGACAACTGTTGGTTTGTTAGTGCAAAAACGAAATGACCCATGTTCACGGGATCAAGGTGCCTCAAATACCTTCACGGATTAAGGGTTAAGATAACCGATTGAACTTAATCGATGTGAACTTTATTGAAAATAATCTCAATTTCGAAAATGTTCGAGGATTTGATGCTCCGCAAATAATATTTTCAATCATATGCGATTCGCTAACAACCTTTGGAATAAATTTGGAATAACATTACATATTAAAGTAATTGAGTGTAACATTACTCGTTTTTACCAAATACTACGAGTATTTTTGTTTTTTCACTGTTTCATAAATTATTTCAAAATTCTGTAACTACAAAATTTTACGATATTTATTTTTATATTTATAATTATGTAGAATATTTTTATATTTAGAATTTATGATTGAAAAATGATGTAACTACAGAATGTTCAGATATTTTATGCAACATTAAAAAATAAAACACTCGTAGTATTTGGTGATAAATAATAATTTCACGCCAAATTACTTCAAAATTTATTGCTAGAATGATTTATTCCGAAAGTTTTTCGCGAATCCTCGAAAATTTTCGAAATTCACATTCTTTTCAATAAAGTTCTCGGATAGGGACACATTCAGATCCCTCTGTTGGACCGCGTGTCCTAGGAGTCTCAACCAACTTCCTGTGACAGTCGGACATTCGAAAGTTGCAGCTGTGACGTCAGCAGACTAGCACCTCCTATAGCGCGCCCGTGCCCGATTTAGCTAATTTGTTCCACTGATTAAATTCCGATTCATTAACTTTTAACTGTATGTTTGATGCATTTTTTCTCCATGTCTCCAATGATCTCCAATCATCTTTCTAGCATCCAACGGACATATTCGAAAGCGTCCCGTCGAGGTCGTCTTTGATTTCACCTCCTTCTTGATTGGGGAGACTGGATCATGTAAGCGGTGGTATAAGCCGCGAATACAAGGATAGCTCATTTGCGTATGAGTCAAAGATGAAATCAACGGCTCGTTTGGTATTTTCGGGTCGTTTTCACAAAATCCCGTCATACTACATTCTCGTCAGGTCGGAAGTAAGATAAAATCGGAAACGATTTCGGGTCAGTAATATCGGGAATGTCCAATTAAGGCCCCGAGAACCATTCCGAACACCGATTCCAAATTGCCCGCCTGGTGCCAGCTGATACCCGCTGGAGCTCCATTTCATTAGCCTGCCATGCGCTTCTCGGGTTTCGCTAGCTTGGTCGAAGGTGATAAATATGCATACAGCAAATTTTTTTTTCAGTATTGACAGACATCCCATGTGCAAGACGGTTCATTCCAATAATGTTGGATGTCTGTTCATTGGAATCATGTTTGCTGTAGTTGGATTTGATGCCTTTAAATAATTTAAAACAAATTACGCCCTTCAAAGCTGAAATGAGCCTTTCTGAAGAGGTATCGTTGTTTTAGTCTACGAAATAAAATGGACCGATGTTTTGCGCAATGATTCGAGATTGTAGATTTTATTTCGTAACAGTATCACCTGCACTGTCACTCGAATTCGTTTTAAATCTGTAGATAACGTTAATCCAACCAGAGATTTAAATTAAACGGACAAACTTAATTAAACTCTGAAAAGTCTTGCCGTGGCTTTTAACGTTTAGCGTCATACTCAAATGACTTGTTTAATTAGTCAAGAGTAATTAGTAATTGGACGTGTTACGTGATTTTAAACATTTTTCTAAAAAATTCTACTAATTTTCTTTGAAGATATCGGTCTGTTCTTTTCCAATTTCGCATTCTTAATTTCCATCCCTCCAGCATTTTGGGTGCCTGCCTTCACGCTGCAGTTGCACCGCTTCAGCGCTGTCATTTTTTCACGAGGCTATATCGCCTCACGGCTTAGATATGACGCGTGACACATCAGTGGGAAATTCTTTCGAAAATCGACCGATGACGTTAACTTCACAGTGCGGTAATACTACCGCTCCTTGAAGTTAGCGTTCATACAGGCATGTCCAGGCATTAAATGAAGGCACTGTACACTTCCGATGAAAAATCGTACTTCGTGCGTCCGAAGTTTCTGGCTCTGTCTGACATTAGTTCTTTCGTGTACTAAAAGTCGCTAGTAGTTGAAAAAAAATATTAGTTTCAATGAATCGGCAGAGAAGGAGCCAGCTAAAAAATCAAATGTTGTATTGTACACCTCGTAGCAAAAAAAATATCGCGTGCCCGAATAATCTGGCTACTCTTTACATTTGTTTGTATGCGAACGAGGACTCTCGAGAAACTCAGAAAAAATACTGGACAACAATGAATGGTCCAGGCATGAGAGGTGAGTCTTCTCGATTGATGCGTGATACATATTTAGTAAAAAATATGATTTCCCGTGTCTGTAGCTTCTAGTTACTTCTCACATATGGTTTTATATGTACGAGAACTGTCTCGTACTGTAAACCAATATTAGACAACAATAAGTAATCAAGGGGTGACAGGTGACACTGCTCGATTGTTTTACCTTACAACTTCTATGAAAAAAAAATATATTTCGCTCCTCTCTAGCTTCCGGCAACTTTTCAGCCATCGTTCTGTGTGTACGATAACTCTAGTACTGTAAAGACGAGCTAGACAACGATAAGTCATCAAGGGAGGAAAGGTACCACTGCTCGATTGCTGTGTGCTTGAATAAAAAAATTGTTTCGTGGGTCTGAAGCTTTTGGCTACTTCTCACATACCTTATGTGTAGGAGAACTCGGGAGTATTCAGAAAAATATTGGACAACAATGAATCGGCAAGGAATGAGAAATCACACTGCTCGACTGTTCTATGGAAAACTTCCCAGAAAAAAAATCATTCTCGATTTCGGAAGGTCCTGGCTACTTCTCTCATGTGTCGTTATGTGTATTGGAACTCTCCAGTATGCTAAATAAATCATTCGAACAAGACAAGACATCAATGGATGAGATGTCAGGCTGCTGTAACGTTCTGTCGTACACTTTTGATCAAAAATACTATTTCGTGGGTCCGACGTTTCTCGCTCCGTCTGACATTAGTTCTTTCGTGTACTGAAAATCGCTAGTAGCTCTCTAAAAATAGAGAGAAAGAGAGAGAGAGAGAGAGAGAGAGAGAGAGAGAGAGAGAGAGAGAGAGAGAGAGAGAGAGAGAGAGAGAGAGAGAGAGAAAGAATCGAGTGTTGTATGGTACGGGAATAATAACAAAAAAAATGGATTTCTCGTGTTCGAAGCTGCTACTTACTTCACACATATGTTTTCATATGTACGAGATCTTGCTTGTACTGTGAAAAAAAATATTCGACAACAATAGGTCATCAAGGGATGCCAGCTGACACTACTCGATTGATCTACCTTACAACTTTAATGAAACAAATTATTTCGCGCCTCTCAAGCTTATAGCAACCTCTCTGTCATCGTTCTTTGTGTACTGGATGTAACTCTCTAGTACAGTATAGAAGTGCTAGACAACGAGAAGTCGTCAAGGGAGGAACGGTACCGCTGCTCGATTGTTGCGTGCTGGGACTTGAATAAAACAAATTGTTCTTGTGTCTGAAGCTTTTGGCTACTCCTCAGATACGTCTTTATGTGCAGGAGAACTCGCCAGTCTTTTAAAAACAAATATTGGACAACAATGAGTCAGCAAGGGATGAGAAATCTCACTGCTCGACAGTTGTATGGAACACTTTCCAGAAAATAATCATTCCGTATTTATGAAGCGTCTGGCTACTTTTTCCATGCGTCTTCATGTGCTCTGAGACTCTCTAGTACGCTAAATGAATCATTAGACAACAATCAGTCCACAATTTATGAGCGGTAAGACTGAAGTACCGTCGTGTGATGTACGTCCGATCAAAAAAATTTATTTTTCGGTCCTAAGTTTTTGGCTCCTTCTGACATATTTTCTTTCGTGTTCTAAAAGTCTCTAGTAGTTAAAACAAAATGGTAGTCTCAATGAATCGGCAGTGAGGGAGATAGAACAAGAATCAAATGTTGTACGGTACAAGTTCTATTTAAAAAAAAACTAGATTTCCCGTGGTTGAAGGTTCCAGTTACTTTTCACATATGTTTTCATATGTACGAGAACTTTGCGGTACCGTAAAAAAATATTAGACAACAATAGGTCATCAAGGGGTGACAGGTGACGCTGCTCGATTGGTCTGCCGTACAGCTTTAATGAAAACAAATATTTCACACCTCTCAAGCTTATGGCTAGTTCTTTGTCATCTTTCTGTGTGTACTGTAACTCTCTAGTACTGTAGAGAAGTGCTAGACAACGAGAAGTCATCAAGGGAGGAAAGGCACCGCTCCTCGATTGATGTGTGGTGGGGCTTGAAAAAAGATAAAAAATTCGTGTGTCTGAAGCTCTTGGCTACTTCTCACATACGTTGTTATGTGTGGGAGAACTACCTAGTATTTTTAAACCAAATACGGGACAACAATGAATCGGCAAGGGATGAGAGAAATCACACTGCTTGACTGTTTTATGGAATACTTTCCGGAAACAAATAACTCTGCATTTCTGAAGCTTCTGGCTACTCCTTCCATGTGTCTCCATGTGTACTGAAACTCTTTAGTACGGTAAATAAATCGTTAGACAACAATCAGTCAACAAGGGATGAGAGGTCGGACCGGTGTCCCGTCGTGTGATACACTTCCGATCAAAAAAATAATTTCGTGCGTCCGAAGTACTTGGCTCCTTCTGACATCTGTTCCTTCGTGTTCGACAAGTCTCAAGTAGTTGAAAAAAAATAGCAGTCGCAATAAATCGGCAGAGAGCGAGGTAGAACAAAAATCGAATGTTGTATGGTACAGGTTTAATTTAAAAAAAAACGTTTTCCCGTGCCTGAAGCTTCGAGTTACTTCTCACATATGTTTTTATATGTACGGGACCTTCCTCGTACTATAAAAAAAATATTGGACAACAATAAGCCATTAAAGCATGACAGGTGATACTGCTCGATTGTTTTACCGTACAACTTCCTTGAAAAAAATTATTCCGCGCCTCTCAAGCTTATGACTACTTCTCAGCCATCTTTTTGTGTGTACTGTAATTCTCCAGTACTGTAATGTAGTGCTAGACAAAGACAAGTGATCAAGGAAGAAAAAGTACCACTGCTCGATTGGGGAGTGGTGGAGCTTGAATAAAAAAAATTAAAAATTGTTTCGTCCGTCTGAAATGTTTGGCTACTTCTCATATACGTCTATATGTGTAGCAGAACTCGCCAGTATTTCAAAAACAAATATTGGACAACAATGAATCGGCGAGGGATGAGAAATCACAGTGCTCGACTGTTCTACGGTACACTGGCCAGAAAAGAATCATTCTCGATTTCAGAATCTTCTGGCTACTTCTTCCATGTGTCTTTATGTGTACTGAAACTCTCCAGTACGCTTAAGAAATCATTAGACAACAACCAGTCATCAAGGGATGAGAGGTCAGGCTCCTGCAACGTCGTATGGTACAGTTTCGAACAGAAATGATATTTCGTGCGTCCGAAGTTTCTGACTCTGTCTGACATTAGTTCTTTCGTGTACTAAAAGTCGCTAGTAGTTTAAAAAAATATTAGTTTCAACAAATCGGCAGAGAAGGAGATGGATAAAAATAAAATATTGTATTGTACACCTCGTAGCAAAAAAAATTGTGTGTGCTTGAATATTCTGCCGACTTATTAGATCTATTTATATGCGTACTAGAACTCTCCAGGAATTCAGAAAAATTACTGAACAACAATAAATTATCGAGGCATGAGTGGTGAGACCACTCGATTGTTGCATGGTAAAGGTTTAATAAAAATTAAAAGAATGCTTTCCCGTTTCTGAAGCTTCTAGTTATTTCTGACATGTGTTTTTATATGTACGAGAATTTTGCGGTAGCGTAAAAAAATATTAAAGAACAATAGGTCATCAAGGGATGACAGGTGACACTGCTCGATTGTTCTACCGTACAACTTGCACGAAAAGAATTATTTCACGCGTCGCTAGCTTATGGCTCTACTTCTCAGCCATCGGTCTGTGTGTACAGTAATTCTCCAGTAGTGTAAGGAAGTGCTCGACAACGAGAAGTGATCAAGGACAGGAACGTACCACTGCTCGATAGTTGTGTGGTGGAGCTTGAATGAAAAAAATTATTTCGTGTGTCTGAAGCTATTGGCTACTTCTCATATACGTCTTAAGGTGTAGGAGAACTTGCCAGTATTTAAAAATCAAATATTGGACAGCAGTAAAGCTGCGAGGGATGAAAAATCACACTACTCGACTGATCTATGGATCACGTTTCAGAAAACAGTCATTCGCGATTTCTGAAGCTTCTGCCTACTTCTTCCGTGGTTTTTTATGTATACTAAAACTCTTCGGTATGCTCAATAAATCATTACAACAAAACCAGTCATCAATGAAGGAGTAGTCAGACTGATGTGACGTCGTATGGTGCGCTTTCGAAAAAAAATCTTACTTTCTGCGTCCGATGTTTCTGGCTCTGTCTGACATTAGTTCTTTCGTGTACTAAAAGTCTCTAGTCATTGAAAAAAATAATTATTTCCAAGCAATCGGCAGAGAAGTAGCCAGATAAAAAAATCAAATGTTGTATTGTACACCTCGTAGCTACAAAAAAATTGCGTCTGCCCGAATAATCTGGCCACTTTTTACATTTGTTTGTATGCATACTAGAACTCTCGAAAATTTCAGAAAAATACTGGACAACAACCAGGCATGAGAGGTGGTACTTCTCGTTCGTTGTGTGATAAAGATTTTATTTAAAAAAAAATGATTTCGCGTGTCTGAAGCTTCTACTTACTTCTCCCATATGTTTTTATATGTACGAGAACTGTCTCGTATTGTCGAATAATATTAGACAGTAATGAGTCATCGAGGGGTGACCGCTGACACTGCTCGATTGTTTTACCGTACACCTTCTATGAAAAAGAAAATATTTCGCTCCTGTCAAGGTTCTGGCAACTTCGTAGCCATTGTTCTGTGTGTACGGTAACTCTCTTGTACTGTAAATACGAGCTAGACAACGAGAAGTCATGAAGGAAGGAAAGGTACCACTTCACAAGCTTGAATAAAAAAATTGTTTCGTGCATCTAAAGCTTTCGGCTACTTCTCACATATCTTTTTATGTGTAGGAAAACTTGCGAGTATGTAGAAAAAATATTGGACAACAATGAATCGGCAGGGAATGAGAAATCATACCGCTCGACTGTTCTGTGGAACACTGTCCAGAAAACAATGATTTTCGATTTCTGAAGGACCTGGCTACTTCTTTCATATCTCTTCATGTGTACTGGAACTCTCCAGTATGCTAAGTAAATCATTAGAACAAGACCAGTCATCAATGGATGAGAGGTCAGTCTGCCGTAACGTCGTATGGTACACTTTCGATCAAAAATACTATTTCGTGCGTCCGAAGTTTCTGGCTCCGTCTGACATTAGTTCTTTCGTGTACTGAAAGTCGCTAGTAGTTGGAAAAAATATTAGTCTCAATATATCGGCAGAGAGGGAGATAGAACGAGAATCGAATGTTGTACGGTACAGGTGTAATAAAAAAAATCGATTTCCCGTGTCCGAAGCTTCTAGTTACTTCACACATACCATATGTTTCGATATGTACGAGACCTTCTTTGTAGTGTAAAGAAAATATTGGACAACAATAGGTCATCAAGGGATGACAGGTGAAACTGCTCGATTGATCTACCTTACAACTTAAACGAAACAAATTATTTCGCGCCTGTCAAGCTTATAGCAACTTCTCTGTCATTCTTCCTTGTGTACTGTATGTAACTTTCTAGTTCCGCTGGTCGATTGTTGCGTGCTGGGGCTCGAATAAAAAAAAATTGTTCGTGTGACTGAAGCTTTTGGCTACTCCTGAAATACATCTTTATGTGTCGGAGAACTCGCAAGTATTTCGAAAACAAATATTGGACGACAATGAGTCGGCGGGGGACGAGAAATCACACTGCTCGACTGTTGCATGGAACACTGTCTACAAAAAAATCATTCCGTATTTCTGAAGCGTCTGGCTACTTTTTCCATGCGTCTTCATGTGCTCTGAAACTCTCTCGTACGCTAAATAAATCATTAGACAACAATCAGTCCACACGGGACGAGCGGTCACACTGTAGTACCGTCGTGTAATGTACTTCCGAACAGAAAAATTATTTCGTGCGTCCTAAGTTTTTGGCTCCTTCTGACATCTTTTCATTCGTGTTCAAAAAGTCTCTGGTAGTGGAAAAAAAAATAATAGTCTCAATGAATCGGCAGAGAGGGACACAGAACAAAAATCGAATGTTGTATGGTACGAGTTTAATTTAAAAAAATCGATTCCCCTTGTCTGAAGCTTCTAGTTACTCCTCACATATGTTTTTATACGTACGAAACCTTCATGGTACTGTAAAAAAAAAATTAGACAACAATAAGCTATCAAGGGATGACAGGTGACACTGATTGATTGTTCTACCGTACAACTTTCATAAAAAAATTATTTCGAGCCTCTTAAGCGTGTGTACGGTAACTCTCTAGTACTGTAAAGACGAGCTAGACAACAAGAAGTCATCAAGGGAGGAAAGGTACCACTGCTCGATTGTTGTGCGGTGGAGCTTGAACAAAAAACATTGTTTCCTGTGTCCAAAGCTTTTGGCTACTGCTCATATACGTCTTTATGTGTAGGAGAACTAGCCACTAGTTCAAAAACAAATATTGGACAACAATGAATTGGCAAGGGTTGAGAAATCACACTTCCCGACTGTTCTATGGAACACTTTCCGGAAAAAAATCATTCTCGATTTCTGAAGCTTCTGGCTACTTCCTCCATGTGTCTTTGTGTATACTAAAACTCTCCAGTACGCTGAATTAATCATTAGAACAAAACGAGACATCAATGGATGTGAGGTCGGGCTGCTGTAACATCGTACGGTACACTTCCGATCAAAAATATTATTTCGTGCGTCCGAAGTTTCTGGCTCCGGCAGACATTAGTTCTTTCGTGTACCAAAAGTCGCTAATAGTTGAGAAAAGAGAAATATATTCATCACGATCAATCGACAGAGAAGGGGATAGCTCAAGAATCGAATGTTGAAATGTACATCTGGTAGAAAGAAAAATTGCGTGCGCCCGAATATTCTGGCCACTTTTTACATCCTTTTTTATGCGTACTAGAACCCTCGAGGAATTCAGAAAAAATACTGAGCAACAATAAATGGTCCAGGCTTGAGAGGTGGGACTTCTCGCTCGTTACGTGGGACAGATTGAATAAGAAAATATGATTTCCCGTATCTGAAGCTTCTAGTTACCTCTCACATATGTTCTTATATGTACGAGAACTTTCTCGTACTGTAGAAAAAATATTAGACAACAATAAGGCATCAAGGAGTGTCTGGGGACACTGCTCGATTGTCCTACCGCACAACTTGCATGAAAAAAAAAAAGAAATCGCTTCTCTCATGTTCTGTGTGTCCGCTAAGTGCCTAGTACGGAAAAGACGTGCTAGACAACGAGAAGTCATCAAGGGAGGAAAGGTACCACTGCTCGATTGTTGTGTGGTGGAGCTTGGCTAAAAAAAATTGTTTCTTCTGTCTGAAGCTCATGGCTCCTTCTCACATACGTCTCTATATGTAGGAGAACTTGCCAGTATTTTAAAGGCAAGTATTGGACAACAATGAATCGGCAAGGGATGAGAAATCACAATGCTCGATTGTTGTATGGAATACTTTGCAGATAAAAAATCATTCTGTATTTCTGAAGTTTCTTGCTACTCCTTCCGTGTGTCTCCATGTGTACTGAAACTCTCCAGTACGCTAAATTTATAATCAGACAATAATCAGTCAGCATGGGATGAGAGGTCAGACTGGTGTACCGTCGTGCGATACACTTCCTATCAAAAAAATTATTTCGTGCGTCCGAAGTTTTTGGCTCCCTCCGACATCTGTTCTTTCGGGTTCTAAAAGTCTCTAGTAGTTGACATAAAAAAAAAATAAGTATCAATAAATCGGCAGAGAGGGAGACAGAACATGAATCGAATGTTGTATGGTACAGGTTGAATAAAAAAAATCGATTTCCCGTATCTGAAGCTCCTAGTTACTTCTCACATATGTTCTTATATGTACGAGTCATTCCTCGTACTGTAAAAAAGATATTAGACAACCATAAGTCATGAAGGGATGGCAGCTGACACTGCTCGATTGTTCTACCGTACAACATACATGGAAAAAATTATTTCGCGCCTCTCAAGCTTATGGCTTCATCTCAGCCATCTTACTGTGTGTACTGTAACTGTCCACTATTGTACATAAGTGCTAGAAAGTGTTCCATAGAACAGGCGAGCAGTGTGATTTCTCATCCCCCGCCGATTCATTGTTGTCCAATATTTGTTTTTGAAATACTGGCGAGTTCTCCTACACATAAAGACGTATATGAGACGGAGCTAAAAGCTTCAGACAGAAGAAACAATTTTTTTTATCCAAGCTCCACCACACAACAATCGAGCAGAGGTACCTTTCTTCCCTTCATCACTTCTCGTGGTCTAGCATTTCTTTACAGTACTGGAGAGTAACAGTAATCGCAGAAAGATGGCTGAGAAGTGGCCATACGCTTCAGAGGCGCGAAATAATTTTTTTCATGCAAGTTGTACGGTTGAACAATCGAGCAGTGTCACCTGTCATCCCTTGATGACTCATTGCTACATAATATTTTTTTTACGGTACCACAAAGTTCTCGTACATATGAATACGTATGTCAGAATAATAGAAACTTCAGACACGGGGAATCATTTATATTTATTAAACCTGTACCATGCAACAATCGAAAAGTCCCAACTTTGATGCCTGGTCCATTTCTTGTTGTCCAGTATTTTTTTCTGAATTCCCCGAGAGTTCTAGTACGCATCCAAACAGATGTAAAAGGTGGCTAGAATAATCGGGCACACGGAATTTTTTTTGCTACGAGGTGTACATTTCAACATTTGATTTTTGAGCTATCCCCTTCTCTGCTGATCAATGGTGACTAAATTTTCTTTTTCATCTACTAGCGCCTATCGGTAGACGAAAGAACTAATGTCAGACACAGCCAGAATCTTCGGACGCGCGACATAAGACTTTTAATCGGAAGTGTACCATACGACGTTACAGCAGCCTGACCTCCTATCCGTTGATGACTGGTCTTGTTCTAATGGTTTTCTTTGCATACTGGAGCATTTCAGTACACATAATGACACATGAAAGAAGTAGCCAGGAGCTTCAGAAGCAGAGAATTACTTTTTTCTGGAATGTATTCCATACAACAGTCGAGCGGTGTGATTTCTTATCCCTTGCCGATTCATCGTTGTTCAATATTTGTTTGTTACACGAGTGGCTAGTTCTCCTACACATAGAGACGTATGTGAGAAGTAGCTGGAAGCTTCGGACACACGAAACAATTTTCTTCATTCAAGCTCCATCACACAACAATCGAGCAGTGCTACCTTTCCTCCCGTGATGACTTCTCGTTGTCTAGCACGTCTTTACAGTACTAGAGTGTTACCGTCCATACAGAAAGATGGGTGAGAAGTTGCCATACGCTTGAGAGGAGCGAATTTTTTTTTTCCCATACAAGTTGTACGGTACAACAATCGAGCAGTGTCATCTGTCACCCCTTGATGACATATTGTTGTCTATGATTTTTTTACAGTACGATGCAGTTCTCGTACATATAAAAACGTATTTGAGAAGTATCTAGAAGCTTCAGACACGGAAAATCAGATGTTTTTAAATTAAATCTGTACCATGCAACAATCGAGAAGTCCCACCTCTCATGCCGGGCCATATATTGTTGTCCAGTATTTTGTCTGAATTCCTCGAGCGTTCTAGTATGCATACATACAGATGTAAAAAGTGGCCAGAATATTCGGGCACACGCAATTTTTTTTTGCTACGAGGTGTACATTACAACATTTAATTTTTTATCCACCTCCTTCTCTGCCGATTTATAGAGACGAATACTTTTTTGTTTTCTTCAACTACTAGCGACCTCTAGTACGCGAAAAAACTAATGTCAGAACGAGCCAGAAATTTCGGTCACACGAAATAATAAATTTGATCGAAAGTGTACCATAGGACGTTGCAGCAGCCTGACCTGTCATCCCTTGATGATTGGCTGTTGTCTAATGATTTATTTAGCGTACTGGGGCGTTTCTGTACACACAAAGATACGTGAAAGGCACCGCCAGAAGGTTCAGAATTCGAGAATGATTTTTTTTCTGGACAGTGTTCCATAGATCAGTCGAGCAATGTGATTTCTAATCCCTCGCCGCTTCATTGTTGTGCAATATTTGTTTCCGAATTACCGGCGAGTTCTCCTGCGCATACAGACGTATATGAGAAGCAGCCAAAAACTTCGGACACGCGAAACCTTTTTTTTTAATTCGAGCTCCACTACACAACTATCGAGCAGTGGTACTTTTCCTCCCTTGATCACTTCTCGTTGCCTAACACTTCTTTACAGTACTGAAGAGCTACAGTGCACACAGAAAAATGGCTGAGAAATAGTCATAAGCTTGAAAGGCGCAAAATAATTTTTTCCATGGACGTTGTACGGTAGAACAATAGAGCAGTGTCACCTGTCATCCCCTGATGACTTATTGTTGTCTAATGTTTCTTTCACAGTACGACGACGTTCTCGTACGTATAAAAACGTATGTGAGAAGTAACCAGAAGTTTCACACACGGGAAATCGATTTTTTGTTGTTGTTATACCTGTACCAACCGACATTCGATCCGTGTTATATCTCCCTCTCTGCCGATTTATTGGGACTAATATTTGTTTTTCAACTACCAGAGATTTTTCGAACATGAAAGAACCGATTTCAGAAGGAGCCAAAAACTTCGGGCACACGAAATAATTTTTTTGATCGGAAGTGTATGACACGACGGTACAGCGGTCTGACCTCTCATCCCATATTGACTGATTGTTGTCTAATGATTTATTTATCGCACTGGAGACTTTCAGTACACATGGAGCCATTTGGTAGAAGTAGTCAGAAGCGTCAGAAATAGAGAATGATTTTTTTCTGGTAAGTAATGCATACAACAGTCGAGCAGGGCGACTCCTCATCCCTCGCCGATTCATTGTTGTCCAATTTTTGTTTTTGAAATACTGGCGAGTTCTCCTACACATAAAGACGTATATGAGAAGGAGCCAAAAGCTTCAGACTCACGAAAAAAAAAAATTCATTCAATCTCCACCACACAACAATCGAGCAGCCGTACCTTTTAGCCCTTGTCGACTTCTCGTTGTCTACGACTTCTCTACAGTACTAGAGAGTTACGTACAGTATGCACAGAATGCTGGCAGAGACGTAGCCATGAGCTTGAGATTCGCGAAATAATTTTTTTCATTAAAGTTGTACGGTCGAACAATCGAGCAGTGTCACCTGTCATCCCTTCATTACCTATTGTTGTCTAATATTTTTTTTACGGTACCCCAAAGTTCTCGTATATATAAAAACACATGTGAGAAATTACTAGAAGCTTCAGACACGGGAAATCATTTTTTTTTTTTATCAAATCGGTACCATGCGCCATTCGACACGTCTCACCTCTCATGCCTGGTCAATTTATTGTTGTCCAGATTTTTTTCTGAATTCCTGGATTTTTCGAGTTCGGGTAAGCATACATGTAGATGTAAATAGGCGGCAGAATATTCAAGCGCAGGCATTTTTTTGCTACCAGGGGCAAAATTCACCATTCATTTCTTATCTATCTCCTTCTCTGCCGATTCATTCAGTCTTATATTTTTTATCATCTACTAGCGACTTTCAGTACACGAAAAAATTAGAGTCACACGGAGCCAGAAACTTCGGACGCACGAAATAATATTTTTGGTCTAAAGTGTACCATGTGACGTTACAGCAGCCTGATCTCTCATCCATTGATGACTGGTCTTGTTCTAATGATTTCCTTAATACACCAGAGCATTTCAGTACACATAATGACACATGAAAGAAGTAGCCGGGAGCTTCGGAAGTATAGAATGATTTTTTTCTGTAAAGTATCCCATACAACAGTCGAGTAGTGTGCTTTCTCATCCCTCGCCGATCATTGTCGTCCAACATTTGTTTTTGAAATCCTGGCGAGTTCTCCTACACATGAAGTCGTATTTGAGAAGTAGGCAAAAGCTTCAGACACACGTAAAATTTTGTTTTATTCAAACCCCACCGCACAACAATCGAGCAGCGGTACTTTGCTTCCCTTGGCGACTTCTCGTTGTCTTGCACTCCTCTACAGTACGAGATAGTTCCGTACAGTACACACAGAAAGATGACAGAGAAGTAGAAATAAGATTGAGTGGCGCGAAAGAATTTTTTTCATTAACGTTTGTGGCGTTCCGTCCACCAATGTGCCATAAATATAGCTGCTTCGCCGCTTATCCGGCGTGAGGATGAGTCCACGGTCGCGGTTAGGCAGTTGCATAATCTTTGCACTGTCTAATTCACTCTATTCGTATTTTTCATGTAGCCGGGCGCTCGAGATAATTCGAATCACGCGCCTCTATACGTAAAGTGCCCGCCAGCGGCGCCCGCTCGGGCGATCGCTACAGCGCCGGACGCGGACGAGTGCGCGTACGTCGCGCGCTCCACTTTCGATTTTTGGGACGAACGTTGTCGAACCGAAGAAGTAGAGACCACAGGAGACGCGCTAAGGACAGGAGAGAGAAAATATCATTAGGCCCGATCGATACCCTGATTAGGAGAAATACCCAACATTGTTAAAAAGAGACTAGTATTTAATGGCATCGGAATTAAGAGCGCACGAATTAAACGCGTGAGGGTTTTAAGAACGCGCAGTGTTCGAGATAATCTGTTCTAGCAAAAACCAAGAAGAGATTACGAGGACGCGCGACTCGACACCGTCCGATCCGAGGGGCTCGTGAGACCATGGGCGAACTTCGAGGGAGATTCAGTAAGTTCGGACGTTTAATGAGAAATACTGTGATTGTGCCTGCATGTGAGCCTCGGTGACGGTCCTTGAGCTCGCGAATTGCGCGAGCGCACCGTAGCGCGTTATAAGCCGCGAGAATCTTTGTGGTGCTGTTTCCCTAATCCGGTAGAACAACCGGATTTCAACCGGATCAAAGGATTTCAATCTTTTTTACCATTATAATGTCTAGACTCACCTGACATATTATCGCAGCAGGAAGCTGATTCGAATCCCCGTCAATGACCATGGTTCTCACGCCCAGAATGAATGGCGTCGGTGAGGTGCCCTTTCCGGACGCTGGTCCCGCCATCATGCCACCAGAGCCACCTGAATGCATTTGCAAAACGAATCGCAGATAATCATTAATGAAGTTTTAGTTAAGTCTTTGCCAACGTCTACGTGTACATCATAAAAACTTACCGCCACCTTATCTATAGCAAATGCTCAAAATGGCCGCCGTTTGCCTGCACGCAGCAACGGGCTCGACGCACCAGGCTCTCCCGGCAATTTTCAAGCATATCCGCAGTTACCGTGCGGAGGGCTTCTTCGAAGCGGAGCTCAAGGTGGGCCCGATCGCGCAAGGGTTGGCGATATACGTGGGACTTCACGTGGCCCCACAGGAAAAAATCCAACGGATTCAGATCCGGGGATCGCGCCGGCCAGTCCCGCATCCCCCCTCGGCCGATGAATCGATCGCCAAATATTTCTTCCACGGCCTGCCTCGCAATTCGGCTCGTATGTGCCGGTGCACCGTCATGCTGAAGTATGGCGTTCTGTACCGCTGCCTCCCCTATACCCGCACGCCTGCACAATTGCAGCAAGTTGGTCGAGATGAAGTGTGCGTACTGCACACTTCTCAAATGTCCCGCAAACTGAAACGGTCCAATCTGAAAAGAACAATATCCGATGATCGTTGTGTTCAATTTATTTTGTCGTCGAGTTTACATTTTTCGAATGCGAAATGTAAATTCTCATTAATGTCCAGCCTTGCCCGAAAGTATGTGAGACCCTGTACGAACACCCTGTCATTTTTTTCCTATTTGGGGAAATAAACGAATATCTCGGCAAAAAAAAATCGTTAACCAATTTAGAGAACGGCGTTTGGAAGAGTACAAGCTTCATTTTTATTTTAGCCATTTTATTGTAGGCGGTACGTTGTTTCGAAAATGCCGGTTTTATCACAGTTTTCGTACGTAGCAAAATCGCGTCCCGGATTTTGAACAATACTGATTTCGCCATTCAGCCATAATATCCTGCGAAAAGGGCACTGTTACATTTAGTTTTGTTTTTTCCTTTTATTTTGGCAATTTCTTTTCGCAGTGCTATTCAATTTTTTCTTTGAAAAAAAAAAAACGGCCAGTTTTTCAAGAGCCGGCAGAGTGCGCCGTATCTCGCAAACTAAGAGGTTTAGAATACTTCAGTCGAAGGAGTAAAAACTTGTGTTTCATTGTGTTGAAGTCAGTTAATGTTTTTTTTAGATTTCATTTCGAAATTTCTTTGCATCGCTATTTTCTGTCGACTATTACTAAAACAAAAAAGCGAAGCAATGAAATTTGGAAAGAAATCTGAGAAAAATCAGTGACTCCAAATAGCAAAATACAACTTTACACTTCTCAGACTAAATATTCGAAACCTCATAGTTGTCAAGTTACGCCGCACGATGCTCGCTACTCGGAAATCTGCTTTAAAAACCCGATAACACGGCGCAAAGAAAATTTCATTTTTTTTACGAAACTGAAGATATTGGTGTCCTTTTCAGAGAGCTTGTCAATGAGCGGTGACAATACTACTTTTCAGAGTCCAGCACGCGATTTTGCAGAGTGGAAAAATCGTAAAAAAGCAGTATTTTCAAAATGACGTAGCAGCTAGAAAAATCGCAAAAACAAAAATAAAAAAGCAAAATGAAGCTGGATTTGTCCTCATCAAAAACCCGCTTGATACATCGGTTTGGACTTTTTTCCACTGAGATATTCGATATTTTGCCCGGATAGAAAAATGACAGGGCGCCTAATACGTTCGGCCAAGTAAAGGCTGGAGTATGTATTCTCCTTCTAAAAAATGTAAAAAGGTTGTATTTTCCTATGTTGGAGAACACTTTGTATTCATTTTTCCCGCAATTTCTTCGTATCGCTATTATCGGTTCATAGTCGATGGTTCGCAAAAGTATCGCAAATACAGAAATAAAATTGAGAGGAATTTTTCTCTTCTTTTCAAGCAAGCTTTTCTATAATGTGCCAAAAAATAAAAAAAATTTTGATCGAATTTATTAAACATTCAAAAAGTTGAGCGCCCCAATCTTTTATTTATAGGAAAGTTTGTTAACAACGAAAAATCTTACCAAATTGCCTCCCATTATTCCAGCCCACACGTTCATCGGCGGAAAACGATGCTGATGCCGGGCTTCGATGGCAAGGTGGGGATTCGCGTCCTTGGGAGCCCAGTAGTGGGAATTCCTCGTATTCCAGGTCCCGTTTCGTCCGAATGAACTTTCATCCGTGAAAATGATCGCCCTTAAGAAGTTATTGTCCGCCTCGTGTGCATTTAGGAGCCAACGGCAAAACTCTGTCCGCCTCTCGTAATCGTCCTCGATAAGACCCTGCACACGCGTATAATGGAAAGGGTGCATTTCCGCGGATTTCAGTGTACGGTGCACCGTTGATGCACTCGTTCCAAGCGCTCGAGCCACGGCGCGCGTGCTCGTAGTCGGGTCTTGCTCAACCGCTCGGAGAATGTTTTCTTCCCGGCGAACGGTTCGAGCAGTCCGCGGCCGACCCGCACTACTGCGATTCGGCATCACGTTTCCGCATTCGCGCAAGCGGTTAAACGCTGCCGAAATCACTTTGTGGCTTGGGTGCCGTCGTCCTGGAAAATTTTCCGCGTAGGCAATTGCCGCTGCCCGTCCATTGAATCGGCATTCTCCATAACACCCGATCATGTCCGCATATTCTCCAGTGGTATAATCGCCCATACCGGCTTCGATTTTCTCTCTATGTTCTCAATTTATTCCTCGCACTAGATCGCTCGCGCTATGCTCAGCTCACGTTAGCTACTGAGAAGAGTCGCCTTGTTGATCGCCGTTCCATTGTTTTTCAATCGTCTGTTTCGTGGCGTTTGGCATAAGCCTCCTCTGTTGAACATTTTTGATAACCCAAACAAAAGAAAACGCACACGCCACGATACGCACACACGTCGTGTCATGGCGTGTGCGTTTCTTTTGACAAACTTGTCAAAAGTTTTGAAAAACAATGGATGGATGGATGGAAACAATTCTTTTGAAAAACAATGCAACGGCGATCAACAAGGCGACTCTTCTCAGTACTGCCTACGTGGAAAATTTTCCAGGACGACGGCTTTAAAAATTAAAAATCCGATTAAAAAAAAAACGGTCGAAACGAGCGCATTTATCAACGTCGAATCTCATGTGAATCTCTCTTCGGATCGATGTCTTTTACATCTGGGAACGAATCCGAGTCCGCATGCAAGTGTTTCTATTGTGGAATACACCCAACAAACTGAGAACGCCACGCTCAACATTGGATTCGTTCACGTGCATAGTCCGCAGCAGCAGTAGTAGTCCTCGATGGCTATTTGCGTGCCGAGGGAGATAAATTTTTTTAAATCACCCACTGAGAGCGAATCCGAACAATGTAAAGGTTATTTCGATAATGAAACACAAAACAGAATTTGAAATAGACCGTTTCCCACATTGGATTGGTCTCGATTCTTGTTCTATCTCCCTCTCTGCCGAATTATGAGACTGATATTTTTTTGAACTACTAGAGACTTCTAGAACACGAAAGGACACATGTCAGCAGGAGCGAGACACTTCGGACGGACGAAACAATTTTTTTGATCGGAAGGGTATCACACGACGGTAGAGCAGTCTGACCTCTCATCCCTTGTTGACTGATTGTTGTCAGATGATTTAATCAGGGTACTAGAGAGTTTTAGTGCACGTGAAGGCGCATGGAAAAAGTAGCCAGAAGCTACAAAAATCGAGAATAATTTTTTTTTCTGAAAAGCATTCTATACACCAGTCGAGCAGTGTGATTTCTCATTCCTTGCCGATTTATTTTTGCCCAATATATGTTTTTAAAAATACTGGAGAGTTCACCTACACATAAAGACGTACGTGAGAAGTAGCCAAAGGCTTCAGGCACGCGAAACAATTTTTTCTATTCAAGTCCCACCACACAACAATCAAGCAGTGGTATCTTTCCTCTCTTGATGACTTTTCGTTGTCTAGCACTTCTTTACAGTACTGGACAATTATAGTACACACAAGAAGATGACGGAGAAGTAGCCATAAGCTTGAGAGGCGCGAAATAATTTTTTATATGAACGTTAGACGATACCACAATCGAGTAGTGTCACCTGTTATCCCTTGACGACCTATTGTTATGTAATATTTTTTTACAATACTGCAAAGTTTTCTTAAATATGAAAACATATGTGAGAAGTAACTAGAAGCTTCAGACACGGGAAATCATTTTTTATATTAAACCTGTACCACGCAACAGTCGAGAAGACTCACCTCTCATGCCTGGGCAATTTATTGTTGTCCAGTATTTTTTCTGAATTCCTGAAGATTTTTGAGAAACGCAAACAAACAGATGTAAAAAGTCGGCCGAATAATCAGACACACGCAATTTTTTTGCTACGATGTGAACAATACAACAATTGATTTGTGATCTATCTCCTTCTCTGCCGATTTATTGAGACTAATAATTTTTTCAACTACTTGCGACTTTTAGTGCACGAAAGAACTAATGTCAGACGGGGCCAGAAACATCGAACGCACGAAATAATATTTTTGATCGAAACTGCACCATACGACGTTACAGCAGCCTGACCTCTATCCATTGATGACTGGTTTTGTTCTAATGATTTATTTGGCATAATAGAGAGTTTCAGTATACATAAAGATACATGGAAGAAATAACCAGAAGCTTCAGAAATCGAGAATGAATTTTTTCTGGAAAGTATTCCATACAACAGTCGAGCAGGGTGATTTCTCATCCCTTGCCGAATAATTGATGTCCAACATTTGTTTTTGCAATACCGGAGAGTTCTCCGACGCATATATACGTATGTGAGAAGTAGCCAAAAGCTTCAGACACACGAAACAATTTTGTCAATTCAAGCCCCACCACACAACAATCGAGCAGTGGTACCTTTCCTCCCGTGATTACTTATCGTTGTCTAGCACGCCGTTACAGTACGAGAGAGTTACGGTACACACAGAAGGATGACTGAGAAGTAGCCATAAGCTTGAGAGGCGGGAATAATTTTTTTTATAATGGAAGTTGTCCGGTACAATAATCTAGCAGTGTTCTATAGAACACATTCAAGAAAAAAAATAACACTCGATCTCTGAAGCTTCTGGCTGCTTCTTCCATGTGTCTTTCTGTGTACTTAAACTCTCTAGTATGCTAAATAAATCATTAGAACAAAACCAGTCATCAATGGATGAGAGGTCAGGCTGCTGTAACGTCGTATGGTACACTTCCGATAAAAAAATTTAGTTCGTGCGTCGTAAGTTTCTGGCTACGTCTGACATTAGTTCTTTCGTGTACTGTAAATGTACTGTACACCTCGTGGCAAAGAAAAATTGCGTGTGTCTGAATATTATGCCGACTTTTGAGATCTATGTTTATGTGTACTAGAACTCTGCAGAAATTCCGAAAGAATGCTGGACAACAATAAATTGGCCAGGCACGCGAGGTGAGACTTCTCAATTGTTGCAGAGTACAGGTTTGATAAAAAAAAGAAAAAAGATTTCCCGTGTCTGAAGCTTCTAGTTACTTCTCACATATGTTTTTATATGTACAAGAACTTTGCGGTACCGTAAAAAAATATTAGTCAACAATAGGTCATCGAGGGATGACAGGTGAGACTGCTCGATTATTCTACCGAACAGCTTCAATGAAAAAAAATATTTCGCGCCTGTCAAGCTTATGGCTGCTTTTCTGTGATCTTTCTGTGTGGACTCTAACTCTCTAGTTCTGTAGAGAAGTGCTAGACAGCGAGAAGTCATCAAGAGAGGAAAGGTACCCCTCCTCGATTGGTGTGTGGTGGGGCTTGAAAAAAAAAAGAAAAAAATTCGTGTGTCTGAAGCTTTTGGCTATTTCTCACATACGTCTTTATGTGTAGGAGAACTCGCTAGTATTTCTAATACAAATATTGGACAATGAATCCAATATACAATGTACAAGAAATACAATATGAATATTTGTATTTCTAATACAAATATTGGACAATGAATCGGCAAGGCATGAGGAATCACACTGCTCGACTGTTGCATGGAATACTTTCCAGAAAAAAATCATTCTCGATTTCTGAAGCTTCTGGCTACTTCTTCCATGTATCTTTATGTGTACTGAAACTCTCTAGTATGCCAAATAAATCATTAGAAGAAAACCAGTCATCAATGGATGAGAGGCCAGGCTGCTGTAACGTCGTATGATGCAATTTCGATAAAAAATATTATTTCGTGCGTGCGAAGTTTCTGGCTCCGTCTGACATTAGTTCTTTCGTGTACTAAAAGTCGCTGGTAGTTGAAAAAAAATTTAGCCTCAATAAATCGGCAGAGAGGGTGATAGAACAAGAATCGAATGTTGTATGGTACAGGTATAATATAAAAAATCTATTTCCCGTGTCCGAAGCTTCTAGTTTCTTTTCACATAAGTTTTTATATGTACGACACCTTCCTCGTACTGTAAAAAAAAACATTAGACAACAATAAGTCATCGAGGGATGACAGGTCACACTGCTCGATCGTTCTACCGTACAACTTGCATGAAAAAAAACTATTTCACGCGTCTCAAGCTTATGGCTACTTCTCAGCCATCTGTCTGTGCGTACTGTAACTCTTCAGTACTGTAAGGAAGTGCTAGACAACGAGAAGTGATCAAGAAAAGGATCGTACCACTGCTCGATTGGTGTGTGGCGAAGCGTGAATAAAAAAAATTGTCTCGTGTGTCTGAAGCTATTGGCTACTTCTCGTATACGTCTTTATATGTAGGAGAAATAGGCAGTATTTTAAAAACAAATATGGGACAACAGTAAAGCAGCGAGGGATGACAAATCACACTGCTCGACTGATCTATGGAACACTTTTCGGCAAACGATCATTCGCGATTCCTGAAGCTTCTGGATACTTCTTCGCGGGTCTTTATGTGTATTAAAAGTCTCCAGTATGCTAAATAAATCGAAAGAACAAAACCAGTCATGAATGGATAAGAGGTCAGACCGCTGCAACGTCGTTACACTTCCGATGAAAAATCGTACTTCGTGCGTCCGAAGTTTCTGGCTCTGTCTGACATTAGTTCTTTCGTGTACTAAAAGTCGCTAGTAGTTGAAAAAAAATATTAGTTTCAATGAATCGGCAGAGAAGGAGCCAGCTAAAAAATCAAATGTTGTATTGTACACCTCGTAGCAAAAAAAATATCGCGTGCCCGAATAATCTGGCTACTCTTTACATTTGTTTGTATGCGAACGAGGACTCTCGAGAAACTCAGAAAAAATACTGGACAACAATGAATGGTCCAGGCATGAGAGGTGAGTCTTCTCGATTGATGCGTGATACATATTTAGTAAAAAATATGATTTCCCGTGTCTGTAGCTTCTAGTTACTTCTCACATATGGTTTTATATGTACGAGAACTGTCTCGTACTGTAAACCAATATTAGACAACAATAAGTAATCAAGGGGTGACAGGTGACACTGCTCGATTGTTTTACCTTACAACTTCTATGAAAAAAAATATATTTCGCTCCTCTCTAGCTTCCGGCAACTTTTCAGCCATCGTTCTGTGTGTACGATAACTCTAGTACTGTAAAGACGAGCTAGACAACGATAAGTCATCAAGGGAGGAAAGGTACCACTGCTCGATTGCTGTGTGCTTGAATAAAAAAATTGTTTCGTGGGTCTGAAGCTTTTGGCTACTTCTCACATACCTTATGTGTAGGAGAACTCGGGAGTATTCAGAAAAATATTGGACAACAATGAATCGGCAAGGAATGAGAAATCACACTGCTCGACTGTTCTATGGAAAACTTCCCAGAAAAAAAATCATTCTCGATTTCGGAAGGTCCTGGCTACTTCTCTCATGTGTCGTTATGTGTATTGGAACTCTCCAGTATGCTAAATAAATCATTCGAACAAGACAAGACATCAATGGATGAGATGTCAGGCTGCTGTAACGTTCTGTCGTACACTTTTGATCAAAAATACTATTTCGTGGGTCCGACGTTTCTCGCTCCGTCTGACATTAGTTCTTTCGTGTACTGAAAATCGCTAGTAGCTCTCTAAAAATAGAGAGAGAGAGAGAGAGAGAGAGAGAGAGAGAGAGAGAGAGAGAGAGAGAGAGAGAGAGAGAGAGAGAAAGAATCGAGTGTTGTATGGTACGGGAATAATAACAAAAAAAATGGATTTCTCGTGTTCGAAGCTGCTACTTACTTCACACATATGTTTTCATATGTACGAGATCTTGCTTGTACTGTGAAAAAAAATATTCGACAACAATAGGTCATCAAGGGATGCCAGCTGACACTACTCGATTGATCTACCTTACAACTTTAATGAAACAAATTATTTCGCGCCTCTCAAGCTTATAGCAACCTCTCTGTCATCGTTCTTTGTGTACTGGATGTAACTCTCTAGTACAGTATGGAAGTGCTAGACAACGAGAAGTCGTCAAGGGAGGAACGGCACCGCTGCTCGATTGTTGCGTGCTGGGACTTGAATAAAACAAATTGTTCTTGTGTCTGAAGCTTTTGGCTACTCCTCAGATACGTCTTTATGTGCAGGAGAACTCGCCAGTCTTTTAAAACCAAATATTGGACAACAATGAGTCAGCAAGGGATGAGAAATCTCACTGCTCGACAGTTGTATGGAACACTTTCCAGAAAATAATCATTCCGTATTTATGAAGCGTCTGGCTACTTTTTCCATGCGTCTTCATGTGCTCTGAGACTCTCTAGTACGCTAAATAAATCATTAGACAACAATCAGTCCACAATTTATGAGCGGTAAGACTGAAGTACCGTCGTGTGATGTACGTCCGATCAAAAAAATTTATTTTTCGGTCCTAAGTTTTTGGCTCCTTCTGACATATTTTCTTTCGTGTTCTAAAAGTCTCTAGTAGTTAAAACAAAATGGTAGTCTCAATGAATCGGCAGTGAGGGAGATAGAACAAGAATCAAATGTTGTACGGTACAAGTTCTATTTAAAAAAAAACTAGATTTCCCGTGGTTGAAGGTTCCAGTTACTTTTCACATATGTTTTCATATGTACGAGAACTTTGCGGTACCGTAAAAAAATATTAGACAACAATAGGTCATCAAGGGGTGACAGGTGACGCTGCTCGATTGGTCTGCCGTACAGCTTTAATGAAAACAAATATTTCACACCTCTCAAGCTTATGGCTAGTTCTTTGTCATCTTTCTGTGTGTACTGTAACTCTCTAGTACTGTAGAGAAGTGCTAGACAACGAGAAGTCATCAAGGGAGGAAAGGCACCGCTCCTCGATTGATGTGTGGTGGGGCTTGAAAAAAGATAAAAAATTCGTGTGTCTGAAGCTCTTGGCTACTTCTCACATACGTTGTTATGTGTGGGAGAACTACCTAGTATTTTTAAACCAAATACGGGACAACAATGAATCGGCAAGGGATGAGAGAAATCACACTGCTTGACTGTTTTATGGAATACTTTCCGGAAACAAATAACTCTGCATTTCTGAAGCTTCTGGCTACTCCTTCCATGTGTCTCCATGTGTACTGAAACTCTTTAGTACGGTAAATAAATCGTTAGACAACAATCAGTCAACAAGGGATGAGAGGTCGGACCGGTGTCCCGTCGTGTGATACACTTCCGATCAAAAAAATAATTTCGTGCGTCCGAAGTACTTGGCTCCTTCTGACATCTGTTCCTTCGTGTTCGACAAGTCTCAAGTAGTTGAAAAAAAATAGCAGTCGCAATAAATCGGCAGAGAGCGAGGTAGAACAAAAATCGAATGTTGTATGGTACAGGTTTAATTTAAAAAAAAACGTTTTCCCGTGCCTGAAGCTTCGAGTTACTTCTCACATATGTTTTTATATGTACGGGACCTTCCTCGTACTATAAAAAAAATATTGGACAACAATAAGCCATTAAAGCATGACAGGTGATACTGCTCGATTGTTTTACCGTACAACTTCCTTGAAAAAAATTATTCCGCGCCTCTCAAGCTTATGACTACTTCTCAGCCATCTTTTTGTGTGTACTGTAATTCTCCAGTACTGTAATGTAGTGCTAGACAAAGACAAGTGATCAAGGAAGAAAAAGTACCACTGCTCGATTGGGGAGTGGTGGAGCTTGAATAAAAAAAATTAAAAATTGTTTCGTCCGTCTGAAATGTTTGGCTACTTCTCATATACGTCTATATGTGTAGCAGAACTCGCCAGTATTTCAAAAACAAATATTGGACAACAATGAATCGGCGAGGGATGAGAAATCACAGTGCTCGACTGTTCTACGGTACACTGGCCAGAAAAGAATCATTCTCGATTTCAGAATCTTCTGGCTACTTCTTCCATGTGTCTTTATGTGTACTGAAACTCTCCAGTACGCTTAAGAAATCATTAGACAACAACCAGTCATCAAGGGATGAGAGGTCAGGCTCCTGCAACGTCGTATGGTACAGTTTCGAACAGAAATGATATTTCGTGCGTCCGAAGTTTCTGACTCTGTCTGACATTAGTTCTTTCGTGTACTAAAAGTCGCTAGTAGTTTAAAAAAATATTAGTTTCAACAAATCGGCAGAGAAGGAGATGGATAAAAATAAAATATTGTATTGTACACCTCGTAGCAAAAAAAATTGTGTGTGCTTGAATATTCTGCCGACTTATTAGATCTATTTATATGCGTACTAGAACTCTCCAGGAATTCAGAAAAATTACTGAACAACAATAAATTATCGAGGCATGAGTGGTGAGACCACTCGATTGTTGCATGGTAAAGGTTTAATAAAAATTAAAAGAATGCTTTCCCGTTTCTGAAGCTTCTAGTTATTTCTGACATGTGTTTTTATATGTACGAGAATTTTGCGGTAGCGTAAAAAAATATTAAAGAACAATAGGTCATCAAGGGATGACAGGTGACACTGCTCGATTGTTCTACCGTACAACTTGCACGAAAAGAATTATTTCACGCGTCGCTAGCTTATGGCTCTACTTCTCAGCCATCGGTCTGTGTGTACAGTAATTCTCCAGTAGTGTAAGGAAGTGCTCGACAACGAGAAGTGATCAAGGACAGGAACGTACCACTGCTCGATAGTTGTGTGGTGGAGCTTGAATGAAAAAAATTATTTCGTGTGTCTGAAGCTATTGGCTACTTCTCATATACGTCTTAAGGTGTAGGAGAACTTGCCAGTATTTAAAAATCAAATATTGGACAGCAGTAAAGCTGCGAGGGATGAAAAATCACACTACTCGACTGATCTATGGATCACGTTTCAGAAAACAGTCATTCGCGATTTCTGAAGCTTCTGCCTACTTCTTCCGTGGTTTTTTATGTATACTAAAACTCTTCGGTATGCTCAATAAATCATTACAACAAAACCAGTCATCAATGAAGGAGTAGTCAGACTGATGTGACGTCGAATGGTGCGCTTTCGAAAACAAATCTTACTTTCTGCGTCCGATGTTTCTGGCTCTGTCTGACATTAGTTCTTTCGTGTACTAAAAGTCTCTAGTCATTGAAAAAAATAATTATTTCCAAGCAATCGGCAGAGAAGTAGTCAGATAAAAAAATCAAATGTTGTATTGTACACCTCGTAGCTACAAAAAAATTGCGTCTGCCCGAATAATCTGGCCACTTTTTACATTTGTTTGTATGCATACTAGAACTCTCGAAAATTTCAGAAAAATACTGGACAACAACCAGGCATGAGAGGTGGTACTTCTCGTTCGTTGTGTGATAAAGATTTTATTTAAAAAAAAATGATTTCGCGTGTCTGAAGCTTCTACTTACTTCTCCCATATGTTTTTATATGTACGAGAACTGTCTCGTATTGTCGAATAATATTAGACAGTAATGAGTCATCGAGGGGTGACCGCTGACACTGCTCGATTGTTTTACCGTACACCTTCTATGAAAAAGAAAATATTTCGCTCCTGTCAAGGTTCTGGCAACTTCGTAGCCATTGTTCTGTGTGTACGGTAACTCTCTTGTACTGTAAATACGAGCTAGACAACGAGAAGTCATGAAGGAAGGAAAGGTACCACTTCACAAGCTTGAATAAAAAAATTGTTTCGTGCATCTAAAGCTTTCGGCTACTTCTCACATATCTTTTTATGTGTAGGAAAACTTGCGAGTATGTAGAAAAAATATTGGACAACAATGAATCGGCAGGGAATGAGAAATCACACCGCTCGACTGTTCTGTGGAACACTGTCCAGAAAACGATGATTTTCGATTTCTGAAGGACCTGGCTACTTCTTTCATATCTCTTCATGTGTACTGGAACTCTCCAGTATGCTAAGTAAATCATTAGAACAAGACCAGTCATCAATGGATGAGAGGTCAGTCTGCCGTAACGTCGTATGGTACACTTTCGATCAAAAATACTATTTCGTGCGTCCGAAGTTTCTGGCTCCGTCTGACATTAGTTCTTTCGTGTACTGAAAGTCGCTAGTAGTTGGAAAAAATATTAGTCTCAATATATCGGCAGAGAGGGAGATAGAACGAGAATCGAATGTTGTACGGTACAGGTGTAATAAAAAAAATCGATTTCCCGTGTCCGAAGCTTCTAGTTACTTCACACATACCATATGTTTCGATATGTACGAGACCTTCTTTGTAGTGTAAAGAAAATATTGGACAACAATAGGTCATCAAGGGATGACAGGTGAAACTGCTCGATTGATCTACCTTACAACTTAAACGAAACAAATTATTTCGCGCCTGTCAAGCTTATAGCAACTTCTCTGTCATTCTTCCTTGTGTACTGTATGTAACTTTCTAGTTCCGCTGGTCGATTGTTGCGTGCTGGGGCTCGAATAAAAAAAAATTGTTCGTGTGACTGAAGCTTTTGGCTACTCCTGAAATACATCTTTATGTGTCGGAGAACTCGCAAGTATTTCGAAAACAAATATTGGACGACAATGAGTCGGCGGGGGACGAGAAATCACACTGCTCGACTGTTGCATGGAACACTGTCTACAAAAAAATCATTCCGTATTTCTGAAGCGTCTGGCTACTTTTTCCATGCGTCTTCATGTGCTCTGAAACTCTCTCGTACGCTAAATAAATCATTAGACAACAATCAGTCCACACGGGACGAGCGGTCACACTGTAGTACCGTCGTGTAATGTACTTCCGAACAGAAAAATTATTTCGTGCGTCCTAAGTTTTTGGCTCCTTCTGACATCTTTTCATTCGTGTTCAAAAAGTCTCTGGTAGTGGAAAAAAAAAATAATAGTCTCAATGAATCGGCAGAGAGGGACACAGAACAAAAATCGAATGTTGTATGGTACGAGTTTAATTTAAAAAAATCGATTCCCCTTGTCTGAAGCTTCTAGTTACTCCTCACATATGTTTTTATACGTACGAAACCTTCATGGTACTGTAAAAAAAAAATTAGACAACAATAAGCTATCAAGGGATGACAGGTGACACTGATTGATTGTTCTACCGTACAACTTTCATAAAAAAATTATTTCGAGCCTCTTAAGCGTGTGTACGGTAACTCTCTAGTACTGTAAAGACGAGCTAGACAACAAGAAGTCATCAAGGGAGGAAAGGTACCACTGCTCGATTGTTGTGCGGTGGAGCTTGAACAAAAAACATTGTTTCCTGTGTCCAAAGCTTTTGGCTACTGCTCATATACGTCTTTATGTGTAGGAGAACTAGCCACTAGTTCAAAAACAAATATTGGACAACAATGAATTGGCAAGGGTTGAGAAATCACACTTCCCGACTGTTCTATGGAACACTTTCCGGAAAAAAATCATTCTCGATTTCTGAAGCTTCTGGCTACTTCCTCCATGTGTCTTTGTGTATACTAAAACTCTCCAGTACGCTGAATTAATCATTAGAACAAAACGAGACATCAATGGATGTGAGGTCGGGCTGCTGTAACATCGTACGGTACACTTCCGATCAAAAATATTATTTCGTGCGTCCGAAGTTTCTGGCTCCGGCAGACATTAGTTCTTTCGTGTACCAAAAGTCGCTAATAGTTGAGAAAAGAGAAATATATTCATCACGATCAATCGACAGAGAAGGGGATAGCTCAAGAATCGAATGTTGAAATGTACATCTGGTAGAAAGAAAAATTGCGTGCGCCCGAATATTCTGGCCACTTTTTACATCCTTTTTTATGCGTACTAGAACCCTCGAGGAATTCAGAAAAAATACTGAGCAACAATAAATGGTCCAGGCTTGAGAGGTGGGACTTCTCGCTCGTTACGTGGGACAGATTGAATAAGAAAATATGATTTCCCGTATCTGAAGCTTCTAGTTACCTCTCACATATGTTCTTATATGTACGAGAACTTTCTCGTACTGTAGAAAAAATATTAGACAACAATAAGGCATCAAGGAGTGTCTGGGGACACTGCTCGATTGTCCTACCGCACAACTTGCATGAAAAAAAAAAAGAAATCGCTTCTCTCATGTTCTGTGTGTCCGCTAAGTGCCTAGTACGGAAAAGACGTGCTAGACAACGAGAAGTCATCAAGGGAGGAAAGGTACCACTGCTCGATTGTTGTGTGGTGGAGCTTGGCTAAAAAAAATTGTTTCTTCTGTCTGAAGCTCATGGCTCCTTCTCACATACGTCTCTATATGTAGGAGAACTTGCCAGTATTTTAAAGGCAAGTATTGGACAACAATGAATCGGCAAGGGATGAGAAATCACAATGCTCGATTGTTGTATGGAATACTTTGCAGATAAAAAATCATTCTGTATTTCTGAAGTTTCTTGCTACTCCTTCCGTGTGTCTCCATGTGTACTGAAACTCTCCAGTACGCTAAATTTATAATCAGACAATAATCAGTCAGCATGGGATGAGAGGTCAGACTGGTGTACCGTCGTGCGATACACTTCCTATCAAAAAAATTATTTCGTGCGTCCGAAGTTTTTGGCTCCCTCCGACATCTGTTCTTTCGGGTTCTAAAAGTCTCTAGTAGTTGACATAAAAAAAAAATAAGTATCAATAAATCGGCAGAGAGGGAGACAGAACATGAATCGAATGTTGTATGGTACAGGTTGAATAAAAAAAATCGATTTCCCGTATCTGAAGCTCCTAGTTACTTCTCACATATGTTCTTATATGTACGAGTCATTCCTCGTACTGTAAAAAAGATATTAGACAACCATAAGTCATGAAGGGATGACAGCTGACACTGCTCGATTGTTCTACCGTACAACATACATGGAAAAAATTATTTCGCGCCTCTCAAGCTTATGGCTTCATCTCAGCCGCCTTACTGTGTGTACTGTAACTGTCCAGTATTGTACATAAGTGCTAGAAAGTGTTCCATAGAACAGGCGAGCAGTGTGATTTCTCATCCCCCGCCGATTCATTGTTGTCCAATATTTGTTTTTGAAATACTGGCGAGTTCTCCTACACATAAAGACGTATATGAGACGGAGCCAAAAGCTTCAGACAGAAGAAACAATTTTTTTTATCCAAGCTCCACCACACAACAATCGAGCAGAGGTACCTTTCTTCCCTTCATCACTTCTCGTGGTCTAGCATTTCTTTACAGTACTGGAGAGTAACAGTAATCGCAGAAAGATGGCTGAGAAGTGGCCATACGCTTCAGAGGCGCGAAATAATTTTTTTCATGCAAGTTGTACGGTTGAACAATCGAGCAGTGTCACCTGTCATCCCTTGATGACTCATTGCTACATAATATTTTTTTTACGGTACCACAAAGTTCTCGTACATATGAATACGTATGTCAGAATAATAGAAACTTCAGACACGGGGAATCATTTATATTTATTAAACCTGTACCATGCAACAATCGAAAAGTCCCAACTTTGATGCCTGGTCCATTTCTTGTTGTCCAGTATTTTTTTCTGAATTCCCCGAGAGTTCTAGTACGCATCCAAACAGATGTAAAAGGTGGCTAGAATAATCGGGCACACGGAATTTTTTTTGCTACGAGGTGTACATTTCAACATTTGATTTTTGAGCTATCCCCTTCTCTGCTGATCAATGGTGACTAAATTTTCTTTTTCATCTACTAGCGCCTATCGGTAGACGAAAGAACTAATGTCAGACACAGCCAGAATCTTCGGACGCGCGACATAAGACTTTTAATCGGAAGTGTACCATACGACGTTACAGCAGCCTGACCTCCTATCCGTTGATGACTGGTCTTGTTCTAATGGTTTTCTTTGCATACTGGAGCATTTCAGTACACATAATGACACATGAAAGAAGTAGCCAGGAGCTTCAGAAGCAGAGAATTACTTTTTTCTGGAATGTATTCCATACAACAGTCGAGCGGTGTGATTTCTTATCCCTTGCCGATTCATCGTTGTTCAATATTTGTTTGTTACACGAGTGGCTAGTTCTCCTACACATAGAGACGTATGTGAGAAGTAGCTGGAAGCTTCGGACACACGAAACAATTTTCTTCATTCAAGCTCCATCACACAACAATCGAGCAGTGCTACCTTTCCTCCCGTGATGACTTCTCGTTGTCTAGCACGTCTTTACAGTACTAGAGTGTTACCGTACATACAGAAAGATGGGTGAGAAGTTGCCATACGCTTGAGAGGAGCGAATTTTTTTTTTTCCCATACAAGTTGTACGGTACAACAATCGAGCAGTGTCATCTGTCACCCCTTGATGACATATTGTTGTCTATGATTTTTTTACAGTACGATGCAGTTCTCGTACATATAAAAACGTATTTGAGAAGTATCTAGAAGCTTCAGACACGGAAAATCAGATGTTTTTAAATTAAATCTGTACCATGCAACAATCGAGAAGTCCCACCTCTCATGCCGGGCCATATATTGTTGTCCAGTATTTTGTCTGAATTCCTCGAGCGTTCTAGTATGCATACATACAGATGTAAAAAGTGGCCAGAATATTCGGGCACACGCAATTTTTTTTTGCTACGAGGTGTACATTACAACATTTAATTTTTTATCCACCTCCTTCTCTGCCGATTTATAGAGACGAATACTTTTTTGTTTTCTTCAACTACTAGCGACCTCTAGTACGCGAAAAAACTAATGTCAGAACGAGCCAGAAATTTCGGTCACACGAAATAATAAATTTGATCGAAAGTGTACCATAGGACGTTGCAGCAGCCTGACCTGTCATCCCTTGATGATTGGCTGTTGTCTAATGATTTATTTAGCGTACTGGGGCGTTTCTGTACACACAAAGATACGTGAAAGGCACCGCCAGAAGGTTCAGAATTCGAGAATGATTTTTTTTCTGGACAGTGTTCCATAGATCAGTCGAGCAATGTGATTTCTAATCCCTCGCCGCTTCATTGTTGTGCAATATTTGTTTCCGAATTACCGGCGAGTTCTCCTGCGCATACAGACGTATATGAGAAGCAGCCAAAAACTTCGGACACGCGAAACCTTTTTTTTTAATTCGAGCTCCACTACACAACTATCGAGCAGTGGTACTTTTCCTCCCTTGATCACTTCTCGTTGCCTAACACTTCTTTACAGTACTGAAGAGCTACAGTGCACACAGAAAAATGGCTGAGAAATAGTCATAAGCTTGAAAGGCGCAAAATAATTTTTTCCATGGACGTTGTACGGTAGAACAATAGAGCAGTGTCACCTGTCATCCCCTGATGACTTATTGTTGTCTAATGTTTCTTTCACAGTACGACGACGTTCTCGTACGTATAAAAACGTATGTGAGAAGTAACCAGAAGTTTCACACACGGGAAATCGATTTTTTGTTGTTGTTATACCTGTACCAACCGACATTCGATCCGTGTTATATCTCCCTCTCTGCCGATTTATTGGGACTAATATTTGTTTTTCAACTACCAGAGATTTTTCGAACATGAAAGAACCGATTTCAGAAGGAGCCAAAAACTTCGGGCACACGAAATAATTTTTTTGATCGGAAGTGTATGACACGACGGTACAGCGGTCTGACCTCTCATCCCATATTGACTGATTGTTGTCTAATGATTTATTTATCGCACTGGAGACTTTCAGTACACATGGAGCCATTTGGTAGAAGTAGTCAGAAGCGTCAGAAATAGAGAATGATTTTTTTCTGGTAAGTAATGCATACAACAGTCGAGCAGGGCGACTCCTCATCCCTCGCCGATTCATTGTTGTCCAATTTTTGTTTTTGAAATACTGGCGAGTTCTCCTACACATAAAGACGTATATGAGAAGGAGCCAAAAGCTTCAGACTCACGAAAAAAAAAAATTCATTCAATCTCCACCACACAACAATCGAGCAGCCGTACCTTTTAGCCCTTGTCGACTTCTCGTTGTCTACGACTTCTCTACAGTACTAGAGAGTTACGTACAGTATGCACAGAATGCTGGCAGAGACGTAGCCATGAGCTTGAGATTCGCGAAATAATTTTTTTCATTAAAGTTGTACGGTCGAACAATCGAGCAGTGTCACCTGTCATCCCTTCATTACCTATTGTTGTCTAATATTTTTTTTACGGTACCCCAAAGTTCTCGTATATATAAAAACACATGTGAGAAATTACTAGAAGCTTCAGACACGGGAAATCATTTTTTTTTTTTATCAAATCGGTACCATGCGCCATTCGACACGTCTCACCTCTCATGCCTGGTCAATTTATTGTTGTCCAGATTTTTTTCTGAATTCCTGGATTTTTCGAGTTCGGGTAAGCATACATGTAGATGTAAATAGGCGGCAGAATATTCAAGCGCAGGCATTTTTTTGCTACCAGGGGCAAAATTCACCATTCATTTCTTATCTATCTCCTTCTCTGCCGATTCATTCAGTCTTATATTTTTTATCATCTACTAGCGACTTTCAGTACACGAAAAAATTAGAGTCACACGGAGCCAGAAACTTCGGACGCACGAAATAATATTTTTGGTCTAAAGTGTACCATGTGACGTTACAGCAGCCTGATCTCTCATCCATTGATGACTGGTCTTGTTCTAATGATTTCCTTAATACACCAGAGCATTTCAGTACACATAATGACACATGAAAGAAGTAGCCGGGAGCTTCGGAAGTATAGAATGATTTTTTTCTGTAAAGTATCCCATACAACAGTCGAGTAGTGTGCTTTCTCATCCCTCGCCGATCATTGTCGTCCAACATTTGTTTTTGAAATCCTGGCGAGTTCTCCTACACATGAAGTCGTATTTGAGAAGTAGGCAAAAGCTTCAGACACACGTAAAATTTTGTTTTATTCAAACCCCACCGCACAACAATCGAGCAGCGGTACTTTGCTTCCCTTGGCGACTTCTCGTTGTCTTGCACTCCTCTACAGTACGAGATAGTTCCGTACAGTACACACAGAAAGATGACAGAGAAGTAGAAATAAGATTGAGTGGCGCGAAAGAATTTTTTTCATTAATGTTTGTGGCGTTCCGTCCACCAATGTGCCATAAATATAGCTGCTTCGCCGCTTATCCGGCGTGAGGATGAGTCCACGGTCGCGGTTAGGCAGTTGCATAATCTTTGCACTGTCTAATTCACTCTATTCGTATTTTTCATGTAGCCGGGCGCTCGAGATAATTCGAATCACGCGCCTCTATACGTAAAGTGCCCGCCAGCGGCGCCCGCTCGGGCGATCGCTACAGCGCCGGACGCGGACGAGTGCGCGTACGTCGCGCGCTCCACTTTCGATTTTTGGGACGAACGTTGTCGAACCGAAGAAGTAGAGACCACAGGAGACGCGCTAAGGACAGGAGAGAGAAAATATCATTAGGCCCGATCGATACCCTGATTAGGAGAAATACCCAACATTGTTAAAAAGAGACTAGTATTTAATGGCATCGGAATTAAGAGCGCACGAATTAAACGCGTGAGGGTTTTAAGAACGCGCAGTGTTCGAGATAATCTGTTCTAGCAAAAACCAAGAAGAGATTACGAGGACGCGCGACTCGACACCGTCCGATCCGAGGGGCTCGTGAGACCATGGGCGAACTTCGAGGGAGATTCAGTAAGTTCGGACGTTTAATGAGAAATACTGTGATTGTGCCTGCATGTGAGCCTCGGTGACGGTCCTTGAGCTCGCGAATTGCGCGAGCGCACCGTAGCGCGTTATAAGCCGCGAGAATCTTTGTGGTGCTGTTTCCCTAATCCGGTAGAACAACCGGATTTCAACCGGATCAAAGGATTTCAATCTTTTTTACCATTATAATGTCTAGACTCACCTGACATATTATCGCAGCAGGAAGCTGATTCGAATCCCCGTCAATGACCATGGTTCTCACGCCCAGAATGAATGGCGTCGGTGAGGTGCCCTTTCCGGACGCTGGTCCCGCCATCATGCCACCAGAGCCACCTGAATGCATTTGCAAAACGAATCGCAGATAATCATTAATGAAGTTTTAGTTAAGTCTTTGCCAACGTCTACGTGTACATCATAAAAACTTACCGCCACCTTATCTATAGCAAATGCTCAAAATGGCCGCCGTTTGCCTGCACGCAGCAACGGGCTCGACGCACCAGGCTCTCCCGGCAATTTTCAAGCATATCCGCAGTTACCGTGCGGAGGGCTTCTTCGAAGCGGAGCTCAAGGTGGGCCCGATCGCGCAAGGGTTGGCGATATACGTGGGACTTCACGTGGCCCCACAGGAAAAAATCCAACGGATTCAGATCCGGGGATCGCGCCGGCCAGTCCCGCATCCCCCCTCGGCCGATGAATCGATCGCCAAATATTTCTTCCACGGCCTGCCTCGCAATTCGGCTCGTATGTGCCGGTGCACCGTCATGCTGAAGTATGGCGTTCTGTACCGCTGCCTCCCCTATACCCGCACGCCTGCACAATTGCAGGAAGTTGGTCGAGATGAAGTGTGCGTACTGCACACTTCTCAAATGTCCCGCAAACTGAAACGGTCCAATCTGAAAAGAACAATATCCGATGATCGTTGTGTTCAATTTATTTTGTCGTCGAGTTTACATTTTTCGAATGCAAAATGTAAATTCTCATTAATGTCCAGCCTTGCCCGAAAGTATGTGAGACCCTGTACGAACACCCTGTCATTTTTTTCCTATTTGGGGAAATAAACGAATATCTCGGCAAAAAAAAATCGTTAACCAATTTAGAGAACGGCGTTTGGAAGAGTACAAGCTTCATTTTTATTTTAGCCATTTTATTGTAGGCGGTACGTTGTTTCGAAAATGCCGGTTTTATCACAGTTTTCGTACGTAGCAAAATCGCGTCCCGGATTTTGAACAATACTGATTTCGCCATTCAGCCATAATATCCTGCGAAAAGGGCACTGTTACATTTAGTTTTGTTTTTTCCTTTTATTTTGGCAATTTCTTTTCGCAGTGCTATTCAATTTTTTCTTTGAAAAAAAAAAAAACGGCCAGTTTTTCAAGAGCCGGCAGAGTGCGCCGTATCTCGCAAACTAAGAGGTTTAGAATACTTCAGTCGAAGGAGTAAAAACTTGTGTTTCATTGTGTTGAAGTCAGTTAATGTTTTTTTTAGATTTCATTTCGAAATTTCTTTGCATCGCTATTTTCTGTCGACTATTACTAAAACAAAAAAAGCGAAGCAATGAAATTTGGAAAGAAATCTGAGAAAAATCAGTGACTCCAAATAGCAAAATACAACTTTACACTTCTCAGACTAAATATTCGAAACCTCATAGTTGTCAAGTTACGCCGCACGATGCTCGCTACTCGGAAATCTGCTTTAAAAACCCGATAACACGGCGCAAAGAAAATTTCATTTTTTTTACGAAACTGAAGATATTGGTGTCCTTTTCAGAGAGCTTGTCAATGAGCGGTGACATCACTACTTTTCAGAGTCCAGCACGCGATTTTGCAGAGTGGAAAAATCGTAAAAAAGCAGTATTTTCAAAATGACGTAGCAGCTAGAAAAATCGCAAAAACAAAAATAAAAAAGCAAAATGAAGCTGGATTTGTCCTCATCAAAAACCCGCTTGATACATCGGTTTGGACTTTTTTCCACTGAGATATTCGATATTTTGCCCGGATAGAAAAATGACAGGGCGCCTAATACGTTCGGCCAAGTAAAGGCTGGAGTATGTATTCTCCTTCTAAAAAATGTAAAAAGGTTGTATTTTCCTATGTTGGAGAACACTTTGTATTCATTTTTCCCGCAATTTCTTCGTATCGCTATTATCGGTTCATAGTCGATGGTTCGCAAAAGTATCGCAAATACAGAAATAAAATTGAGAGGAATTTTTCTCTTCTTTTCAAACAAGCTTTTCTATAATGTGCCAAAAAATAAAAAAAATTTTGATCGAATTTATTAAACATTCAAAAAGTTGAGCGCCCCAATCTTTTATGTATCGGAAAGTTTGTTAACAACGAAAAATCTTACCAAATTGCCTCCCATTATTCCAGCCCACACGTTCATCGGCGGAAAACGATGCTGATGCCGGGCTTCGATGGCAAGGTGGGGATTCGCGTCCTTGGGAGCCCAGTAGTGGGAATTCCTCGTATTCCAGGTCCCGTTTCGTCCGAATGAACTTTCATCCGTGAAAATGATCGCCCTTAAGAAGTTATTGTCCGCCTCGTGTGCATTTAGGAGCCAACGGCAAAACTCTGTCCGCCTCTCGTAATCGTCCTCGATAAGACCCTGCACACGCGTATAATGGAAAGGGTGCATTTCCGCGGATTTCAGTGTACGGTGCACCGTTGATGCACTCGTTCCAAGCGCTCGAGCCACGGCGCGCGTGCTCGTAGTCGGGTCTTGCTCAACCGCTCGGAGAATGTTTTCTTCCCGGCGAACGGTTCGAGCAGTCCGCGGCCGACCCGCACTACTGCGATTCGGCATCACGTTTCCGCATTCGCGCAAGCGGTTAAACGCTGCCGAAATCACTTTGTGGCTTGGGTGCCGTCGTCCTGGAAAATTTTCCGCGTAGGCAATTGCCGCTGCCCGTCCATTGAATCGGCATTCTCCATAACACCCGATCATGTCCGCATATTCTCCAGTGGTATAATCGCCCATACCGGCTTCGATTTTCTCTCTATGTTCTCAATTTATTCCTCGCACTAGATCGCTCGCGCTATGCTCAGCTCACGTTAGCTACTGAGAAGAGTCGCCTTGTTGATCGCCGTTCCATTGTTTTTCAATCGTCTGTTTCGTGGCGTTTGGCATAAGCCTCCTCTGTTGAACATTTTTGATAACCCAAACAAAAGAAAACGCACACGCCACGATACGCACACACGTCGTGTCGTGGCGTGTGCGTTTCTTTTGACAAACTTGTCAAAAGTTTTGAAAAACAATGGATGGATGGATGGAAACAATTCTTTTGAAAAACAATGCAACGGCGATCAACAAGGCGACTCTTCTCAGTACTGCCTACGTGGAAAATTTTCCAGGACGACGGCACCCAAGCCACAAAGTGATTTCGGCAGCGTTTAACCGCTTGCGCGAATGCGGAAACGTGATGCCGAATCGCAGTAGTGCGGGTCGGCCGCGGACTGCTCGAACCGTTCGCCGGGAAGAAAACATTCTCCGAGCGGTTGAGCAAGACCCGACTACGAGCACGCGCGCCGTGGCTCGAGCGCTTGGAACGAGTGCATCAACGGTGCACCGTACACTGAAATCCGCGGAAATGCACCCTTTCCATTATACGCGTGTGCAGGGTCTTATCGAGGACGATTACGAGAGGCGGACAGAGTTTTGCCGTTGGCTCCTAAATGCACACGAGGCGGACAATAACTTCTTAAGGGCGATCATTTTCACGGATGAAAGTTCATTCGGACGAAACGGGACCTGGAATACGAGGAATTCCCACTACTGGGCTCCCAAGGACGCGAATCCCCACCTTGCCATCGAAGCCCGGCATCAGCATCGTTTTCCGCCGATGAACGTGTGGGCTGGAATAATGGGAGGCAATTTGGTAAGATTTTTCGTTGTTAACAAACTTTCCTATAAATAAAAGATTGGGGCGCTCAACTTTTTGAATGTTTAATAAATTCGATCAAAATTTTTTTTATTTTTTGGCACATTATAGAAAAGCTTGTTTGAAAAGAAGAGAAAAATTCCTCTCAATTTTATTTCTGTATTTGCGATACTTTTGCGAACCATCGACTATGAACCGATAATAGCGATACGAAGAAATTGCGGGAAAAATGAATACAAAGTGTTCTCCAACATAGGAAAATACAACCTTTTTACATTTTTTAGAAGGAGAATACATACTCCAGCCTTTACTTGGCCGAACGTATTAGGCGCCCTGTCATTTTTCTATCCGGGCAAAATATCGAATATCTCAGTGGAAAAAAGTCCAAACCGATGTATCAAGCGGGTTTTTGATGAGGACAAATCCAGCTTCATTTTGCTTTTTTATTTTTGTTTTTGCGATTTTTCTAGCTGCTACGTCATTTTGAAAATACTGCTTTTTTACGATTTTTCCACTCTGCAAAATCGCGTGCTGGACTCTGAAAAGTAGTATTGTCACCGCTCATTGACAAGCTCTCTGAAAAGGACACCAATATCTTCAGTTTCGTAAAAAAAATGAAATTTTCTTTGCGCCGTGTTATCGGGTTTTTAAAGCAGATTTCCGAGTAGCGAGCATCGTGCGGCGTAACTTGACAACTATGAGGTTTCGAATATTTAGTCTGAGAAGTGTAAAGTTGTATTTTGCTATTTGGAGTCACTGATTTTTCTCAGATTTCTTTCCAAATTTCATTGCTTCGCTTTTTTTGTTTTAGTAATAGTCGACAGAAAATAGCGATGCAAAGAAATTTCGAAATGAAATCTAAAAAAAACATTAACTGACTTCAACACAATGAAACACAAGTTTTTACTCCTTCGACTGAAGTATTCTAAACCTCTTAGTTTGCGAGATACGGCGCACTCTGCCGGCTCTTGAAAAACTGGCCGTTTTTTTTTTTTTCAAAGAAAAAATTGAATAGCACTGCGAAAAGAAATTGCCAAAATAAAAGGAAAAAACAAAACTAAATGTAACAGTGCCCTTTTCGCAGGATATTATGGCTGAATGGCGAAATCAGTATTGTTCAAAATCCGGGACGCGATTTTGCTACGTACGAAAACTGTGATAAAACCGGCATTTTCGAAACAACGTACCGCCTACAATAAAATGGCTAAAATAAAAATGAAGCTTGTACTCTTCCAAACGCCGTTCTCTAAATTGGTTAACGATTTTTTTTTGCCGAGATATTCGTTTATTTCCCCAAATAGGAAAAAAATGACAGGGTGTTCGTACAGGGTCTCACATACTTTCGGGCAAGGCTGGACATTAATGAGAATTTACATTTCGCATTCGAAAAATGTAAACTCGACGACAAAATAAATTGAACACAACGATCATCGGATATTGTTCTTTTCAGATTGGACCGTTTCAGTTTGCGGGACATTTGAGAAGTGTGCAGTACGCACACTTCATCTCGACCAACTTCCTGCAATTGTGCAGGCGTGCGGGTATAGGGGAGGCAGCGGTACAGAACGCCATACTTCAGCATGACGGTGCACCGGCACATACGAGCCGAATTGCGAGGCAGGCCGTGGAAGAAATATTTGGCGATCGATTCATCGGCCGAGGGGGGATGCGGGACTGGCCGGCGCGATCCCCGGATCTGAATCCGTTGGATTTTTTCCTGTGGGGCCACGTGAAGTCCCACGTATATCGCCAACCCTTGCGCGATCGGGCCCACCTTGAGCTCCGCTTCGAAGAAGCCCTCCGCACGGTAACTGCGGATATGCTTGAAAATTGCCGGGAGAGCCTGGTGCGTCGAGCCCGTTGCTGCGTGCAGGCAAACGGCGGCCATTTTGAGCATTTGCTATAGATAAGGTGGCGGTAAGTTTTTATGATGTACACGTAGACGTTGGCAAAGACTTAACTAAAACTTCATTAATGATTATCTGCGATTCGTTTTGCAAATGCATTCAGGTGGCTCTGGTGGCATGATGGCGGGACCAGCGTCCGGAAAGGGCACCTCACCGACGCCATTCATTCTGGGCGTGAGAACCATGGTCATTGACGGGGATTCGAATCAGCTTCCTGCTGCGATAATATGTCAGGTGAGTCTAGACATTATAATGGTAAAAAAGATTGAAATCCTTTGATCCGGTTGAAATCCGGTTGTTCTACCGGATTAGGGAAACAGCACCACAAAGATTCTCGCGGCTTATAACGCGCTACGGTGCGCTCGCGCAATTCGCGAGCTCAAGGACCGTCACCGAGGCTCACATGCAGGCACAATCACAGTATTTCTCATTAAACGTCCGAACTTACTGAATCTCCCTCGAAGTTCGCCCATGGTCTCACGAGCCCCTCGGATCGGACGGTGTCGAGTCGCGCGTCCTCGTAATCTCTTCTTGGTTTTTGCTAGAACAGATTATCTCGAACACTGCGCGTTCTTAAAACCCTCACGCGTTTAATTCGTGCGCTCTTAATTCCGATGCCATTAAATACTAGTCTCTTTTTAACAATGTTGGGTATTTCTCCTAATCAGGGTATCGATCGGGCCTAATGATATTTTCTCTCTCCTGTCCTTAGCGCGTCTCCTGTGGTCTCTACTTCTTCGGTTCGACAACGTTCGTCCCAAAAATCGAAAGTGGAGCGCGCGACGTACGCGCACTCGTCCGCGTCCGGCGCTGTAGCGATCGCCCGAGCGGGCGCCGCTGGCGGGCACTTTACGTATAGAGGCGCGTGATTCGAATTATCTCGAGCGCCCGGCTACATGAAAAATACGAATAGAGTGAATTAGACAGTGCAAAGATTATGCAACTGCCTAACCGCGACCGTGGACTCATCCTCACGCCGGATAAGCGGCGAAGCAGCTATATTTATGGCACATTGGTGGACGGAACGCCACAAACATTAATGAAAAAAATTCTTTCGCGCCACTCAATCTTATTTCTACTTCTCTGTCATCTTTCTGTGTGTACTGTACGGAACTATCTCGTACTGTAGAGGAGTGCAAGACAACGAGAAGTCGCCAAGGGAAGCAAAGTACCGCTGCTCGATTGTTGTGCGGTGGGGTTTGAATAAAACAAAATTTTACGTGTGTCTGAAGCTTTTGCCTACTTCTCAAATACGACTTCATGTGTAGGAGAACTCGCCAGGATTTCAAAAACAAATGTTGGACGACAATGATCGGCGAGGGATGAGAAAGCACACTACTCGACTGTTGTATGGGATACTTTACAGAAAAAAATCATTCTATACTTCCGAAGCTCCCGGCTACTTCTTTCATGTGTCATTATGTGTACTGAAATGCTCTGGTGTATTAAGGAAATCATTAGAACAAGACCAGTCATCAATGGATGAGAGATCAGGCTGCTGTAACGTCACATGGTACACTTTAGACCAAAAATATTATTTCGTGCGTCCGAAGTTTCTGGCTCCGTGTGACTCTAATTTTTTCGTGTACTGAAAGTCGCTAGTAGATGATAAAAAATATAAGACTGAATGAATCGGCAGAGAAGGAGATAGATAAGAAATGAATGGTGAATTTTGCCCCTGGTAGCAAAAAAATGCCTGCGCTTGAATATTCTGCCGCCTATTTACATCTACATGTATGCTTACCCGAACTCGAAAAATCCAGGAATTCAGAAAAAAATCTGGACAACAATAAATTGACCAGGCATGAGAGGTGAGACGTGTCGAATGGCGCATGGTACCGATTTGATAAAAAAAAAAAATGATTTCCCGTGTCTGAAGCTTCTAGTAATTTCTCACATGTGTTTTTATATATACGAGAACTTTGGGGTACCGTAAAAAAAATATTAGACAACAATAGGTAATGAAGGGATGACAGGTGACACTGCTCGATTGTTCGACCGTACAACTTTAATGAAAAAAATTATTTCGCGAATCTCAAGCTCATGGCTACGTCTCTGCCAGCATTCTGTGCATACTGTACGTAACTCTCTAGTACTGTAGAGAAGTCGTAGACAACGAGAAGTCGACAAGGGCTAAAAGGTACGGCTGCTCGATTGTTGTGTGGTGGAGATTGAATGAATTTTTTTTTTTCGTGAGTCTGAAGCTTTTGGCTCCTTCTCATATACGTCTTTATGTGTAGGAGAACTCGCCAGTATTTCAAAAACAAAAATTGGACAACAATGAATCGGCGAGGGATGAGGAGTCGCCCTGCTCGACTGTTGTATGCATTACTTACCAGAAAAAAATCATTCTCTATTTCTGACGCTTCTGACTACTTCTACCAAATGGCTCCATGTGTACTGAAAGTCTCCAGTGCGATAAATAAATCATTAGACAACAATCAGTCAATATGGGATGAGAGGTCAGACCGCTGTACCGTCGTGTCATACACTTCCGATCAAAAAAATTATTTCGTGTGCCCGAAGTTTTTGGCTCCTTCTGAAATCGGTTCTTTCATGTTCGAAAAATCTCTGGTAGTTGAAAAACAAATATTAGTCCCAATAAATCGGCAGAGAGGGAGATATAACACGGATCGAATGTCGGTTGGTACAGGTATAACAACAACAAAAAATCGATTTCCCGTGTGTGAAACTTCTGGTTACTTCTCACATACGTTTTTATACGTACGAGAACGTCGTCGTACTGTGAAAGAAACATTAGACAACAATAAGTCATCAGGGGATGACAGGTGACACTGCTCTATTGTTCTACCGTACAACGTCCATGGAAAAAATTATTTTGCGCCTTTCAAGCTTATGACTATTTCTCAGCCATTTTTCTGTGTGCACTGTAGCTCTTCAGTACTGTAAAGAAGTGTTAGGCAACGAGAAGTGATCAAGGGAGGAAAAGTACCACTGCTCGATAGTTGTGTAGTGGAGCTCGAATTAAAAAAAAAGGTTTCGCGTGTCCGAAGTTTTTGGCTGCTTCTCATATACGTCTGTATGCGCAGGAGAACTCGCCGGTAATTCGGAAACAAATATTGCACAACAATGAAGCGGCGAGGGATTAGAAATCACATTGCTCGACTGATCTATGGAACACTGTCCAGAAAAAAAATCATTCTCGAATTCTGAACCTTCTGGCGGTGCCTTTCACGTATCTTTGTGTGTACAGAAACGCCCCAGTACGCTAAATAAATCATTAGACAACAGCCAATCATCAAGGGATGACAGGTCAGGCTGCTGCAACGTCCTATGGTACACTTTCGATCAAATTTATTATTTCGTGTGACCGAAATTTCTGGCTCGTTCTGACATTAGTTTTTTCGCGTACTAGAGGTCGCTAGTAGTTGAAGAAAACAAAAAAGTATTCGTCTCTATAAATCGGCAGAGAAGGAGGTGGATAAAAAATTAAATGTTGTAATGTACACCTCGTAGTAAAAAAAAATTGCGTGTGCCCGAATATTCTGGCCACTTTTTACATCTGTATGTATGCATACTAGAACGCTCGAGGAATTCAGACAAAATACTGGACAACAATATATGGCCCGGCATGAGAGGTGGGACTTCTCGACTGTTGCATGGTACAGATTTAATTTAAAAACATCTGATTTTCCGTGTCTGAAGCTTCTAGATACTTCTCAAATACGTTTTTATATGTACGAGAACTGCATCGTACTGTAAAAAAATCATAGACAACAATATGTCATCAAGGGGTGACAGATGACACTGCTCGATTGTTGTACCGTACAACTTGTATGGGAAAAAAAAAAATTCGCTCCTCTCAAGCGTATGGCAACTTCTCACCCATCTTTCTGTATGTACGGTAACACTCTAGTACTGTAAAGACGTGCTAGACAACGAGAAGTCATCACGGGAGGAAAGGTAGCACTGCTCGATTGTTGTGTGATGGAGCTTGAATGAAGAAAATTGTTTCGTGTGTCCGAAGCTTCCAGCTACTTCTCACATACGTCTCTATGTGTAGGAGAACTAGCCACTCGTGTAACAAACAAATATTGAACAACGATGAATCGGCAAGGGATAAGAAATCACACCGCTCGACTGTTGTATGGAATACATTCCAGAAAAAAGTAATTCTCTGCTTCTGAAGCTCCTGGCTACTTCTTTCATGTGTCATTATGTGTACTGAAATGCTCCAGTATGCAAAGAAAACCATTAGAACAAGACCAGTCATCAACGGATAGGAGGTCAGGCTGCTGTAACGTCGTATGGTACACTTCCGATTAAAAGTCTTATGTCGCGCGTCCGAAGATTCTGGCTGTGTCTGACATTAGTTCTTTCGTCTACCGATAGGCGCTAGTAGATGAAAAAGAAAATTTAGTCACCATTGATCAGCAGAGAAGGGGATAGCTCAAAAATCAAATGTTGAAATGTACACCTCGTAGCAAAAAAAATTCCGTGTGCCCGATTATTCTAGCCACCTTTTACATCTGTTTGGATGCGTACTAGAACTCTCGGGGAATTCAGAAAAAAATACTGGACAACAAGAAATGGACCAGGCATCAAAGTTGGGACTTTTCGATTGTTGCATGGTACAGGTTTAATAAATATAAATGATTCCCCGTGTCTGAAGTTTCTATTATTCTGACATACGTATTCATATGTACGAGAACTTTGTGGTACCGTAAAAAAAATATTATGTAGCAATGAGTCATCAAGGGATGACAGGTGACACTGCTCGATTGTTCAACCGTACAACTTGCATGAAAAAAATTATTTCGCGCCTCTGAAGCGTATGGCCACTTCTCAGCCATCTTTCTGCGATTACTGTTACTCTCCAGTACTGTAAAGAAATGCTAGACCACGAGAAGTGATGAAGGGAAGAAAGGTACCTCTGCTCGATTGTTGTGTGGTGGAGCTTGGATAAAAAAAATTGTTTCTTCTGTCTGAAGCTTTTGGCTCCGTCTCATATACGTCTTTATGTGTAGGAGAACTCGCCAGTATTTCAAAAACAAATATTGGACAACAATGAATCGGCGGGGGATGAGAAATCACACTGCTCGCCTGTTCTATGGAACACTTTCTAGCACTTATGTACAATACTGGACAGTTACAGTACACACAGTAAGATGGCTGAGATGAAGCCATAAGCTTGAGAGGCGCGAAATAATTTTTTCCATGTATGTTGTACGGTAGAACAATCGAGCAGTGTCAGCTGTCATCCCTTCATGACTTATGGTTGTCTAATATCTTTTTTACAGTACGAGGAATGACTCGTACATATAAGAACATATGTGAGAAGTAACTAGGAGCTTCAGATACGGGAAATCGATTTTTTTTATTCAACCTGTACCATACAACATTCGATTCATGTTCTGTCTCCCTCTCTGCCGATTTATTGATACTTATTTTTTTTTTATGTCAACTACTAGAGACTTTTAGAACCCGAAAGAACAGATGTCGGAGGGAGCCAAAAACTTCGGACGCACGAAATAATTTTTTTGATAGGAAGTGTATCGCACGACGGTACACCAGTCTGACCTCTCATCCCATGCTGACTGATTATTGTCTGATTATAAATTTAGCGTACTGGAGAGTTTCAGTACACATGGAGACACACGGAAGGAGTAGCAAGAAACTTCAGAAATACAGAATGATTTTTTATCTGCAAAGTATTCCATACAACAATCGAGCATTGTGATTTCTCATCCCTTGCCGATTCATTGTTGTCCAATACTTGCCTTTAAAATACTGGCAAGTTCTCCTACATATAGAGACGTATGTGAGAAGGAGCCATGAGCTTCAGACAGAAGAAACAATTTTTTTTAGCCAAGCTCCACCACACAACAATCGAGCAGTGGTACCTTTCCTCCCTTGATGACTTCTCGTTGTCTAGCACGTCTTTTCCGTACTAGGCACTTAGCGGACACACAGAACATGAGAGAAGCGATTTCTTTTTTTTTTTCATGCAAGTTGTGCGGTAGGACAATCGAGCAGTGTCCCCAGACACTCCTTGATGCCTTATTGTTGTCTAATATTTTTTCTACAGTACGAGAAAGTTCTCGTACATATAAGAACATATGTGAGAGGTAACTAGAAGCTTCAGATACGGGAAATCATATTTTCTTATTCAATCTGTCCCACGTAACGAGCGAGAAGTCCCACCTCTCAAGCCTGGACCATTTATTGTTGCTCAGTATTTTTTCTGAATTCCTCGAGGGTTCTAGTACGCATAAAAAAGGATGTAAAAAGTGGCCAGAATATTCGGGCGCACGCAATTTTTCTTTCTACCAGATGTACATTTCAACATTCGATTCTTGAGCTATCCCCTTCTCTGTCGATTGATCGTGATGAATATATTTCTCTTTTCTCAACTATTAGCGACTTTTGGTACACGAAAGAACTAATGTCTGCCGGAGCCAGAAACTTCGGACGCACGAAATAATATTTTTGATCGGAAGTGTACCGTACGATGTTACAGCAGCCCGACCTCACATCCATTGATGTCTCGTTTTGTTCTAATGATTAATTCAGCGTACTGGAGAGTTTTAGTATACACAAAGACACATGGAGGAAGTAGCCAGAAGCTTCAGAAATCGAGAATGATTTTTTTCCGGAAAGTGTTCCATAGAACAGTCGGGAAGTGTGATTTCTCAACCCTTGCCAATTCATTGTTGTCCAATATTTGTTTTTGAACTAGTGGCTAGTTCTCCTACACATAAAGACGTATATGAGCAGTAGCCAAAAGCTTTGGACACAGGAAACAATGTTTTTTGTTCAAGCTCCACCGCACAACAATCGAGCAGTGGTACCTTTCCTCCCTTGATGACTTCTTGTTGTCTAGCTCGTCTTTACAGTACTAGAGAGTTACCGTACACACGCTTAAGAGGCTCGAAATAATTTTTTTATGAAAGTTGTACGGTAGAACAATCAATCAGTGTCACCTGTCATCCCTTGATAGCTTATTGTTGTCTAATTTTTTTTTTACAGTACCATGAAGGTTTCGTACGTATAAAAACATATGTGAGGAGTAACTAGAAGCTTCAGACAAGGGGAATCGATTTTTTTAAATTAAACTCGTACCATACAACATTCGATTTTTGTTCTGTGTCCCTCTCTGCCGATTCATTGAGACTATTATTTTTTTTTCCACTACCAGAGACTTTTTGAACACGAATGAAAAGATGTCAGAAGGAGCCAAAAACTTAGGACGCACGAAATAATTTTTCTGTTCGGAAGTACATTACACGACGGTACTACAGTGTGACCGCTCGTCCCGTGTGGACTGATTGTTGTCTAATGATTTATTTAGCGTACGAGAGAGTTTCAGAGCACATGAAGACGCATGGAAAAAGTAGCCAGACGCTTCAGAAATACGGAATGATTTTTTTGTAGACAGTGTTCCATGCAACAGTCGAGCAGTGTGATTTCTCGTCCCCCGCCGACTCATTGTCGTCCAATATTTGTTTTCGAAATACTTGCGAGTTCTCCGACACATAAAGATGTATTTCAGGAGTAGCCAAAAGCTTCAGTCACACGAACAATTTTTTTTTATTCGAGCCCCAGCACGCAACAATCGACCAGCGGAACTAGAAAGTTACATACAGTACACAAGGAAGAATGACAGAGAAGTTGCTATAAGCTTGACAGGCGCGAAATAATTTGTTTCGTTTAAGTTGTAAGGTAGATCAATCGAGCAGTTTCACCTGTCATCCCTTGATGACCTATTGTTGTCCAATATTTTCTTTACACTACAAAGAAGGTCTCGTACATATCGAAACATATGGTATGTGTGAAGTAACTAGAAGCTTCGGACACGGGAAATCGATTTTTTTTATTACACCTGTACCGTACAACATTCGATTCTCGTTCTATCTCCCTCTCTGCCGATATATTGAGACTAATATTTTTTCCAACTACTAGCGACTTTCAGTACACGAAAGAACTAATGTCAGACGGAGCCAGAAACTTCGGACGCACGAAATAGTATTTTTGATCGAAAGTGTACCATACGACGTTACGGCAGACTGACCTCTCATCCATTGATGACTGGTCTTGTTCTAATGATTTACTTAGCATACTGGAGAGTTCCAGTACACATGAAGAGATATGAAAGAAGTAGCCAGGTCCTTCAGAAATCGAAAATCATTGTTTTCTGGACAGTGTTCCACAGAACAGTCGAGCGGTGTGATTTCTCATTCCCTGCCGATTCATTGTTGTCCAATATTTTTTCTACATACTCGCAAGTTTTCCTACACATAAAAAGATATGTGAGAAGTAGCCGAAAGCTTTAGATGCACGAAACAATTTTTTTATTCAAGCTTGTGAAGTGGTACCTTTCCTTCCTTCATGACTTCTCGTTGTCTAGCTCGTATTTACAGTACAAGAGAGTTACCGTACACACAGAACAATGGCTACGAAGTTGCCAGAACCTTGACAGGAGCGAAATATTTTCTTTTTCATAGAAGGTGTACGGTAAAACAATCGAGCAGTGTCAGCGGTCACCCCTCGATGACTCATTACTGTCTAATATTATTCGACAATACGAGACAGTTCTCGTACATATAAAAACATATGGGAGAAGTAAGTAGAAGCTTCAGACACGCGAAATCATTTTTTTTTAAATAAAATCTTTATCACACAACGAACGAGAAGTACCACCTCTCATGCCTGGTTGTTGTCCAGTATTTTTCTGAAATTTTCGAGAGTTCTAGTATGCATACAAACAAATGTAAAAAGTGGCCAGATTATTCGGGCAGACGCAATTTTTTTGTAGCTACGAGGTGTACAATACAACATTTGATTTTTTTATCTGGCTACTTCTCTGCCGATTGCTTGGAAATAATTATTTTTTTCAATGACTAGAGACTTTTAGTACACGAAAGAACTAATGTCAGACAGAGCCAGAAACATCGGACGCAGAAAGTAAGATTTTTTTTCGAAAGCGCACCATACGACGTCACATCAGTCTGACTACTCCTTCATTGATGACTGGTTTTGTTGTAATGATTTATTGAGCATACCGAAGAGTTTTAGTATACATAAAAAACCACGGAAGAAGTAGGCAGAAGCTTCAGAAATCGCGAATGACTGTTTTCTGAAACGTGATCCATAGATCAGTCGAGTAGTGTGATTTTTCATCCCTCGCAGCTTTACTGCTGTCCAATATTTGATTTTTAAATACTGGCAAGTTCTCCTACACCTTAAGACGTATATGAGAAGTAGCCAATAGCTTCAGACACACGAAATAATTTTTTTCATTCAAGCTCCACCACACAACTATCGAGCAGTGGTACGTTCCTGTCCTTGATCACTTCTCGTTGTCGAGCACTTCCTTACACTACTGGAGAATTACTGTACACACAGACCGATGGCTGAGAAGTAGAGCCATAAGCTAGCGACGCGTGAAATAATTCTTTTCGTGCAAGTTGTACGGTAGAACAATCGAGCAGTGTCACCTGTCATCCCTTGATGACCTATTGTTCTTTAATATTTTTTTACGCTACCGCAAAATTCTCGTACATATAAAAACACATGTCAGAAATAACTAGAAGCTTCAGAAACGGGAAAGCATTCTTTTAATTTTTATTAAACCTTTACCATGCAACAATCGAGTGGTCTCACCACTCATGCCTCGATAATTTATTGTTGTTCAGTAATTTTTCTGAATTCCTGGAGAGTTCTAGTACGCATATAAATAGATCTAATAAGTCGGCAGAATATTCAAGCACACACAATTTTTTTTGCTACGAGGTGTACAATACAATATTTTATTTTTATCCATCTCCTTCTCTGCCGATTTGTTGAAACTAATATTTTTTTAAACTACTAGCGACTTTTAGTACACGAAAGAACTAATGTCAGACAGAGTCAGAAACTTCGGACGCACGAAATATCATTTCTGTTCGAAACTGTACCATACGACGTTGCAGGAGCCTGACCTCTCATCCCTTGATGACTGGTTGTTGTCTAATGATTTCTTAAGCGTACTGGAGAGTTTCAGTACACATAAAGACACATGGAAGAAGTAGCCAGAAGATTCTGAAATCGAGAATGATTCTTTTCTGGCCAGTGTACCGTAGAACAGTCGAGCACTGTGATTTCTCATCCCTCGCCGATTCATTGTTGTCCAATATTTGTTTTTGAAATACTGGCGAGTTCTGCTACACATATAGACGTATATGAGAAGTAGCCAAACATTTCAGACGGACGAAACAATTTTTAATTTTTTTTATTCAAGCTCCACCACTCCCCAATCGAGCAGTGGTACTTTTTCTTCCTTGATCACTTGTCTTTGTCTAGCACTACATTACAGTACTGGAGAATTACAGTACACACAAAAAGATGGCTGAGAAGTAGTCATAAGCTTGAGAGGCGCGGAATAATTTTTTTCAAGGAAGTTGTACGGTAAAACAATCGAGCAGTATCACCTGTCATGCTTTAATGGCTTATTGTTGTCCAATATTTTTTTTATAGTACGAGGAAGGTCCCGTACATATAAAAACATATGTGAGAAGTAACTCGAAGCTTCAGGCACGGGAAAACGTTTTTTTTTAAATTAAACCTGTACCATACAACATTCGATTTTTGTTCTACCTCGCTCTCTGCCGATTTATTGCGACTGCTATTTTTTTTCAACTACTTGAGACTTGTCGAACACGACGGAACAGATGTCAGAAGGAGCCAAGTACTTCGGACGCACGAAATTATTTTTTTGATCGGAAGTGTATCACACGACGGGACACCGGTCCGACCTCTCATCCCTTGTTGACTGATTGTTGTCTAACGATTTATTTACCGTACTAAAGAGTTTCAGTACACATGGAGACACATGGAAGGAGTAGCCAGAAGCTTCAGAAATGCAGAGTTATTTGTTTCCGGAAAGTATTCCATAAAACAGTCAAGCAGTGTGATTTCTCTCATCCCTTGCCGATTCATTGTTGTCCCGTATTTGGTTTAAAAATACTAGGTAGTTCTCCCACACATAACAACGTATGTGAGAAGTAGCCAAGAGCTTCAGACACACGAATTTTTTATCTTTTTTCAAGCCCCACCACACATCAATCGAGGAGCGGTGCCTTTCCTCCCTTGATGACTTCTCGTTGTCTAGCACTTCTCTACAGTACTAGAGAGTTACAGTACACACAGAAAGATGACAAAGAACTAGCCATAAGCTTGAGAGGTGTGAAATATTTGTTTTCATTAAAGCTGTACGGCAGACCAATCGAGCAGCGTCACCTGTCACCCCTTGATGACCTATTGTTGTCTAATATTTTTTTACGGTACCGCAAAGTTCTCGTACATATGAAAACATATGTGAAAAGTAACTGGAACCTTCAACCACGGGAAATCTAGTTTTTTTTTAATAGAACTTGTACCGTACAACATTTGATTCTTGTTCTATCTCCCTCACTGCCGATTCATTGAGACTACCATTTTGTTTTAACTACTAGAGACTTTTAGAACACGAAAGAAAATATGTCAGAAGGAGCCAAAAACTTAGGACCGAAAAATAAATTTTTTTGATCGGACGTACATCACACGACGGTACTTCAGTCTTACCGCTCATAAATTGTGGACTGATTGTTGTCTAATGATTTATTTAGCGTACTAGAGAGTCTCAGAGCACATGAAGACGCATGGAAAAAGTAGCCAGACGCTTCATAAATACGGAATGATTATTTTCTGGAAAGTGCTCCATACAACTGTCGAGCAGTGAGATTTCTCATCCCTTGCTGACTCATTGTTGTCCAATATTTGTTTTTAAAAGACTGGCGAGTTCTCCTGCACATAAAGACGTATCTGAGGAGTAGCCAAAAGCTTCAGACACAAGAACAATTTGTTTTATTCAAGTCCCAGCACGCAACAATCGAGCAGCGGTACCGTTCCTCCCTTGACGACTTCTCGTTGTCTAGCACTTCTATACTGTACTAGAGAGTTACATCCAGTACACAAAGAACGATGACAGAGAGGTTGCTATAAGCTTGAGAGGCGCGAAATAATTTGTTTCATTAAAGTTGTAAGGTAGATCAATCGAGTAGTGTCAGCTGGCATCCCTTGATGACCTATTGTTGTCGAATATTTTTTTTCACAGTACAAGCAAGATCTCGTACATATGAAAACATATGTGTGAAGTAAGTAGCAGCTTCGAACACGAGAAATCCATTTTTTTGTTATTATTCCCGTACCATACAACACTCGATTCTTTCTCTCTCTCTCTCTCTCTCTCTCTCTCTCTCTCTCTCTCTCTCTCTCTCTCTCTCTCTCTCTATTTTTAGAGAGCTACTAGCGATTTTCAGTACACGAAAGAACTAATGTCAGACGGAGCGAGAAACGTCGGACCCACGAAATAGTATTTTTGATCAAAAGTGTACGACAGAACGTTACAGCAGCCTGACATCTCATCCATTGATGTCTTGTCTTGTTCGAATGATTTATTTAGCATACTGGAGAGTTCCAATACACATAACGACACATGAGAGAAGTAGCCAGGACCTTCCGAAATCGAGAATGATTTTTTTTCTGGGAAGTTTTCCATAGAACAGTCGAGCAGTGTGATTTCTCATTCCTTGCCGATTCATTGTTGTCCAATATTTTTCTGAATACTCCCGAGTTCTCCTACACATAAGGTATGTGAGAAGTAGCCAAAAGCTTCAGACCCACGAAACAATTTTTTTATTCAAGCACACAGCAATCGAGCAGTGGTACCTTTCCTCCCTTGATGACTTATCGTTGTCTAGCTCGTCTTTACAGTACTAGAGTTATCGTACACACAGAACGATGGCTGAAAAGTTGCCGGAAGCTAGAGAGGAGCGAAATATATTTTTTTTTCATAGAAGTTGTAAGGTAAAACAATCGAGCAGTGTCACCTGTCACCCCTTGATTACTTATTGTTGTCTAATATTGGTTTACAGTACGAGACAGTTCTCGTACATATAAAACCATATGTGAGAAGTAACTAGAAGCTACAGACACGGGAAATCATATTTTTTACTAAATATGTATCACGCATCAATCGAGAAGACTCACCTCTCATGCCTGGACCATTCATTGTTGTCCAGTATTTTTTCTGAGTTTCTCGAGAGTCCTCGTTCGCATACAAACAAATGTAAAGAGTAGCCAGATTATTCGGGCACGCGATATTTTTTTTGCTACGAGGTGTACAATACAACATTTGATTTTTTAGCTGGCTCCTTCTCTGCCGATTCATTGAAACTAATATTTTTTTTCAACTACTAGCGACTTTTAGTACACGAAAGAACTAATGTCAGACAGAGCCAGAAACTTCGGACGCACGAAGTACGATTTTTCATCGGAAGTGTAACGACGTTGCAGCGGTCTGACCTCTTATCCATTCATGACTGGTTTTGTTCTTTCGATTTATTTAGCATACTGGAGACTTTTAATACACATAAAGACCCGCGAAGAAGTATCCAGAAGCTTCAGGAATCGCGAATGATCGTTTGCCGAAAAGTGTTCCATAGATCAGTCGAGCAGTGTGATTTGTCATCCCTCGCTGCTTTACTGTTGTCCCATATTTGTTTTTAAAATACTGCCTATTTCTCCTACATATAAAGACGTATACGAGAAGTAGCCAATAGCTTCAGACACACGAGACAATTTTTTTTATTCACGCTTCGCCACACACCAATCGAGCAGTGGTACGATCCTTTTCTTGATCACTTCTCGTTGTCTAGCACTTCCTTACAGTACTGAAGAGTTACAGTACGCACAGACAGATGGCTGAGAAGTAGCCATAAGCTTGAGACGCGTGAAATAGTTTTTTTTCATGCAAGTTGTACGGTAGAACGATCGAGCAGTGTGACCTGTCATCCCTCGATGACTTATTGTTGTCTAATGTTTTTTTTTACAGTACGAGGAAGGTGTCGTACATATAAAAACTTATGTGAAAAGAAACTAGAAGCTTCGGACACGGGAAATAGATTTTTTATATTATACCTGTACCATACAACATTCGATTCTTGTTCTATCACCCTCTCTGCCGATTTATTGAGGCTAAATTTTTTTTCAACTACCAGCGACTTTTAGTACACGAAAGAACTAATGTCAGACGGAGCCAGAAACTTCGCACGCACGAAATAATATTTTCTATCGAAATTGCATCATACGACGTTACAGCAGCCTGGCCTCTCATCCATTGATGACTGGTTTTCTTCTAATGATTTATTTGGCATACTAGAGAGTTTCAGTACACATAAAGATACATGGAAGAAGTAGCCAGAAGCTTCAGAAATCGAGAATGATTTTTTTCTGGAAAGTATTCCATGCAACAGTCGAGCAGTGTGATTCCTCATGCCTTGCCGATTCATTGTCCAATATTTGTATTAGAAATACAAATATTCATATTGTATTTCTTGTACATTGTATATTGGATTCATTGTCCAATATTTGTATTAGAAATACTAGCGAGTTCTCCTACACATAAAGACGTATGTGAGAAATAGCCAAAAGCTTCAGACACACGAATTTTTTTCTTTTTTTTTTCAAGCCCCACCACACACCAATCGAGGAGGGGTACCTTTCCTCTCTTGATGACTTCTCGCTGTCTAGCACTTCTCTACAGAACTAGAGAGTTAGAGTCCACACAGAAAGATCACAGAAAAGCAGCCATAAGCTTGAGAGGCGCGAAATATTTTTTTTCATTGAAGCTGTTCGGTAGAATAATCGAGCAGTCTCACCTGTCATCCCTCGATGACCTATTGTTGACTAATATTTTTTTACGGTACCGCAAAGTTCTTGTACATATAAAAACATATGTGAGAAGTAACTAGAAGCTTCAGACACGGGAAATCTTTTTTCTTTTTTTTTTATCAAACCTGTACTCTGCAACAATTGAGAAGTCTCACCTCGCGTGCCTGGCCAATTTATTGTTGTCCAGCATTCTTTCGGAATTTCTGCAGAGTTCTAGTACACATAAACATAGATCTCAAAAGTCGGCATAATATTCAGACACACGCAATTTTTCTTTGCCACGAGGTGTACAGTACATTTACAGTACACGAAAGAACTAATGTCAGACGTAGCCAGAAACTTACGACGCACGAACTAAATTTTTTTATCGGAAGTGTACCATACGACGTTACAGCAGCCTGACCTCTCATCCATTGATGACTGGTTTTGTTCTAATGATTTATTTAGCATACTAGAGAGTTTAAGTACACAGAAAGACACATGGAAGAAGCAGCCAGAAGCTTCAGAGATCGAGTGTTATTTTTTTTCTTGAATGTGTTCTATAGAACACTGCTAGATTATTGTACCGGACAACTTCCATTATAAAAAAAATTATTCCCGCCTCTCAAGCTTATGGCTACTTCTCAGTCATCCTTCTGTGTGTACCGTAACTCTCTCGTACTGTAACGGCGTGCTAGACAACGATAAGTAATCACGGGAGGAAAGGTACCACTGCTCGATTGTTGTGTGGTGGGGCTTGAATTGACAAAATTGTTTCGTGTGTCTGAAGCTTTTGGCTACTTCTCACATACGTATCTATGCGTCGGAGAACTCTCCGGTATTGCAAAAACAAATGTTGGACATCAATTATTCGGCAAGGGATGAGAAATCACCCTGCTCGACTGTTGTATGGAATACTTTCCAGAAAAAATTCATTCTCGATTTCTGAAGCTTCTGGTTATTTCTTCCATGTATCTTTATGTATACTGAAACTCTCTATTATGCCAAATAAATCATTAGAACAAAACCAGTCATCAATGGATAGAGGTCAGGCTGCTGTAACGTCGTATGGTGCAGTTTCGATCAAAAATATTATTTCGTGCGTTCGATGTTTCTGGCTCCGTCTGACATTAGTTCTTTCGTGCACTAAAAGTCGCAAGTAGTTGAAAAAATTATTAGTCTCAATAAATCGGCAGAGAAGGAGATAGATCACAAATCAATTGTTGTATTGTTCACATCGTAGCAAAAAAATTGCGTGTGTCTGATTATTCGGCCGACTTTTTACATCTGTTTGTTTGCGTTTCTCAAAAATCTTCAGGAATTCAGAAAAAATACTGGACAACAATAAATTGCCCAGGCATGAGAGGTGAGTCTTCTCGACTGTTGCGTGGTACAGGTTTAATATAAAAAATGATTTCCCGTGTCTGAAGCTTCTAGTTACTTCTCACATATGTTTTCATATTTAAGAAAACTTTGCAGTATTGTAAAAAAATATTACATAACAATAGGTCGTCAAGGGATAACAGGTGACACTACTCGATTGTGGTATCGTCTAACGTTCATATAAAAAATTATTTCGCGCCTCTCAAGCTTATGGCTACTTCTCCGTCATCTTCTTGTGTGTACTATAATTGTCCAGTACTGTAAAGAAGTGCTAGACAACGAAAAGTCATCAAGAGAGGAAAGATACCACTGCTTGATTGTTGTGTGGTGGGACTTGAATAGAAAAAATTGTTTCGCGTGCCTGAAGCCTTTGGCTACTTCTCACGTACGTCTTTATGTGTAGGTGAACTCTCCAGTATTTTTAAAAACATATATTGGGCAAAAATAAATCGGCAAGGAATGAGAAATCACACTGCTCGACTGGTGTATAGAATGCTTTTCAGAAAAAAAAATTATTCTCGATTTTTGTAGCTTCTGGCTACTTTTTCCATGCGCCTTCACGTGCACTAAAACTCTCTAGTACCCTGATTAAATCATCTGACAACAATCAGTCAACAAGGGATGAGAGGTCAGACTGCTCTACCGTCGTGTGATACCCTTCCGATCAAAAAAATTGTTTCGTCCGTCCGAAGTGTCTCGCTCCTGCTGACATGTGTCCTTTCGTGTTCTAGAAGTCTCTAGTAGTTCAAAAAAATATCAGTCTCATAATTCGGCAGAGAGGGAGATAGAACAAGAATCGAGACCAATCCAATGTGGGAAACGGTCTATTTCAAATTCTGTTTTGTGTTTCATTATCGAAATAACCTTTACATTGTTCGGATTCGCTCTCAGTGGGTGATTTAAAAAAATTTATCTCCCTCGGCACGCAAATAGCCATCGAGGACTACTACTGCTGCTGCGGACTATGCACGTGAACGAATCCAATGTTGAGCGTGGCGTTCTCAGTTTGTTGGGTGTATTCCACAATAGAAACACTTGCATGCGGACTCGGATTCGTTCCCAGATGTAAAAGACATCGATCCGAAGAGAGATTCACATGAGATTCGACGTTGATAAATGCGCTCGTTTCGACCGTTTTTTTTTTAATCGGATCGGCAGGAATCCAATATGAAAAACGATCTATCAACATTCTGTTTTGTGTTTCATTATCTGAATAACCTTCAGAGTTTCGGTTCCGTTGCCGTAGTGGATTCGAAAAAAGCCACTACGGCAATGCGAACACATGCACGGTACCTTCAAATGTGGAAAACACTAAATTATTGATCATTCTGTGCTTCGTTTCTCTAGAAAATAAAGATTATGAATGCATTTAATGATCTGATTTTTGAACGTCATCGCTGGCTCGGTAGTTTTACCGATCCAGCGATTACAAGTCTCATGAATGTCGGCAACCTTCACGCTTCGGCCCGGAATTCATGGAGCGACAGACGACGAAGCGGGAAATGTCACTTTGGCCGGCCTGTCACGAGTCTCGAACCCGATCGGTTGACAAGCCGCCTAAACGAATGCTACGATAAACGTCAAATCCCCCGCGTCTTCATCTGTCAAACGATGCGTTTCTGCAGAACCTCGACGCGCGCTCTGAACTTGCCTACCCACGATGACAGCAAATAATAGCAGACGATACGCGAAACGTCAAACTGGCCGTGCGAGCGAGACAGATGCCTAGCTACCTTGCTCGCTGCCTTCTACGTGTCTCGCGCTCGGACGCGGCACTCGAGTGGCGTCGTCGCTAAGGGCAGACGGCAGCCCTACAACAATCAGCCGAACGCAAAAATTCTAATCGCTCCCATTTAAAAACTATTTGACGGAAAAAAAATCGCCTCGGCAGTTTTACTCGGGGGACCCTCCTGAACCAGCCAATTCCGGGTGGGTCACTTATTATGAAACACCCTGTATACTATGAACAATAAGGGCCCCAACACAGAACCCTGTGGCACCCCATGGTTCGTATTTTTTGTTGTTGACATACTGTTGTTATATTTTACTTTTTGTGATCGATTTTTCAGGTATGACTCCATCCATTTGTATACCATCCCCTTTATTCCATAACTTTTCAACTTCATTAACAATAGGTTTCTACTAACGGTCTCGAATGCTCGTTTAAAATCTAAAAAGACAACTCCTATGAATTCGCTTTCATCCATACTTTTTCTCCATGTAATTACTAAGTTTTGCACCGCCGTTTCACATGAATAATTCCTCCTAAAACCGGATTGTTCACGGACGAGAATGTTTGCGTCTTCGACATATTCTAGGATTTGTTTTTTTACTGCTATTTCAAGTATTTTCTCGTACATTGGTAACATATTTATCGGTCTATATTCCTCTACCTTTATGCTTCCTGCTATTTTCGGGATTGGTACAACTGTTGAGATTTTCCACTCTTCCGGAAATACTCCTTCCTGCATCGACTTATTGCACAGTTTTAGCATTATATCTCCTACGCTCACCCATGCTATCTTCAACATTTTTGTACTGATACCTTCCTCTGTGCCCTGTTTTTCTTTTAAGTTTTTTACGATTTGATTTAGTTCTTGTCTATTTATTACTTTGAACCTTTCCATTGTTTTTTCATTTATAGTTTCTATTGTTTCCACATTTTCATTTTCCTCTCCATTTATATTTACAATGTCTTCAATGCTCTGTACGAAAAACTCATTAAACTTGTTTGCAATTTTTTCATCATCGTTATATAATCTCCCGTCAAACAATACTCCTTTCGCATTTGTTTCTGTCTTTTTACTTCCTATTATTTCTTTTAGTGTTTTCCACATTTTTTTGGGGTTTGATTTCTCTGCATCTATATTGTTTTCATAGTACTCCCGTTTGTTTTTACGTATCAGTGCTACTACTATATTCCTTATCTTTTTATATTCATCCCAATCTCTCATTTTCCCGGTGATGGTCGCACGCTTATATAACCAGTCCTTATAGTTACTGGTCTCTCTTATATTTTCCGTTATCCATGGTTTCTCTTTCCATTTCGTAGGTACTATTATTGTTTTTTTCGGTGCTATAATATTTATGGTCTCGGTCATACATTCTATAATACTATTCGCTAGGTTATTTATGCTACGATTTGTATCACATCTTTGCTGTAACATTGGTGTTATGATTGCAGTAAAATGGTCCTCAGTTAGGTTTGTCAGATCTCTTCTACAATACTCTGTCATTTTCCCTTTTTTTTGGTCATTTTTTAAAACGTCTATTCTTACAATATCGTGGTCAGTAATCTTAGGTGTCAATAAAACTGTAGTCATTATGTAAAAATTCGAGAACACCAGGTCAATCTCCGTTTTCGATCTCTGTGTGGTCCTCGTATATCCATTTTTGTATCGTTTCATCCCCAAATTTCCAAGGTTTTGTATGAGTCGTCTCGTGTAGTGATTGTCTTTTCTCACATCGATATTAAAATCGCCTACTAACACTATATGGCCCATATCCACTAGTTCATCACATTCTTTAATCAATACATCTATGAATTTGCCATCACTTTTGTTTGGAGAGTGATATACATTACAAACAATGGTTTCATTATATTCTCCTATTAATCTTATTGCACTTATCCAGGTATTTTGCTCTATATTTTTGTTTACTATTGTTTTATATTTTATATCCTTGTTCACGAATGTCAAGACTCCACCTGTTCTACTATTTGTCGAGTCGCATCTTATTTGTTCATAGTTTTCTAGTTTCAATTCATAGTCATCTATCTCTTCTGTCACATGAGTTTCCGTTAGGCATAAGATCTTTGGTTTTAATTGTACTGTTAGTTCTTCTATTTGGTCTTTATTGTTGAGATAGCCTTGCGAGTTTAAGAGTAAGATTAACGCTCCCTCTGAGTTACTTCCTTCGGTGCTTAACTGCTATTCGCTACCATAATTTATGTTTTTTTTATTTCTATTTACAATTCTCCTGTACACTTCGCACCTTGCGTCCGTTGCTTCGTGATCTGTTTCTATGTCTTTGATGCTATACTTCTCCATCATTTGACAACAATTTATACATTTTTTTGTTTCTGATTTGCATTCTCCTAATTCATGTTGTCCGCCGCATTTCCTGCACTTGACCCCGTTTCTGCATTCTGCCGCGAAGTGGTCATATCCAAAGCATTTGAAACATCTTATTACGCTTACATAATCGTACACCTGACAACTTTTCCATCCAATTTTCATTTTTTCTTTCTCCACAAAAAATGTATGCGTCTCCGGATCAAATTCTATTATCGCGGTACTTTCGTTTATTTTTGTTTCAATTATTTTTACTATTTTCATATGGGGTGGTTTTTCTTTTAGTTCTAGGCCATTTTGTTTTATCACCGTCTCAATAAAAACTTCTTCGTTTTCTTTCCCCACTTTTTCCTCTATTCCCACTACCTTAACCTTTGGTAGCTTTTTTTTTGGTGCGTATATCTTGTATTGCGTGCCTAGGTTTTCTTTTATGACTCCTGCTAGTACTTCCCTGTCCTTTACTTTCTCACATTCTACTATTATTTTTCCTCTCGAGCCCTTCACCATCTTGTCAACCCCCACTCCTAAACCCATTACATCCACCTTTTTTTTAATCATAACTGCTGTTTCATCGAGAGAGAGAGAGAGAGTTTCATCGAGAGAGAGAGAGAGAGAGAGAGAGAGAGAGAGAGAGAGAGAGAGGTGGCTGGATGGATGGATGGGTGGGTGGGTGGATGGATGGAAGGACGGACGGACGGATGGATGGATGGATGGATGGAAGGACGGACGGATGGATAGATAGGTGGGTGGGTGGTTGGATCGATTGATGGATAGATGGATAGAAGTAGTATAGCTGTGACAGTTCTAACTCCGGGATCTCAGGAGGGAGCGGGGAGGGGGTTCACGCGGGTGGGGTATGACGTCACGCGGGGAGGGGGACTCGGCGGAGAGGCTGACGTCGCGCGAGGAGGGTGACATCGTTGAAGCGGCGGAGGGGGGTATATATCGATTATCGATTAATTGATCATCGATTATTGATCTTTATATATTTAAAATTTATTTTTGTCATATATTGTTTACTTCATGGATTTTATTATTTAGCGACTGTCGCCAGAGAGCCAAGTTGGTTGACCCGTGTCGCTGAGAGAAGCGATCGGATTACACGTATGCATGAGAGAGAGTGAGAATGAGAGATGGAGCGACCGCATCGCATGCATGTGACATAGTGCGACTCATCTGCATGTATAAAGACATATACACTATAGACATTCAACGGTCAAAGCGATTGGGTTTGTTTGGGTGAAATCCCAAACAAACCGCCGCGCACGTCTTCGAACATCTATTGCATCTCAAGGCCGAAATGCCTGGGACATTCGCAAATGAATAAAATTATGCGAATGATATTGCAAGCGCTTCGCGGATCTCGTCGAAAAAGTTGATGTCAGCAAAAATCTAAAAGTCTGTAGAAAAATATATAAGGATCAAATGCAAACTGCACCAAGGATGCAGCAGTTATAGAAATGGAATATAAATCGTGATTGAGAGGTACACACTTTCAGCGTACATAGGAAAAAAAGCACCGTTAAAAATGTCGATTCAGCATCACGTGTCATCTCAAGGTCAAAATGCCTGAGATATTCACGAAAGAATAAAATTATGCTATTGATTCTGCGAGCGCTTCGTGAATCCCGTCGAAGAAGTTCATGTTAGCAAAATCGTAAAGTCTGCAGAAAAATACATAACGAAAAAATGCACACTGCACCAAGAATGCAGTTGTTGTAGAAATGGAATATAAATCGTGATTGAGAGGTACACACTTTCAGTCAATGTTGGAATTTCCGAGATCGCGGAGTGCCTCGCGCAGAGACATGACGGATAATATTGAAAAAAATGTTTATGAGCAAGGGGCTCAAATTAGTTCGGTCGAAGAGTACATTGTGTGGGAACAACGATGTGACGAGTATATCGAGTCGTTAAAAGAACAAAGTCGAATTAAATGACCGCGATTATCGATTGGATATCGTCGATCGTTGGTAGCCCAAATTGCGCGACTTGAAGGCTTCAAGAATTCGGTGCGTCAGCGTTTCATACACATGGGTGCTGGACTTGACAAGCATGGATTCATATGGCGAGAAATTGATACGGCATTCGAGGGTCGTATCTTGGCTGGTGTAGTCATAAATCACAACCACATCGAACCTCAACAATTTCTCAAAGACGCTAGTGGTGTCGTGCTTTCACGCATTCAAACCATTATCAACAATCATGGTCGTGTGAAAATTAATACCGTTTTTAACGGCGAATTTGTGGCGGGTGACAAGCGTGTAAATAAAAGCATTGATACTAAAAACTATGAACTTTTCAATACGTCTGATTTACGTGAGTGGTACGATCAAAGAGTTATTGAGCCCATTTCGACATCACTCGAAGAGTTTCAGGAACGCGACAGCGGGTGGGCATTGTCACGAATATATAACTTGACTATGAATATTAATAAATATAATCCAATGCGTGCGAGATGCAACATAATGTTATCGCGGTCGATAATGCTGAGAGCAGTCGTTAATGTGAAATCGAGTGATCGTGCATGTTTCGCATGGTCCGTAGTTGCTGCTCTTCATCCAGCCCAACGTAACAGTGCGCGTGAATCTTCATACCCGCACTACTCGACAGTGCTAAATGTTCAAGACATTGAGTTTCCAATGACTAAGAATCAAATTAAAAAATTTGAAATTCGTAATGACATTTCAATCAATGTATACACCATTGAGAACGATAGAACTCTTCCAATTCGCGTGAGTGAGCGAAAGAGAGAAAAGCATGTTAATTTGCTCTACGTGGAAGATTTGCAGCAAAACGTCGTTGGACATTTCGCATGGATCAAGAATTTATCAAGGCTCGTCAGCTCACAGTTGACTAAACACGATGGACAGAAATATATCTGTGATAGGTACGTAGATTTGATATGATTTAATGTGTTAAAATAATTAGTTCGAAACTGATTTTTTTGTTTATTTGCGCAGATGTCTACACTACTTTCATTCGGAGTAAAAATTGCAAGGGCACACTGCGGACTGTGGCCAGATCAACGACTGTGCTGTCCGTCTACCGAACGATGCGAACACGTGGCTCACTTTGAAAAACTTCAATCGTAAGGAGAGACTTCCATTCGTAATATACGCCGATCTTGAGTGCGTTCTTGCGAAAACGAATGAACAAAACATGTACCAACACCACGAGGTTTCTAGTATCGCATACTACGTACATTGTTCATACGATCAATCGTTATGCAGATATGAATCGCACCGTAGTAGCGATTGCATTGCATGGTTCGTCGAAAAACTAAAAAGTGCAGCTTTGCATGTAAACGATATTTAATCTTCAAATATCCCCATGGTACAGTTAACATCCGACGAGGTGCTTCAATTTCGAAGCGCGATTAAGTGTCACATATGTGAAGAAGATTTTGCACATACCGATACACGAGTTCGCTATCATTGTCATTTAAATGGGCGTTACAGAGGCCCCGCCTATTCGAATTGCAATATAAATTTCAAACAATCATTTTTCATCCCCGTAGTTTTTCACAATTTGTCTGGCTATGATGCGCATTTTATAATCAAGGAAGTGGCCACCGCCTTCGAAGGAAAAACTTACGTGCTTCCAATAACAAAAGAAAAATATATTTCGTTCACGAAAACTGTTCAAACTACTACCAAAGAGACAAAAAACCAAATTAAATTACGCTCCATCGATTCATATAAATTTCTAACCACAAGTCTTGAGAAATTGGCATCATTTTTAACGACGGACAAACTGAAAATTTTACGCTCACAACTTCATGGCCTACCGATGCATGATTTTACATTATTAACACGAAAAGGTGTCTTCCCGTACGAATACATTGACCATGTCAGCAGATTGGAAGACACATGTTTGCCGCCGCGCGACTCATTTTACAGTTCCTTGACGGGGGAAACGATCAGCGCGAGCGAGTACGTTCACGCTGAGAATGTCTGGGAGCGGTTTTCCATTCAAACGCTTGGTGAATATAGCGATTTGTATTTGAAGACGGATGTCTTGTTATTAGCAGATATTTTCGAAAATTTCCGTGATACGTGTATTGAAAGTTATGGGCTTGATCCGGCGTATTATAACACTCTTCCCGGATATACTTGGGACGGCATGTTGAAATATACGCACATTACGTTTCAATTATTGACCGACATCGACATGATTTTATTCATCGAGCGACGTATATGCGGAGGTTTGAGCCAATGATCAAACAGATATGCACATGCTAATATCAAGTACATGCAATCGTACGATCCATTGAAATCATCATCATACCTGCTGTACTTCGATGTGAACAACTTGTATGGATGGGCAATGTGTCAACCTTTGCCTTATGCTGATTTTCAGTGGATCGACGACACATCGAATTTTAACGTATTATCCATAATGCTAGATTCGCCTATAGGCTACGTTCTGGAAGTAGATCTTGAATATCCGCAACGTTTGCATGATTCGCACAGTGACCTTCCGTTTTGTCCGACACGCGACAAACCACCTGGCAAGCGCCAAGAGAAATTGCTCGCAACCGTATGCGATAAGAAGCGTTACGTGATACACTATCGTAATTTGCAGCAGTGTATGCGCCATGGACTTAAAGTAGCGAAAATACAACGAATTTTGAAATTCACTCAATCCCCCTGGTTGCGTTCATACATCGAATTGAACACGCACTTTCGCACACGTGCTACAAATGATTTCGAGAAAAATTTGTACAAATTAATGAACAATGCAGTATTTGGCAAAACGATGGAAAACGTGTGAAACCGTGTAGACGTGAAACTTGTAACAAAGTGAGAGGGACGGTATGGGGCAGAGGCAATGATCGCTAAACCAAATTTTCACAGTCGAAGTATCTTTCCGGAAAATTTTATTGCCGTCGAGTTGCGAAATCTGGAGGTAAAATTTAACAAGCCGATTTATGTGGGTATGTGTATACTCGACATTACGAAACATGTTTATATGAGTTTCACCACGAATTCATGATTCCGCTGTATCAGCAAAACTGCAAGGTCATGTATACCGACACCGATAGTCTCATATACCACATCAAGTCTGACGACGTTTACGACGATATGAAGCGTAACATTGACAAATTTGATACGAGCGATTACCCGATGGAAAACGTGTACGGTTTACAGTTAGTCAACAAGAAAGTGCCCGGTCTCATGAAAGATGAAAATAATGGTATGGTAATGACGGAATTTGTGGGATTGAGAGCAAAAATGTACGCTTTGCGAGTCGATGGTAAAAAAGACACGAAAAAGGTGAAAGGTGTGAAAAGTAATGTCGTCGCGCGAACAATAAATTTCAATGACTACACTCGCTGTTTACGGGAAGAAATTGAGATCACTCGTCAGCAGTCTTGCATAAGATCGAAGCTGCACGAAGTTTACACTATTTCAGAGTCAAAAATTGCTCTAAGTCCACACGATGACAAGCGGTATATCGTGCCGAAAAGTACGGACACTCTACCCTGGGGTCATTATAAAATGCATTGTATATGTCTTTGTTAGGTTACATTGTATATATTGTTATAAAATAAAAATGGATAGATATAATGAATGTAGTAATGTAAATTTGATATATATTGGAAAATATTGATGTTATATATAATGCGAGTATGTTAATGTTTACAGGATATAATAATGTATTTTTATAAGGAATGGTGAATGTATACATGAATAAAATATTATGCCTATTGTAAATAAACTTCATTGAATTTTTCATATACTTTATGAAAGTTATTACAATATGTTATTTTTGTGTATCCACGAGTTTTGGGATTTATCCATTCCCAACCATTTAACATAAACATCATTGCCCATTTTGCGTATTATCTTCTCCACGAGATATATGTTTGGATTGGCACCACGTTGCAGTTCGTATTGGTAGAATCCTCCGGCTATTGGATTTCCACTTGAGTCCTCGACTAGGTACGTTACAGGATAAGTTTGCTGCACCTTGACGATTTTCAACACTTCGGTGGTCCAATTTGGTCTGAAACCTTTTTCAAATATTGTCTTGAATTTGCTTACGCGCACAAAATCATTGACTTTGCATCTTGCAGGAGCCGCAATTTTTACATTGCTGTATACGGTGGTTAAGAGTTTCTTCGCGGTTGCAAGAGTAACGTCGATGGGCCTCATGCCAATCGTACGATGCTTTCGAGCATTGTACTTCATAACGAGTTGCGGTAACGCATCGATCCACTTGTAATTACCATTGAGTGTAAACATTTTTCACATAGCATTTTTGAGAGTGCGATTGAATCGTTCGACGACCAAGGCCTTCATAATAGAGTACGTAGAATAATGATTGATGTTGTATTTCTCCACGAGTCGTTGCACGTTTACAGTGTAAAATTCTCTTCCTTTGTCGGTCTGAAGATTTTTCGGATATCTGCTATGATCGTATAAGATTTTCGCGATCGTTGTACCCATTTTGTTGCCAGTTTTACTTTTCAAGGGTACGGCCCATGCATACTTGCTCAACACATCGATGACGGTGAGGATGTAATTGTAGCCTTTGTTGAAACGCGAATACGACCGCATTTCGACTACGTCAGCCTGCCACAAATCATCATACCCACGTACGATGACACGTCTTCGCAGAAAGTTTTTTCTTGCTGGTGCATGTAATTCCTCCACGAGCTGCTTTTCTTCAGACGTTTTTTCTTCTCCGAGCATATCGGGTGTTTGACCAGACGACTTTTACAAATCTTCCTGCGTTGTGTCAGCTACAGCGTCGGTTACATACTGAATCGTTTTAGACGTATCGTTCATAGTTATTCGAAGCGTATCCTCTACTGCGATGAATTTCTTCTGAAATTCATCCAGGCGTTCTGTTAACAGCTTGATTTTCATTTCCACGTAACGTTTATTAGCAGCATCGTAATCCCCTTCAGCTAGGGCTACGCCTCGTATTGTACGTGATCTTGCATCGAAGCCACTAGAGGTTAGACAGAGAGCATTATCACGTGTATAATTTCTTATTAGCCCAGTCCACTGATAGTATGAATTATCCTGCGCTCCAAGCGATGATCCGACTTTATTGATCGACATCTCGGTATCAATAGCAATGAAGGAATGATCATTATCATCGATGCAGAGGTCAATTTATAATGAGACCCGCTTCGCGAAGTTCCTCAATAATCAACATTATCTCATTGTCGTGAGCGTTGTTACCCGCGTGTCGTGAAGCTTCCAACAAGCGCAAACGATCGACCAACTCATTGGGATCATTCCAATGCACGTAATCGATTTTGTTGTTATTTAACGTCATGGCGAGCGGTATTTCTATACCTCTTTCCGTTTTTCGGTCGAAAGTTAATGGTCCAATTATATATTTATACTTGAAGCCTTTGTTACCCAATACAGGATTGAGTATATTGCTATCACGTCGATGTGTATTTGTTGCCAACAATTTACTTTTATATTTGTTTTTGTCTTCCTCGGTGTATATTGCATCGTCGGGAATTCTCTTGAAGATTAGCTCATAGAGCCCAGGGGTTCCCAAGTATTTTGTGCCATCGATGAATATATTATCATCATTATCCACATCGAAACGCTTATCGCCTAACATCATTCCTTCGTTGGTAAATTTGACGCCATACACGTAATCCATGCTGGAATTTTTGTCTTGTGAAAGAATAGATGCAATATATTGTTGACCGAGTGGATCGAAATGATCGCGCAATGTATTTTGACCTTCAGCCGTTTGTAATTGACGTTAAACTGTAGACACGAATGATTCGGGCGTAGTCTCAAAACCGGCTTCTTCAACAATGGTGGCTGGTTGCACGGGTACAGCAGCCATTCGCCGCATCATCCAGAGATTCCTTTCGTCGCTTGCGTTTCAACTGATTCGGTGTAGAAGTTACCAGCGAATCTTGAAATAACGAACGTGTGCGCTTTGTTCCTTGTTTCACATCCTTCTCTAGGTCCTTTGCTTCCGACATACTCAACGATTCTATGTCCGGCCCAAGAGATTCAACAGCAGCTGATTGCTCAACAATCTGCTTGAGAGGTTCGGTGATTGGCTTGAAGTGTCTCTCCAATGCAAGATCTTCTTCCATTTTTCCAGTCTTCAAAGCTTGATATTTTTTGCGTATTGAGTCGCTTGTTTTCGCAATTTCCCTCGCAATCTTTTCATCAGTATCAATTGTCGTCATGATGCCCACATAAAATTATTTGTCGGTGGTTGCACAGCTGATGTCTTAATGCCGACTGACTACATTACGGTATTGCAAACTCGTTAAATCCATTTCTATATTGACCACCGGACAATGAGCTATCTTTGTCAATCACCATGAAGCCATATTTGTGTTGCTAACATTTTTGACATAACACCAGAAAATCTTCATACGACATGTCCGTATTTACATGTTCATTGTAAACATGTTTCAAGTTTGTACGATCTTGTTTAAATAAAATAAGCAGATTCACATTGTCGTGTATAAGATGCTTGGGAACCTTGGCATATGTTTGGCAAAGGTAGAAACAATCAACGCTCGAGTGTCTTCCCATCGCAAAGTACTCTCGTACTGTATCTTGCTTGTCACATGCTACGTCATCGAAAATAAAAATGGAGTTCGGAAGCGCTTCATGCGGTGGGATATCATCACTATTATTTGAGAATTTAGAATAGCCAATTTCGTTAATCGATGTCAGCAGATTTTCCAAATATTGATATTTTGGCCGTTGAAGCGATTTCGAATATACATATAGGTTTTCAAAACGTACGCCATTTGGACTTTCTATTAAACTAAACAGAACATTGGTTTTCCTACAATTTGAAGGACCGCAAATAATGCTGCGTATCGTAAGTGGCAGCATGTCTCCATGCTTGCGTACTTGTTGGCCCTCCATTACTCTATCGTCAAAATTGGTCACTTGAATCACCGTCGCTTGTTGCACGAAACAAGTTTTCTTTTCCGAATCTAAACACACATTCGCCCAAAATGCGTCGTGTGAGGAGTATTTATAGGAGTGCACCGAGCCAAATCCGCTCAGTATTGAGAATGTTTTTGTACCTGTCGGACGACTGCAGTATTCTCCGCTTAACGGCTCATAAATTACAGTTTATTCCAAAAATTGTTTTGTTACAAAATTTTCATCAGTTCGTTGACATTTTGTGGGAGAGGCTTTCCGAACATACACAGGCTGATTCGGAAGTACAGCAATATCGCCAATGCACGCGCCATTGGAATTTACCGGGACAGCTAATACACATTGACGGTCCAGCACCGTTTATAAATAATTGTGCGGAATGTCAAAGAGAAAAGGCAACGATTTGTTAAATCGTGCAATAAATGTACTTCCGATCGAGTTACATATGCCCGGATACCAATTTTGTGGACCAGGCACTCAGTTAGAGCAGAGATTGGCACGGGGTGATCGTGGTATAAATCCTTTGGATGCCGCTTGTCGCGACCACGATATAGCCTATTCTCGAAGCAATCATTTAGGCGAAAGACACGTTGCGGATAATATACTTGCAACAACGGCACAAAAACGTATTACTGCGAGAGATTCGACTTTTGTCGAGAAAACAGCAGCGACCGCTGTTTGGGCAGCTATGAAAGCAAAAACGAAATTCGGCATGGGAATGAAGACAAGAACTCATCGACAAAGAAAAAAAAACCCGATAAGAAGAGAATACTGTCGATAGCAAAGCGTGGCAGAATTTTGCCAATGTTACCATTGCTGGGAGTTCTTGGTTCACTGGCTGGTGGGGCAGCTGGGATAGCAAAGGCTGTGAATGATAGCAAAGCGGCGCAACGTCAACTTGAAGAAATACAACGTCTAAATCGAGCTATAGAAGGCTATGGGCTCTATCTCGCTTCCTGCAAGCGTGGATAAGGATGTTCAACTATGCCCATGGGTGTAACAACTAATGTACAATTGGAATGCTTAGCCAGGCGCATGCGCATACCATCCTTCAGAGGGGTCTTCATGCGCAATAATTTACCAGTTTATGGTGGCGTGCAACTAGATGAGAGCGGTATAGTAAATTTGGATGATGCCGATGGCCCCGGTACGCATTGGTAGCCTATGCCAAGAGGGGGAGTCATATAATATATTATGATAGTTTTGGAAATCTTCGACCGCCCAAGGAGTTGGTGCGACATTTTGGACCAAATACCACAAAAATAGAATACAATCGAATATCTTATCAGAATTATAATCAGAGTATTTGTGGGCAATTGTGCTTGCAATTTCTCTAAAACGTCGATGATCAATATGTATTTAAGCCGTGACAATGCGTCAATCAACTCAGGTTTGACGGATTTCGAAACTTATCACACAATACCAAATGTGAATTCATCAAACAACAGATTTTACTTCGACAATGATGACAAGGAAATTATAATCCCTGAAGGATCGTATGAACTGAGAGCCATAAATGCGTATCTGAATTGTGCAATTTTACTCGAAGGGGTTGATAGCGGTGATGATGCTGAAAATGAAATTGTTCCTCGAAAGGTTGATAACGATGACGTCGATGAAAATGGCAAATACCCAATCGTGCTACGCGCTAATCATAATACACTAAAGAGCAAAATCAAATGTGCGTACAGAATAAATTTCAGTAAACCTGACAACGTAAGATCCCTGTTGGGATTTTCATCAAATCGAATACTGCATCCCTGGAAATGGCAGGAATCTGATGTACCGATAAACATAATGAATGTCAACATTATCCGCATAGAATGTAGTGTCACCACTGGTGCGTACTCCAATGGCGAGCGTGTACACACGATACATGAATTTTCGCCGAGCGTACCACCAGGATATAAGATATCGGAAACGCCTGCGCAAATCATTTATCTTCCGATCGTTGTGCGGAGCATTACGGATCTAACGATACGTATAGTGGATCAAAAGGGAAAACTACTCGATTTTCGAGGATAAGAAATTACGGTGAGATTGCATATACGAAAGCGACGCTTGTGATGTTCGTTCTGTACGACACGGAATACGCCAGAGACAATATTTGTACGCGAGATAATACGATCCCACACGATAATACTCTTGCAAGAAGACAAGCGGTATTGAGTGTTCAATTACCTGCAAAGAAGAAACTCAGTGCAGCGAATCGCGAATTTTTACATTCTTTGGGATTTATTGTACGACATACTTGAGGCAAAAGAATGACTGACGTTTTGAATATCAGTGGGGAGCCAATCTTTGACGATCGTATCATCAAAATTGAGACTCATACGTACAATCCGTATGCCAACTCAACGTTTGGACACAGTGATGAAATACGAATTCCTATACATCACCAAGACTTGTACACCCTACCATCTTAAAGTTTTCTCTACGTTGAGGGAAAGTTCACGGTGCTTAAAAAACCTGCTGATCAAGCAATAGCAGTATTGGGAAACAATTGCGTTGCATTCATGTTTGATGAAGTTCGTTATGAGCTCGACGGTGTGGAGATTGATCGCAATCGAAACGTTGAAATAACAACCACGATTAAAAACTACACCTCTCTAAGCCCTGAGAGGAGTCATACTTTGAAAAATGCTGCGTGGGATGTAACACATAATAATGGGGGACAGTACTTCAATTTTTGTGTATCTCTCAACATATTGCTAGGATTCTGTGAAGATTACAAGCGCGTTGTTATCAATGCTCGTCATGAGCTAATTCTGATACGTTCGCGCAATGTTAACAATTGTGTATTCAGTCAGCATCTATTAGCAGAGGCAGAAGTTGAATTGCTCAAAATACAATGGCGTATGCCTCACGGAATATTAAATGAGATAACTAAATTGTCATTACTTCGAACATTGGAAAGTGGGCGATACTTGAATATGAGCTTTCGCTCTTGGGATCTATACGAGTATCCACTGCTTCAAAGCACAACAAAACACTCATGGACTGTTAAAGCTGCCTCCCAGCTAGAGAAACCAAGATATGTAATATTTGCGCTGCAGACTGGCAAAAAAATTCTATGGCAAAGGACATTACACTATTCGACGACTGCAAGCTCGCCAATGTTAAACTTTATCTCAACTCGGAATCCTATCCTTACGATGATTTGAATTTGGACTTTGACAAAAACAGATTCGCCATTTTTTTCAATATGTACTCTCGATTCCGTAAATCTTATTACGGCTGTAATAGTGATAATTCTTTGCTCACTATCGCAAAGTTTCAATATAACGGCCCTCTCATGGTTATCGATCGCTCGCGTCAGAACGAGTGTGTGAAAAATGCTACCGTGGACGTGCGAATAGAGTTTGAATGTTAGGAAGATTTGCCACCAAATACTACTGCCTATTGTTTCATCTTGCACGATCGCGTTGTTGAATATTGTCCATTGACAAGCATGGTTCGTAAAATTTTATAGATCAGCAAGTAACCCCCGCTCGATGAATAAATAATTTAAAGACGAGTTTCTTAAATATTGACGTCAGTCATCAATTGATCTTGCTATCGACTTGATCGAGCCCACACATCTTCGTTATGTCTGTACCTACATTTGTCGATCTACAAGGGTTCATTGTCGGGAGAAACTTTGTCGTGAAGGAAGTAGCGATTCTGAGAGCGGAATGTGTGCTCTCTCATTACATTTTCGCGAGTATCATACCATGGAGACTTCTCACAAAATCTGAGAGATACGAAGCGTCATGGCTGATTCGGAATCATCATGGTCTAAAGTGGGCCTATGGAAACGTTCCATATAGCATGACTCAAGGTTTAATAACGGCTGCAGTTGTGGGCCCAACGGAAGACGATATGTATCCTATCGTATATGTTGACGGCCATGAAAAACGAGAATGGCTAGCTGATATATTACATATGAAAAATGATCTAGTTATTGAAGATAACTAGAGAATTGAATATCCATCCATCCATCCATCCATCCACCTCTCTCTCTCTCTCTCTCTCTCTCTCTCTCTCTCTCTCTCTCTCTCTTTCTTCCAAATGGGAATACCTGCGTACGGGTGTACCATAAGGTTCCGTACTCGGTCCACTCTTGTTCGCTATACACGTTAGTGATGTTACGACAGTTATCAAGAAGTGTGAATATAGTATGTATGCAGACGACCTACAAATTTATCTGCACGTTCGGCCGTCGGACATTTTGAGAGGTATTGACCAAGTAAATAGAGACGTGTCAGCGATATGTACCTGCGCGGAAAATGCTGGTCTCAAACTGAACACGTCGAAAACAAGAGCGATCATAATTGGATCGGCTCGCCACCTAGTTCAAATAAATGCTGTATCACCTGCGCCCAACCTTGTCGGTCCAGATGAAATCCCGTGGTCTGACTCTGTTACGTGTTTGGGCGTAATTATTCACCGTACAGTAGAGTGCAGATATAATTCAATTTCTAAATCGCCAATTCCGTAGATAATTACAAAAAATGCTTCCTCCTTATCGTTACACAATAGTTTTCATATAAAATTTAAATCATACCAAATTATAATTAATTATTTTTCCATTATTTAAAAAATGTACATTTATATCCGTCTATAGAAGCCTTAACGTAATTTTTTCTACTTATTCTTTTTCTTATTACCTATTATTAATATTTTGGATAGTATGCTGTGAGTATTGATATTATTACAGTCTAATGAGTCGAAAAATAGTTGATTACCGCTATTTATTTTTTGATGGTTAAAATACGCTCATTAGTCTGATTCTTTATATCAAATCAAAGCACTCATGAAGAACAGAAAATAGTTTTTTAAACGTTTATTACCATTTATTTGAAAAAATTCTACGGTAGAAAATTTCTTCGAGAAACGGGTGCTCTCATGGTGTACACGGCTGTAAAAAGATTGTTGATTAGTATAAAAGCCGCTATATTGGTATGAAGTTAAAAAAAAAATAACATTGAAAAAATGTCGGCGTTATGAAAAAAAAGTATCGTATTTAGCTTATTTTTTCGACAGTTTATCGTTGAAAAAATATGAAGATTAAAGAAAAGCTTCTATAGCAAGATAATGAATGGCGTGAAAAATGTGTCAAAATTTGAGATGGACAGCTTGAAAACTCTTCCTTTGAGAGTGTACCCCGTTTCGAAAAATGACATTTTGAGAAAAACCCATATAACGTTTCGAGTGCAGAATTTTCATTGAAATTGTCTACTTACGATCAATCGGCGACGCTAGGTCCATACAATATCCCTTTTGCTTCCTCAAATTGCTCGTTATCAAATGTAGGTAGGAACAGGACCTGGCGCAGTCCGCGCCAGGTCTCAAACCGATGCTCGCATCATTTTTTCTAAGAAAGGCGGTACCGAAATTAAAAAGATAGGCGTTCGAAATTATTCGAATTTTCTCGCAAAAATTGAACAGCATGTTTATAACCATCTATACTATCGGATAATGCAAAAAAAAGTCGATTTTTTAAAAATGTTACACGCCTATAATCCCGGATTTTTCATACTCGGAGACACGGTTATCTGGAGGCATTGAAAAGGGATAGGTAGAGAATCCTGAAAACTTGCAAGTTCATACAAAGGAATATTGGTAATTATAACATAAACAAATATACAACTTTTGAAAGCCAATATTAATTATTTAAATAAATTAAATGGGAAACGTACATTATCGCAACAAAAAACATGGTTCAGGGCTAAGAATAACAGTAAAAAAATTATAAATCTGCAATAATAAATATAAACGTGAATAATTTGAATGATTGCACAGTATTTTCAAACAACGCAATAACAATTGAAATTAAATAATGAATATAATTAACACGAAATAACGGACGCTGACAATTTCGCATTTTTTCGCAGTTTTCTTGTTCGCTCACGGCTTTCGTTATTATTTTTATTGAACGATTTTGTCAAGAAGTGCCCGCGCATCACCATGAAAAAATCGATTACTTTCGGGGTCGTTTCCTTATAATATTCCACGCACCCAACAGCTGGCAAACCTTTCACGTCAGACAGTTTTGGTAGGATTGTGGGAAAGGTATCGATTTTTACACCAAATTTTCCAACAACGTCGAGAACAATCGATTTCGATTAGTGTCAGGAATGTCGTATTAAAAAATTAAGGGATTTCTCCACTTGGTTCATTAATAATACTCGAACAAAACTCAACTTGAACCTTCAAAATCTCGGAAACTATGTGGTGAAACGGATTCATTTTTGGACAGTTAATGCATCCTAAATTAATCTCTCGGTGATATGAATTTCAATCGTCTACAACCATTTCGATTTTGGTATCAAAACTCCTTAAGGTGCTCGAAGATATGGGCATGTCCTCGCCGCTCACGGTGGCTTCCCATTCTCTCAACCACTTGTCGAAATCCATTCTTGCCTATATGCAGAAATGGACGTTAACCACACAATTCGAATTTGAATACATTATCGCGTGGATGTTCAGGAGTACAAGTATAAGGCCAATTCTCATACAAAACGAGGAAAAACATTATTTCAAAAGTTCACAAGAAAAAAACGACATATTAAAAGTCAAACACGAATTTCATCATATTCTTCAGAAATTTTGTCACCTCGTTCTTTCGACACCAAAATTAGACAAGCGACGATAAACGAGTGCAAACACAAAAGGACATAAAATACCAAGGCAACAGAATTCGAGGATTTTTGCACCATTCAATTCTGCAATCCATAAAGCGAGAGATATTTGGTTTGTATAAACTAACCATACAAGCAGAAATCCAGGAATGCGAGAAAAAATAAACGACCATGCCAGATCCAATACTGAATAGCCTAGCACTTACTCTGCTGGAGGAACACCATCGGTCGATAATAAAATTTGCGTATTGAAGAGTTACACAAATCTTTATTTTCGACCTTACCAACCCTGACGCAACAGTAGTATAGCTATGAGAGTTCTAACTCAAGTCCTCTGAGCGGGGTGCGGGGCGAGGGATTCACGCGGGGAGCGGTATGACGTCGCGCGGGGAGGGGCACTCGGCGGAGTGGCTGACGTCACGCCGGGAGGGCGAAATCGTTGGAGCGGTGGAGGGGGCCATATATCGATTATCGATTACTTGATCATCGATTATTGATCTTTATATATTTAACATTTGTGATTGATTTATTTTTGTCTTATATTGTTTACTTCATAGATTTTATTATTTAGCGACTCTCGCCAGGGAGCCAAGTTGGTTGACCCGTGTCGCTGAGAGGAGGGATCGGATTACACGTATGCATGAGAGAGAGAGAGAGAGAGAGAGAGAGAGAGAGAGAGAGAGAGAGAGAGAGAGAGAATGTGAGATGGAGCGACCGCATTGAATGCATGAGAGACAGAGCAACATATACATTTAACTTTAGAGATCCAACGACTTAAGTGGTTGGCTTTTTTGGGTGAAATCCCAAACAAACCCACGAACGTATTCGAACATCTATTGAACGTCTTCGAACAACTATTGAACGCGTTCGAACGTCTCTTGAACGTCTCACGAACGTCTCCGAACGTGGCATGAACGTCTCACGAACGTCTCATGAACGTCTCATGAACGTCTCACGAACGTCTTCAAACGTTTCACGAACGTCTCACGAACGTCTCACGGACGTCTCCGAACGTCTCATGAACGTCTCACGAACGTCTCCGAACGTCTCCGGACGTCTCACGAACGTCTCTTGAACGTCTCCGAACATCTTCAAACGCCTCCGAACGTCTCTTGAACATCTCTTGAACGTCTCACGAACGTCTCTCGAACGACTCCGAACGTCTCACGATCGTCTCATGAACGTCTCACGAACGTCTCGTGAACGTTCGAGAGCAATATTTTGTACAACTGTGTAATCTCATAACAGATAATGTAACAAAGAAAGGGGCGAGGAGAATTAAAAAATCACATAATGTCACATTTCGTTTATTTGCATGAATCTTTATAATTCGTCCACCAATTAAACATTTTAAATACATTTTGTAATGCACAATTTTTTTCATGCTTTTCGCATCGTAGAGTATAGCTTACGCCTAATTTACTTAAGGTATCCAGATCGCCAAAGTCCACGTCCAACGTTTCAATAACTAGATCATTTTTCATACGTAATATATCAGCTAACCATTCTCGTTTTTCATGACCGTCAACATATACGATAGGATACATATCGTCTTCCGGTGGGCCCACAACTGCAGCCGTTATTAAACCTTGAGCCATGCTATATGGGACGTTTCCATAGGCCCACTTTAGACCATGGTGATTCCGAATCAGCCATGACGCTTCGTAAATCTCAGATTTTGTGAGAAGTCTCCATGGTATGATACTCGCGAAAATGTAATGAGAGTGTACACATCCGGCTCTCAGAATCGCAACTTCCTTCACGACAAAGTTTCTCCCAACAATGAACCCTTGTAGATCGACAAATGTAGGTACATACATAATGAAGAAGTATTGGCTCGATCAAGTCGATAGCAAGATCAATTGATGATTGACGTCAATATTTAAGAAACTCGTCTTTAAATTGTTTATTCATTAAGCGGGGGTTAATTGTTGATCTATACAATTTTACGAACCATGTTTGTCAATGGACGATATTCAACAACGCGATCGTGCAAGATCAAACAATAGGCAGTAGTATTTGGTGGCAAATCTTCCTTACATTCAAACTCTATTCGCACTTCCACGGTATCATTTTTCACAGACTTGGTCTGTGAAGGTGACTTGATCTGGCGCGAGCAATCGATAACCGTGAGAGGGCCGTTATATTGAAGCTTTGCGATAGTGAGGGAAGAATTATCACTATTACAGCCGTAATAAGATTTACGAAATCGAGAGTACATATTGAACAAAATGGCGAATCTGTTTTTCTCAAAGTCCAAATTCAAATCATCGTAAGGATAGGATTCCGAGTTGAGATAAAGTTTAACATTGGCGAGTTTGCAGTCGTCGAATAATGTAATGTCCTTTGCCATAGAATTTTTTTTTGCCAGTCTGCAGCGCAAATATTACATATCTTGGTTTCTCTAGCTGGGAGGCAGCTTATACAGTCCATGAAGTGGATGCAGTGGATACTCGTATAGATCCCAAGAGCGAAGGCTCATATTCAAGTATCGCCCACTTTCCGATGTTCGAAGTGATGACAATTTAGTTATCTCGTTTAATATTACGTGAGGCATACGCCATTGTATCTTGAGCAATTCAACTTCTGCCTCTACTAATGAATGCTGACCGAATACGCAATTGTTATCATTGCGTGAACGTATCAGCTCATGACGAGCATTGATAACAACGCGCTTGTAATCTTCGCAGAATCCTAGCAATATGGTGAGAGGTACACAAAAATTGAAGTATGTTCCCCCATTATTATGTGTTACATCCCACGCAGCATTTTTCAAAGCATGACTCTTCTCAGGACTTAGAGAGATGTAGTTTTTAATCGTGGTTGTTATTCCAACGTTTCGATTGCGATCAATCTCCACACCATCGAGCTCATAACGAACTTCATCGGGAGGGGGAAGCCGCTGTCGACGAGTGTTTTGTGGGTGCGGGGGTCAGGTAGGGGTGAGTGAACGTTGAAAACCCATAAGTCTCTCAATTTGTCATAGACATAAAAAAAGATTAGCATCGATGCAATGTTTTTCCTTCTATACTATTTAGCCTGTGTGAAAATAATACTAACACACACGATGTGTACGTGTAATGGCCATATATGGGTAGGAAAATTCCGTTAATTTAAAGCGATACATGAAGGGGGCGGCTTTTGAAAGCCGTTTATTTATGTGATGCAGGTGTGATGCGCTTGGTTTCGTTTCCGGAATCTTTAAAATGTTTGTATGCGTGTCCACTCCTGTCACGACTCTCGCCGACACCCAAGACAGGTCCTGACAAGTCGGGATTTCTTGGAAAAACGATACACTTTAAAGATCTATCGTCAAAGGGTTTTTGACCCCAGATGAGCCACCGGAGCACAGCTGCACTCGGGAAAAAAAATGTTTCGATGTATCGAGGACTCGTTTTTATTTCGAAATATAACGTCGAGATGTTCAGATGTGCGAGTATGTACGCAGTGCATCCGGTCAAGCACCCCCTGGACTTGACCCAAAAAGGAGCTCGAACAGGTTCCAAAGGTCTTGCTCCTAAAATATTGGGGTGAATATGTTGGCTTATTGTGGGATCATCGGAACGATAGTGAAGTGATATCATGTCTTCCAGGCATAGAGCATTACAATACACCACAGATGAAACAACACATCGATGGCCCCCCGCCTCAAAGTCGGGAATGTGAAAATTGCTGTGGAAATTCTCCACGTACGGGGTTCTTCAAACTTGTTTGAACCCGTTTTTTGGGCGTGTGAAAAAATGTCGGGGAAATTCTCCACGTACGAGGTTCTTCGAAAGTGTTTGAACCTGTTTTTCATGATTGGAAAAGTATGGAGAAGTTTGAAAATTTAAGTCGGAGGGTTATGAGGGAGCTTATAATTTCGTAGTCCAAGCTCAGACTACAGTATTCCATCGCGACATCAACATCTCCCCAAAAAAAACTTTGAAAGTGCGGGAAAAATGGATCTCTCAAGTATCAACAAAGTCAGCGTGATGACGGAATTCCTTCCAACGAAGAAGCTGTCAGAACTCCGCGTTCACTCGGATCATCGAATCTCTGACATGAGGGCGGTACAAACCAAGTTTGAGAAACGCTACATCGCGGACATCGCGGATGAGTTCGCTGTCTCCTTACCAGCGCGACTTGTGAAGGCCTTCGATGAAGATTTGGAAATGTTCGAGCGAATGCGGCAAGCGGCACGTGATCATAATCTCTGGATGACATACGAAGGTGGAAAATACAACAGCATCAACTTTTTCCAAGTCTGAGCACGCACATAGTGGAAAAGACGAAATTCGTTGGAACACCATCGTCGACCGACTGTCGGCATCATCGAGAGTATGCTGCAACTGGCGCGCAATAGTCAACTCTACATGCAGTTGTGGAAAATACAACAGCGTCAAGTTCCATCGTCTTTGAGTATGGTGGGAAAGAGCAAATTCGTTGGTGCAGCATCGTTGAGTGGAACAGCCGTCCGGATCACGGACGTCTCAACACCTTTTTCGACGTTTTAAATGTTTGACTATGTAAAAAAGTATTTAAAAAAAAACTGTTTTATCGAAATATATGAGAAGGAGAAATGCAAAGCAATTTTCGTCGTAGAGTAAATGAAGAATACAAATGGTATATATTTTCATCGAAAAGTTTTTTATTCATTTAAAAAACAATCCCTCGCTCACACAACGCTTCGTATACACTCAACCGGCTTTTCAGCGATTTTACATTATCATGGGCGCAGTTGTATTTCGTGTTGAAGGAATGATGGAGGCTTTGGGAGTTTGTGATTTTCGGCAACTCCGGCAGCGATGGACAGTTCAGAGTCTCCGAGTCGATGACGTTTGTCGCAGGATCCGTGAATCTTGATAGCCATGCGCATTTCTCGATTCCCTTCACATAGATAGTAGGGATTCCTTGCAAGATTTCTCGAATTGTCTTTCTAGCTACCTCGTAAGGTATACCGCTGTGTTCCCATCGGATTCCATGGAAATTGCGTTTCAACCACTTGTTTGTCATTTTATACTTGGCCGGTAATGAGTCCCATGCAAATGGTGCGTCGAAGGCGAGCGTCAGCGGTTCAGCATCCTTGTCGTGGAGTTTGATGATGGACATCTTCTTTAGGACAAATTTGTTGATGGGTCTCTTGAAGCCCTGTACATTGACGATAAGCTCCATGTGGACTGACGTGGACGCGAATTATCGGCATGATTTTATACCAATTTTTTAACCCCACCGCTGATTGGATTGTACTCGACAATACGATCATGGAGGATCACGCGGTATGCTGAAGTTTGTGGCGGAATATTATTTTTCAATTTGAACTCAAGGCGCACGTCAACAGGGCCGAACTTGAGAGAATCGTTTTGCTTTGAGCAGTCAATGACAACGAGGGGGGGCTTTTTCTAAAAGTTCAATCCTGCTAAACCATGGTTTGGCCTCTATGTTGTAATAGGTCGGTTGAAAGTTTGCATACATCTTGTAGAGTAGAGTATATTGATTTTGATCAATGTTCAAATTCAAATTTCCATCTGGATAACATTGTGAGTTGAGGTAAAGTTTAACATCGCTCAGGTTACGATGAGCAAAGTGGCAAAGTTTGTTGTTTCTTATTTTTCCGTCCCATCTGCAGCGCGAGTATGACATAACGTGGCTTCTCCAGCTGATGCGGGGTTTTCACAGACCACACGTGCTTAGAGGTGACAGGCAGCAATGGATATTCATACAGTTCCCATGTTCGGAAACTCATGGAGATTGGCGCGTCTTTGGCGAGAAACTTTAACAGCTGAATTTTTAGCTGATTCGAGACTGTTACATACGGTATGAGCCATTCTATTTTATGCAATGCGACTTGGTAGTCTTCGACTACAACATTTTATGCAATATGACTTTGTAGTCTGTTTGTACAATGTCATTGTCGTCGTCTTTGATCTCGTGAGAATCAACTCGTGCTTGGTATTTACGACAATTTTTTGATAATCTTCGGCAAACCCGAGGAGCATGCCATTGTACAAACAGCGCGCGAAGATTACAAACTCGTATTGCATATAATAGAATGGCTCGTACCATATGTAACAGTGTCGAATCAGCGAAAAATTCAGCTGTTAAAGTTTCTCGCTAAAGACGCACCAATGTCCATGAGTTTCCGAACATGGGAACTGTATGAATATCCATTGCTGCCTGTCACCTCTAAGCACGTGTGGTCTGTGAAAACCTCGAATCAGCTGGAGAAGCCACGTTATGTCATACTCGCGCTGCAGATGGGACGGAAAAATAAGAAACAACAAAATGCGAGCCACTTTCTCCTCGTAACCTGAGCGATGTTAAACTTTACCTCAACTCACAATGTTATCCATATGGAAATTTGAATTTGTACATTGATCAAAATCAATATGCTCTACTCTACGAGATCGTGAGACTTTTGTGAGACGTTCGGAGACGTTCATGAGACGTTCGGAGACGTTCGTGAGACGTTCGTGAGACGTTCGGAGACGTTCGTGAGACGTTCGGAGACGTTCGGAGACGTTCGTGAGACGTTCGGAGACGTTCGTGAGACGTTCGGAGACGTTCGGAGACGTTCGAGAGACATTCGTGAGACGTTCATGAGACATTTGTGAGACGTTCGAGAGACGTTCGGAGACGTTCGGAGACGTTCAAGAGACGTTCGGAGCCATTCATGAGACGTTCGGAGACGTTCATGAGACGTTCGGAGACGTTAGTGAGACGTTCGAAGACGTTCATGAGACGTTCGTGAGACTTCCGTGAGACGTTCGTTAGACGTTCGTGAGACGTTCGGAGACAGCCGTGAGACGTTCGGAGACGTTAGTGAACCGTTCAGGAGACGTTCGGAGACGTTTGGAGACGTTCGTGAGACGTTCGAGAGGCGTTCGTGAGACGGTCGTGAGACGTTCATGACACGTTCGGAGACGTTCGTGAGATGTTCGTGAGACGTTCGTGAGACGTTCGGAGACGTTCAAGAGACGTTCGAAAGCGTTCCATAGTTGTTCGAAGACGTTCAATAGATGTTCGACGACGTTCGTGGGTTTGTTTGGGATTTCACCAAAAAAACCCAACCGCTTTAGTCGTCGAATGTCTAAAGTTAAATGTATATCTCGCTCTATCTCACATGCATTTTCACCTTTTATACCCAACCGGATTCAGATGAGCAGGCGTAAGGCTATGAGCGACCGCCAAGTTCGGATTCATATATTGCTCGTGCCGTAGGAGCACTTCCCAGCATATTTTCTTCACAATCCCATCTGGGGTCTGAGAATGTATAAAAATGTTACTCCACATTTACTGAATGAACCCATTACATTATATAGGCTTACGCGGTGCAAATGTGATGGCTGCTAAGGTAAGTGGCATTAATGTATTAACAGAAAAGATAGGTAATATAATGAAAGAATGCATGATAACTTGCCTGGATTGCATAATAAATCCATTGCGAAAACATTTAACTAAGTGTGGGAAATCTGAAACCATCCACATCTTCTTGTTCGAGTCGCACGGATATTTGCAGTGGAATTTTCCATCCAGTATGCCGAAGAGTCTCCATACCCCACGATTCCATTGCGCCCCGTCCATGGTAACCACGTCGACGTGATAGCCTGAATTGGTAAGCAGAACTACGTACTCTAAAATCAATTTATGCAATACAGAACTCGTAAAGAAATTCTTGCTGAGGAAAGAACCAAGGGCTTGGATCCATGGCCCACAAAACGGTTGAAACATGAACGCAAGAGCATGGTCTGCACAAGTGTTTTTTTTTTTGGCCTCCGGAGTATACTGCCCGAAGTCAACAAATCCGCAAACATACAACGATTGTGGATTGAACTATATGGCTTCACTTAATTTCATCTCGTCTCCGAGGAGGGTACCTAAAAGATCAATTTACTTGATTAATCCATGGCACGTGTTAGAAAATAGCTATCAATCATACTAAATAGAAGAAAAAAGTTATCTACACCTTCGTTAAAAGGGTAAGCTACCAAATTGTTTCCACATTCAGACTAATCATTGATTCAATACTGCAGGAGTAGGGAAAATGTACGGATACAGCGAAGCTACTTGTTCGTAAAGAAACTGGAAAGATCGGAAATTTCCGGAGATGTAGATAACTCGTTTTTGAGAGGCCTCCATTCAGCAGCTCTTGGTTTTCAAGAATTCGAAAATAGCTGATTGAAAGCCATATGCCGACGAGCTGATTCTCTGTATGTATCTATGTAGCGTTTATCTACAAGGGAGTGGCAGTATTTGTCTGTCGCGAATACGATCGTATAAGCGGCTGTTCTTAATGCGCATTAATAGACACTCATAGATCCATTCAAGGGAATATCTACGACCAACGGACTTTTCAACTTTGGCGGCCTCGAAACAAGTCCTCGCCGCCTGTTGTCGACTTTCCGGAAGGGAACTAAGCTCCACTTCTAATTTTTTTTTCTCGACTGCCGGACACGCAGACTTCAGACTATTGACATTTCTGAGTAACTTTTTACCCTGCAAAATAAATGAAGCCACTATACCGATACCGTCTAACTTTATTAAATCGTAGATTGACATTTTTTTCCTTCAGGTAACACATTATTTGAATATTGCGGGAAAAAATCATCCATAGATGTTTACCCTTTCGTTTCAGGTTTATCATTGTCAAAAAATCTCAATGATCGTAATGGTTATGAATTAAAATTATTAATCGACAGGTAAGTACTGATCAAATAAATAAATAAATAAAACTTATGAAGTACTTCCTCTCCATTTTAAACCATGCTTGATACCGCTTCAATGAGAGATTACTTGAGCATTTGAGCATTAAATGAATATTGAGAAAGCATTTAGTATTGAATTAAGCATTGTATGAAAAGCATTATAGCATCGAAGCATTAAATATCAATAGTAAGGAAGCAATTTTCTTCTATTGCTTCAGTTTCCGCTACAAAGTAGTTAGTATACATTGTAGTGAACAGCTCGGTGTATATCTATATATGTGTGTGTGTATATATATTGTGACGGTTCAGTTCACAGGTAAGCCACCATCACGCCGAATATGATAGAATATACCCGTTTACCGGACTCTAGCATATTCTGGCCGGTGTTCAGAGCGACCGGCCATGCCGCCGGCCGGGGTGGTCACTCGCGCCAAGATTCGGGGCAGGCACGCGACACCTCGCAATGGGCTCCGCCCAGCGCGAGGCGCCACGCCACCGCGGATTCACGGGAGGCCCGCCTATACTCGCACATATCCCGGCACCTGTGGCCCTGCCACTCACATCCATCTAAGAGCACGACCCAAATTCTTCGTAACACCTCTTCACGCCGAATGCGTGCCTGATATCCTCGAGAGATACTGGCGGATATAGTCTATCCCTCGAAAGAACTACAGGAGGGAAATGTCCTCAAAATCACAAACGCTGCCACCCCACCATCGCAGTGTTCCTCGGCGGCACAATTTCCCACCTAGCCCTCCGGATCCGCAAGAGAAATGGAATTTCTCCTGACGGGCCTGGGGCTATTTAAGGGCGAGCACGAGGCCGGAGCGGCACTCTGTCGCAAACTCATTATATTACGTGGAGTCATCAGTATCCGAAACCTCGGATCACCGGATGGAGGCCATGCTGCCGTCGCCCTGGTCCCATCCTCGAACAACCTCAGCTTCGGGATAGATACTCTATTTCCTTGGGAAGCCCCAGCATTGCGCTGGAAGTCCTACCTTGGGAATAGAGTCGTCGTGGTGATTGCCAGCTAGGGAAAATTAGACAAGATCCGATCGACAGTCTTTAGGACGATCGATCGCCACGCAGGCCATCCCGCGCAACAACTCGGAGTGTGCAGTCCGTGAAGCGCCGATCGCGCTTCGCTGCACTGAGGAATTTCGACAACCAGCTTCACTGGTTTTTCGTCCTCCTCGCTTGGCACCGAGGAGGTCAGCCGTCCCTTCCGGACGGCCCCGCTATGCACACTCGGAGCGAACAGTTCGTCTCCGAGCACGTGCATTATTATAACGCTAGATCGTCTAGCGCGTGAGCGACACGGGGTGGCACCCGCAAGCTTAAGTTGCATTTGGCAACGTGCCAACCGGAATTATCGCCCACCAACCTCGATTACTGTCAACATAACGGGAATCTCCTTCTGATTGCAGAAGCGATCCCGATACCGGCGTTACGTGCGTAAGACGACGCTCGCGGGCTGTGCGAATGCGAGAGAGAGAGAGAGAGAGAGAGAGAGAGTGAGTGAGAGAGTCCGTGCCACGAAAGACCGTGCGAACGGAGACCACGCACACACTCCTGTCCTTGGCGATCCACAACAACAGCGTTTTTCGCTAACCACTCCCGACCCGTGTAAAACGTCGCCACACCAAACTAACAACCTCAACTCTCAATTAACACACTAATGTTCTTGATTGTTCAATACCCGATTCAATTATCAATAATCCAATATTCCAGAATGCCAATGATGACGGATTATAATAGGCGTCTCTGAGACCCTCACAACCACTGAGGCATCTCCCAAAAGCACCTAAAATCCATCACATCATTCCTGGCTTAGAAGCTGTACATCGTCCCTCAGGAGGCTACGGGAACCCCTTTTCTATCTTGTGGCAAATAAATCGCCGCATACCCTCGTTTTTTGGGATGTTCGTAGGAACAAATCCCCGAGAACGAAAAGTAGGCTTTCGCGAAAACGCGAAACGTCTCATTGGCGCCCAACGTGGGGCCCGAAAGCCTTACATAATTTCCTGAAATGTACGAAATTACCGAATAAACGAAACATGCGTTCTAACTCATTACTACGATAGATAGTTAGGCGCAGCAATCACCACCAGATCGGATAGCCAGCGAAAGCTGAGAAAAACTCCAATTTCAGGCGCGTGTAATCCAACCAAACAAATACACGAGGAACGAGCGCTCGGAAACGGTGCATGCTCGTTCTCTCTCTCGTTGGGGAAGCGAGAAGGGGGCGCGTCGCAGGGTCGACGCGACTGGGAGAGGAATGAGGGGTCTTCCAGCATGGAACCCCGATAATTCCGATCCGCGAATTATCGACGAAAATGATCGTCTATTACCTGAAGAAACCCAACTATCGCTGTCGGCCATCAGGGAACTGATGTGCAATATGCAACGGCGAATCGATGACGATGCGAAGGCACTCTCGGCAACCCTTCTCTCGATCAACGAGAACTTTGCCAAGAAGCTCGAATCCCTGGAAGAGATAGTGAGTATCCAAGTCCGGAGCCTGGCTCAAAGGGCGACCGATGCAAACTCCACTATCGAACCCTGGGGAAACGAGCCACTGTCTTCCACACGCCACGGCGGCCCGCTGCATAAGGGACAATGCCCCTTAGAAGCGTCTTGCCCGCCATCGACTCTACCAGCGTCTAACGAGGATACTCCCCACTGCACCAGCGCGGGAGTAATGAAAATCAGTGCCCCCACCTTCGGAGGGCATGATCATGAACTTCCCTGGCAGTTCTTGACGGACCTGAGAGAATACCATCGTGTATTCGCCACTAGATACGACTTCAAAATCATTGTATCTCAATGTCTCTCAGATCTCGCCCTCCAGTGGTGGAAGATCTCCAGAAACGAGATGCACTCCTGGGAATCGTTCGAACAGATGTTCATCGAACGATTCTGGGGTGAGGATCGGCAATATCGCGCGAAAAACAAAATAGAATATGGATGGTTTGATCCTCTCAAAAAGGAATCCCGCTTTGGGTATGCCCTTTCACTTATCGGGCTCGCAAAAGATCTTCGGCCGCCCCTCTCCAATAAGGAGATCATTAGCAAAATAAAAAGGCATTTTCCCGAGGAGGTTCGAATGATCATCCGGGCGAAGGGGATCGAATGCATTCCCAGCCTCCTCGACCTACTGTCATCACTAGATGAAGAGGGGCTGGGAAACAAAGAGCGTGAGAGCTCAAGCCGTCCACCTCGATCAAGCTTCGCGGGGTTCTCCAGAGAACCACCGCGGCAAGAACCTCATCTTGGGAACAACCAGAACCCACGATTCGGGCACCCTAGAGGGCCGCCCGAAAAGGACCATTCTTCTAATAACAGGCGTGACAATCGCAAGGTCATACAGAGCCTTGAGATTGCCGAGACCACCGCGGAATCGATCGCCGATGCACCCGATTCCCCCGAGCAGGGAAACGAGCTGACGTCACCCCCTCCTGCCTCGCAATGAGGGAGGTGACGCTCGGCCTGGGGAGGGATGTAAGAGGTGATCTTTTAGCGGAGGAGCCTGACCGTGCGGATGAGTCCAAGGAATGCCCGAAGATAGCGGCACATATAGCGGGTATCCCGGTATATGCCTTGGTGGACACAGGAAGCCAAGCAACAGCAATAGCCTTGGACCTCTACCTCAGTCATCAGGCCCTCCTTCGTGTCCCACGCTACCACTGACGAACACGACCGTCACGGGAGCAACGCAAGGACGCGCCACTCCTGTTACGAAACAGATATACGCGGAGATCGAAATCCACTCGATCAAAGTCCCGCACACAATATTGATTGTCCCCAATCTAACGAGCCCGTGCATCCTAGGGATAGACTTCCTCATAAGGACGCGGTCAATAATAGATCTGGGACAATACCACATAACCCTAGACAGCAGGGAGGATGATAGGGCCCATCAATCCATACCCCTGCAATCCACCAATCTTGATTCCAACATCCCCGATCTAGGAGCAATTACCGATAAGGATGAAGTCACCAATCTCGAAATAGACAAGAAAATTTCGGGAACAACCGGCCTTGGAACCATTGAGAAGGAAGCCCTCAGGCACCGTCTCGAGAAACACCGACAGGTCTTCAACAAGAGACCTGGTTCGCTCCTGTCTTATCAGCACGTGCTTATGGTAAAACCGCACGAACCTTTTAAGGCAATGAGCTACCCGGTGCCCCTCGCCTACCGCTCGGCAGTAGATGAGGAAATACGGGTGCTCATCAATCAGAAAATCATACAGCGCTCAAAAAGCCCCTATAGCAGCCCACTCCTGATTTCCCGAAAAAAGGATGGTGGAGTCCGGCTGTGTCTGGACGCTAGGCGAATCAATCAGATATTGGAACCAGACCACGAATGCATGGAGACCGCGGAGGAGTTATTCCAAGAATGCCGCAACGTATCATTTCTCTCCACCCTCGACATGCGTGCCAGTTTCTGGCAGGTCCCACTTCACCCAGAATCAAGGAAATATACCGCCTTTTCCCATCGGGGAAAAACGTACGAATTCCTCGTGACGCCCTTTGGCTTTTCCACCAGCACGGCAAGCTTGGTGAGAGGACTTGAGAAAGTCATTCAAGGGCTGCGCGATGTAATCAACTTTGTAGATGACCTCCTATGCGCCTCGGAGAGCTTTGAGGACCACCTCACATGTCTCGAGGAGCTATTCCAACGGTTCTTGGAACATGGCCTGACTCTTAGCCTAGAGAAATCTCACTTCTTTAAAAATGAGACGAGATTCCTGGGACATATCCTGTCGCGTGATGGGATAAAACCGGATCCGGACAAGGTAGAGGCCATACAGGCCTTTCCCTCACCTAAAAATCTCAAACAGCTCCGTGGGTTCCTTGGATTGATCAACTATTACAGCAAATTCACCAAGGAACACAGCGAAGCGACGGTTCCCCTCCTACACCTGCTTAGGAAAGGCGAAAAGTGGGAATGGGGTACAAACGAAGAGAAGGCGTTAGCAAACATCAAGGCTAAATTCTGTGCAAGCGTCGTCCTGGCGTATCCCCTGAAAGACCGTCCATTCTACCTACAAACGGATGCCAGTGACCTCGCGCTTGGGGCTGTTCTGTTTCAAAAGTCGGACAGTGGAGAGTCGATGGTCCTCCACTTCGCGAGCCGTACCCTTAAAGGAGCGGAAATCCGTTACACCGTAACCGAACGAGAGCTGCTTGCCATCGTATGGGCACTCACCAAATTCCGCACCTACCTTCTGGGAGCTCGAGTGATTGTCGTGACGGACCATGTAGCCCTGACCTTCCTTAAGGAATGCCGGCTGTCCCACGCTCGGTTGACTCGATGGATCCTTGCTATCCAAGATTACGATCCCACGCTAGAGTACTGTGAGGGGAAGAAAAATCTCGTCGCGGACCTCCTGAGCCGTCCCGATAAGGAACGTGCAACGGAACACATACGTATCGCCACTCTGGAGGAAGACCAGGTGGAAGCCCTGAACGCAGTGATCTCCCGGCTCAAAGAACAGCAAAAGGACGACCCCCTGTATGCCAGGCTTATTAAACAGGCTGAGCGGAAACCCGATGAACCCAAACTTCTCCTTCGGGATGGTCTTCTCTTCAGAATAACGAAGGGAACTGAAAGGGTGTGGGTACCCGCCGCGGGAATAAGGGAGCTCATACTGAATTGCCACACCACCTACGCCCACGCCGGTGCCAAGAAGTGCTACCTAATGTTAAGAGAAGACTTCTACTTCCCACGATTCCACCGGGTAATTCGGCGAACCCTTGCCAGCTGTGACAGTTGTCAAAGAAACAAAACTTACACCGTGGGAAGCTTTGCACACCAGCAAAACATTTTGCCGTCCAAACCTCGAGAGCTAGTGTCCCTGGACTACTATGGCCCTCTCCGCAAAGGACGATATGGGCTAAGCTATATCCTGGCAGTGATAGACGTGTTCTCCAAAGTCACCCGGTTATATGGGCTACGCAAGGCTACCACGGATGCCACGTGGAAAGTGCTGGCCGATGATTACTTCGTGAAGTTCGGAATACCGGAGGCTATACTCAGTGATCAAGGAACACAATTCACAGCAAAGAAGTGGGAAAAATACCTGCAGGAAAATGGGATAAGAAAGATCTGGACTTCGATCCATCACCCGCAAGCTAACCCCGTCGAAAGGACGAATCGAGAACTCTCCCGGTTCTTCCGCACTCTGATCCGAGGCAAACATAGTGAATGGGTCAAATGGCTACCCGTGGTCGAAGAATGCATTAACATGACCCATCACGAGACCACAGGCTTCACACCCTGGGAGTTGCACTTCGGGAGAGCGGCAAATCGTCCCTGGCAGAAAATCCTAGGCAAACATCCAAAAATGCCAAAATCGCCAGAAAGTCTGATACTGGCCGCCTCTGAACGGATGCGAAGAGCACGAGGCAAGCGATCGGAGAAGCAGAATCAACAGCACCGGACCCGAGAATTTCGCGAGGGTGATGAGGTGCTTGCACGAGCCCTCAACGTATCACGGCCATCGGTGTGCCTGATCGCCAAGTTCCTGCCAGTGTACGAAGGACCATATGTCATCTCCCGAAAGGTCCACAAATCGTCGTACATCCTCAAGCACATAGGCACCGACCGGGAGCGAGGACAATTTCATCATAGTGATCTGCGCCCTTATCAGCGGCGCACGGATAACCCCTTCTACTAGTACTTCGGGACAGAAGAGGATATAAGAGCCAGCAACGCCGAGCCAATTCCAGTCTTAGACAAACCATGGACAAGGCAACGCAAACTCGCAGTGATCGGGAGGGGTTCGAAATCTCGCCGCGACCCCACTTACCCGCCGAAAAGGGAAAGCGGAACGCGCACCGTCCACTCACAGGGAAGAGCCGACAAAGCCAAACCGAGCCTTGGTTCTTCCAGCATCTGGAGGAGGACGAGGCGCGACAGCGGGAGGTGTTGAGGATCGCGGAGGGCATGCCTAACCGGTTCGAGCCCGGGACTACGAAGATAAAACGGAAGTACGTGGTCCCCACACCTCCAGCGGCCCCGCCAACTCCGGAGTGGAGGGCACCGGCTCGGGAGGGACCTCGTGCAGTGCGCACCCCGGGGGGATGCGAATCCTGTGGGGACGGCGACCTGCCACCTCAAGGCCCGAAAACAAATGCCCGGCCGACGACCCCGCCATCGAGGAGGCGTGCACTCGCAAGAGTGCACGGGGTCGCCCAGCCACCGGGAGAAGGCATTGAGGTCGTCGTGCCCTAAGGAGGGCGACGTCGACCTGGAGGGGCGATGTGACGGTTCAGTTCACAGGTAAGCCACCATCACGCCGAATATGATAGAATATACCCGTTTACCGGACTCTAGCATATTCTGGCCGGTGTTCAGAGCGCCCGGCCATGCCGCCGGCCGGGGTGGTCACTCACGCCAAGATTCGGGGCAGGCACGCGACACCTCGCAATGGGCTCCGCCCAGCGCGAGGAGCCACGCCACCGCGGATTCACGGGAGGCCCGCCTATACTCGCACATATCCCGGCACCTGTGGCCCTGCCACTCCCATCCATCTAAGAGCTCGACCCAAATTCTTCGTAACACCTCTTCACGCCGAATGCGTGCCTGATATCCTCGAGAGATACTGGCGGATATAGTCTATCCCTCGAAAGAACTATAGGAGGGAAATGTCCTCAAAATCACAAACGCTGCCACCCCACCATCGCAGTGTTCCTCGGCGGCACAATTTCCCACCTAGCCCTCCGGATCCGCAAGAGAAATGGAATTTCTCCTGACGGGCCTGGGGCTATTTAAGGGCGAGCACGAGGCCGGAGCGGCACTCTGTCGCAAACTCATTATATTACGTGGAGTCATCAATATCCGAAACCTCGGATCACCGGATGGAGGCCATGCTGCCGTCGCCCTGGTCCCATCCTCGAACAACCTCAGCTTCGGGATAGATACTCTATTTCCTTGGGAAGCCCCAGCATTGCGCTGGAAGTCCTACCTTGGGAATAGAGTCGTCGTGGTGATTGCCAGCTAGGGAAAATTAGACAAGATCCGATCGACAGTCTTTAGGACGATCGATCGCCACGCAGGCCATCCCGCGCAACAACTCGGAGTGTGCAGTCCGTGAAGCGCCGATCGCGCTTTGCTGCACTGAGGAATTTCGACAACCAGCTTCACTGGTTTTTCGTCCTCCTCGCTTGGCACCGAGGAGGTCAGCCGTCCCTTCCGGACGGCCCCGCTATGCACACTCGGAGCGAACAGTTCGTCTCCGAGCACGTGCATTATTATAACGCTAGATCGTCTAGCGCGTGAGCGACACGGGGTGGCACCCGCAAGCTTAAGTTGCATTTGGCAACGTGCCAACCGGAATTATCGCCCACCAACCTCGATTACTGTCAACATAACGGGAATCTCCTTCTGATTGCAGAAGCGATCCCGATACCGGCGTTACGTGCGTAAGACGACGCTCGCGGGCTGTGCGAGTGCGAGCGAGAGAGAGAGAGAGAGTGAGTGAGAGAGTCCGTGCCACGAAAGACCGTGCGAACGGAGACCACGCACACACTCCTGTCCTTGGCGATCCACAACAACAGCGTTTTTCGCTAACCACTCCCGACCCGTGTAAAACGTCGCCACACCAAACTAACAACTTCAACTCTCAATTAACACACTAATATTCTTGATTGTTCAATACCCGATTCAATTATCAATAATCCAATATTCCAGAATGCCAATGATGACGGATTATAATAGGCGTCTCTGAGACCCTCACAACCACTGAGGCATCTCCCAAAAGCACCTAAAATCCATCACATCATTCCTGGCTTAGAAGCTGTACATCGTCCCTCAGGAGGCTACGGGAACCCCTTTTCTATCTTGTGGCAAATAAATCGCCGCATACCCTCGTTTTTTGGGATATTCGTAGGAACGAATCCCCGAGAACGAAAAGTAGGCTTTCGCGAAAACGCGAAACGTCTCAATATATATATATATATATATTATGACGGGTATCGCGTGTTAACGTAGGCGGAGGAAGGGGGAAGGGGAAACTTGATGGGTCGATAACTGAAATAAAATTCAAATATTATTTATTTTACATGAATAAAGAACGGAAGCTCGATACAAAAAAAAAGTTAAGGGATCATTTACAAAAATCAATATGATGAAAATGTTTCGCAATAATAATAATAATGACTCGAATTTGACGGGTTACTGGACACGCGAAGTCCCTACTCAATTTCTCGACCCGTTTAATATTTCCTACTGTGGTACAAATTCACTTCATAAATTTCGTAAATTTATATTGGGCGCCAGCCTTTCTCGGGCAACGCGCTTAACGCGTACGCAAAGTTCGTAAACTCGAAAGAAAAAGAAAAGGTAAACTAGAAAAAACCAAAACACACGCGGCCTTCGGCCGACAAGCGAGAGACTCTATACAAATTAAAATGGGGACGTCTCAGGGTATCTGGGGACGGACGGGGTTCTCAAACACAATGGCCACTTCTTGGACCACGACTATTATATTTTATCTAACAAACTCAAATTAATAATCCGCAACACAAAAAATCTCAAAATACCGATTGCGCTATTTTACCGCGCCGCGATTTACTCTCGCGGCAATATCACTCGATTCGGCCGACGGCCGTGTTACGCGAGGCGGCCGCGGCTACGCGCGCGCGAAGGAAAATTCTCACGAGGGACATCGGGGATCCGCCACGGACACCTTTTTACACTGTTTTCGCAATATTTAATACTCTACTTCTTGGCTAGTGACTTGAATCGCTCGCACTGATTGTTGAGTCCTTTAGTCTACTTTACACTTTATTTATGCGACGCGCACGGTAAGGGACGACGATCAGAAACGACGGGGGAGGGGTAAAGGGAACGAATTTTAACAGCCGCCCGTGCGACCGAATTTCCCGAACTGATTCTAATGACTCTCTATAGCCGCTCTTGTGACAGAGAAAAGGGAAAAACTTACAGCTTCGCTGGGAAGTCCTTTTCAATCGATGCAATTTTTCCTTCTTTTCCTCGGCTCTACGCTCCTCTCTGTCGGCTCGGTTCGGGTTTTCGCTTCGTTCTCTAACGCTCTATTCGCTTTCTCGCGTGACCACGCTTCAGGACCAAGTGACGGTCCACGCCGGCCGGCTTCCTCGTCTCGCCCAATCCCGTCCTAGACGACGGACCTCCTATCGATTTTCGTCTCGATCTTCGTGGCGCGCCCTTTCGGTCGATCGCGCTGCTGAATCCTTGTCCTCCCGAGTCGCAGAGCGCCCCAGTCGGTACGGCGCTCGCCAGCCATACCGCGCGAGAGCGGTAGTCTCTCCTGACGCGCGGTAGGCCGGAGACTCGGGAGATGGCAGCGGGATGCCCTCGGGCGGCCAGTCCACTGTCCGCGTCGTCGGGAGATGGCGTTGCTGGTTCTCGAAGTCGACGGCCGGGCCGACGTGGCTCCCGTCGACAGTCCGCGTGGTCGTGCCGCGATCGTGATAAGGGGTGCGGGAAGGACTGGAGGGATCGTGTCGCGGCTTCTATACAATAAAAATACCTTAAAAATACCTTAATATTAACATATGAATTTTCCCGATCAAGGTGCGTGGCGGAGACCGAGCCCGAGCGTGGTCACGCGGGCTTTTCTTCTAATTCCCTTGTGACGCAACGTCACAATATATATTGTGACGGTTCGGCTATACAGGTAAGCCACCATCACTCAGAATATGATAGAATGTGACCCTTTACCGGATACCAGCATGTTCTGACCAGCACGGAGCGATCGGCCATGCCGCCGGCCGGGCGGGTCACTCGCGCCAAGAATTGGGGCAAGCCCGCGACACCTCGCAAAGGGCTCCGCCCAAAGCGAGGAGCAAGACCACCGCGGACTCGCGGAAGGCCCGCCTATATTAGCACATATCACGGCACCTGTGCTTCAACCACTCCCATCCATCTAAGAGTGCGACCCGAATTCATCGTGACGCCTCCTCACACCGAATGTGCGCCTGATACCCTAGAGAGGATCTATCGGATATATTTTATCCCTCAAATTGGCTATAGTATGCATGCGTCCTCAAAATTACAAACGCTGCCACCCCACCATCGCAGTATTCCACGGTGGCGCGATTTCCCACCTAGCCCTCTGGATCCGCAAGAGAAATGGAATTTCTCCAGACGGGCCTGGGGCTATTTAAGGGCGTGCGCAAGCCGGAGCGGCACTCTGTCGCAAATTCAACTTTATTACGTGGAGTCACCAGCATCCGAAACCTCGGATCATCGGATGGAGGCCACGCTGCCGTAGCCCTGGTCCCATCCTAGAACGACCTCAGCTTCGGGTTAGATACTCTATTTCCTTGGGAAGCCCCAGCATTGCGCTGGAAGTCCGACCTCGGAAATAGAGTCGTCGCGGTGATTGCAAGCTAGGGAAAATCAGACAACATCCGATCGATAGTCATTGGGACGATCGATCGCCACGCAGCTTTTCACTCACATAGACTCGAAGTGTGCAGTCCGTGAAGTGCCGATCGCGCTTCGCTGCACACGAGGAAATTCTACAACCAGCTTCACTGGTTTTTGGTCCTCCTCGCTTGGCACCGAGGAGGTCAGCCGTCCCTTCCGGACGGCCCCGCTATGTGCACTCGGAGAGAACAATTCTCCTTCGAGCTCGCACATTATTAGAACGCTAGATTCTCTCGCGCGTGAGCGACACTCGTGCGTTAAGTTGCATTTGGCAACGTGCCAACCGGAAATAACGCCTCATATCTACAATAATTGTCAATCGAATGGTGTCGCCTTCTGATTCCAGAAGCGATCCCGATTCGGCCACACGCGTACACGACGACGCTCGCGGACTGTGCGAGTGCGAGCAAGAGAGAAAGAATGAGTGAGAGAATCAGCGCCTCTAAACATCGCGCGCAGATAGACCTCGCACCTTCCCATCCTGCTGCTTCAACAAGACCTCTGTGTGAGCGCAAGTGAGAGAGAGAAAGAGCATGAGAGAGAGTCAGCGCCTCTAAACATCGTGTGCGACCTCACCGTATTCTTCCCATCCTCGTCGCTCCACGACCACAGCGCTTCTCGCCGACCGCTCCAGCTACGTGTAAAACATCACCACACCGGACTAACCACACTAAAATCTACCGATTAACACACTAACATACTCTTTGTTACCGTCACCCAATTTCATCTCACAATAATCCGAAATACCAAATGCCGATGATGACGGATTATAATAGGCGTCTCTGAGACCCTCAAAACCACTGAGGCATCTCCCAAATAAACACCTAAAATCCTCTTCATCATTCGTGGCACCAAATTCGTACATCGTCCTTCAGGAGGCTACGGGAAAACCCTATTTTCATCACACGGCAAGTTGATCGCCGTGTTCCTTCGTTTTCCGGGATATTCGCGTACACGAATCCCCGAAAACGAAAAGAAGGCTTTCGCTAAAATCGCAAAACGTCTCAATATATATATATATATATATATATATAATACTTGTATTATCATCTTCTGGACATATAGTGGACGGTATTCTGAACGATACTGGACGGCTAGTGACAGACGGTGACGGTGACGGTGACGATTATGCCCAAAGCCCATCAAACCGTTTTGCCGACCATCTCTTGGATACCACGTCGGAAAGTTCGCTCGCCAGTAGTCTGGTGAGTATTGGCGTTTCCGAGAATTAACGTAGTTTTTTTGGTTATTGAGTCAAATGTATATAAATATGAAGAAAGATACACAGGGATATGGGAACTATGTGTAACAAATCGTATAATTTTCCATATAGCGGATAAACGCTTCTTACAATATTTATGGAAAACAACACAATCGCAATAAAGTATATAATGAAGGTGTGGGAAAAATTTCATGACGATTGGCTTACTAGTAATAGAGATTTGTTACGTTAAAGATTGAATTCTATAGTATTTTAGAAAGGGACGATCCAATAAAGCCCAGAAAACACAAACAAATTGAACTGAAGAAAATGCAAATGAATAAACAAAAAAAATGCCAACAAATAAAACCCGAAATAACCCAAAACCAATAAAACCCGATGTAACGCAAACAAATAATACCGAAGAAACGCCAACCAATAAAACGCAGAAAACGGAAACGAATTGAACTACTAAAAAAAAAACGCAAACCAATGAAACCCAGAAAACAGAAACGAATTAAACTAAAACAAACGTAAATAAATGAATCTAAAGAAACGCAAACGAATGGTACTACATAAAGCGCCAACGAATAAAACCCATAAAACGCAAACGAATTCAAGTGAAAAAATGCAAACGAATAAAACCCGAAAAATCCAAAACCAATAAAACTCGATAAAACGCAAGTAAATGAAACCGAAGAAACACAAACCAATAAAACCCAGATAACACAAACGAATGGAACTAAAAAAGACGCCAACGAATAAAACCCGACAATACCCAAAACCAATGAAACCCAATAAAACGCAAAAAAAACAAAACCGAAGAAACGCAAATCAATAAAACCCAGAAAACGCAATCGAATGAAACTTTTAAAAAATCGCTAACGAATAAAACCCGAAACCGATCATACCTTATAAAATGCAAACAAATAAAACCGAAGAAACACAAACCAATAAAGCCCAGAAAACTCAAACGAATTAAACTTTTAAAAAATCGCCAACGAATAAAACCCGAAACCAATAAAACCCATATAACGCAAACGAATGGAACTAAAAAAAGACGTCAACGAATATAACCCAAAACAAATAAAACCCAAAGACAAATTCAAAGTAACGCTATCTAACACAACCGAAATAATTTCCACATTTTGTAAGAACGATGATTGTGATTGGGTTGCATTGCATGGCTTACCACCACGTGTTTGAAAAATGCAATTCTCTGCCTGATAATGAGTTGGGCATATTGTTTAATAGGCGTATGATGACGTGCAAGATGTACCGTTTGGGTATAATAGTGATACGATGGGCATCACATCGGCAGAGTCTATTAGCGATGCTCGGGTAAGCATATATTTATGTGTGTATATATTTATTCATTTACTCATTTTTGTTTCGCCAAATAATGCCTTGCTGTAGAATGCCTCGGGATCAGATGACGATCCAGAAGAGCAGGCGGCTAATGATGAGGGCGGAGTATGCACCGTTGACAATGTGATCGATCGACTCAAACAGGCATTATTGCTTGAGTCTTGGTGTTGGACGATGAATCCTCGCGAAGAATCCGGCGTCGTCTTTATCCAAATCGATCGGTACACATTTCAACCAAGAATGAAAGTCTTCCTGCATATCGATCTTTCGGTCACGGTAAGAACTTTGATAGGGTCGCAGATACTTTTTGTAAACGCACGATACATTGATTATGTTTCATTGCAGATTCAAGCTTTCGACAGCGAGACCATGATAGAATGCAGACGAATCATGACATCCGTCGAAGGAATTGTGCAATTTCTGCGTCGCGCTGAAAACGGCATCGTGTGCTGTGGAGTTGGGTTGGAGGACGAAACGTATGTATACAGTTATTAGTAGTATCCCTCTAACAATACCCTTCAACGACAGATTCACTCTTTTGTAAGCGCTCAGAAAATTCCGTGTTCCGGATTTGTTGCACTGCTTGCAGACAAAGGCGCAAAGTCCTTCAAAATCGCAGTAATCGCAGAAAGATGGATGTTCGTGCTCGATACGCCCGGACAAAGTATGTATCATAGATGCGGCAGCGCTAATGTCGTCGCTTAGAACAAAAGGTAATGCGCCATCATATTTCATTTAAAAAGTTCGACATAAAAACCAATTTTTTTTTTCAAAACTGCAATCAATCTTACACATGCAGATGATGGAAACCTCTACCAGTCACATTTGCAAACGGTTTATTCTCGTTTAGACAGATAAGTAGGAAGAGAAGTTTAAAATGATTGTCATTGTATTATTTTCTTCAGTTCTTCTTTAGTGTTGCACTCACGCTCTTAAAAAGCCCCGTAATATATTATCTACAGCCATTCTATTCAGCATACTAGGCAGGCCTTGATAATTAATTGTAAGGTTCGGCTATTATCTCGCCAAAAACTAAAAATCAACTACCTCTGCTTCTCTGGCTGTGTGCTCTTCTTGCGGTTCAAGGGATAACAAATTACTGAGTACGATTTAATTGATATTAAGTTTGCCAGTCCATAATAAAGATTTGCTACCCTTCGACTTTTGAGGCTTCAGCCACATTTATTTCGTGTTCTTCTTTGCGCGAGAGTCTCAAATGTGGTGCCTCATTTAAATGTGAATCTTTTTATACTATCATCGCAGGCAGAAAATTTGAAGCAGGCCTTGATAATTAATTGTAAGTTTCGGCTATTATCTCGCCAAAAACTAAAAATTAATTACCTCCTGATTCTCTGTCTGTGTGCTGTTCTTGTGGTTCGAGGGATAACAAATTACTGAGTACGATTTAATTGATATTAAGTTTGCCAGTCCATAGATTTGCTACCCTTCTACTTGTGAGGCTTCAGCCACACATATTTCGTGTTCTTATTTACGCCGGAGTCTCAAACGTGGTGCCTAATTTAAATGTGAATCTTTTTATACTATTATCGCAGGCAGAAAATTTGAAGCAGCAAGTTAGGAGAGCTCGCGACGAATGTGCTGCAGTCAGCGAGCAAGCCTTAATTGAGGCGATCTCCGATTTGCCACCGCCTCAACGAGCTGTTGTCCAGGCTTGTGTGGGTGCATCTAAAGTAAAGTGCACTAACCAGCGACGATTCCTTTTAGACTTCTCGTACGAGTGTGTTTTGATGCGTATGAAAAATAGCAAGTTATACGAGCATCTTCGAATGCGCAATATTCTTCCACTGACCCGCCAAGACACTGTGTCGAAATACATAAGCAAAATGGACATAGGCTATGGATTTCAGAAGGCAGTTTTTCAGTGTCTGCAGAAAAAAGCTTCGCGGATGGAAATCGTTGACCAGAAGGGTATCTTCAACAGTGATAATATTTTGGGGCCGCTTTCAATTTGTTTCCGATGTAGGACGTAGAGTTGTTCAATGCTTTAGTGGTTCCGAATTTCAAAATTTGTCAAGCATTTTTAAACGAAAAATGTCTAGAGTAAAGTCCATTTGATTACACGCGCGCGTATTTTTTCGTACGACGAGACTTGTCTCTTTTCGTACGGCCTGCAAAAACAGACTAATATTACAGGTCGTAAATTGCCAACATTTTAATTTTGCAACAATCAAGACGTGCCAATGTTTGAAAAGTGAGTAACTGTCCTCAAAATAAATTGTTACATTACATTATACATACATGACATTACATTACGAACATTACGATTGTCAGTATTCATTTCACTCCAATGCACCTCACTTTTATATTGTCCACAGACTGTAAGATATGAACATAACACTGGGCTTTTCTCTGCTTATAAAATAGAACCTACCTCATTGCAATGTACTTTTATTTGTATCGTACCCTGCATTGAAAAGTATTTGTTTTGTACATATGCTGCTGTTGTACGGCACATTGTCAGTGCATATTACGTGCACGTACAGTGTAATCGAATGTAGAAAGCGTAGATTTATTGGCAAGATTTATTATTTTGTTGCTTGGGCAATTATATTTTCATAATAAAATGCTGTACATTCGTTAATAACAAGAACTGTTTTACAGGTGTGCTCCTTGTTGACGAAATGTCATTCTGCAAAGCTATCAACTTCGATCGCAAGACAATGAACTTCAACGGTTTTGTCGATTTCGGCAAACATACCCTCATCGAACAGCAGAACACACGAGCAGATCATGCGCTTGTGTTCATGTTCCAGCCATTCCGAGGAACATGGGTTCAAGTTCTTCGCTGCTTCCTCAGCAAGAACTCAGTCACAAACGAAGTTCTGCACAAGCTAATTTGGAGTGTGTTTTGTTGCTCGGCGGCTCCGGATTCCACGTGGACCTCGTGAATACGGATGGAGCACAGTGGAACCGAGGAGTGTGGGGTTTGTTTGGGATCAGCGAAACCCAGTTGTCTTGCGAACACCCATTTGATGCCAAGCGGCGACTTTGGATGATGTCAGATTTTCCTCACCTCATTAAGGGGGGATTGTCTTTTTTTTTTCGCAACATTTACCGCTTTTTGGGAATTTTTTTGTGAAGAAAGTATACAACGGGAAACTTGTGAAACTTGGCATATAGTTTTATTGATCTGTTTACTACATACAAAAAATTTTTTAAACGATTTCATACAAAAATCCGCCTCCCACCCCCCTCGACGCGCGATGGTCCTTTTTTGATGGTGTGCACGATTACAGCCTTCACGTTCATCCTGCAAAAAAATCCCAAAAAGCATTTTACTTTAGACACATATAGCTATCGTTCGATAAAGGGGAAAAAAAATTGACGATTTGGTGACGTTTTGAACTTGAAGTATCGATTTTTCGAAAAAAATTGATCGATTTTTTGTTATAAATAAAAAACTATTAAACGTATTGCTTTTTTGCTTCATCAAACGATAAAAGGATGTCAGCTGAGCATTCTGTCCAAATTTGAAGGCAATCGGTGGAATAGTTTTTGAGAAATCGTGCACACCATCATAAAAGGACCATCGCGCGTCGAGGGGGGTGGGAGGCGGATTTTTTGATTAAATTGTTTAAAAAATTGTTTGTATGTAGTAAACAGATCAATAAAACTATATGCCAAGTTTCACAAGTTTTCCTTTGTATACTTTCTTCACAAAAAAATTCCCAAAAAGCGGTAAATGTTGCGAAAAAAAAGACAATCCCCCCTTAAGTGCTTGCGAAATTGCATTATCCAGGTTCCGTTGTTCTCGGTAAGATAAAATTATTCAAAATTGTATACTTGTTTACAGGGGAAGCCCCCTTTCTAATCACAGTTGCCATAAGGATAATGGCGATGAATTTTAATTTTTTGGTGTATAGACACCCGAAAGTCTTGTCCTTCTTCGCCAATTCGAGGCTCTTCTTAAGCATGAGTCGCAGATGCCAACCTTAGTGTCGCATATTTCCTGACGCCGGCGCATCTACATCCAAAGGGGTATCAAAAGATGAATGTTCCAGTAGTATAGCCATGAGAGTTCTAACCCAGGTCCTCTGTGGGCGTTGCGGGGCGAGGAGTTCACGCGGAGAGGGGGACTCGGTGGAGCGGTTTACGTCACGCGGCGATGGGGAGGTCGTTGGCGCGGCGGAGGGGGGGGGGTATATCGATTATCGATTTATTGATCATTGATTATTGATCTTTATATATGAAAAATTTATTGTTGATTTATTTTTATTTATCTTTGTCTTATATTGTTTATTTCATGGATTTTATTATTTAGCGGCTCTCGCCTGAGAGCCAAGTTGGTTGACCCGTGTCGCTGAGAGAAGCGATCGGATTGCACGTATGTATGAGAGAGAGAGCGAGAATGAGAGATGGTGTTACATCCTAGCGAGTGTGCCTTCTCTCGGTTATTTCTAATATCCTCATTTGCCGTTATGAGCTTATTATTAAATGAATAAATCTAAGAATAAGACGCGTAACAGCGTAAAAAGGAACGTGCGTACGTTTCGCACGCTTATTTAACCTACAGCGATATATATACGATAGCAGCACCGCCACAGTCCTCGACTTTTCCTGTCCCATTGGCTGTCAACAAGACCACGATCTCAGGCGCATATTCCAAGAAGAGCGGTCGAACGAAAAACCAACCATCAACTCGATCAATAGACTCCAAAAATTCTACGCCGGCCCATCCGCATGGTGACCAAGAGAAGCCGCGACCCTAGATTACTTCATCATAACATAGCCTAGACGGCTCCGACGAATTTATAACACTGAGTGAAAAATAGGACATCCGGTCTCGCAGCGTAGTCCGATATACAAACTTCTCGATATGTGAAGTCACCTTAGCCATAAATTGACATAACACAAACCATGCGAATGCTTAGGTCTCTGATATCGAACTCATGCGCTTTTTCGCCGAAACACGAGACACAGGTCTCCTTCTCTTCATACGCATATTAGTCAGAACCGATGCCGAATCTGTAAAATATTCGCACACCATACCGCGACCAATCACGCTAATCAACCGATATCTTCAGGACCAATGGTCCAATCCCTGAAAAACTAGATGACCAAGACCACACTCCCTAAGGTTTCTTCTCCCACTACTGAACCTCTCCTAATTTTCATATCAAGAAAGACTTCCTCCCTGACGTCAGTCTCCCGTCAACTACCAACACATCAAATTCTTCTATCGAGTCTCAATCCCAGTCTCCCGTCAGCCACCATCACATCAAGTTCTTCTATTGAGTCTCAATCCCAGTCTCCCGTCAACCACCATCACATTAAGTTCTTCTATCGAGTCTCAATTCCAGTCTCCCGTCAACTACCATCACATCAAGGTCTTCTATCGAGTCTCAAATTCACTACTCAAACAAACATTTTTATCAAATAAATGTCAAATCCTCGAGGCACTTCAACAAAAAAAGGGCTTATTTTGTTGAAGTTTGCAATAAGAGTTTATTGCAAACTCAACCCAAACAAACATTTTTGTCGAATAAATGTCAAATCCTCGAGGCACTTCAACAAAAAAAGGGAAGCCCGGACAATAGTAGCAAGGTCCAAACAGGATCAAATCCCAAGCAAACGATCGATCATTCGACATCGCATTTGAGCACTCAAAATACAACTAATCAAAACAATTGCGTAATGTGTCAAGAAGGCCATAAAATATATCAGTGCCAAAAGTTTCGTGAGCTTCCAATTCAATCAAGGATAAATGAAGCAAAACGTCTCAACTGCCTCGGGAAGGGACATGCAATAAAGTTTTGCAGAGCGGGAAATTGCAAACAATGCAACAAAAAACATAATTCTCTCCTGCATCTCGAAAATCGTTCGGACAGTGCTCAGCAGAAATCGAGCGGACTGCGATTGAGTCGTGACGACGACGGAGGCAGCGGTCCTGAGGCAACGCCCTCAACAAGGGAAAATCAAAACGTACAATCGATCACGACTTGTACGCTAAAGAGACCGGCACAGGTACTACTCTCAACCGCAATCGTACACATTGACGATAATTCGGGTCACACCATCGAGGCAACGGTTCACAGTCGAATTTCATGTCGCGAGCATTGTGCAAAAAATTAAATCTACCTATGAGAAAAATACAGCAATCCATCAGAGCGATATCGCAAACGGTGACTCAAGTGTCAGAGTCGACAAGCGCGACCATCAGGTCAAAATTCAATGCGTTCTCTATCAAACTCACGTTCTCCTTACTCGATGCAATAACGGATGAAATTCCCATCGAATCGTTCAATGCGCAACATTTGAAAATTCCGAAACACGTCGTGCTAGGAGACCCGTCGTATCATGTGCCTCGATGTATCGATTTATTGGTAGGAGCAGGCGTATTTTGGGATCTGATTTGTGCGGAGCAAATTCGAAACGGTAAAAATCAGCCCGTTATACAAAAAACCAAGTTGGGGTGGATAATCGGCGGCCCGTATTCCACTGAGAACCAGCACGACGAAGCTCGTAAATTCTGCGGATTCGCGAGCACGTGTCATCTGCAAGATCAACTACAACGATTCATGGAGATTGAAGAAATTCAAGGAGCTAAGACTCTTTCACGAGAAGAACTTTCCTGCGGGAAACACTTCCAGGAAACACACAACAGACTTCCAACAGGCAGATTCGAGGTACGTCGTCCTTTTCGCGAAAATTCGAATCAGCTTGGCGAATCATATGGCAACGCTCTCAAACGATTAAAATCGGTCGAACGGAGATTCATAAAAATTCCACAGTCAAAGTCAGATACGCAAATTTCATGGACTAGTACGAATTGCTGGAACACATGAGTATGGTCCGAGAAGAAGACGCAACAACAATTAAAAATTATTTGCCACACCATGCGGTTATAAACGAAGAAAAAAGTACAACGAAACTTCGAGTAGTTTTCGTTGCGTCAAGCCGAACCACGTCAGGGAAATCGCTAAACGATATCCTAATGGTCGGGCCAGTCATCCAAAGCGATTTGGTGAATGTTGTCGCGCGTTTTCGACAGCATACCTACGTAATGACAGCAGTCATTACAAAAATGTATCGCCAAGTATCTGTTCATTCAGATGACAGAGACCTGCAAAGAATTTTATGAAGAAAGGTCAACATACCACCAAAAGGCTATCGACTCAATACGCTCACGTATGGTACTGGACCCGCGTCGTTCCTCGCAACAAGATGTCTCCTGCAATTATCGATAGAGAATTGCGCAAGGTTTCCTGAAGCTAGCGATATCATAAAAAGAGACTTTTACGTGGATGATCTGATTACAGGCGGATCCTTAATCGCTGAACTTCAAAAACGAAAGTCAGAAATCACAGAGATTCTACAATCAGCGGCATTTCCGGTGGGTAAAATGGAGGTCTAACAATCAAGCGATACTTGAACCATGCGACGGCATCAACCCGTCAGTTCCCTCCACGATTGGTGAGGAGACGAAAATTCTCGGCCTACGTTGGAATCTAGCCACGGATCAGTTGCATTACAAGATGGTCATCAGCGAGCAGGAACAAAGACCAACAAAACGGGTAATCCTCTCATTTGTCGCACAACTTTTCGACCCTCTCGGACTGATAGGACCGTCGACGATCAAGGACAAGATTCTCCTCCAACAACTTTGGCAGCTACAATTGGGTTGGGATGAGTCGCTCCCCCTGGATCTTCACACGAAATGGGTGAAATACAAGGCAAATTTATCGGAAATCAGCAACATAACTGTACCTCGTCATGTACTAACCGCAAATTCAATTCGTATCGAATTGCATGGATGCTGCGATGCTTCAACGCTAGCATACGGGGCATGTCTGTACCTACGATCTACGGACTCATCGGGCGTTACAAACGTGAAATTGTGGTGCGCAAAATCACGGGTAGCCCCTTTAAAACCCGTCACATTACCGCGCTTGGAATTGTGCGGCGCACTCCTATTATCACGACTTTACAATAAACTGGAAGCGGCGTTCACAATCGAAATTCATCAAACAGTGTTTTGGTGCGACTCTAGTGTCGCACTGGCGTGGATACGGGGACAACCCTATCAATGGAAAGAGTTTGTTCGGAATCGGGTAACCGAAATTCAAGATTTGACGCCAGCAAGCAAATGGAAACACGTCAGATCGGAGCATAACCCTGCCGACGTAATCTCGCGTGGCATTGATCCTGATCAACTGAGGGACTCAACTATTTGGTGGCACGGTCCGAGTTGGCTCAAAGATAACGAAGAAACTTGGCCAATCTCGCCTTGCCCGCCGGTTCCCGAAATACCCGAATCAAAAACGACTTCTCTCGCATTTCCGACCGTGTCAAGCAACGAAGATATTTTCGAAAGATTCTCGTCATTAACACAAGGTCAATTGCATCGAACACGGAGCGTCGTACTGGACCTTTGACGGTCGAAGAATTACAAAACGCCATGGAAGTTCTCATCAAAATCGTACAGCGACATACATTTGCACGCGAATTCGACGACTTGAAGAACAAACACACCATCCATCCGAAGAGTCCTCTCTCGAATCTTCATCCATTTATTAATGATAAGCAAGTGATGCGAGTAGGTGGCCGCTTGCAAAACGCGCCGTTATCATTCGAAAAACGTTGTCCGATCATTTTACCATCAAAACATCCGTTAACAAAACTGATAATTTTATTTTTTCATCATCACAACTTGCACGCAGTGCCGTCGGCACTGCTAGCTTCCATTCGGGAGCAATATTGGATAATTTCCGCCCGAAACACGATTCGTAGCGTTCTACGAAAATGCATAACATGTTTTAGATTGCGACTCGTTAGTCCGACTCAATTAATGGGAAGTTTACCCCCTGATCGAGACACTCCGAGTAGGCCGTTCTCGTGCGTTGGAGTTGACTACGCAGGGCCCTACACCATAAAGATTTCGCGAAATAAAACCGCAAAGGCGTATCTTTGTCTATTTGTCTGCTTAGCAACAAAGGCGGTTCACCTCGAAGTAGTTTCGGACATGACAACGTCAGCATTCCTAAATTCCTTTAAACGATTCATCTCGCGTCGTGGTCGGTGTAATAAAATTTACTCCGATAATGGTACGAATTTCGTAGGGGCAAATAACACGATGAAACAAGTCACGGATTTAATCACGAGTAACTCACATCAAGAAGAAGTGGTTAAATTCGCGGCAGATCAAGCAACAGAGTGGAAGTTTATCCCACCTCATTCACCGTACGTGGGAGGTCTGTGGGAATCATCAATCAAATCCGCTAAAACGCACGCCAAAGCTGTTATAGGCGATACCAGTCTTACCTTCGAAGAATTGACCACGATATTTTGCCAGATTGAAGCATGTTTAAATTCACGCCCTTTGTTTCCATTGTCGCCGAATCCAGACGAACTTGAGGCACTCACGCCGGGCCATTTTTTGATTGGCTCCTCAATCGTTGCATCTCCGGAACGCGACGTATCCGACATACCCTCGAACCGCTTGACTCGATATGAGCTTCTGCTTAAAATGCACCAAGATTTTTGGCGTCGATGGTCTCGAGAGTATGTCTCCCAATTGCAACAAAGGACGAAGTGGAAAATATCAAAACTAAATGAAAATGTAAAAATCGGAGCAATGATGTTGCTTCGCGTCATCGATTTTGGCTGATATTTACCCCCCCCCCCCCCCCCAAATCATCCTATCCTTTCTATCATCATAATCCAATTATCGTTACCGTCATCCAACGACCGGACCCCCCTCCCTATTTTAAAATGACGTAATTTATGGACGGCCCCTGGGAAGGATGGCTTAATTCGTACTGTCACGGTAAAAACGCAAAACGCTACGACGCAAAGAACGCTGCCCAAAATATGTGTTCTTCCGATTGAATAATTTAGTTTTATATTGCAATTTGTTTCATTGAAAGGCAACCCTTTCAAGCCCGCCGGTGTACGCGCCGTTTCGCGTTTGTTGGTCGTGTCGGTAAGGGAGACACTGACTTTACCTCACGATATACGGGGGTTTTCGTCAGTAGCCGCGAGAGGCGCTGATATGTAACGTAAAAGAAAAGACGCCTACGCTCGACATGATGGCGATGGACGTGCATAGGCATAAGACATGATGGCGATGGACGAGCGTAGGCATAAGACGTGATTTTGTTCTGTATTAAGGAAAATTAATAAACCCATATTAAAGGCTCACGTGGTTCAACTACTGTTTTACCCGACGATACAATTGGCGAGTTTGCAGTCGTCGAATAGTGTAATGTGTTTTGCCATAGAATTTTTTTTGCCAGTCTGCAGCGCAAATATTACATATCATGGTTTCTCGAGCTGGGAGGCAGCTTTTACAGTCCAGGTATGTTTCGTTGTGCTTTGAAGCAGTGGATACTCGTATAGATCCCAAGACCTCACGCGGGGTGGCGGACTCGGCGGAGCGGCTGGCGTCACGCGGGGAGGGGGAAGTCGTAAGAGCGGTGGAGGGGGGGTATATATCGATTATTGATTAATTGATCATTGATTATTGATCTTTACATATTTCAAATTTATTGTTCATTTATTTTTATTTATTTTTGTCTTATATTGTTTATTTCATGGATTTTATTATTTAGCGGCGCTCGCCTGTTTGCCGCCGCGCGACTCATTTTACAGTTCCTTGACCGGGGAAACGATCAGCGCGAGCGAGTACGTTCACACTGAGAATGCCTGGGAGCGGTTTTCCGTTCAAACGCTTGGTGAATATAGTGATTTGTATTTGAAGACGGATGTCTTGTTATTAGCAGATATTTTCGAAAATTTCCGTGATATGTGTATTGAAAGTTATGGGCTTGATCCCGCGTATTATTACACTCTTCCGGGATATACTTGGGACACCATGTTGAAATATACGCACATTACGTTTGAATTATTGACCGACATCAAAATGATTTTATTCATCGAGCGAGGTATACGCGGAGGTTTAAGCCAATGTTCAAACAGATATGCACATGCTAATAATAAGTACATGCAATCGTACGATCCGTTAAAATCATCATCATACCTGATGTACTTCGATGTGAACAACTTGTAATGTACTCGAAGTCGATCTTGAATATCCGGAACGTTGGCATGATTCGCACAGTGACCTTCCGTTTTGTCCGACACGCCATAAACAACCTGGCAAGTGCAAAGAGAAATTGCTCGCAACCGTATGGGATAAAAAGCGTTACGTGACACACTATCGGAATTTGCAGCAGTGTATGCGTCATGTACTTAAAGTAGCGAAAATACTCAGAATTTTCAAATTCACTCAATCCCTCTGTTTGCGTTCGTACATCGAATTGAACACGCAGTTTCGCACACGTGTACAAATATTTCGAGAAAAATTTGTATAAATTAATTAACAATGCAGTATTTGGCAAAACGATGGAAAACGTGCGAAACCGTGTAGACGCGAAACTTGTAACAAAGTGGGAGGGACGGTATGGGGCAGAGGCAATGATCGCTAAACCATATTTTCACAGTCGCAGTATCTTTTCGGAAAATCTTATTGCCGCCGAATTGCGAAATCTGGAGGTAGAATTTAACAAGCCGATTTATATAGGTATGTGTATACTCGACATTTCGAAAACATGTTTATATGAGTTTCACCACGAATTCATGAATCCGCCGTATCAGCAAAACTGGAAGATCATGTATACCGACACCGATAGTCTCATATACCACATCAAGTCTGACGACGATTACGACGATATGAAGCGTAACATTGACAAATTTGATACGAGCGATTACCCGATGGAAAGCGTTTACGGTTTACCGTTAGTCAACAAGAATGTGCCCGGTCTCATGAAAGATGAAAATAATGGTATGGTAATGTTGGAATTTGTGGGATTGAGAGCAAAAATTTACGCTTTGCGAGTCGATGGTAAAAAAGACACGAAAAAGGTGAAAGGCGTGAAAAGTAATGTCGTCGCGCGAATAATACATTTCAATTACTACACTCGCTGTTTACGGGAAAAAATTGAGATGACTCGTCAGCAGTCTTGCATAAGATCAAAGCTGCACGAAACTTACACTATTTCAGAGTCAAAAATTGCTCTAAGTCCACACGATGACAAGCGGTATATCGTGCCGAAAAGTACGGACACTCTACCATGGGGTCATTATAAAATAGCATTGTAAATGTATTTGTTTGTATTGTTATAAAATGAAAATGGAGAGATATAATGATTGTAGCAATGTAAATTTGATATATATTGGAAAATATTCATGGTACATATAATGCGAGTAAGTTAATGTTTACAGGATATAATTATTTATGTTTATAAGGAATGGTGAATGTATACATAAATAAAATGGTGTGCCTATTGTAAATAAACGTTATTGAATTTTTCATACACCTTATAAAAGTTATTAGGATATATTATTTTTGGGTATCCACGAGTTTTCAGATTTATCCATTCCCAACTATTCAACTTAAACACCATTGCCCTTTTTGCGTATTATCTTTTCCACGAGATATATGTTTGGATTGGCAACACGTTGCAGTTCGTATTCGTAGAATCCTCCGGCTATCAGATTTCTACTTGAGTCCTCGACTAGGTACGTTACAGGATAAATTTGTTGCACCTTGACGATTTTAAACACTTCGGTGGTAAAATTCTCTTCCTTTGTCGGTATGAAGATTTTTTGGACATCTGCTATGATCTTGTATGATTTTCGCAATCGTTGTACCCACTTGTTGCCAGTTTTACTTTTCAAGGGTACGGCCCATGCATACTTGCTCAACACATCAATGACGGTGAGGATGTAATTGTAGCCTTTGTTGAAACGCGAATACGACCGCATTTCGGCTACGTCAGCCTGCCACAAATCATCATACCCACGTACGATGACACGGCTTCGCAGAAAGTTTTTTCTTGCTGGTGCATGTAATTCCTCCACGAGCTGCTTTTCTTCAGACGTTTTTTCTTCTCCGAGCATATCGTGTGTTTGACCAGACGACTTTTACAAATCTCCCTGCGTTGTGTCAGCTACAGCGTCGGTTACATACTGAATTGTTTTAGACGTATCGTTCATAGTTATTCGAATCGTATCTTGTAGTGCGATGAATTCCTTCTCAAATGCATGCAGGCGTTCTGTTAACAGCTTGATTTTCATTTCCACGCAACGTTTATTAGCAGCATCGTAATCCCCTTCCGGTAGCGCTACGCCTCGTATTTTACGTGATCTTGCATCGAAGCCACTAGATGTAAGACAAAGAGCATTATCATGTGTATAATTTCTTATTAGCCCAGTCCACTGATAGTATGAATTATCCTGCGCTCCAAGCGATGATTCGAATTTATTGATCGACATCTCGGTATCAATAGTGACGAAGGAATGATCATTATCATCGATGCATAGGTTAATTTATAATGAGACCCGCTTCGCGAAGTTCCTCAATAATCGACATTATCTCATTGTCGTGAGCGTTGTTACCCGCGTGTCGTGAAGCTTCCAACAAGCGCAAACGATCGACCAACTCATTGGGATCATTCCACTGCACGTAATCGATTTTGTTGTTATTTAACGTCATGGCGAGCGGTATTTCTATACCTCTTCCAGTTTTTCGGTGGAAAGTTAATGGTCCAATTATATATTTATACTTGAAGCCTTTGTTACCCAGTACTGGATTGAGTATATTGCTACCACGTCGATGTGCATTTGTTGCCATCAATATACTTTTATATTTGTTTTTGTCTTCCTTGGTGTATATTACATCGTCAGGAATTCTCTTGAAGATTAGCTCATGGAGTCCAGTGGTTCCCAAGTATGTTAGCGAATCGATGAATATATTATCATCATTATCCACATCGAAACGCTTATCGCCTAACATCATTCCTTCATTGGTACATTTGACGCCATACACGTAATCCATGCTGGAATTTTTGTCTTGTAAAAGAATAGGTGAAATATATTGTTGACCGAGTGGACCCAAATGTTCGCGCAATGTAGTTTGACCTTCAGCCGTTTGTAATTGACGTTGCACTGTAGACACGAATGATTCGGCCGTAGTCTCAAGAATGTTTTCTTCAACAATGGTGAGGAGTGCTCATGGGCTGGTTCTAACTCGTTGGTGACGTTACGATGGGAGATGTCAGGGGTCTCTATGGAGGGGGTAGCCATGTGGTCCGAAGAGCGGGTGGCGGGAAACCGCTGTCGCCGAGTGTTTTGTGCGGGCGGGGATCATGGAGAGTGGGCGTTGAAAGCCCATAAATCGTCTAATTTATTATAGACATACTTTATTATAGACAAAAAAATATTATCATCGATGCAAGCGGAGTGTTTTTATTTCTACACTAATTTGTGTGCGTGCGTGCGTGCGTGTGTGTGTGTGTGTTTGTGTGCGTGCGTGCGTGCGTGCGTGCGTGCGTGCGTGCGTGCGTGCGTGCGTGCGTGCGTGCGTGCGTGCGTGCGTGCGTGCGTGCGTGCGTGCGTGTGTGTGTGTGTGTGTGTGTGGGTGTGTGTGCGTGCGTATGTGTGTGTGTGTGTTTGTGTGGAAGGAAGGAAGGGTGACGGGGGTGAAAAGAATGCTTCGAATTAAATGACAATAAAACAATAGTTTATTAATAATTAAATTGAACAATTGAACTTGCATAGTATATATTATGCATATAATGTTTGGTGCGTGCGTGTGTGTGTGTGTGTGTGTGTGTGTGTGTTTGCCTGTTTTTCATTGTTTTAAATTATTTTAATTTCAATATCCGCCGCGGATCCGTTGTCCTGAAACATAACAAATCATGCATCTTATTAACCTATCAAAAATAATTATACTTTGAATCATACTAAAGATAATAAGAACCATCGAGCCAGTATAAGTTCAGGCAGGTGGGGCACGTGTCGCGCATGGAAACATGGTGGGTCGGCCCGCCGTAGTTGGTACAAAATATCCCCTGGATGTTGTTAAACCGTTCGCTGAAGTGGCCACATCCTTGAATTAGTCGATCAACCGCGCCCCGCATATCAAAGTAGCATGTTATAGCCGAGACTTGTAGTTGAGGCTAGAACAAGAGACTCACAACGCATCTAGACATTCGGGATTATGAACCTCCGTTTGAACTTATTTAGTAATTGATTGGGTATGCTATTAAAGCGCTTGGCGCACCTATCTGGTCCAGGGCAAATAAGGTTAAGGAGAATGAATACGCATCAGCTCTTCTTACGATACTCCCGGCATATATTTGGATATAAAAACGTTACAACAATTTGGTTCTCTCGCAGTCGACTATTAATTTCTTATGTAATACAAACGTGACCTAGAATATTACGGAAGTGGGTTAGTGACTTACAGGTGCGTGTCCCGCTGGAAATGTGAAGCGTGCTTACGCTGCGCGTTTGGTCTCCTCGAAGACAGTGCAAATCAGGCGTCGATGCTGACACACACTCACGAACACAAAACGCTCGGTAGACTCGAAAATATAAATCAAGCTGGTTTATTTTAGAGAGTTACGTAGCGAAAACAATGACTTTTATTCGTTGTTATTATTGAGTTCCTTTCGTGTTTTGTTACGATGAGCCGCTGCACCTCAGTGCCGCACTATCCATCAGGCAGTGATATTTGATCGCGTAAGATCAAAGTCGCGGGCTCGGGAATGAACTTACAAGGACACGGGAAGGACTCGACACACAGAGAGGGGTACTCTGTGGAGCTCCGCTCTGTCCTCAGATTCGCAAAAGACTAACTTAAATTATTGCAACTCGATGTTGGGTTGCCTCTACATTTTTGTGCCAATCAGCAATTTCACTTGGCTCGAAGTGACGAATTTCGAAATGAGTCCGGCTGAGCGGACTCCCCGTGTTCTCGATGGAGTTCTTTCGCGTTACAAGTTGCTGAATAGGTCGTCAGCATTGTGGGGCAATGGGAATTCCGATTGCCCTAAATATTCTGGGTTCCGCAATGTGAGGTGTCGCAAGTTGAAGTAATGTGGGATTTCCGAACGTAAGGTATAGATTGTACACGTATTAAGATTAACCTATTGAAAATAAGATACGGATGTAACACCCCCTTCATTAGATGGAAGCTCGGGGATGAAGTTCGGGAGCTTCAAATGACTCGTCCTCGAGTCGGTTTACGCGCGGTGACATACGGTTACGTCACCAAGGAAATGCTCGGCCTGTAGGGCGTTCTTATGGCCTTCTGGATTACAGGAGCAGGTCGGCTCGGTTGCGGGGGCGGCTGGCACAAGATGATCTCAGGGACGTCCTTGGTGGTGGTTCTTGCATTTTTACGCCCTGGTGGAGAGTTCCGTTGCGTCTTACAACATGCGATGAGAATTGTGGGGAGGCTACTCCGCAAGGCGTATAAGACCAGCCCCATGACCGTTAGGACGGAAAGTCCGACGCCGCTGAACGTCCAGGTCCGAGTGTCATGGTACCACCTTTTCGCCTTTTTCTTCTGGATCAGATCTTGAAGATGGGTTTCGACGGAATTCAAACTCACATCGGATTGTTGAAGCTGCCCCTTGAGCGAGTATTTGCTCGCGGAAAGAAGCAATGGGGTTACTTCCTCGTGCCTTTCTGAGACCTCGGGAGCAAGCTGGCTGATGTTCAATGCCGTGGGTGGTAGATAGAGGTGGTGGATGGATGTCGACACGGAGTCTGAAGGTGGCAAAGTGGCGTGTATTGTGTATGCGGTACATCCTGGGTTTAATTGTAAGATCCCTGCTCCTTGAACGGTGCCGTCGTTCCGGGTACCATCTCGGCATTGGATCCTGATAACTTCGGAGGTTTCCAGAGAATATAGCCAACCGTGAGTGTTCTCCAAATATGTCCACTGGGGATGATGATCCCGCGTTAGCCGGATGTCGCAATTTTTCAAGGCTTCTGCCGTGGGTGATATACGTAGGTGTGCTTCGCATATGTTGGTATCATGCACTGTCACATCCGGAAGGGATGAGAGCATAATATTTTTGTTTCCCTCTTTGTTGCCTACGCCTAGCGCAATAGCATGGGATGAGGGTAAAAAGGGGTTAGTGCGTGGGAAAGGATAAAGTTAAGGAATTAACTCGAGGTTTGGGTACTGAGGAATAATTCGACAGATTTGTGTTCGATTGACACTAGGTTATTTATTATGAGGTTATTAGCCGGGTGAAACGAATAGGGCTATAGTGAAAGATACAAAACGAGAAAGTAAAGTTGCTTACATTAGCGGTGGTTGCCGCACGGTCGCTCGCTCGCACGCTCGCTCGCTCGTGTGGGTGGTTTGTTGTCGCTCGGATTACAAAGGCCTACGCTCTTGGGCCGGAGGTTTCGTTGGTGTAATCGCTGGTAAGATACTCGGAAGATTTTACGCCGGTCGAGTGTATACTCGATCTGTTTACTACGACGGCACTATGCGTGGACAGAAATACGAACTAGGCGCGAGGTCGAAAGGTTGACTAATCTTTACGGACCGATGATAGAAATCATACAAACGCACTATAACTTCGGTGACCCGAGTAATGAAGACCGATTCATAAAAGAGTTAATTGGAGATATTCCTTATACTGCTGGGTTACGACTCTTTAAGAGAACTCGATTGAACGGTAGTCGACGGGAGACTGCTCTGAATAATCGACGTAGTCGAGAGACCGACTCGCCCCTTTTTTTTGCACACTGCCCTTCTTGGTTCGCATGCGAATTTTTAGAGTGAGTGGGAGGTAATGTTCGGTTCCTTTTCTTAGAAAATAATGGCGCTGGTGGAAGGGGTTAATTCGCTTTGTTAACGGAATGCGCATGAGGTGTGTAGCCGAAATTCGCGTTAAGTCGCTCGCGATAGCGCGGCGACCGTTTGATTCAGACGGCCCGGATGTCTTGGTACTCCGCTCTGGTTACCGGGTCGGATCATGCAGACTTCTTTTTGTGTCCATGCGGATAGCCAGCGTAAGGTTTTGGAGTCAGTTCCTGTTTGATTATTCGAGCCGCGGCATTTCGTAGAATTTTTGCTCTGGCCGATGTTCTTGTTGAAAGTTGAGAGCGTCGGTCGATCTCGTCCTCGGTGTTGCTCGAGTGGGTACTTGGATTGTTTGGACGCCTTGCCGAAGCGTATGCGCCTCGTTCTTCGTAAAATCTCACCAAGCCAAAGATCGTTGGTCATAGGGTGTCGCACGCATTTTCTAGCGACGTGACACCTCCCCCCTTTTGGATTGAGCGTCTCGCTGAATCGGAGTAGATTGTGGTGGGGCGCAGGGTATTTAACCGATGGTGGTGAGAATTTTCACTTTATTCTGTCCGTCTTGCTTGACGTCGTTGCTAAACCGTCGCTCTGGTGCGTCAAACATGGATTTTGAAACGGTAAGTCTTGGTTGTCGTCCTCATATGGTGACCCACTGATCCCCGCTTATTATTAATTCCGGGGTGTTTTCCTTGTAGCTGCTGGTGAAGATAGTCTGGAAGATGGCGCAATCTCGTCGTGCGGAGAGGTTGGAGCACCGGAGAATACTTCGGTTGTTGGACCAGGAGACTGGGTTCGATGCATACTCTATCCGATGGATGTTCGAGGGGCGCTGGGGACAGGTTCATCCGGAGGATGATTGGGACCACCCAGCGTGGTCGACACCGGAGGGCGTCTTCGCAGCGTATGACCCCTGACGTTCTCTCATCTCCACGGCCCTTCAGCTTTTCGCGCAGCAATTCCGTTATTCATTTATACTCGACCGATTGTTATCGCAAAATAACAATAGCTATTTGGGTGTTTTCTTTTCTCCGTGGTTTGACAAATTTTGTGCTTTTATATGTACGAAATTGGAGTAAAAATAAAAAATAAAAAATATAAAGAATATATATAAAATATATATATATATATGTCTGTAAAATTTCCTTTCTTCTTCCGCTTTCTCTATATATATATATATATTTACTTATATGCGACGAGGTTAAAAGAATAATCGCAACAAAAAGAAAATATCGAGTTATTAGTATGATTAAGTTCATCGTATGTCTCCTCGTGAAAATTCAAGGGAAGGAACGTGGTTTGGGCGGTTGGTTACTCTCTGGGTAGTCGGATACGTTGGGATATAGGTTGCGCACCGTTGGTTGGAGCATGCGGCTCTCTGCATGGCTCTCTGGTTCGGCTGGCGGGGCCACTGCGACTTCCTTGAGCTCCTCATCGGCCTCCACATGTGTTGACGTTTCTCTTTTCTTTGGTCGTTTAGCCAAATGGATCAGGAGATGTGTGACTGAGTCCCATATTGCACCAACGAGATAGATGGACCAGCCGTACACGGTGTGTAGGCTGTAGGCGTGGATGACCGTATCGACGAGGAGCTTGACCGCACGTACAATGACCAGTACGCCGATGATACCGGCACTCGCCGTTCCAAATTGGACGAATCTTCCCCAGGTGCGATTCCAGATCGATTCCGTGAGGTGTTGGAGGCTATCGCTATCGAGTAGATTCATTAACGTCACTCCTTGATTCGCAGTACTTTGACCGCTGATCCCCCGTGCCACGTGATTTAAGACAGCGGGTTTTTCTACAGGGAACATTATTCGTTCTCGTAGATTCTCGATGTCCTCCTTGGAGTAGATCCCACTTGATGCCAGCGATGCAGGATTGGTGTACTTCCAAGTGGGTTTCGTCATGGGTTTCATACTCGCAGGCGGGATGGCTTCGTCCGGAGCGGGCAGGAATTTGTACCACGTGTCCCCAAAGAGGTAGTATGGAGGGAGCAGGGAGTTGCAGGTCATTTGAGTTCCTTTCTTTGTTAGTATATGGGTTTTAGGAGTGAGGAAATAGGTTTCGTTCGTACGAGTGACGGGCAATTGTTCGTAACATTCTTTTAACCTGATCAACCTCACCTCGACCGGTATACATTTAACGATGTGCACTACTTCGCCGGCAAGCACCGCCATATAACCGGGCCCTTTCATTACATTGTATGCAAATTCGTCTGGGGCTTGCGTCGCTAAAGACAAGCTGTTTTGAAGCATCTGACGCTCTTTGTTACATTGCTGCATGAGCATGTCGTAATACAAGGATTTCATTTGCTGGCTGATATGCCGCTCCACATATATGAATTTAGAATTGACGTAGGCGAATATATCGAGGTTTGCAACTGGGAGCTTTCCCCGGACGGTAAAGGAGACACCTTGCGTGGTTTCGAAGATAAACAGTTTAGGGTGTTTAACTAAAGATGCTATAGCCGCAAATATGGTCGGTCTTTTTGGCCGCGAGCGCAAATGTTATATCGTTGGAAGTTACGGAGTATACTGTATTTTGGTATCTTGATTCGATCTCGACAATTTTTGCGGACATTCCTTCGTAAAGAATGCCGTACTTATCGAATCCGCAATTTTCGCGCGGCCTTGGACTCCAAAAGGTGTATCCGCCATCGGGGTCGATACACGAAGATGAGAGCAATGCGCAGGTAGTGCCGGAACGCAAATTGATTTGATTCGAGTTTAACGTGATTTGAGCTGAGTGACTTCGAAGAGTTATTTTTACTGTTCCTTGGACGACAACGTTGTCCCAAGTACCATAAGGGTCTGAGTACGAAGCGCCATTACACTCGCCGTTGTCCTTAACATGACCGGCGAGGGTGATGCTGCTCGTAGTTGTTTGATTAACCTTTAACCCTGTTATTATTGTATGGCCGACCCTAGTCGTTCCGTAATTATGCATGTTCTCACACGAGTTTTGATTGGTATTTTCCCAATATTCTGTTTGTCCATTGCTGACTATAGACACGTGAGATGACATGCCGCAATAATAAATTATTCTGAGTATCTCGATTTTACATTGTATTACCAGTGTCTCTGAATAATCGTTGAGTTGTAACAGTTGTATATATTGGTTCGAGGTTAAGGTTTTAGGGGCGGCTTGGTCGCAAGGTTGAACATCCAACAAGGATAACGTTGTTATGTTGGACGCGCTCGACCCGCAATCATACCCCACCATAGTGGTGACGGGGTTGAGCAACAACACTATCCAAATGAGGTTGGTAGCTGCCATCTGCAAAATAACCAGCGTAACCATTGCAGTTGTTCATTAATTATTGGGATTGTAATCAGATTCGTCAGCTCTGGTTGATTTATGCTTTCTTTTGAATTTGGATTCGGAATTGATATGTGAATATCGCAATCTGTTTTCGTGGACTACGCGTATCTTGTTATTGTCTTAAATTTTTACGTTATTTTTGTCTAGCTTTTCTAAAACCTTATGCGGTCCTGTATAGTGGTCTCCGAGTTTACCCGGTTTTGAACCCTTTTGCAAGTAGACGTAATCTCCTGTTTTGAACCCTTTAGGGTTGGCATTTTTGTCATAGTACCTTTTTGAACGTTGCTTCGACGAGACCAAATTTCCGTATGCGAGGTTACAAATTCCGTTTATCCGCGTTATTAGTTCGATTAGATACCCGCGATAGTTGGGTAATTGATCGGCTTCGCGAAGGGGTTCGCTCGATGGTACTCTCGCCAATTTTCCGAAAACTACTTCATAAGGAGTGTGTTTCGTGCTTTCGTGCACGCTAGTGTTGTATGAAAGCATGGCCAGTTCCAACCATTGGTCCCACTCGTTATCTTTATCTGTATATTGTTTTAAGAACTCGGCTAACACGTGGTGAGACCTCTCGAGCGACCCGTTGGACTGCGGATGGAACGCCGTCGTTCGGAACCGTTTGATTCGGAATCGTTTCGCAATTCTTTTCATCAACCCGCTGAGGAAGTTACTCCCCTGGTCAGTTAATAAAGCTTTGGGTGCGCCGAATACGCATATGAATCGTTTTATGAATGCTTCAGCGACAGTTGTCGCCAGTGCATTTGGAAGCGGGATTGCGACGCAATATTTTGACAGATGGTCTTGGATCGTGAGAATGTATTCATTTTGGTTTGAAGTGCGTTGCATGGGACCTACAATGTCCATTGAGATTTTTTCGAACACAGTTCCTGGGGTATCGGTTATTATCATTGGTTGTTTAGTTTTGACTCTGACTAGTTTTTTCAATTGGCATTCGAGGCATTGTTGGACTCTTCTTTGGATATCTGATTTCAAATCCTCCCAGAAATATTCGCGTTTGATTCTATTATAGGTCTTTGATACACCCTTGTGGCCTCCGATTGGAGCTTTGTGCATTTCGTAAAAAATCGAGTCTCGCTCTTCAACCGGTATGTAACGTAACGTTCCCAAACAAATTAATATTCTTATCCGGTTGCCTTTGAACTCTTCCTTCAGGATGTTAATTGCGTCTGACCATGTTAGATTCTCAACATGTTGGAATTGACATATACTCACCGACTCTATTTTGAGGGATTTGCATTGTTCTTTCAACTCTTTTACACAATTATGAAAATTCTGTGATATTGCAGATAACGATTCGGGTAACTCGCCACGAATGACCAATGCGAGGTGATATTTTCTTCCGATCTTTTTACTGTAGGCTTGGCCTACTGATACGTCCTTCCAGACGGGAAGTTTGTTTGACTCTAGTAATTTCTTTCCTCCAGGGTCACACGGCTTACTCGTTGAGTCGATGAAATAGATCAAATTATCGTTCCGAAAATGGAACAACTCTTTGGTATTGACGCAATTAGCAATTTCGGATTCTGATGTTTTCCTTCCCTCCGCTGGAGGATCCTCATCTTCGGAGGGTTGTGAATCGAAAGAGCTGGAATCTGAATTTGTCGAATTATCGGAATTGGGATCGGCGTGGTTTCTGGAGCGAGGGATTGGGAGTGCCTTGCGATGGTTCGGGCCCTCAGCTGATTTCGGGGCAATGCCCTCCGCGGGTCGCCTAGTGCGTACGGGTCTTCCTATCTCGGCCTCCGTCTCATCGTCGCTACTCTCTGCGTAGTTTATGGGTTTACGAGCTCGACGCGTAAGGTGTCGAGTTTCGGAGTGCACGTCTATGTGTTCGACTGCCGGCGCGTCGGCCTTGACGGTAGTGTAGTCATCACATGATTCGTGCGCTTGTTCTATATCGTTCTTCGCACGAGAGCGAGTGACGATGTTTATGTTTTTCTCACGCGGGACGGGGTGGACGTCTGCTCGCACGGTGAAGGTCGTTGGATTTTTATTTTCGTCATCGCTATCACTAGCCTCTTGGAACTTACGTGCCAGATGTCTTAACTCGGTTTTTAAATTCTCGGTCTGCTTTGGTTGAGATTGTGGAATCGTCTTAACGTCCTCTAATTTTTCTATCGGGTTTCGCGATAGGGCGTCGGCGTTTGAATTGAGCGGACCGGGTTTGTAAACGACGTCGTAGTCGTATTCGGAAAGTTTAAGTCGCCATTTGAGAACGCGTGCGTTAGCGTCTTTGGCGGTCCTGAACCAGATTAAAGGTTTGTGATCCATAACGATTGTGAACCTTCTACCGTAGATGTAAGGTCGGAAGGCCTTTACGCCGTGGACAATTGCCATTGCCTCTTTTTCGTACGTGTCGTACCGGAGGGCTGCGGCGCGTAATACACAAGATGTATATGCTATCGGTTTGTCTTTCCCAATTTCTCCCTGCGATAGGACTCCGCCTAAGGCGTAGCCGGAAGCATCTGTCGTTATGATAAATGGTTTATCGAAATCGGGGTACTGGAGGATAGGAGCTTCGCATAGTTTGGTTTTGAGGATGTCGAAAGCTGTCTGTGTTTCGTCCGTCCAGTCAAAATCGGTCTTGTCTTCTAAAAGATGGGTCAGAGGTTTCGCGATTTTTGAAAAATCCTTAATGAACCTACGATAGTATCCTGTTAGACCCAAGAATTGGCGAATGTTTTTGACGTTTTTCGGAATGGGGAATTCCTTTACTGCTGACAACTTGTTAGGGTCTGGTTTCAAACCTTCCTTTCCGATTATGTGCCCGAGGTAATTTACTTCAGGTCTGAGGAATTCACATTTGTCTGGCTGCAGTTTAAGATTAGCTTTGCGTAATCGATCCATTAGTGCGCGAATCTTATTTCCGTGTTCCTCTAAATCTTTTGCGTAGTGTAACGTGACATTTTGCCCCGTTACGAGGCACGGAGTGATTTTGGGTGACGGGTCGGATTTACGACCCTTTTCCTCGGCCGAGGACGCAATGGGCCGCTCGATTCCCGACTCACTTGCAGGGGGGGACGGAAGGGGATCGTCATCGTCGAGAAGTATCTAGAAAATTTCAAGGTTTCACGTTTTCTTTTGTAGTTCGGACACACTCTCCATGACCTAAGACGACGAGTAAATCGCCTGCTAGGCTAATGTTTTGCGGCGAGAGCGATCAAGCGTAACATCCTAAGGAAAAGCAACGGCCGTCTCTATTGCGAGGATTGGGAGCCCGCGACCGTTGGTTCGGGTTATATTTTTGTTTTAAAGAAGGAACGAAGATCGCTGTACGTCGCGCTCTTCCCCATCGCCGATTTGTAGAGAAGAATTACAGGAGGGGGCGGGTGCTGCCCTCCCCCCCTATCTCCTTCGCCGCGGTTGACCGAAGACGGTACGCGCGGCGTTTCTCCCAAGACGCAGGCGAACGAGGAACACCATCGTTTGTGGACAAGGGGGATGCCCGAGGGGTGCTGGTTTATGACCAAACATAACGTGTTTCCCGCCCCTCGGACCTAGCGGCCTAGGAGCCGTACCCCTCCTTTCGTGTCGCGAGCGTCACAGTCCGACTAAAAATCGGCGTCTCCGTGTTGAGGCTTGGGAGGGTGGTGAGACGGGTGGCGGGTGTCGAAATTTGTGCCTTGGTCGTGGGCCCACCGAGGGACTTGAGGGACGCCTCGTCCTGTCGAGGGAGGCCTCCCCCGTGCCCGTCGCCCCCTTCCGGGTCTTGGAGGAAGACGTTCGCGATGCGAACAAAAGTAGCTGCGGGAGAAGCGTCGTACGCGGTAGTTGGTGTGTGTGGTGGGGGGTCTTGGCCCGTCCCACGTGCGAATTGTCACCGGTGTCCGAAGTTCGAAATTCGGGCACCGCGTGACAAGGGGGGGCGGGTGCCGCGAGGCACCCAATAACGCTCCTCGATATTAGGCGCACGAGCGCCTTAGTAGGGGCGGTAAAACGGGGGGAGAGTAAGGAGCGTCAGCGATCACGAAGAAGGAACATATTTCGTCAGTCGGAAGTCGAGTGCCCACGAGCCAAGTCGAGTAGACCAGGAAGGGAGTTATCACGAGTGCCCGGCCGAGGACCGTCCCCGCGACGAGGAACGCGAGGCGAGGAAGCGTGTAGCGGTGAGCCCGATCCTCGCAATTTCTTTGGGTAAGGATTGGATGTGCCCTCGCCGGTGGGATTAATTACGAGGAATGCCTCGATTTGTGTGGTCTCGCGATGGGCGAGTTTGTTTTATAGAGACCCCCCTGGCGAGAAAATGCATGTCCAACCCTTCCGTGTTGGCCAAAACTTGGTAGTTGCGCGTGCGGTCTTCTTTTCCCTTTCGCTTATAATTAATGAAGTGCGTCAGTCGAGTATGGGATTTACGAATCCCTTGCGGGCGCGAGTGGATCCGAGCGAGCGGAACAAAGGCCGATCAGGGTTCGGGTAGCGGTCGGCCCCGGGCAGCGTGTAGACGCGCCCGCGCGCTAGTGTTTGCCTCGCGTTTTCTCTCTCTCTCTCTCTCTCTCTCTCTCTCGCACGACTTCGAGTCCGCGTGCTGCCGGTTATCTTTTTTTTGTTCCCTCCGAATATTGCGCGTTATAAGTTTCTGTTTCCTTCGGTGAATTGCGGCGCCCGTGTGTTAGTCCCGCGTACCTTACCTCGCGATTATTTTTCGGGTATCTCTCGTAGTTCTTATTATTTCGCGGTTAATTATTATTCTGCGGTTACCTTCACATTAGTATTACATTCCGTTTATTCCTCGTAATTATTATTTGTCGGTTACCTTCGCAATTATTATTATATTCCGTTCATTTCTCGCAATTATTACTATTTTTCGGTCATTGGTCTCAATTATTACGGTTTTCCGGTTTCCTTCGTAATTCTGATTACATTCCGCGTATCTCTCGCAAGTATGATTATTCTTCGGTTATCTCTCACCAGTATTATGATTGTCCGACCACCTTGCCTAATTAATATCATTGCCCGGTTACCTTCGGACTCAGTTTGTCGCGCATAAAGTAGTGCCGGTTATCTTTCCCTTTAGACGAGATTCTAGGACGGGTGATTTTGTTCTGCGAACCGACCCTGCTCAAGTGCCGCCCTGACTCGACCCACTTCTACCTATTATCTCTCGCCGCAAATAGGCCTAAGCAAATGGATGTCCGAACCCGTGTCGCGCGGGTTACGCGAGCTTCACCTGCGTTGTCCCGGCGAATTAAATCAGGCTGCGTTGGCCTCGACGATGGTCTCCTACCGTGCGCCCGTTCATTGTAATTACGCGATACGTTTTATTGTTTTGTGTTATTTGGGGAACCGTCCCCGTTCTAAACCAACCCTTGCGTGCGCCCGGTTAATTGAGTTAATTAATTTTATTGTTTTGCTTATTTGGGGGAAAGCCGGCCCCGTTTCTGTTCTCCCGTATTTTTCTGTTTTGTGGGGAACCGTCCCCGTGTATTTTGAGAAGCGGCAATAAACTTGGAACTAGTTATGAATTCGATTATCTTCAACGTCTGCGCCCCTCTACCATGTTCCCTCGCGTCGGTGAGCTGGGTTAGCCGGCCCGTCCTCGGTCCTCACCGTCCTCCCGCCGTCTTTCGCGTCCGTCCTCGCGGCGTGGGGAATTTGAAGTCAGTCCTGGACTGAGGGTACCTAGTACCTGGCGCCCAACGCCTCGCGTCGCGAGGCGACTCAGCCTGTCGGGCGATTGCCCAGGGCCAGAGTTTCAGGTTCACCGGGTGGGAGGAAATGCCAAGACCGGGAAGTGTGGAGGTGCACGCCGAATGCCGCGAAGGCGGGCATGCTGGTTACAGTAGATAACTACGTCGTCGAGATAGACGAAAAGAGATACTCCTTGGAGTCCACTCAGTACGATATCCATTAAGCGCTGGAAAGTCGCCGGGGCATTTTTGAGCCCGAAAGGCATTCGAGAAAATTCGTAATGTCCGTGAGGCGTAGAAAAAGCGGTCTTCGGCTTATCTTCGGGATTCATTTCGATTTGGTGGAAACTGGATGCTAGGTCAAATACGGAAAAATAGTTCGCATGCCCCAATTGGTCCAGAATGTCTGTGATATTAGGTAGTGGATAAGAGTCGCCGATCGTTTTTTCGTTTAGGGCCCGGAAATCAATTACCATCCGCCAACGTTTGTTGCCGTTGGAGTCTGGTTTTTTTGGTACTATCCAGACAGGACTATTGTTTGGGGATTCCGAGTGGCTTATTACTCTTGACTCTAATAGCTCGTCCACCTGACGCTGGACTTCGCCCTTAAGGGCTTGTGGAAACCTGTACTGTTTGGTATTATTCGGTAAGTCGTCGACCGTAGGGATCTTGTGTCGAAGCACATGCGTGGATTCTAAAGGTTCACCCTTTATGTGGAACCTGTCTGCGTATGTTTCGATAATTTGTTCGACGTGTTCGAACTCTTTCTCGCCCAAGTGGTCTAGTCGCAATAGATTTTTTATTATTTTTGGACGATCTGGATTGGATTTGGTTACACGCGATGCTGACTCGGAGGTGGCGATGGAATTTACGTTTTGATTTCGATTTTGCTTTTCCTCGTTTTTCAACCTTTCGTTTACTTCTGAGATTGGGGTTTTGTTCGAGTTTTGTTTTCGCGTTGATTTAGATTTTTCCTTTTTGTTTTGATTTGATTTTGTTTAGGTTTTTTCGTTTTGGTTTTGATTGGCCACTACTGGGCTCTGGGCCGGCGTAGTTGTCATGCAATCTACGTCCGAATTAGGATTAGATTTGGAGATTGTCGTGCAATCTGATTTTGGATTAGGATGGTCGCGAGAAATTGGAGTAGCATCGCGAGGAACTGGATTGGGATAGCAGATTATTTTGCAGTCTGGTTTTGGTTTTTGTTTGGATTCATTTTCCACGATGTCGAATTCCTGTAGTTTTACGACCGGCACAAACAGTCTTATGGCGTCGTTTGTGGTATTGAAAACCTTCAAATGAGCCTTTCCGTAGATGTTTGTTACCAGGCAGTCGCCGGCGTAGACACCCTCACGGATTTTTAAAGGCGAGAGATACCCTTCCTTTAACGTGCGGTTTCCGACTCTTACGTGAAACGAAGTTTCCGAACGCGCGGGGATTTTTATTACCTCGTCAGGTCCGTTTGTTCGTTCGAACGGCCATGCCTTGTCTTCACATTCAAGGCATTCCGTCTTGAAATTTATTTTGGATTGTGTCGCTTAGAAGAAACGGGCCCCCAATAACCCAGGGTACGGGAGTTGTACTTCGTCGGGTATTATGTGGAATAGAGTCGCGAAATTCAATACCCGTATGATTACGCTGTCTCACGTGAGGATCGGCGGTTCGGCTATTCCCTTGAGTCTTATGAGATCTTGTTCGTCAATGTCTGGAAAATTTTCCGTGTACTGTTTTTTAATTAGATTGGGGATAGCGCCGCTGTCCAATAACATCGATATTTTTCCTTTCTCTGGGTGCGCTCCGATACACACCGAGGGTAGGCTTACGAAATCTTCCGCGTTTATTGTGTAGGTAGGATAGGTTCACGCGGTGTGATTGTCGCGACCGCGGTCGTCGGACGCTTTGGGATCGCGGATCCTCTCGGTGCGTCCGCTCGAGGGGTATCCAGGCCGTTTCCCGGCTGATTGCGCGAGTTATTGTATTCGCTAATACGACAATTTTCTATCACGTGACCTACCCGTTTGCAGTACCGACAAATAAGTTGGTTAGAGTTAGGTGCTTCAGGTTTTAGTTGGAAACATTTTTCTGCCGTATGTCCGATCTTTTTGCAAATCTGGCATTGTGGGCCGGCGGACTGACGTTGCCAGACGGTTGGGGAATTTGTGGGCCGGCCTCGCGAAGGACATTTGTCGGCTGTGTGCCCTGGGTTCCTACACAATTGACAGGTTGTGGCGCGAGAGTTCTGATCTGTGTAACACCTATCGGCGGTGTGACCGGGTTCCTTGCAAATTTGGCAGATGACCGAGCCTTGATCGTTTGGGTTTTTCCTGCACTCATTGGCACTGTGACCTTGACCCTTGCAGATTTGGCATGTAAGGGTCGCGAATCGGCAAGCTTCGGTCGGGTGATTTTCTTTTTTGCAAGTGGTACAGATCGCTACTGACTTGATCGGAACGGGTTTTTCGGGTTTCACTGAGTGCAACTGTTTCCGCGACGCGATTTCGCGTTCAATTTGTATAGCGTGGTCGATCGCGGCTGTAACGTTACCGCACGGAGGAAGTCGTTGTTCGATTTCTTCCTTTAGGCCGCGTTTGAAGCACGTGAGGAAATAACTGTCTATTGTGTTCTTGAACGCCTTGTCTTCCGTTCCGTTGTTGGTTAATTTTCGCGCTTCAACTATTTCCCTTGCCTTCTTCCTAATCTTTGCGGAAAAATCTATGACGCTATCGCCACTTGCTTGAAATATGTTACTGAGCTCTCCCAACAATTGCATTTCAGATTTGTTGGGCGCGTATATTTTTTTGAGGAAATTTACGAGTTCTACTACCGTTTCGAATTTTGACCCGTGAATGGCTTCTCGGGCTTGATTTTTTAATTTGTTTCTTATCAATTTTGTAAGGTGTTTTTCCGCTTCGGGAGGAAGCATATCTTTTGCGTCTTCACATCCCACTATGAATTCTGATAGAGGGATATTTTTCCCGTCGAACTCCGGGACGCAACTAATGGCGTCTTTTAGGGATATTAACTGATTTGTTCCTAGCGACATGGTTACTGGGTTTTCGTATTTTCGGGACAGATCTAGTTTTTTTACCGGTCTTTTTGTAGGAGGTTCGAGACCAGACACTAATTTAGCGTTGGAACTTCTCGTTGAATATCCCGACTGTTCTGTTGGATCTTCAGTGACGTTTAGATTTAATGAGCTCGTTGTTGATTCGTCTCCAGACATTGGACTAATTAGCACATTCCCTTTTTAATATCCCGGACGAGCCCCCAAAATTAATATGTCACATCCGGAAGGGATGAGAGCATAATATTTTTGTTTCCCTCTTTGTTGCCTACGCCTAGCGCAATAGCACGGGATGAGGGTAAAAAGGGGGTAGTGCGTGGGAAAGGATAAAGTTGAGGAATTAACTCGAGGTTTGGGTACTGAGGAATAATTCGACAGATTTGTGTTCGATTGACACTAGGTTATTTATTATGAGGTTATTAGCCGGGTGAAACGAATACGGCTATAGTGAAAGATACAAAACGAGAAAGTAAAGTTGCTTACATTAGCGGTGGTTGCCGCACGGTCGCTCGCTCGCACGCTCGCTCGCTCGTGTGGGTGGTTTGTTGTCGCTCGGATTACAAAGGCCTACGCTCTTGGGCCGGAGGTTCCGTTGGTGTAATCGGTGGTAAGATACTCGGAAGATTTTACGCCGGTCGAGTGTATACTCGATCTGTTTACTACGACGGCACTATGCGTAGACAGAAATACGAACTAGGCGCGAGGTCGAAGGGTTGACTAATCTTTACGGACCGATGATAGAAATCATACAAACGCACTATAACTTCGGTGACCCGAGTAATGAAGACCGATTCATATAAGAGTTAATTGGAGATATTCCTTATACTGCTGGGTTACGACTCTTTAAGAGAACTCGATTGAACGGTAGTTGACGGGAGACTGCTCTGAATAATCGACGTAGTCGAGAGACCGACTCGCCCCTTTTTTTTGCACACTGCCCTTCTTGGTTCGCATGCGAATTTTTAGAGTGAGTGGGAGGTAATGTTCGGTTCCTCTTCTTAGAAAATAATGGCGCTGGTGGAAGGGGTTAATTCGCTTTGTTAACGGAATGCGCATGAAGTGTGTAGCCGAAATTCGCGTTAAGTCGCTCGCGATAGCGCGGCGACCGTTTGATTCAGACGGCCCGGATGTCTTGGTGCTCCGCTCTGGTTACCGGATCGGATCATGCAGACTTCTTTTTGTGTCCATGCGGATAGCCAGCGTAAGGTTTTGGAGTCAGTTCCTGTTTGATTATTCGAGCCGCGGCATTTCGTAGAATTTTTGCTCTGGCCGATGTTCTTGTTGAAAGTTGAGAGCGTCGGTCGATCTCGTCCTCGGTGTTGCTCGAGTGGGTACTTGGATTGTTTGGACGCCTTGCCGAAGCGTATGCGCCTAATCTCGTTCTTCGTAAAATCTCACCAAGACAAAGATCGTTGGTCATAGGGTGTCGCACGCGTTTTCTAGCGACGTGACAGCACATTTAAGAGGGCGGCCTTGAGGGCGCAGGCATGGTGACCAGGAAGATGGTAGCAACCCTTGAGATATTCTTCATCAAAGGCGAAGTATGTGCCTTGTTCGTTGGACATGGCAATATAAGGTTGCCGAGGTTCAATGTAAGCGGCACCCGTTGAGGTTCCGCGGTGATCTTGCGGTTTTAGGCACGGGTATAAACGGTACAGCTGAAAGGGTTCGGCCTCCAGAAGCGGTATCGTCAAGCTCACGATAAGCTGGCCATGGTGATATTTGGTTCTAAGGTGGCCAATGCTGGAAATGTCAACCGCGTGTTGATCCTTTAAGGCGATCGGGAACTCGGTGGATGTCGTGCTGTGGACTCGGTCCGCTGCTTCCTTGAGCTGTTCGATGGAAAGCAGGCTCGGATGAAGAATACCGCGTTGAGCATCACGAATGGCGTCGATTATCTCGCGGATTTTGTGGTTGGAACCATCGATGGTATTTATCATGAGGGTGGCGAACCCCATTAAGTGGACGGCGTACTCCAGGTTTCGAATCTCATTTTGTTCCGTCTGTAGACCTTTCTGCAATTGCGTCGTGACGTTGGCGAGTTCCCGGATGTTGTGTTCCGCGATCAGGAGGTTGGACCCCAAGTTGTTTATTGCTCCTCGGATTATGTGGGTGGTGTTCTGGACCAAATGGACAAGATCTTCGTTCCGTGTTTCGAGTTGATTAATTTGATCCGCGTAGAAATTAGCTTCGTCTTCCGTTATGGTTCCGAAGAGAGCGTGGGAAATGGATCCTATAAAAGCGAGAGGAGCTCCACGCCGTCCTGGTTGTCTCGTCTGAGCTGGGATGCCATCAGGAAAGACGAGGTTACGGACCAGGTCCTTCAAATTGCGGAATTCCTCATGATGAGCAAGTAACCGGCCAACCGGAGCGAGAGTCGCACATTGTGCGGCGCTCAGGTGCTTCTGACAATCTTCTACGAGTCGAATGGCCTGTGGAGGTGTCCAGGGCTCGAATTCAAGGAGTTGGTTGACGTCAACGTATGAGATGATGTTCCAGCTATTAGTCGTAACCCGCATGTCTGGCAGACGCTCATAGAAGATTCCAGCATGGTCCCGTACTTCCCGGATCTGGTAGCAGGGCGTGGCCACGCTGTTGCAAGCCACGGCTATCATCGTGACAACGAGCACGTACGGAAGCATCTTCCCTCGTGGATCTGAAACAGAGGGGCTCGTGCTATCGGTTATTAATAAGCCAATTTGAGTTTGTTAGGATGTTTCCTTTCCGGCTTGCCGCGACTGTTTATAAATACGACGTTTCCTTTTTCGGTGATTTCAGCAACCTCGTAAGGGCCATGGTACTGCGAGTCCAATTTACCCTTACGCAGCTCCCGTAGGACGTAAATTTCGTCACCTACTTTGAAGGAAGCAGGGTTAGACGAACGATCATATTGTTCTTTCGAACGTCGTTTAGCCAGGTCGATATTGGTCGTCGCGATTAGCCGTATTTCTTTAAGTCGTGTTGTCAAGTCAGTCATGTAATCTGGGTACGTATCGATTCTTTCGACAGGCGGGAAAGCGGACATCGGTCGCGAAATCTTCCCGTATAAGAGCTCGTAAGGTGTAAAGTTGGTCCCAGCGTGCACCGAGGTGTTGTACGCATGCATTGCGAAGGGCAACAATTCATCCCAGTCGTCAAAGCGGTTGTGGAAAGCTCTCAGATACGCAGCTAGGACGCCGTGACTACGTTCAAGCGATCCGTTTGATTGAGGGCGGTAAGCGGTAGTGGTCACTCTTTGAATTTGGAAAATCTTGGCTAATTGTTCAAAAAGGTTACTCGTGAATGCGGTGCCACGATCAGTAAGAATGCTCTTGGGAGGGCCGTACAGGGCGATCCAGTTTTTAGAAAGCGCTAGCGCCAACGTTTCGGCTTCGATATTTGGGACGGGTATAGCCGCACAGAATTTTGAAAAATTGTCCTAAATAGTGAGGATATGTCGATTACCATTAAGTGAAATTTTAAGCGGGCCGACGGTGTCAAGAGCGACTTTTTCAAACGGTTCTGATGGGGTGTCCGTGATCAACATTGGTTCCCGAGTTTTTATTCGCACCAATTTTTCCTTCTGACAAACTTTGCATTGACGAACAAGGCTTTCGGTTTCCTCTTTCATTCCCTTCCATTGGTAACGTTCTCTTAGCCGCCGATATGTCTTGATGCTGCCTTTGTGTCCCCCAGGTAGGCTTTCATGGGCCTCTCGGATTATATTTCCCCGTTGTTCTTGCGGAGGTTCGTGTATAACGAGACTGGTGCAGATATAGATGGTGACGAAGAAACTGGCACTTCTCCGTTTGGAGCGTCAGGTTGTACTGCCGGAGACGGAGGAGGAGATTGCTCAGCCGTCTTCCGTGCTCCTCTAGGGTGGGGGCGTAGATAATAATGTCATCAAGGTATACAAATAACTCGCAACCGTTGAGTCCCGTCAAGGCCACGTTCATGTGACGTTGGAATACCGGGGGGCCGTTTCGCAAACCAAAAGGGAGCACTGCAAATTCGTAATGTCCCTCAGGAGTGGAAAAGGCGGTCTTCGGACGATCTTTCGGATCAATCGCGATCTGATGAAATCCGCTGGCCAAATCGAAAATGCTAAAATATTTGGCACCTCCCAGTTGGTCCAGTATATCCGTAATGTTTGGGAGCGGATACGCGTCCGGTAATGTCTTCTCGTTAAGAGCACGGTAATCGATAACGACTCGCCATTTTCGATTACCATTAGCGTCTACCTTTTTAGGTACTATCCAAAGTGGTGAGTTGTAGGGTGAAATACTCGGTTGTATCTTTCCCTCGTGGAGAAGTTTGTCCATTTGGCGTTGGATTTCCTCCTTGTGGACCATGGGGTACCGATATTGCCGTGTGTTCACTGGTAGGTCATCGGTAGTAGGAATTGTGCAAGTCATCAATGTCGAGTGGCCTAGTTTATCCCCCGGAAGGTGGAAACGATCAGGAAAGGAGGCTACAAATGAACGAACATGCTCTGTCTCCTCGTCGCTAAGATACTCCAGTTTCAATAGTTCTAAGATGGCGGTCACGCGATCCTTGCCGACAATGAGACTTTCGTCGAGGGAATCCGAGTCTGAAATTTCTTCAGGCGGTCCCCGATATTCGAACGGTATTAAGTGCTGAGGTGGTATCGTCATCTCGACATCTTCCTCGGTCGTGTTGATAGCCATGACGTAACAGCTATTATTTTGGTTGGTGACGGCGGCTTCGCCTATGAAAATACCGCTGTCAGCTATTAATCGCGGGAGGTATCCCTCGAGTAAGGTGGTAGATTTTAAATTGACTTTGATCGGTTGGCGTGCGCGAGCCGGGAGAATTACGCTGACGGAGTCGTTTGTTGATTCTGTTGGTTCAGCAGGTGTAAGTGTAGCCGGTGTTTCTGACTCGGTGGTTTCAGCAGTGAAAACGCGAACCTGTCGTTTTTCGAGTTCCGAGACAAACATGATTGGTTTGATTGGTCGGCTGGCTATTAGTAGGGCATTATGAAAGTAGGAAACTTCGCCTTGTTCTTGTACCAGATATTCTTCCCCTAATATGCCTGCCCCCGGCGATGGGAGTGGCGACTTAAAGACGTAAAATCGTACGGGGCTTTCGAATATCCTCACTATCGCCGTGCCGATCGCCGTTAGTAATTCCTTGTCTGAAATGCCCAATACCCCTACCCGATCATCCGTATTGATCGGCGTATTTTCGCAAAGAGCTTTGACTTCAATCATATTAATTACCGCACCGCTATCAACCAAAAATCTCGCCTTTTTGTTGTTCAATTCCGAAGCTGGCATTTCTACCACAGCTTTCGGTTGTCGCGAATTTTTTCGCAAATTCACCGTTACTATTGGAAGTTCACGGCGGTCGTCGGACGCGAATTTTGCTGAACAGCCGTCGACGCGTCGCTCAGACAGCTGGGATTCCCGTTTAAAGCTAGCTCTTTGGGATCGATGGTTCTTTTGGGCGGAGGAGTATTGTCTCTACGACGCGGAGAATTTCGCGATGATTCCGGCGTGTCCCTGTCGTGGGATGAGCTTCTGCCTCGTCCGTAAGAGCGCGAGTATGACTCTCGGTAGTTAGACCGATTGTCCCTCTTTAATATGCTCCTAGGTGGGCTGCGACTTTTGTCTCGTGTGGTCGAGTCTCTCGTATAACGTCCGCGGGATCTACAAGGGCAAATTTTGCAATCCGGGCAATGCGCTTCCTCAATAGAGGCTGCGTATGCCCTGCGGTACGGCGAGAAATCTCGACTGTCACGGTAGGATCGACATTCGTCTTCAGAAGAGTCATCCCTGCGATAATACGTTCGTCGCGGGTCTGCGTAATCATGGAACGAATCTACCCGATTTCGCGAACGCCGTATCCGTTTCTCGTCTTTGAATGCGAGTTCGAACGCAGCCTGCAAGGTGTCGGGATCGCGACTATGAACGTAAGCTCTTATAGCGTCGGGCAAGCCGTCAATATAAACATCGAGTGCCCTAGCTTCTAGTCTTTTTTTTGTCAATTGGGCATTTTCGTTGCCCTCATTTTCTTCGACTCCGCTAAATGCTCGTCGAATGTAACGCTGAAGACGTGAATGAAAATCCGACACATCTTTGTCATTTCTCATGCGTGCATCAAGGAGTCGACTGCGATAATAATCATAATCTTTGTCAGGAGAGAATTTTTCTTTGAGGCACTTGAGTACCTGTTTAGAATAATCAAATGATTTCCCTTCTACATGGGCTCGAGCCCTGCCTCTAAGCTTCGCTAAGATCCCGTTAATAAGTCTGGTTTCCGCTCCTGTAGGAAGACCTTGTTGCAAAGCTTTTATTTCCGTTTCATAGTCAGAGAATTTCCAATTCTTACCGTCATATCGGGGAATTTTATCTAGAGCATCCTTAACTGTGAGATAATCTAAGTATGCTGAATTGTCTAGCATGCTCTGATTTTGAGCGGTGTTATTGCCTTGAGGCATGGTTGAGCCAGAGGGCATGATCAAAGTTATAAATTTAATATGAATATAATGAGGTAAAGAAATAAATCGAATTGAGTGCACGTTGAAGCTGATTTGAATCTACTATAATCGCATTGAAATTTTATAGAGACATTTTTTATTAAAAATTTGACCAAGATAGTGATAGCATCCCACCGCAGCCACCAATTTGTTATAGCCGAGACTTGTAGTTGAGGCTAGAACAAGAGATTCACAACGCATCTAGACATTCGGGATTATGAACCTCCGTTTGAACTTATTTAGTAATTGATTGGGTATGCTATTAAAGCGCTTGGCGCACCTATCTGGTCCAGGGCAAATAAGGTTAAGGAGAATGAATACGCATCAGCTCTTCTTACGATACTCCCGGCATATATTTGGATATAAAAACGTTACAACAATTTGGTTCTCTCGCAGTCGACTATTAATTTCTTATGTAATACAAACGTGACCTAGAATATTACGGAAGTGGGTTAGTGACTTACAGGTGCGTGTCCCGCTGGAAATGTGAAGCGTGCTTACGCTGCGCGTTTGGTCTCCTCGAAGACAGTGCAAATCAGGCGTCGATGCTGACACACACTCACGAACACAAAACGCTCGGTAGACTCGAAAATATAAATCAAGCTGGTTTATTTTAGAGAGTTACGTAGCGAAAACAATGACTTTTATTCGTTGTTATTATTGAGTTCCTTTCGTGTTTTGTTACGATGAGCCGCTGCACCTCAGTGCCGCACTATCCCTCAGGCAGTGATATTTGATCGCGTAAGATCAAAGTCGCGGGCTCGGGAATGAACCTACAAGGACACGGGAAGGACTCGACACACAGAGAGGGGTACTCTGTGGAGCTCCGCTCTGTCCTCAGATTCGCGAAAGACTAACTTAAATTATTGCAACTCGATGTTGGGTTGCCTCTAAATTTTTGTGCCAATCAGCAATTTTACTTGGCTCGAAGTGACGAATTTCGAAATGAGTCCGGCTGAGCGGACTCCCCGTGTTCTCGATGGAGTTCTTTCGCGTTACAAGTTGCTGAATAGGTCGTCAGCATTGTGGGGCAATAGGAATTCCGATTGCCCTAAATATTCTGGGTTCCGCAATGTGAGGTGTCGCAAGTTGAAGTAATGTGGGATTTCCGAACGTAAGGTATAGATTGTACACGTATTAAGATTAACCTATTGAAAATAAGATACGGATGTAACAAGCACAACACGCGAAATTTCGCCCGATCATTTTCGGTGAGATATTCGTAGTCCACGAAGCCCATGACGCCCCGGTTCAACCGATTTATTTGCTGCTGGTCCTCTATGATTTCACGCACATAATCGACTTCCTTATCTGAGGCATCACCCAATCCACTATCAAATGATTCCGTATCACTGTCCATCTCGGCCAGTTCCATGTAATCATGTGCAAGCACTTCAATGTCCGTCCACTCATCATCGTCATCATCGGCGATATCAATAACGTCTTTGTCTACCCCAACTTCCACTTTGTCGTCATCGGCGATATTCACAACAACCTCCATCTCATCATCGATAAGATCGATCACTTCAATTTGGGTCGACATTTTTCTTAACTGATTTTCCCTTTTCCGACTATTCCACAATGACACCTCGGAGGTTGAAGACTGGAACGGCGAAAACTGCTGTTCCGATCCTTGTTTGGATTTCGATTTTTGGATCCTCATAGGCTTATAGTAGGGTGGGGGATGACCAACAGGATGTGTAAATAGTTTTCAACATTAGTTGGGACTTGTAGAAAAAAAACCTCGTAAGATGGTGCATCCTGGCCAGGGATAAACGAAGTTTTTTTTTCTTACCTATCCCTGTGGGGTAGGCATTTGCTGTCTAGAAACGTGTGCACTCGTGGAGGTGAAAGCTGGCCAGGCTCGCCAATTGACTTTTGCGATCTCTGCAAAACAGCGTCTAGGTCATGGAGACTGAACTGGCGTATTATAAAGAGCATCTTAGAGTTTTCAATATATATTGCCACGTGTTCCAGTATGTATGAAGTCCAGCCTGTCACGAATCATAGGGCTCTTCGCAGAGCAACATCAAACCTATTCAAGTGACACTTGAGGCTATACAGTTCTTACGAAATCAGCCATATTCTTAAGCCATTTTTTTTCTTCGTCAACGTTCGAAGCCAGCCTCCGAGCATAGGGAACATTTTGAAAAAATAACATTCCGCTCAAGTAATGTCTTGGCCATCCAAAACACATATACGAAAACGAGGTATTTATTACAAAACGATCAACTTTATGGATCTATGGGCGAAGCATTTTTTCTTTTTAGGCTTCGACCGCTGATCCCACTGCATGCACCATTTGAGCATAGATGCACTCGCGGTCTGGAATACTAACAAAATACTTTTTTTTTTGCTCCAGTTGAACCCCGACCGGCTCGTTCTGTGTATGTATTTATTTCCATGCTTTCCACGATGAAAAATTTCAACGTGATATTAAAAAGTTCTGGTGGAGGTGATTCTATTACATTTTCCGAGCTAGAAGGGAACGACAAAAATATCTTCTGTTGGGAGACCATTTTTAATCAACGACGGCGCTCAAAAGTGGCCACACTTTGAATGAAGCAGTGAGTTAACATATTTCTCTGGGAAGACTTTTCAACTCGTTAATATGGAGAACAACAATGAACCATCAGAAGAAATCTTGCACAACCAAGCCACGTTCTTAAGTTCGATTGACGACTTTGCTGTATGGGAGCAACAGATCGTCGAGTTCATCGAAGTACTGAAAACATAAAGCCGAATTAAGCTCTAACGATTATCATCTTTACATCGATAGTCATTGATAGGCCTAATACCGCATCTGGAAGGATTGAAGTATTACATGTACAGGCATTCTATATGCATGGGTGCAGGACACAGCGGTGATGGGTTAATGTGGCGAGAACTCGACTTGAACTTGTAATGGTCTATACTTCAACCCCTGCTCGCTGAATTTCAACAACGTGGAAGTGGTTGAGCTATACGAAAAATTCGTAATCTTACAATAAATATAAATAAGTATAAATCCATACGCGTTAAATGTTATATCTCATTGCCACGGGAAATAATGATTATGAGGGCTGCGATTAATGTGCAATCAAGAGATAATACACGTTTCGCATGGGTGACAGTCACAGCTGTGTACCCAGCCGAACGAAACAGTGACCACGGATCTTCTTACATGCATTATTTAACGGTATTGAATCTATCGAATATTGGTTCCCGGTAACTATAGGTCAAGTTAAAGTTTTTAAAAAATTGTGCTTCAAAACAAGTTATCCATCAATGTGTAAACCACCGAAGAAGACACTGCTCCGATGCACGTGGCTCAACATAAGAAGAAGAATAGCATATCAATTTGCTGTACATACAAGATACCGAAGATAATAATGTATGACTTATCACATAGATAAAGAACCTGTCAAGCCTCGTGGGCGCAGAACAGAGACAACTATTAAAATATATATATATGCCATCGGTGTACGAAGTTAACACAATTACTATATCGTCATATGTGCTAGACGAATTAAACAACAATCCATTATTTCGCAGATGTCGGCATTACTTTAGATGAACGGATAAACTACAATCACATGAGATCGATTATAGAGCAACAAAGCACTGCGCCATCCGACTATCAAATGATACCAATAAGTGGCTCCAAATCATCAACTCCAATCGGAAAGCAACACATCCATTCACTGTAAATGCCTATTTGGAGTAATTTTTTTTACTAATTATAGAGAGAAGATGAGAGTGTGCAAAGACTGATGCGAAGAACGTAGCAGAGGATATGTACCAATGTCATGAAGTATTTACTATTGATCCATCACATCACAGCGCCGATTTCATATCATAGTTTGTGACAGAACTGGAAAAACTAGTGCTGTGCATAAAATACCTTTTCTACGAAAATTAATGGTCGTCATGAGTTAATTCTAATACCTTCACGCTATGGCAATAATTGTGCATTCAGTCATCATCAACCACTAGAGGTAGAATTTGAATTACCCAAGATACCATGGCGTATGCCCCACATAATATTAGATGAGATCAATAAATTATCATTACTTCGAACATTGGAAAGTGGGCGATATTTGAATATGAGTTTTCGCTCTTGGGATCTATACGACTGTCCATTGCTTCAAAGCCCAACGAAACATTCATTGACCGTAAAAGCTGCTTCCCAACTAGGGAAACCAAAATATGTAATTGGTGCGGTGCAGACTGGTAAAAAAGATAATGTATGGGAAAGGACATTATATTATTCACCGACTGCAAACTCACAAGTTCTAAACTTTATCTCAATTCAGCATTCTTTTTTCAAGATGACTCGAATTTGGACTTCAAAAAAGTTTCGATATTTTGTTCAATATGTACTATTGATTCTGTAAATACCATTATGACTGCAATAGTGATCGTTCTTTACTAACCATCGCCAAGTCTTAATGTAACGACCCTCTCACGGTTAATGATTGATCGTATCAGAACGAGCGTGTAAAAAATGCTACCATAGATGTGTGAATAGAGTTCGAATGCAAGGAAGATTCACCACCGAATACAACTGCATATTGTTTTAATCTTACATGATCGCGTTGTTGAATATTGTCCATTGACCGACATTATCCGTAAAATTGCATAGATCAGAAAAATCTGCGAGATACGAAGCATCATGGTTCATTCGCAATCATCATGGTCTAAAGTGGGCATATGGAAACGTTCCATATAGCATGGCTGAAGGTTCAATGACAGCTGGAGTTGAAGGTTCAATGGATGACGACATGTGTCCTATCGTATATGTTAAGGGTCATGAAAAACGAGGATGGCTAGCTGATATAATAAATATGAAAAATGAGCTATTTATTGAGTCGTTGAATACGGACTTTGACGATATGAATGTCTCAAGTAAATTAGATGGAAGTTTTTGTCTACGATGTAAAAAGCATAAAAACAGTTGTGCCTTACAAAATGTATTTAAAATATTTAATTGGTGGCTGAATCATAAAGATTCATGCAAATAAAAGAAATGTAACATTATGTACTTTTTATTCTCCTCACCCCGTGCTTAGTTATGTCAGGGTCACCTGATATCGGATTGTGCAACTGAATACAACATTACTTTCGAATGTGAAACTCATTTTTTTATATGGAATTTGATTGAAAATAAATTAATATAATCGCCCAATTATTATCGAAGGCATTCATCGGTATACGTTCGTTAGATGTTCGTGAGCCGTTTGTTGGAAGTTTGCGAGGCATTGGAAGATTTTCGATAGTCGTTCGTGAAACGTTCCAGAGACTTCCGAAGACATTCATAAGACGTTCGAAGCCATTTAAGGGGACCTGGTGGTCTAGAGCACGAAAATTTCACCTATTTTCACGATTTTTTTTGCCATTAAAAATTAAAAAACGATGTTTCAACTTTTCTGGCTTATTACCACGTTTATTGGGCATACAAATTTTTTATTTTTTTATTTTAAAAACAATATCTATTATTATAACAATGCCGCTGAAGATGACCCTCTCGAAAAATCGGACCCGAACGGCGTAGGTGATTTCGAGACTCATCTGAAACACAAAATTCAAAAAGAATCTTAATCAGAAAGAGTGCAGTTATGGTCGGAACTAGAATAAATCGAAAAAATTAAAAACTGACAAAATGGCGGGCTTTTGAAAAAAAAAGTTCGTAAAATCGGATCTTTTTTCACTAGTTTTTTAGTGTAAACAATAGGAAATTATTTAAATAAAATTATGATTCTAGTTCCGACGATAGCCATACATGTTGTGAACATCATATCCAAATTTCAAGTGATTCGGTTGAAGAGTTTTTTTGTTTTCACCACCGCCGTGCCGAAAAAAGTCGTTTCGAGATCAATGAGTTTAAAGTTTGAGATACAGATATTTTCAAAAATTGAGCAAATTTTGAATACTTACAGTTAATCCGCGATTCCGGCACAATATAGGGTCCCTTCGGAACATTCGTATTCCTCGATTTGCTCACTCCTTTCATTTTTTCGAGCTGTACGAGCCTCTTCGGAGTTGCCGGTGCTCCTACAGTTGGGGCTCGATACTCGCCCCCCGTCTCGGTCTCGCGCGAGTTGCTCCGCTTGTGGCCCGATTGTGATGCCCATGGTCTCCATTATTTTTAATAACGATGCGAATCCTTCGTTGAATATGCAAACGGAAATATAGGTGGCAATATCGATGATTTTTTTTGCCGGCAAACAGATGTTTCGGCGCAAGGTGCCGCACACAAGCGTTGAAACTTTCCTTATTGTTCTGCGTATTACTGCCAATACACCTTTCCAATAAATTCTCTGCTGTCAATTCTTCATGAATAGGTTTCAATATTTCTTGTGGTTCATCGTCCAGAGCATGTGGATGCTCGTAGGTGTCTAAAGTACCTGCAGCCTCACTTTGGCGCCACTTGCACCACGATTCGGAACCTGAAGGACAGTAAGAGTGTTGCGGATTTTCATCTGTTGAAATTTTGTGATAATATGCGGCCCATATTTCACTTCTCATCCCTTTAGTAGAATCTGAATTACGTCTAATTGCTAGACCGTAATAAGTCGACAGCTCTTACAATAATTTATTCGTCAATTGTTGACGCTTCGGTGTCTTATCTGTCGATTTTTTAACTTTCTGCTGTGTCTTTTTTCCCTCTTCTTTTTCTGTCCATTCCTTTGTTGCTTTTTTTATTTGTGCATGCTTTTTTTCGCATCACGAGCACGTTTGTACAAACGTTTAACATGCAAAACACATTCTTTTTTGAAAACTAGAAAAACATCTCCGTTAGGCTTTGTGTCCAATAAGGCTTTGAACGTTTTCGTGTCGCCGTCTCCGATATAGTTCGCGTATTTCACGTTGTATAACTCTTCCGATCTCTCGAATATCTCCACGATGCCATCTACCTCCATTTTGCCAGCACTTCCGGTATGATTTGCGTCACAGTGATCTTCATGCTCTCGATACCACGCTTCATATTCAATCGTATCCTCTTGGCCTTTCCAATTTGAGCAGCCGTGACATATACTGCATTTGATGACAACGTCTAAAATTTTGTTACTGTATTTTCCTATTAACGAGACAATACCGAGAAGCGATGAGAATCCACGTTTCGCCCACGATCCATCACCAGACACAGAAAGTTCATCCGCGGGCCGCCCTGCTTTTTCATTCAACTCGACTTTTTCTTTCAATGCTTTTTTGAAAACGATTTTCGCGACGGCTTGAGCTGCAATTTTTATATTGTCCACGATGCTGTAATATGTACTATTACAAATTCCTTGTCCAAGATCCATGAGACCGCAGAAATTTTTCATGCCTTCAAATACTACTCCAAGCATTATCAGGGCGAGAACATGTCGACGGTTGATTTCAAACGCCTTATCGATTAACGGCGAAGACAAAATAAACGTTTCCTTACACCCACACTTCACAGATAGCTTGAATCCTAGACCACGATGTCCGTTTTTGCTAAAAGTGACTGCACAGTTACAATCTTTACACTTCAACAACTGCTGCAACGATAAAAATATCACGCTGAATTGGATGAAGCAATAATTGAAAGTAGGATTAACGTTTACTTCCAATTCCTCATTGTCTTTTAATTTTTTCGCAGACGTGCTCGTAAAATCAGTCGTATTTTGGATAGTAAATCGATTGCCCTTGAAAGATCTTTTACGCCCTATAAAAGATGGTCGTCTAGAAGAGTCGCCGCCTTGCTTTCTATCCATATTTTCTGATATTTTATTTCAAACTGCTCGATGTTGCTTCGTCAAGACGAAACGTTGTACTGATCAAGTCAGGGGAAAGCCAAATGACCGTTACCCTTACTAATGTTCAACATTAGGTATACATATTTCGGGGAGGGGAAGGGTATATATAGGTATATAGTATATACTATATACAGGTATATATTTTCGGAGAAGGGTCGGGACAACTGCAGCGCTCCGAGCGCTAGACCCATTAGGAGCGCGCGGACCGCTCCCTACCTGGTTAATGTAGAAGCTATAGAAGCTATAGGTTACTGTAGAAGCTATAATATTGGGAATTTCCGCATGAAAATTTCACAGTATATTCTTAAGATACTATACTTTCGAAATATCGAAAAAAATCGATTTTTTGAAATTTCTAGACCACCGGGTCCCCTAAGAGACGTTCGAAAACATTCATAAGGCGTTTGAAGACACGCATGAGGCGTTCAAAGAGTTTCAAGAGACTTTCTACGACGTTCGTGAGACGTTTAAAGATGTTCGTGAGACATTCAAGAGACTTTCGAAAACGTTCATAAGACGTTTGAAGACATTCATGAGAGGTGCGAAGACCTTCAGCGACTTTCGAAGACATTCAAGAGATCTTTGACAATATTCATAACACGTTTGAAGCCATCGATGAGGGGTTCCAAGCAGTGCAGCCAGATCGCGCGTAAAAGTTACCCCCTCTCTAGTCCCTTACGCGGCCATCACACAATCATAGTAGCGCGTGTCCGTGAGCGAGCGACGCTCGGACGTCTTCGGAAAGAGCCGAGCATGGTCGAAGTTTCCCGACCGCGCCTTAGGTAGCTACACCAACACATGGACGCTGAGCACGTTCATGTACGGCCAAGCCGAAACGAAGGCTTCGAGGGAAAAAGCAATCTGACCACGACTCGGGCGTGACGTCACCCGACGGCACGCGGGAGGCTTTTAGATGATTTCAATGCTTATTTAGCTCTTGATTCTCTGCGTTATTAATGTATACAAAAAAATATATCGCGCACTCTCATCGCTTATTTTTTAGTTTATACGTTAATTTAAATATAATAATAAATCTCAATTACAACTTATTTATCTTATATAAAATTGATGGATGAGATGGTCCATTGGTAGCGTTCCTGGCTTCGGTCCGCAGGGGCCCCTAGTGCACATTTTTCTCCAAATTTTTCCTAATTTCTCATATTTTAGTCGTACTTGAGATTTTCGGAGAAAAAATGATTTGAAACAGATTCAAGTTCTGGTCTATTTCTCAAAAACACATTTTTTTACTGAAAATTCATGATTCCTGATTTTTTCCCGGAAATTTCTCTTTTTCCTATGACCTGAGTGAATGGCTGCGAAAATATTCGGAGAAAATTTAGAGATTAAAAAAATGAGATTTTCGTAAAAAAAACTTGTTATCATTTTTTTTCTCGGAACTTTTTCTTTTTCGTATTGAGTGAACGGCTACGGAGATATTCGGAGAAAAGTTATAGATGAAAAAAATGAGATTTTCGCAAAAAAAACTTACATTTTTTTACCCCTCATAATTCTGAGAAATAACGAATTTCCGAAATGTTTGCTAACATTATTTTCCTTAAGGGGTAACACCACTGTAACGGCCTGCCACGAAGTGTTTTAGACAAATAATACTTGGGGTAATTATTAAGCATATATTGAAGTATATTGCAAAAAAATTGTATGGGAAAATATTACAAAATGACGACACTGCAGCAAATTCTTCCGAGGCATGTTGAACTTAAGGTGCTATGCGGCACGTAGTATAACTTATGCCAATTTTAATGTGGACAAAATATTTTTTTAATTCAGATGATTGTAGCTAGTGAACCACGTAGGTGATTTTAGAAATATTGATTTTTGAGTAATTGCCGAGTATTTGACTAAAAATGTTCATCTCGACCTAATAAAACAAAATTCTTTTTTTATATTAAAATTGGCACAGTTATACTGCGTCCCGCAGAGTTTCGACATGCTTCGGAAGAATTGCTGCAGTGTCGCCATTTTGTAATATTTTCGGATAAAAATTTCTAGCAATATACAGGGTGACTTTTATAAGGTGGACAGGTGTTTTTAGAGGGTCTTGCGCGGTGATTTTGCGACTGAAAAAAATATGATTTTTAATGGTTTTTCACGCTTTCTTTGGAAAAAAATATATCGTATTTTTGTCATGAATAGCATTTGCCAGAGAAAATAGCGTATTCTGGAAAAGAATAAAAAATCCATTTTGCGTGCAGGAGAATGAAGTTTATAAAATTCCGAATACGGGACACTCCCGAAAAACTTTATTTGTGCTCCCCGTCATAGAGAAAAAAATTATCAAACATACGATAAAAGTGTATAAATCGGAATTTAATCAGTGGAACAAACGAGCTAAGTCAGGCACGACAGTGCTATAGGAAGTGCTAGTCTGGTGACGTCACAGTTGCAACTTCCGAATGGTCGACTGTCACCGGAAGTTGGTTCAGAGTCCGATGATACGCGGTCGAGCCGAGGGACCTGAATGTGTCCCTATCTGAAAACTTGATTCAAAATAATGTCAATTTATAAAATGTTCGAGGACTCCATGCACTGACAATACGATTTTCAATCATTTGCGATTCGCTAACAACTTTTGGAATAAATAATTCTAGCAATACATTTTAAAGTAATTTGACGTGGCATAATTAATTTTTACCAAATATTACGAGATTGTTGTTTTTTGATGTTGCATAAATTATCTTCACATGTTGGAGTTACAGAATTTTTGAATATTTTATGAAAAAGTCAAAAATAAAAATGCTCGTATAATTTGGCAAAAAATAATAATTTCACGCGAAATTACTTTAGAATGTATTGATAGAATTATTTATTGCGAAAGTTATTAGCGAATCGCAAATGATGAGGAATATTGTTTGCGAAACATGAAATCCGCAAACATTTTCGAAATTGACATTATTTCCGATAAAGTTCGCAATCTATAGATCAACTCCAATCGATTATCTTCAACCTCAATCCATAAACGTATTTCAGGCACATTAATCCCGTGAAACTGGGTCGTTTTCGTTTTTGCACTGCCAAACCAACAATTGTCAGTGGAAAAAATCTGAAAAAAATCATGGTCGATCTTTAGACCGTACTTCTACAGGAATAATAAGGTTGTTTTGTTCCTTATTTTCGATTTTTTAAAATAAATATTAAGTGAAGAAAATGATCTTGGGCGGGATGAAAACGACCCGGGTTTGCGAATCGCGGGTTAGCATTTGCTCCGCAATGGGTCAGGTTGAGTCGAGAAATCTGACGATGCTGCGACAACGACGGAAGAAGCATTATTTATTTAACAAAGATAGAATCAGTGCTCGCAACGGTTCTCGGAGCACCGATCGGACATTCCTGACACTATTGGCCCGAATTCGTCTCCGATTTTATCTTATTTCCGGTCAGATTGGGACGAGAAGCCTGACGATCCTGCGACAGCGAGGGGAGGAGCATTATTTATTTAACAAAGATAAAATCGGTGTTCGAAACGGTTCTAGGAGCCTCAATCGGAAATTCCTGATAGTACCGAATCCGTCTCCGATTTTATCTTATTTCCGGTCAGATTGAGTCGAGAAGTCGGACGATGCCGCGAGAACGACGGTAGGAGCTTTGTTTATTTAACAAAGACAAAATCGGTGCTCGGAATGGTTCTCGGAGCCTTGATCGGACATTCCCGACATTACTGCCCCGAATTCGTCTCCGATTTTATCCTACTTCTGGTCAGATTGGGTCGAGAAGTCTGACGATGCCGCGAGAACGACGCTAGGAGGTTTGTTCATTTAACAAAGATAAAATCGGTGTTCGGAATGATTCCCGGGGCCTGGATCGGACATTCCCGATATTACTGCCCCGAATTCGTCTCCGATTTTATCTTACTTCCGGTCAGATTGGGTCAAGAAGTGTGACGATGCCGCGAGAACGACGGTTGTAGCTTTGTTTATTTAAGAAAGATAGAATCGGTGCTCGGAATGGTTCTCGGAGCCTTGATCGGACATTCCCGACATTACTGCCCCGAATTCGTCTCCGATTTTATCCTACTTTCGGTCAGATTGGGTCGAGAAGTCTAACGATGCCACGAGAACGACGCTAGGAGCTTTGTTTATTTAACAAAGATAAAATCGGTGCTCGGAACGGTTCCCAGGGCCTCGATCGGATATTCCCGATATTACTGCCTCGAATTCGTCTCCGATTTTATCCTACTTCCGGTCAGATTGGGTCGAGAAGTCTGACGATGCCGCGAGAACGACGCTAGGAGCTTTGTTTATTTAACAAAGATAAAATCGCTGCTCGGAATGGTTCTCAGAGCCTTGATCGCACATTCCCGACATTACTGCCCCGAATTCGTCTCCGATTTTATCCTACTTCCGGTCAGATTGGGTCGAGAAGTCTGACGATGCCGCGAGAACGACGCTAGGAGCTTTGTTTATTTAACAAAGATAAAATCGGTGGTCGGAATGGTTCCCGCAGCCTCGAACGGATATTCCCGATACTACTGCCCCCGATCCGTCTCCGATTTTATCTTACTTCCGGTCAGATTGGGTCGAGAAGTCCGACGATGCCGCGAGAACGACGCTAGGAGCTTCGTTTATTTAACAAAGATAAAATCGATACTTGGAATGGTTCGCGGGGGCTCGATTGGACATTCCCGATAGTACTGCCCCCAGTTCGTCTCCGATTTTATCTTACTTCCGGTCAGAATGGATGAGGAAGTCTGACGATGCCGCGAGAACGACGGAAGGAGCATTGTTAATTTAACAAAGATAAAATCGGTGCTCGGAATGGTTCTCGGAGCATGATCGGACATTCCCGACATTACTGCCCCGAATTCGTCTCCGATTTTATCCTACTTTCGGTCAGATTGGGTCGAGAAGTCGAACGATGCCACGAGAACGACGCTAGGAGCTTTGTTTATTTAACAACGATAAAATCGGTGCTCGGAACGGTTCTCAGGGCCTCGATCGGATATTCCCGATATTACTGCCCCGGATTCGTCTCCGATTTTATCCTACTTCCGGTCAGATTGGGTCGAGAAGTCTGATGATGCCGCGAGAACGACGCTAGGAGCTTTGTTTATTTAACAAAGATAAAATCGGTGCTCGGAACAGTTCCCGGGGCCTCGATCGGACATTCCCGATATTACTGCCCCGAATTTGTCTCCGATTTTATCTTAATTCCGGTCAGATTGGGTCGAGAAGTCTGACGATGCCGCGAGAACGACGCCAGGAGCTTCGTTTATTTAACAAAGATAAAATCGATACTTGGAATGGTTCGCGGGGGCTCGATTGGACATTCCCGATATTACTGCCCCCAATTCGTCTCCGATTTTATCTTACTTCCGGTCAGAATGGATGAGGAAGTCTGACGATGCCGCGAGAACGACGGAAGGAGCATTGTTTATTTAACAAAGATAAAATCGGTGCTCGGAATGGTTCTCGGAGCATGATCGGACATTCCCGACATTACTGCCCCGAATTCGTCTCCGATTTTATCCTACTTTCGGCCAGATTGGGTCGAGAAGTCTAACGATGCCACGAGAACGACGCTAGGAGCTTTGTTTATTTAACAACGATAAAATCGGTGCTCGGAACGGTTCCCAGGGCCTCGATCGGATATTCCCGATATTACTGCCCCGGATTCGTCTCCGATTTTATCCTACTTCCGGTCAGATTGGGTCGAGAAGTCTGATGATGCCGCGAGAACGACGCTAGGAGCTTTGTTTATTTAACAAAGATAAAATCGGTGCTCGGAACAGTTCCCGGGGCCTCGATCGGACATTCCCGATATTACTGCCCCGAATTTGTCTCCGATTTTATCTTAATTCCGGTCAGATTGGGTCGAGAAGTCTGACGATGCCGCGAGAACGACGCTAGGAGCTTTGTTTATTTAACAACGATAAAATCGGTGCTCGGAATGGTTCCCGGGGCCTCGATCGGACATTCCCGATATTACTGCCCCGAATTCGTCTCCAATTTTATCCTACTTCCGGTCAGATTGGGTCGAGAAGTCTGACGATGCCGCGAGAACGACGCTAGGAGCTTTGTTTATTTAACAAAGATAAAATCGCTGCTCGGAATGGTTCTCGGAGCCTTGATCGGACATTCCCGACATTACTGCCCCGAATTCGTCTCCGATTTTATCCTACTTCCGGTCAGATTGGGTCGAGAAGTCTGACGATGCCGCGAGAACGACGCTAGGACGTTTGTTTATTTAACAAACATAAAATCGGTGCTCAAGACTCTCTGAATGTCTTCGCACCTCTCGTGAATGTCTTCGAAAGTCTCTGAATGTCTTCGCACCTCTCGCGAATGTCTTTAAAAGTCTCTCAAGCGTCTTCGAATCCCACATGAATATTTTCAAACGTATTATGTACGCCGTCGAAAGTCTCTTGATCGTCTTCGAACCCCTCGTGAATGTCTTTGAAAGTCTCTCAAGCGTATTCGAACCCCTCATTAATGTAATCAAACGTGTTATGAATGTCGACGAAAGTCTCTTGAACGTATTCTAAAGTTTCTTGAACGTCTTCAAACGCCTCGTGAATGTCTTTGAACGTCTCTAAAACGTCGTCGAACCCCTCATCGATGTCTTCAAACGTATTATGAATATCGTTAAAGATCTCTTGAATGTCTCACGAACATCTTCAAACGTCTCAGGATCGTCGTAGAAAGTCTCTTGAAACTCGTTGAAGGCCACATGCACGTCTTCGAACCCCTCATCGATGGCTTCAAACGTATTATGAATATTGTCAAAGATCTCTTGAATGTCTTCGAAAGTATCTGAAGGTCTTCTCACCTCTCATGAATGTCTTCAAACTTCTTATGAACGTTTTCGAAAGTCTCGAATGTCTCACGAACATCTTGAGACGTCTCACGATCGTCGTAGAAAGTCTCTTAAAACTCTTTGAACCCCTCATGCGTGTATTCAAACGTCTTATGAATGTCTTCAACCGTATTATGAATGTCTTCGGACAAACCCCTCGTGAATGTCTTTGAAAGCCTCTCTTAAGCGTCTTCGAACCCCTCATGAATGTCTTCAAACGTATTATGAATGCCGTCGAAAGTCTCTTGAACGTATTCGAAAGTTTCTTGAACGTCTTCGAACCCCTCATCGATGTCTTTAAACGTATTATAAATATCGTCACATATCTCTTGAACATCTTCGAAAGTCTCCGAAGGTCTTCGCACCTCTCATGAATGTCTACAAACGTGTTATGAATGTTTTCGGAAGTCTCTTGAATGTCTCACGAACATCTTCAAACGTCTCATGAACGTCGTAGAAAGTCTCTTGAAACTCTTTGAACCCCTCATGCGTGTCTTCAAACGCCTTATTAATGTTTTCGAACGTCTCTTAAATGGCTTCGAACGTCTTATGAATGTCTTCGCAAGTCTTTGGACCGTTTCACGAACGACTATCGAAAATCTTCGAATGCCTCTCAAACTTCCAACAAACGGCTCACGAACATCTAACGAACGTATACTGATGAATGTCTTCGATTATAATTGGGCGATTCTATTAATTTATTTTCAATCAAATTCCATGCAAAAAAAAATGAGTTTCACATTCGAAAGTAATGTTGTATTCAGTTGCACAATCCGATATCAGGTGACGCTGACATAACTAAGTACGGGGTGAGAAGAATAAAGAGTACATAATGTTACATTTATTTTATTTGAATGAATCTTTATGATTCAGCCACCAATTAAATATTTTAAATACATTTTGTAAGGCACAACTGTTTTTATGCTTTTCACATCGTAGACTAAAACTTCCATCTAATTTACTTGAGACATCCATATCGTCAAAGTCTGTATTCAACGACTCATTAAATAGCTCATTTTTCATGTTTATTATATCAGCTAGCCATTCTCGTTTTTCGTGACCCTTAACATATACGATAGGACACGTGTCGTCGTCCGTTGAACCTTCAACTCCAGCTGTTATTGAACCTTCAGCCATGCTATATGGAACGTTTCCATATGCCCACTTTAGACCATGATGATTGCGAATCAACCATGATGCTTCGTATCTCGCAGATTTTGCTGATCTATACAATTTTACGGATAATGTCGGTCAATGGACAATATTCAACAACGCTGTCATGTAAGATTAAAACAATATGCAGTTGTATTCGGTGGTGAATCTTCTTTGCATTCGAACTCTATTCACACTTCTACGGTAGCATTTTTTACAGGCCTGTTCTGATGCGATCAATCATTAACCGTGAGAGGGTCGTTACATTAAGACTTGGCGATGGTTAGTAAAGAACGATCACTATTGCAGTTGTCACGTCCTTGCGTAACTGCATCCCCGCGAAATAGTTTGTGACACGTGCCAGACAAACTCTGCTACATATGCTAAGCCAAACCAGACTGCATGCTCCATATTTCCCCTCACGAAAAAAATTGTTCAAGATTCCAAGACTGGCCAACACATTGCGACCATGCACAAAGAGTGCATCACATAACTCAGCCAAAGATCTTGGTCGTAAAAATTTGATACTACGCGACTTCACGGCACAAGACCCGGACGAACGAATCGACCTAATCCTCTGCATGCACAAAAAAAATATATTCTCCCAAAAGAAGGGGCTCTGACTCTTGCAGTAATAAAATTAGATGACATAAGCCACGCGCCTTCCCAGGCTGGCCAACTAGCTCCTTCTCTTTCGCGTGACGCATTCCGCGACGTACAAGGCCCTATTTGTCTCTTCTCGGTTTCCCCATATATTACATAAGAAAAGCTGCGCTGTGTTCTCGGAAATGCAGCGCTGATCTCGATTATATGCGCCCCTACCCAATAATACGCGGACAACTCGTTCTCACTTCCTTCTTCCGGCCAACCATACGAATCAGGTCATGTTTTATGTCCGGACCACCAATCCAAAAAAACTACGTCACCTTAGTTTCACTCTCCCAGAGATTTCTTCCTCCAAAAATTTATCCCACCCTGATTTCTGGTACTCCGAAAGAGTTCTCCTCGCATCAGTCTTCGATTAGAATCCAACGAGCTCAGACCTAGAGTTCTCTTACCAATATCCATCGCGTCAAACCTTTGTTCTCTTTTTGTCACGCGGACGTTGTCAGACGATTTAAACTTAGAACATTTTGTACTTCGGAACTTCTGCAACAGTTACGCGATAATAATAAGAACCTTGGTGTTGTATTCATTACGCGATAACCATAAGAACCTTGGCGTTGTATTCCGCGCATTACCTTATTGTACATTCCATTCTCGATCCGTGAAACTCACAAATATGAGAATCTGCGTCGTCAAACATCTGTATCCGTCTCACTCACACACATACCATCTGCGAGCGCTTCCTGGCCCTCCGGCGCAGGGCTCTTAATTTGACGACCGCTACCTGACACCCAAGCGACTGGGTCATCGCCGCGGCGCACCAATGTAAGCGAACATACTCTTGTATATTGTTTCCGATTTGTATCCCAAAGAAATAATAAATTTAACCCATACGGTTAATTCTAATAAATTACGAGTCAATCGAACACAAGCGTCAGAACCATTATTTCAATAATTGGATAATCCACGAAATCCCTTAAAATTCCCCCTTCCACCAGCACGTCCCCTTTTAACCCTCATCCTGTGCTATTGCGCTAGGCGTAGGCAAGAAAGAGGGATACCACACATATATATGCCCACGTCCCCTCAGGACGTGACATATTAATTGTTGGGGGCTCAGCCGGGATCTATAAAAAGGGAATGTGCCTCTACAAATCAACCTCATAGATAAGAAATCAACTTGCGAAACACTAGATTTAAATTTAACTGAGGACTTGTCGTATACGGAACCAAACGAATCAATTGACCCCGGTAGTTCAGGTTATGCTTTGAGAGAATCGGACGTTCCACTACTTCCCGGTCTTGGACCTCCCAGTAGGTCTTCAAAACAACCAGATTTACCCTCAAAAGGCGGAGCCATGAACCCAGAAACCCCAACGTTGAGTACAACCGCCTTGATGTTGATAAAAGGCGTTGTTAAGATAATCCCAGAATTCGATGGGAAAAATATTCCGTTTTCGGAATTTGTCGCCGGGTGTGAGGACGGAAGTGGTTTCCCCTGCGGCCGAAAAATACCTGGTGAAAATGATTCGGAATAGATTGAGAAACCCCGCTTGGGACATGATTCACGCGACAAATTTGAGAAAGTGCAGGACTTATTAGGATATCTTAAAAAACTCTATGCACCCAACAAAACCGAAATGCAAGTAGTCGGAGAACTCAGTACCATTTGTCAAACGAAGAACGAAAACGTGGCCGAATTTTCTATGCGAATTAATAGGAAAGGAAAAGAAATACTTGATACACAAAAACCATCAAATAATAGATTAGAAAACGAGTATTTCAAGAGAAGGATGGACGATTATTTCCTCTCGTGTTTCAAGCGCCGATTAAGGGAGGGAATCGAGCAGCGACTTCCCCATTGCGATAACATTTCTGTTGCTATCGATCACGCAGTCGAAATTGAACGCGATCTTGAGCACGACGGGAATTACAATCAGTCTCGAACGAATTAGAAAACTTCCCTCCCCTCAAATCAGCCAAAATCTGTAATATCTGCAAAAAGGATAACCACACGTCGGAAAATTGCCGTTTCTCAATGCTCACTTGCCAACTATGTAAAAACCAGGGCCATAGCGCCGACCAATGCAAAAAGAAACAGGACGAATGGGAGGTATTGACCTCCCAGATGTGCAAAGGTGCCGGGCACAGCGCGTATAAATGCCATTTAGGACAACGGACCCCTACATTATCCTGTCAATTGTGTAAGACCTCAGGCCACATGGCCCCTGACTGCCCTACTCGTAATAGATGTCTCAACCCTTCAGAAGACCGTCCGCGTTTTGAAAGCGTTCCCGAGTGCCAGTATTGCCACAATCGTGGGCATGCCGCGGACAATTGCTTCAAATTAGAAAATAACAACACCTCGAGCCTCGAATGTCAATTTTGTCACAACCGCGGACATACTGTAGACAATTGTTTCAAGTTAAAAAACAGTAGCTCTCCAAGCATCGAATGCCAGTTCTGCCGCAATCGCGGCCACACGGCAGATAATTGCCCCAAGCTAAAAACAACCAGCGCTCCAGGCATTGAGTGCCGGTTTTGTCATAATCGCGGACACATCGCTGACAATTGTTTCAAACTAAAGAACAGCAAAGCTTCGAGCCCTGACCAACTTATATGCCGCTATTGCAAACGAGAAGGGCACACCATAGTAAACTGTCACACTCTCGAATATAACAATAAGTTGCGAAGCCAGCCGGGAAACGGGCTGAGCACCACTCGGACGGACGCGCCGAGTGGCCCGTCCCCGACAGAGCGTCTGGTAAACGCGATAGCTCTAACCCAGCTGAACGGCGGTATCCAACTTATACAATAGAAGCAGAAAAATTCATCAGCCTACCCTCGGTGTGTATCGGAGCACTACCGGAAAAAGGGAAGATTTCAATGCTATTAGATAGTGGTGCCGGTCCAAATTTAATTAAAAAGGAATATACAAAAACTTTGACGGGAATCGACGAAAACGATATCATAAGATTAAACGGAATATCTGAACTACTAGTCTTTGCGTTAGGAAGTGTGTGTTCCGCGTGTTAGGTTTTGCAACGCTTTTTCACATCATATCAGATGATGTGCCACTTCCTTACCCAGGTTTGCTGGGATCCAGATACTTTTTTGAAACGAAATCCAAGATTAATTACGAGATAGAATGTTCCGCGTCTGGAAATAATCTATGGCCTTTCGAAAAACCAGATGAACGTGTTTAGGAGATCGAAATCCCCACACGCTCGGAAACTTCCTTCTATGTGAAGGTGGGGGATAGCACGACGAAAGAGGGATATGTTGCCCCTTTCAAAATCCGTGAAGGTGTCTATGCCGGCGACTGCCTGGTGACAACCGTCATCGGGAAGGCTTATGCGAGGGTTTATAATACCACGCCGTAAAATTAATCGTGCCGGTCGTACGACTGCAGGCTTTCGATACGGTCGAAACCTTGTCAGCACACGAGATCGAATTATATTTTTCGAAAATTTCAAGTCCTTTCAATTCTTCTATTGCCAGCGTAGATTCAGCGTCCTTCCGTGGCCCATAAAAAACCCTCGACTAACCATGTCGAGATAAAACCTTACCATCGCTATAACGAAAGCGATGACCAAGGAAAAACAAAACAAACCTTCAGTAGTGATGAAAAATCTAACCCAAAAACATATAAAAAAACGAAACAATAGGTCAAGTAAAAAGGAAAATAAAATTGTCGAATCAAACAACGGTAAAAACGTAAATTCAATTTCCACCTATCAGACAACATCGGATAGAATCGGAAATAACTCGGAGCGTTTCCAAGTAATAAAATCTCTCCTACGATTAGAGTACCTCGCGCAAAACGAATTAGAACACGTCGAAAAAATCATCGAAAAATACACAGACAGGTTCCACAAAAAGGGTGAGCCTCTCGAAACAACACATGTTCTTCGACACAAGATCCCCACCGTCGACGACCTACCGATCAACACGAAGCAGTATAGGTTTCCCGAGGCGATCAAAGGCGAAGTCCAGCGACACGTGGACGAGCTATTAGGGACGAGGGTAATAAACCATTCGGAGTCTCCAAAGAACAGCCCTGTTTGGATAGTACCACAAAAACCGGACTCCAGCGGAAACAAACGCTGGCGAATGGTAATCGATTTTCGCGCACTGAATGAAAAAACCATTGGCGACTCTTATCCATTGCCGAATATCACAGACATCCTCGATCAACTAGGGAACGCAAATTATTTCTCGGTATTTGATCTTGTTTCCGGGTTCCATCAAATCGAAATGAACCCCGAAGACAAACCAAAAACCGCGTTTTCGACCCCACACGGTCATTATGAATTCGCGAGAATGCCTTTTGGGCTTAAAAATGCCCCGGCAACATTCCGGCGCTTAATGGACATTGTACTCAGCGGACTCCAAGGGGTATCGCTGTTCGTGTACTTAGATGATATCGTGATATACGCCAAAGATTTGGACGAACACGAGAAGAAAATTCGCAAATTCATGGAACGTCTGCGTAAAGCAAATGTCAAATTGCAACCGGACAAATGCGAATTCCTTAGGCCGGAGGTCAATTACCTTGGCCACATAATCGGAAAAGACGGCCTGAGACCACATCCTAACAAGCTATTGGCCGTAAAAGATTTTCCAATGCCCAAAAACGTCAAAAACATACGCCAATTCCTAGGCTTAACCGGTTACTACCGTCGATTTATCAAAGACTTTTCAAAGATCTGAAAACCCTTAACTTATCTTCTAGAAGACAAAATCGATTTTGAATGCACAGACGACACCCAGAAAGCTTTCGATATCCTCAAGGGCAAATTGTGTGAAGCCCCAATCGTGCAATATCCGGATTTTGAAAAACCGTTTATCATAACGACATATGCTTCGGGCTACGCCTTAGGCAGAGTCCTCTCACAGGGAGAAATAGGCAAGGATAAACCCATTGCCTACACATCCTGTGTACTACGTGGCGCAGCTCTTCGTTACGACACGTATGAAAAGGAAGTAATGGCAATTATTCACAGCGTGAAAGCTTTCCGTCCCTACATCTATGGTAGGAAGTTTACTCTCGTCACCGATCACAAACCTTTGGTTTGGTTTATAACCGCCAAAGACGCAAACACACGCGTCCTAAAATGGCGACTCAAGCTCTCCGAGTATGACTACGACGTCGTTTATAAACCTGGACCGTTAAACGCAAATGCTGACGCTTTGTCGCGTAACCCAGTTGAAAAATCGGAAGAGATCAAAACCATTCCCCACTGCGATCGGAAACAAAACGAAATGTCGGCCGATGCATGGCGGGCAGGCAGTACATGAAATACTCGAAATTTCTGACAGCGATGAAAATCCCACAAGATTTACCACTCAGGTGGAAATCTACCCGCCGCCGCGGTCAAATGAAATAAACGTCGTCACTCGCTCCCGAGCGAAGAACGACGAACCTTCCGTCCCAGATGGAGACGATCGACAAGTGGAAGACACACTTGTCGAGAAAACATCACCAAGGGTCAACGTGCCTGCGTCCGAAATCACAGATGCACGCACTAGGCCACACAACCCGCCGCGTCGAACTCCTAGAGTCACAAGCTACACAAGCTGAGGTCCCTGACCAGCGCAAAGCACCTCCTGCTATTTATTCCGGAAACTCCCCTATTCCTAATTCCGATGATCCAACAGATTCAGACTCCAGTTCGATTGACTCAAAACTTTCTGACGAAAATCCTCCAGTCGAAGAAACTAGAAGGTCAGAATTTAAAATCGCTAATTGTGTCAGTACGAAAGAACAGTTCCAATTTCGAAACGACAATCTAGTCTATTTCATAGACTCGACAGGGAAACCTTGTGACCCTGGAGAACAAAAACTATTAGAATCAAATAAACTTCCCATCTGGAAGGATTTGTCTTTAGGCCGAGCTTACAGCAAAAAGGTTGGAAAGAAATATCATATCGCTTCGGTCATCAAGGAAGAGCAGCCTGCATCGCTCGCTCTAATAATCGAAGGAATTAATCAGAGCATGAAAGAATTAAAATCGATTTGCGAAACACTCAACCTTCAGTCGATCAGCTTTTACCATTGCCAACATGTTGAGCACCTAATGTGGACAGATGTGCTGAATATCGTAAAGGACGTATTCAAAGACACCAAGGTTAGGATATTGATCTGCCTCGGAACTTTGCGCTACGTACCGTTCGAAAAGCGCGATTGCATCTTTTACGAAATGCATAACTCCCTAATCGGGGGTCACAAAGGGGTTTCCAAGACTTACAATAGAATCAAACACGACTATATCTGGGACGATTTAAAATCAGATATTCAAAGACGGGTGCAACAATGCTTGGAATGCCAGCTAAAAAAGCTGGTCAGAGTCAAGACAAAGCAGCCGATGATAATAACAGACACCCCAGGTACGGTTTTCGAGAAAATTTCAATGGATATAGTAGGTCCAATGCAACGGACGTCCAGCAAAAACGAATATATCCTCACAATTCAAGACCATCTGTTGAAATATTGCGTTGCAATTCCCCTCCCGAATGCACTAGCGACGACAATCGCTGACGCATTCATAAAAAGGTTCATATGCGTCTTCGGCGCACCAAAAGCACTCCTGACGGACCTGACGGAGGGAGTAACTTCCTCAGCGGTCTCATGCGGAGAGTGGGAAAAACATTCCGAAGTAAGCGATGTCGAACGACCGCATTTCGTCCTCAATCGAATGGATCGCTTGAGAGATCTCACCACGCTCTAGCCGAATTCCTTAAGCAATACACGGATAAAGATAACGAATGGGACCAATGGCTCGAATTAGCTATGTTCTCTTACAATACAAGTGTCCACGAAAGCACCAAATACACACCCTTCGAGGTCGTTTTTGGTAAATTAGCAAGAATCCCATCAAGCGAACCGCTTAGGGAACCAGATCAGTTACCCACTGATCGATAATTCGATCAAATATCGTGGATATTTGATCGAATTGATCACCCGTATAAATGGAATCAGAACCCTCGCGTACGAAAATCTAGTCTCGTCAAAACGTCGCTCGAAAAGGTATTATGACAAAAATGCAAATCCCAAAAGTGTCAAAGTGGGAGATTTTGTTTTTCTCCAGAAGGGGCCCAAACCAGGGAAACTCGGAGATCATTACACGGGACCTCATAAGGTCCTGGAAAAAATGGACAAGGGTAACGTTAAGATCCAATACCAAGACAAACCACGAGTCGTGCATGAAAATAGATTACGATATTCGCACATCAATGCCGAAGTAAAGCCTAAAAGACAACCCAAACCGACCGGCGTCGCCGACTCCGAATTTTAAATGAATAAATAACCGATTAATCATAATTATTTCCAGATGATCGTTATCCACTTAATATGGCTCATTTATTTAATCAACCCTGTCGTCAGCATGGTGGGATATGACTGTGGATCAAGCTCATCGAACATTACTACCTTATCATTGCTGGATGTCGAACCCTGCGAAGAGCATGCACCCAAAACCTAAGAGATCAACCAGTATATACAATTATTGCAGCTCAATGACTACTCCGAAACACTAGTAAAACAATGTAAGGTCGAGGTTCGGAGAACAATTTATTATTGTGGCACGTCATCGCATGTGTCGATCGTTAGTAGCGGTCAGACCGAATACCTCGAGCCTACCAGTCGCGAAGTATGCGATGACATGCACAAATACGGAACCACACGGGTCGGATATACCATCATAAACGGACTAAAAGATAATCAAACATCCACAAGTAGTATTACCCTTGCTGGTCACGTCAATGATAACGGGGAATGCAATGGCGCTTCGTACTCAGACCCGTATAGTACCTGGGACAATGTTGTAGTCCAAGGAACCGTAAAAATATCGTTAAGAAGCTACACTGCACAGATCACACTGGAGTCAAACCAAATTCATTTACGTTCAGGCACCGTATGTGCCTTAACCTCATCTTCGTGCGTTGACCCCGATGGGAGATACACTTTTTGGGACTCGAGACCTCGAGAAAATTGTGGATTTAACAAATACGGTATCCTTTACGAAGGATTTTCTGTGAAAATGAGCGAAATCGAGTCCGAAACCCAAACCACCGTATATTCGGTGACGTCTAAAGACATTACTTTTGCGCTAGCTGTTAAGGAGACCGATCAAATTTGCGGATATAACATTCTAAGCACAGAACATCCAAAACTATTTATTTTTGAGACTACTCATAGCGTCTCTTTCACAATTTGAGGGCGTTTCCCTGTTGCAAATCTGGATATTTTCGCCTATGTTAACTCAAAATGTATCTATGTCGAACGGCATATACGCCAACAATTGAAGTCACTCTACCAAGACATGCTTACACAACAATGCAACAAAGAACGTCAAATGCTGAAAAATAGTTTATCGTTAGCGACTCAAGCGCCAGATGAATTTGCGTACAACCTAATGAAAGGACCCGGCCATATGGCAATCCTCGCTGGCGAGGTGGTACGAGTGCATTCCGATAGAAGTAAACTTAATAAGGTTAAAAGATTGTTATCACCAGTTACCTGTTACTCGTGGGAATGAAACCTATTTCCTAACTCCCAGAACTCACATATTAAGGCAGGATTCTACTTTGAAACCATTAAAAAAAAAAATTTTGATGTATTTTATTCATTTTTTGTACACGTAAAATATGTTTAAAACCAACGCCTCGAAAAGCAGGTACCGTTGCCGTGGTCGTGAAATCTTCCCGACGAATGGTCTGAAACAAAAAAATCAAATAGTTTCATGTTCAGTATGTCTTCAGGAACCGACCTAACTAGAATATTTTATATACGTGCAAAATTAACAAAATGGCGGCTAAAGTACGTAAAAAAAATGCGTTTTTTTGAGTCTTTTTTTGCAATAAAAAAATAGTTCTAATCAAAATTTTAAGTTGATTGTAGTTAGGTCGGTTGGTACACACATATAGAATATGTGTTCCAAATTTCATAAGGATCGGTTCAGTACTTTTTGAGTTATCACGACCACGGTACTTGAAAATGTCGTTTCGAGAAAAACGCGTTTAAAGTTTTGGTGAGTGATAAATCGTAGAAAAAATTATCTTACCTTCAATCAGCGATGCCTGGGCCATATAATATGCCTTCGACGTGTTCCAGGCGGGTGCTTTCATCCAATTTAGCCTTTTTTTTTTAATTCTGCCCTCCTTAGAAGCCTCAGTCGAGCGGCCGTTTGCTCGAACGATGCGATGTTGGTCGCGCATAGTGGCGAACTGCATGACGGTTGGGCCGATTGTAATGCCCATGACTTCCATTATTTTTAAAACTGGGTTGAATCCTTCATTAAAAACGCAGGCAGCAGTGAGGCACTCAATTTTGACGATTTTTTTGCCATTAAAGACATGTTTCGGTGCCATAGCCCAAACTGTAGAGTTGAAACATTCGTTGTTATTTTGAGTGTTTCCACCCAAACATCTCTCCAGTAATTCCGTTTTTGTTAGATCTTCGTAGATCAGCTTCAGCACCTCTCGTACGTCACTAGCAAGAGCAGGAGGATGTTTATAATTTTTTAAAGCGTTGTTTGCTTCGGTCTTCTTATACTTGCACCAGCCGTCTGAACAGTACGTATGTTGTGGTTTGGAGTCTGTTGATATTTTGTGGTAAAAGCCGGCCCAGATCTCGTTTCGCATGCTTTCTACTGAATTTGAATTCCTTTGAATTGCGAGACTGTAGTTTTTAGATAACTCTTTCATTAATTTGATAGTTAGATCAGCAGTCTTCACTTTTTTAATCACGACTTTTGGTTTCTTCACAACTATCTTCGGTGCAGCTACTTTTTTTTGTTTTTTTTTCTCCGGCCTTCAGTTCTGCACTCCCAGCTTTTCTCCTTTGAGTTAAAATTTTCTTCGCATCACTTGCGCGTTTGAAAATTCTTTTAGCAACATGTAGCACACACTCCAGCTTTTTCACGACGAAGTCTTCGCCGTACGGGTGTGTATCAAGCAGCATTTTAAATGTTTTCGAGTCGCCATCGCCGATATAAAAGCCATATCGCACTCCATATTTCTCTTCCGATCTTAAAAACATTTTCACAACACCTTGAACCTGCATTTTACCGGCACTACCTTCGTGATTCGCACTACAATTGTCTTTATGTTTTTCATACCACGCAGCGAAACCAATAGCGTCTGTGATTTTTTTACGATAAGCACATGCTCCGCAATAACTTGACATAACTGCAACGTCAAGAATTTTTTTGCTGTGCTTGCCAATTAAAGAGACGATACCAGTGAGCGAAGTAAAACCTCTTTTGGCCCAGGATCCGTCTCCAGAAACCGTCAGATTTTCGCCAAGTCCCTTTTCCACATTTAACGTTTTTTCTTCATCGATCGCCTTGCGTTGAACTAGATCGAATACACTTTTGACCGCGATTTTGATGTTGTCTAAGATTTCATGATACATTTTTATATTGAGAGTTGTCTGTAATTCCATCAGTCCACAAAATGACTGTATCCCTTGAAGGCCAATACCAAGCATACGAAACACAAATACGAGTCGACGATTTATTTCATATCCATGGCCGATCATCGGACACGAATCGATGTACCTGTCTCCACAGCCACAAGTAACGCACACTTTGAAACCAAGGCCTCGCATCCGATATTGCGAAAATTTCATTTGTACATGGCAAACAGAACACACTGCCCACTGTGGGAGCATTGAGAACACGGAGAAAAAATGAATAAAAGAATAACCACCAGTATTATCAACTTTCACATCAAAACTCGGATCGTTCGATTTTTTTAAATTTTGCTGCTGACGAACTCGTGTTGCTCGTACTTCCTTCGTCAGTAAATCTGTTTCCGTGAAAAGAACGTTTTCTAGTTCTAGATGGACGACTAGAACTTTTCTGTGCACGATACACTTTCTTCGTATTCATTGCGAACAGATAGATGCTTCACGTTCGAACTCCAAATCACGAATGATTCTCCACTCCGGAATTATAAAGCGAAGGAAAAATTATAAAGGAAGGGTAATATAGAGAAGCAAATGTATGTACTTTGGTTAATAAGCATATACAGGGTGATCCAGAATAGGTGTAACAGCGGGAAATGCCGGGTTCAGCAGGTTACTCCGAAGATTTCTACTTAGCCGTTTTCTTTTTTTCGCCTCCGTCATCAAATGGGAAGCATTAGAAAATAGGCGTTCGATCTTCGGAATTAACGCTCGAATCCGCCATGTTGGACGATCAAAAAGGGCAGAAGAGTAGACGAAGGGCCACGAAGTCGTAGCCGACGTCAAGACGGTTCTGCGGAACACCAGCGTTTGACAAATGCCAGCGCGCATGGCCTGACGTTTAGCGAATCATTCGCTACGTTGCCTGTCAACCTATTCGGCCCGATAATCGTGACACACGATTTGACGTTTCACCTATCGTCTGCTATCGCTCGGCGTATTGCGTGCCAAAGCGTGAAGCGCGCCGCAATTAATGACATTTACGAATTTTGCCGCGATTATCCATCGAGAGAGCCTGTTCTTTTTGCTTCCTTAAGAAATAAAAATTAACAAAACCAAAGAATTGTCAATGATTATCGAATTTCGATATACCGAGCGATTTTTCTTGCGTATTGAAAAAAAATTAATCCGTAAGTTTTTATTAACAAACTCCCAATAACTTGACGCTACACTTTCGAGAATTGGATATTGTCGGGATTTCATTTCTCATTCGACCACTCCGTTCAGTATCATAGTCGGATTGATCTCCAAAAATACATTTTTCTGTACGAATGTCATCTCAAAGTGTGTTCGAGCTGGGTTAGGAAACATGAGGAGAAGCTTTCCATTTCCTCATTCGGGAAGACGAAATCAGTCGGTTCCGGCAGACGAAAATCGATACGACGTTTTCTTAGGATTAAAAATAGATGACAAGATCTTCTGCACTGCCTGAGATACAATTTTTCACGTACCGATACGGGTTGATTCTGGAAATCCGAAAGCGTTGCGACTCTGTTTGCGGTTTCTCTTAAGGGGTAACACCACTCGAGCGGCAGAAAATTAGGCCTAACTTTGACAATTCATTTTGGTAGTATGAAAAAAGGAATAGGATTTCTTATGAGAGGGTTTATGTAAGACATATTAAAGTATGTAAAAATTATTGTAATTTTCATACAAAATAGCGACGACAAAGCCCATCTTGAAAAACTTGTTTTTCAAACTGAGAGGCCGGAATACACGAATCCTTTGCATGAATCGATTTGAATTTTGATCGCAGCTTCATAATTACATTCTCTATGGGCGTACGTAGCCGTTTTTTTTTAAATTAAATGTAAACTTTTTTTTCTAAACAATTTATCGCTTATCTTTTGGGCAAGAAATCGATTTATTTCTTTCAATGTCCGCCATTTTTTCAAAATTTGATCGAAAAATCCCTAGGTCGTCCCATAGAGAATGTAATTGTGAAGCTACTATCAACATTTCAAATCGATCCGTAGCAAAGGTGTTCGAGTACTCCATTCTCCCAGATTAAAAAAACTTGTTTTTCAAGATGGGCTCTGTCGCCATTTTGCATGAAAATTATAATACATTTTTTTTCTTTAGTATGTGTTAAGTAAACCCTCTCAAAATAAATCCTATCCTTTTGTCAAACTCCCAAAATAAATTGTCAAATTTAGGCCTTATTTTCTGCCGCGAGAGTGGTGTTACCCCTTAAGAATATTAGAACACCAGCATTATGTAAAGGGTCAACATTTGTGCTGCTTTATAATAAAATGTTATTTAATTATTCATTGCACCTGCGATCAGAGCAAATGGGCAATTCATGCTGTGCTGCAAGCTGCGAGTAGGGGCAGTAATATCGGGAACGTCCGATCGAGGCCCCGAGAACCATTCCGAGCACCGATTTTATCTTTGTTAAATAAACAATGCTCCTACCGTCGTTCCCGCAGCATCGTCAGACTTCTCGACCCATTCTGACCGGAAGTAAGATAAAATCGGAGACGAATTCGGGGCAATAATATCGGGAATGTTCGCTCGAGGCCCCGAGAACCATTCCGAGCACCGATTTTATCTTTGTTAAATAAACAATGCTCCTACCGTCGTTCTCGCACCATCGTCAGACTTCTCGACCCATTTTGAACGGAAGTAAGATAAAATCGGAGACGATTTCGGGGCAGTAATATCGGGAATTTCCGATCGAGGCCCCGAAAACTATTCCGAGCACTGATTTTATCTTTGCTAAATAAACAATGCTCCAATCGTCGTTCTCGCTGCATCGTCGGACTTCTCGGCCCATTCTGACCGGAAGTAAGATGAAATCGGCGACGAATTCGCGGGAGTAATATCGGGAACGTCCGAGCGAGGCCCCAAGAACCATTCCGAGCACCGATTTTATCTTTGTTAAATAAACAATGCTCCTACCGTCGTTCTCGCAGCATCGTCAGACGTCTCGGCCCATTCTGACCGGAAGTAAGATAAAATCGGAGACGAATTCGGGGTAGTAATATCGGGAACGTCCGAGCAAGGCCCCGAGAAACATTCCGAGCACCGATTTTATCTTTGTTAAATAAACAATGCTCCTACCGTCGGTCTCGCAGCATCGTCAGACTTCTCGACCCATTCTGACCGGAAGTAAGATAAAATCGGAGACGATTTCGGGGCAATAATATCGGGAATGTTCGCTCGGGGCCCCGAGAACCATTCCGAGCACCGATTTTATCTTTGTTAAATAAACAATGCTCCTACCGTCGTTCTCGCACCATCGTCAGACTTCTCGACCGATTTTGACCGGAAGTAAGATAAAATCGGAGACGATTTCGGGGCAGTAATATCGGGAATTTCCGATCGAGGCACCGAGAACCATTCCGAGCACCGATTTAATCTTTGTGAAATAAACAATGCTCCGACCGTCGTTCTCGCTGCATCGTCAGACTTCTCGACCCATTCTGACCGGAAGTAAGATAAAATCGGTGACGATTTCGGGGCAGTAATATCGGGAATGTTCGCTCGAGACCCCCTAGAAATATTCCGAGCACCGATTTTATCTTTGTTAAATAAACAATTCTCCTACCGTCGTTCTCGCAGCATCGTCAGACTTGTCGACCCATTCTGATCGGAAGTAAGATAAAATCGGAGACGAATTCGGGGCAGTAATATCGGGAATCTTCGCTCGAGGTCCCGAGAACCATTCCGAGCACCGATTTTATCTTTGTTAATTAAACAATGCTCCTACCGTCGTCCTCGCACCATCGTCAGAATGCTCTACCCATTCTGACCGGAAGTAAGATAAAATCGCAGACTATTAGAGAATGTAATTATGAAGCTGCGATCAAAATTCAAATCGATTCATGCTAAGGGTTCGCGTATTCCGGCCTCCCAGTTTGAAAAACAATTTTTTCAAGATGGGCTCTGTCGTCGCTATTTTGTATGAAAATTACAATAATTTTTACATACTTTAATATGTCTTACATAAACCCTCTCATAAAAAATGCTATTTCTTGTTTCATACTGCCAAAATAAATTGTCAAAGTTAGGCCTAATTTTCTGCCGCTCGAGTGGTGTTACCCCTTAAGAGGAACCGCAAACAGAGTCGCAACGCTTTGGGATTTCCATAATCAACCCGTATCGGTACGTGACTAATTGTATCTCAGGCGGTCCAGAAGATCTTCTCATCTATTTTCAATCCTAAAAAAACGTCGTATCGATTTTCGTCTGCCGGAACCGACTGATTTCGCCTCCCCCAATGAGAAAATGGAAAGCTTCTCCTCATGTTTCCTAACCCAGCTCGAACACACTTTGAGATGATATTCGTACAGAAAAATGTATTTTTGGATATCAATCCGACTATGATACTGAACGGAGTGGTCGAATGAGAAATGAAATCCCGAAAACATCCAATTCTCGAAAATGTAACGTCAAGTTATTGAGAGTTTGTTAATAAAAACTTACGTATTGCTTTTTTTTCAATACGCAAAAAAAATCGCTCGGTATATTGAAATTCGATAATCATTCACAATTCTTTGGTTTCGTTAATTTTTATTACTTAAGGAAGCAAAAAAGAACAGGCTCTCTCGATGGATAATCGCGGCAAAATTCGTAAAGGTCATTAATTGCGGCGCGCTCCACGCTTTGGCACGCAATACGCCGAGCGATAGCAGACGATAGGTGAACCGTCAAATCGTGTGGCACGATTCTCGGGCCGAATAGGTTGACAGGCAACGTAGCGAATCATTCGCTAAACGTCAGATCATGCGCGCTGGCATTTGTCAAACGCTGCTGTTTCGCAGAACCTTCTTGACGTCGGCTATGACTTCGTGGCCCTTCGTCTACTCTTCTGCCCTTTTCGATCGTCCAACATGGCGGATTCGAGCGTTAATTTCGAAGATCGAACGCCTATTTTCTAATGCTTCCCATTTGATGACGGAGGCGAAAAAAAGAAAACGGCTCGGTAGAAATCTTCGGAGTAACCTGCCGAACCCGGCATTTCCCGCTGTTACACCTATTCTGGATCACCCTGTATAGGTATAACGGTTTACGATAGGGGAACATCTGTCTTAGCGAACAAAGCCAGGTAGACGGCTGATCCGGGCCGCGCGCCGGGCGGGTCACAATAGCGCGCTCAGGTAGGTGCGTTCGAAAGGCGAAAAAGGATAGTTAGACTGCTTGGAACTTTATAAAATTTTGACCGAACATTCTTGAACATATTTACTTTTGAAAAATGCAAAAAAAAAAAAATTTTCAAAGTTTCAAAGTAGAATCCTGCCTTAATGAAAAAGGGAACTCAAGCCACGTGCAACCCCCTTCTACCTCCATATTATCATTTCGGGGACACATGGTACAAGTTTATGCCCATACCGGTGGAAGCTGTACCCCCGACGAGCATGAAGCCCATGACAAAACCCACGTGGAAGTATACCAACCCATCTTCCCTGACATCAAGTGGCATCTATACGAAGGAAGACATCGATAACCTTCGGGAACGCATAATGTTCCCGGTGGAAAAACCCGCCGTCCTGAACTACCTGGCACGGGGAATCAGTGGTCAAGACACCGTTAACCAAGATATGAAGTTGTTGAACCTTCTGGACAATAGTAGTCTGCAGAGTCTCGCTGAATCTATATTGAATAGGACATGGGGAAAATTCATCCAATTGGGCACGGCCAGTGCCGGTATCATCGGTGTACTGCTAATCGCTCGGGCCGTCAAGCTCCTCGTGGACACGGTCATACATGCATATAGTCTGCACACCATGTACGGATGGTCACTCTATCTCATCGGGGCAATATGAGACTCTGTAACCAACCTGCTCATGCATCTGTCTAGGCGAACCAAAAAGGAGACACCGACCGACGTGGAGCCGGGTCAGGTAATCACAAGACCCCCGAGGGACCCGCCGACCGGCCCAGAGGGGTCAGAAAAGGGTCCTGACCCGCAGACTACAGCGCCTGACCTACACTCCAAAGCACCCACGATGGATTCATCAACTGCTTCAAGGGGACTGCCGACCAGCCATGCCCCGCCATCAACGGCGCGTGACCTATATCCTGCCTTACCCAATACCTCGAGATCACCCACTATTCCCCCCTTCCTTTGAAGAATTCCCACGAGGTCGTGTAATCAGAAAGGAATCAATCCGATTTACACATTAATTATTCATTTAACTTTAACTCTATGAAATCAAGGGCAAACGATTCCACATTAATCTTTATATATATATATATATATATATATATATATATATATATATATATATATATATATATATATATATATATATATATATGTATTGAGACGTGAAGGTCCGTCTCATGAATAAATAACCCCCACTATGCAGCCAGACGCCAATCGACGTCATGATAGGCGTAGGGGAAGGGGGAAATAACGGACCAGTACAGGGAAGCTAATCTAATTAAAAGGTTAACCATAACAAAGGGGAAGGGAAGGGGAAAGTCAAAGGCAGAACAGCCAAACGAGAAGGAAGACAGGCGAAAGGAAACAAAGGAAACCACACAAAAACAGAGGAGAAGCAAAATTTATGTAGAAAGAAAAGTTAACAATAAAGGGAAGTACGGGTAATAAGCAAGAGAAGGGGTAAGAAAAGGCGGCAAAACATGGGTATATAAAGACGGGAAATTTGGAAGAAGGGCACTCCTCCTCTTCTGGCTCTGAAGAATCGGGAAGTACGAGGTGACGCGAATATCAGCCCTTAAGGGTAGAGAAAGTGTTGCTGAGGAAAACCGAGACAACAGAACGAGTGGAGGCGTCGACTTATAAAAAGCACTTTCATATTCCGCGAATTCGACGGTTACTCCGTGACGCGAATACCAGGCCTTAAGGGTAGGAAAAGTGTTGAAGGAGGAAAGAAAAAGAAAGAGACCCTGAGAGGAGTCAAAATTATCAAATCAGAGGAAGCGCTAAAAAGAAAAGAAATAATTCATTTATAAAACTTCGCACGATTATTGGTTTAAGGGAGAGGGAGCACGAGAGGAATAGTAGGGAAAAGCATACAAAAAGATAATTAGTTAGGTAAAAATAGGGAACCTCTCGCGAATACCTACCCGCGGATCAAGAAAAACGAAGTAAATTAAAAGGAATTATTGTATAATTAATTAGTGGCAAAAGGGAGCGATTTATTGAAAGTTTAATCGACAAATAGTATTAGGAGAAAATAAAGGGACAGGAGGTAACAGGAGGTGCGAAATCATACACACACAGACACACACACACATCCGCGAACACATCGATATTCCAATTATTATAATCCAATTACAAAAGGCAAGAAATAAACAAAAAAACGGACTCGGGCGAGCGACATCAGAATACACGCGTACGCCGCATTGTAAACAAAGGGCGGGCAGCGACCATGACGAGTCAGCGCGGCGCGATCTACCGCGTCACGATCCATCGCGCCTCGAGCGTCGGTAAGGAAGGGCTTACGGTCACCGACGCATGGTCATCGATACCGGCCGCGCTCGAGAACATTACCACTCGGGTAACTCCGCGAATCTTTATCGACCGACGCCTTAGTTAAGGGACGAATTACACGAAAACAACACAAATAACACATTACACTCATACACGGCGCTAAATAACATTGTATCGAATCCATAAAATTGAATAAACCGTTTTTTATTGTAAATTACCACCAAAATACTTGAGTCTCAATTAATTTATTTCCTGATTGAGTCTCGAACAAACAAATATATTGTAACGATATTCCGACCCGTTACATTTGGCGCCCGAACAGGGACTCGATCACAATAAAGAAAGACTCATAAAAAGGTGGTAATACATTATTTTTTATAAAACGGAACCGCAAAACAACGATAACTCCCTACACTGGGAATCAACAACAGCAGACGGGCTATTAGAAGAGGCCGGTCAACGAGATCGGCGAAATATTGGCCGATTATCGGCTATAGGACCCAGGCAGGAAGAAAGGGCAAATGAGGAAACATTCGACATTAGCCAAAGCACCATAAATCTAGATGTGAACGGAAATGAGCACAGCGAGCTCACTAAGACCCTCATAAGGGCCATGAATAAAATCCGCAACGAACAAAGGATAGAACGCATCACCACCAAAGCGGTGATTAAACAGCAAAATGATCGTTGCGTTGTGAGGTCACGTCAGCTACAGGAAGAAACAAATAAAAAAGTAGCCAACGAAATTAACAAGATCGAAGAACGGACCGAACGGGAGCTCGTAATCGCCCAGAAAATAATTGAAAGAACCCAGGATCAGATCAGAAAAGAAAGCCAAGAGAAACATGATGATTTTGACACCCGAGTGGAAGACATCAGGAGGGCGATACCCAACCTCCGGTATTCATCAAAGGAAGTGGAAGAAGTCGTCACAGACCATTCAAAACGGATCACGGAGTGCGAAAAAAACATACACACTCAAACGTCGGCAACCCTATGCAACACTACATGGGGAACAGGGCTCAACGTTAGTCAGGCCTACGTTGCCAAACAAAAACCGCCCACATACAATGGCGATAGCAGAGAAAGGCCGATCCGATTTTTAAAGGATTTTGTAGAATTCTGGAAAATCACCGGAAACACTGACCTCCACTATCTCATCAGCCAGTCACTTCAAGGAACTGCAAAGGATTAGTGGAAGATTGTCGAAGACAGAGTCCGGAACATTGAAGACTTCAAGGAAAAATTCCGGGCACGTTACGGGAGTCAAGAAATCCAAGATAAAATTCGCAGAAACCTGGAATTCGGGGCGTACGAGCGGGATGGACATCGAACAACGAGAGCAGAATATGCAACCCAAATCTTTGGGAATGCCAAGGATCTCAGCCAAGGCCCAGAGGAAGAAATGATCATCCGGAAATTGGCAAACCATTTTGACGAATCGATCAGGATGGCGGTACGTGTCAGCGGAATAAGGACGATGGATTCCTCCCTGGAACTACTGGAAAGTATGGACGGCGCAGGGCCGCTAAATGCCCAAAGATCTATGCCTCGTCGACAGGACCCTGTCATTCTCATGGAGGACCCCGGAAAAGGTAGCCTCGCGCAGAAGATACAGCCACGATGCCCGACACTACCCATGAAGATAGAAGGAATTACCGTAGAGACCCTCATCGACAGTGGAAGCGAGGTATCAGCAATATCCGAAGACTTTCTTCAACGTTACAAAAACACATTAGACAATTGTCCAAATATCCCGGTCACCGGCACCGAAGCCATCGGGGCATTGGGCGAGAAGTCAGGACGAATAAAGAAACAATTAATGATCGACGCAGAGCTCTACAGAGCCAGAGGAGCGCTGCAGTTACTCATCATTCCGAAAATGAGCAAAAATGCGATTTTAGGTATCGATGGGATGGTAGAACTTCAGGTGGAAGCAAACCAAGAAGTCATCCGCGTACAGAACGAGATCGTCGCCGAATTAAATAAGGGAAGATGGAATTGGCAGCGAGAAAGACCCGACACGAAACAACAAATACGCGTAGCAGCGATAGAAAATCACACGGACAATGAGCTCACCGAAGAAGAAGTCGACCAGAAATTAAGGGAATGCCCAAATCTGCCAGCTAATGTCGGAAACAGCTTTAAAAGACTTATCAGTGACTACAGGCATATTTTCAGCCGAAAACCGGGCCGCATGGAAGTCTACACTCACAAATTAGTACTAAAAGACCCAGAGCCGTATATGCATCGATCGTATCCGGTACCCATCCAATATCGGGAAAAGGTACAGGAAGAAATCCAAAAGATTATCGAGCATGGGGTAATCGAGCGGGCAAAAAGTCGCTTCATAAACCCCCTTGTAACAGTAATAAAAAAGGACGGGTCAATCAGATTATGCTTAGATGCCCGACAACTGAACAAATTCTTGATAGAGGACTACGACACGGCACCCCCAACAGAAGAAATTTCTCCATGACGGTAAGTGTTACCAATTTAGTCAGTAATCATCTTTGTAGATGACCTCCTCTGCCTATCAAAAGACGAAGCACAACACCTGCAACACCTTTAACATCTTTTTGAAAGAATCAGCATCAACAAAATGATACTGAATTTCAAAAAGTCGAAATTCTTCCAACAAGAAGTTGCATTTCTGGGGCACATATTAACAACATCAGGAATAAAACCGCAGCCAGAAAAGATAAAAGCGATCCATGAATACCCACGGCCCGAAAATGGAAAACAGCTCCGGGGATTTTTGGGGCTGATCAACTTCTACAGCAAATTCACAAGTAAGCATGCTAAAGAAACGATACCGCTGTTGAGCCTGCTAAAGAAGGGAAAAGAATGGAGGTGGAGGGAAGAAGAGGAGAAAGCATTCGGAAGAGTTAAAGAGCTCTTCATTGAGACGGTCATTCTGAGGCATGCAGACCCTGAGAAGAAATACGTCCTCACGACAGATGCAAGTGATTACGCTGTTGGAGCAGTCCTGAGCCAAGAGGACAAGGATGGAGAGATGGGCGTCATCTCTTTCGCCCGCCGCACGTTTAGAGGGGCAGAAATCGGTTATACAACCACAGAAAAAGAGCTCCTTGCAATCGTATGGGCACTCCGAAAATTCCGAACCTATTTATTGGGAGCAAGGATAAAAATCATCACCGATCACAAGGCACTAACTTTCTTAAAAACGTGCCGCTTTGTAGGGGATCGAATGCTGAGATGGGCCCTACTAATACAGGACTACGACTTTGAAGTGGAGCATTGTCCAGGCAAAAGACGTGAAGCAGCGGACGCACTGAACAGGCTACCCGAGATCGAAAACAATGATCACCAGGGCACACCGGGAAGGGTGGCTCTCACAGCCATACTCGCCAGAAAACCCACAAAAGAAATCAAGCAGCAATTCCAACGAATCGGACAAATGCAAAAGGAACAAACAAACCTCGCAGTGATATGGGAAATGTGTGACAAGGAAGAAGGTAATAAGAAATACCGCAACGACAAGGGATGTCTACAAAAATACGACAGGACGGGAAAATGAAAGGTCGTACTGCCAGATGAGTTAATTAACCCTCTCACAAAGGAATGCCACGAAATATATGGACATCCAGGGGCTCGAAAGGTCTTTTTTATGCTAAAAGAAGACTTCACTTGCCCACGGATGGCAAAAAGGGTGAGGCAAGTCATCGCCGAAGGTGACCTATGTCAAAGGGTCAAAGTGGTGATCCAAACGAACCATGCACAAATGCAGACGATCATACCGGACGGTCCGGAGGACCTAATCTCCATAGATTTGTATGGACCGGTGCCAAAATCCGTCGGGGGAGTACAGCACATATTAGTCACAATAGACGCCTTCACAAAATTCGTGAAACTGTATCCTTTTAAGAAGGCGAACACAGCGGCAACAATTAACAGAATTTTTGAAGATTACGTGCCAAAATACGGAAAACCAAGAAGAATCCAGTTTGATCATGGGACTCAGTTCCCCTCCAAAATCTGGCTCGAACGGCTAGAAAGAGAAAACATACAAGGAGTATTCTCATCAATCCGACACCCACAAGGAAATATCGTTGAACGAGTGAACCGAGAACTTAGCCGTTTTTTTAGAACCTTTCTGCAAGACAAGCACTCCGGATGGTATCGATGGATACCGGTAGCCGGATTGCATCAACGAAACGCAACACGAAACAACTGAATTCACCCCAATGGAACTGCAGCTAAAAAAGAAGCCATCTCGAATATGGAGGGAATGGATCCTGGGATTAAAAAAGGATCAAAACGAAGACATCACCTACGAAAAAAAATTGGGATTAGTACGAGAAAGAATACTACGAAAAGGAAAAAGACGAGCAGAAAAATTCAATGCAACGCATAAGACCACCCTCTTCACAAAGGGAGAATTAGTCCTGGTCCGAGCATTAAATGTTTCGGACCCTGCAAAACAAAGAACAGCAAAATTGATGCCGCTATACGATGGACCGTATCGTATTAAAAAATGTGTTGACCAAGCAACATATTTCATCGAAGATCCAAAGACTAAACGAGAGCGAGGGAAATTTCATGGAAGTCTCATGAAACGCTATCTAGCTGCAAGTCCGGAAAGTAATACAGAAGAAATTACACAGGGATAAGACAATCTCGCAAACTTAACAATCGAAGAAAAAGAACAAGGAGTATATAAGACAGCCCCGCGATCGGAACGATCTTCAAATATCAACATAGGCAAAAAACAACAAAAGAAATCGCAAGTAAGCGATACAAGGGCCACTGAAGAAAAGGCAGAACGAAGAAAAAAGAAGAACACGCCGAGGCGAGCCAGGAGAGAATTATCACGAAGCAACAATAATAATCCAAGTGAATACAAATTATTCGAGGTGAACGACGAAAATATCAAAGGATGGTATCCCGGGAAATCGTTAGGGTATTAAAGAGAGGGGAGGACAATGGATCGAAAATTAACGCTATCGCTCATCAGTCAATCGTCAAACCCATCATCCTCAACATGTACCGAAATTACGATACAAGAACGCTAAGGGAAGAGTACGAAGGAGTGACGGTCGCAGGGCTGGTACATCCAAACGAGCTGTTTATACATCTCAACAACGGAAGAGACACCGCCATCATAAAGATGTGGCAGCAGATGCCGCTAGGTGAGCCCGGCATCTACCCAATTTCGGAGGAGGAGGCATTTCCAGGGCGAGCACTCCTCTACCGCCAGGATGAAAAATTTCATCGGGCCACCCTGGCATACATTAACGACCGCGGGGAGTGGAAACTGTGGCTAGGTGATTGGGGCATGTGGGTGACCGCCGCACAGGACGAGTGCTTCACAGCCTCAAGGGCGGCACTCGCATGCCCGTACCAAGCAATCCCTGCGACCCACGGAGACCTGGCACCTCGCGACGAAATTTGGACCGGGGAGGAATTATTCTACGCCAGGGCAGCCGTGGAAGGGAACTCATGGGCTATGAAGTTTTGGGGCAAGGCAGCCAACCGGAACGTGGTCCTCATCAATCTTTATTTGGAGAGTGACGGTCCAAATCAGGGAATCCGGTTGGCGGACATGTTCGTGAAGTTCGAATTAGCAGCGAGGATTATCAACCCGGGACCACCCAGAATCGAACAACAGTACATGAGCGACAACAACAACAACGAGACCAGAGACAGCCCACCAACCAGCACCACCCACGAGAACAGCAACGAGATGAGTCTCGGAGGTGACGACGACGATGATGACGACGAGACACTCACCAACTACGACAACTAAATGGATGACGAGTACGACAGCGATGAGGCGCGTTTTTTGCACAATCAGGGGGTGCAAGATGAAGCAAACAGCGAGCTGACGAGCGATGACGATAACAGTATATCCTCCATATAAATAAAAACAATAAGAAAACCACTAGCCTTAAAAAAAAAAATTATTTACGAGCGAGCGAGCGTGTGAAAGTATCGAGATTAAGGGGAAGGGAAAAGCCAGTGACAAGCGATAGCCAACCGGATAAGGAGAAAGAATACCCACAAAAGGAAAGTATAAAAGATTACTCAGATTAATTTTTTTTTTAAGTGATTGTTCATGATTTGGATGGCTGGGAAGCAATCCAAAACATAAAAAATCACGGGGGACAATGAGACGTGAAGGTCCGTCTCATGAATAAATAACCCCCACTATGCAGCCAGACGCCAATCGACGTCATGATAGGAGTAGGGGAAGGGTTTCCCCCTTAACGGACCAGTACAGGGAAGCTAATCTAATTAAAAGGTTAACCATAACAAAGGGGAAGGGAAGGGGAAAGTCAAAGGCAGAACAGCCAAACGAGAAGGAAGACAGGCGAAAGGAAACAAAGGAAACCACACAAAAACAGAGGAGAAGCAAAATTTATGTAGAAAGAGAAGTTAACAATAAAGGGAATTATAGGTAATAAGCAAGAGAAGGGGTAAGAAAAGGCGGCAAAATATGGGTATATAAAGACGGAAAATTTGGAAGAAGGGCACTCCTCCTCTTCTGGCTCTGAAGAATCGGGAAGTACGAGGTGACGCGAATATCAGCCCTTAAGGGTAGAGAAAGTGTTACTGAGGAAAACCGAGACAACAGAACGAGTGAAGGCGTCGACTTACAAAAAGCACTTTCATATTCCGCGAATTGGACGATTACTCTGTGACCCGAATACCAGCCCTCAAGGGTAGGGAAAGTGTTTAAGGAGGAATGAAAAAGAAAAGGAACCTGAGAGGAGTCAAAATTATCAAATCAGAGGAAGCGCTAAAAAGAAAAGAAATAATTCATTTATAAAACTTCGCACGATTATTGGTTTAAGGGAGAGGGAGCACGAGAGGAATAGTAGGGAAAAGCATACCAAAAGATAATTAGTTAGGTAAACATAGGGAACCTCTCGCGAATACCGACCCGCGGATCAAGAAAAACGAAGTAAATTAAAAGGAATTATTGTATAATTAATTAGTGGCAAAAGGTAGCGATTTATTGAAAGTTTAATCGACAAATAGTATCAGGAGAAAATAAAGGGACAGGAGGTAACAGGAGGTGCGAAATCATACACACACAGACACACACACACATCCGCGACCACACCGATATTCCAATTATTATAATCCAATTACAAAAGGCAAGAAATAAACAAAAAAAACGGACTCGGGCGAGCGACATCAGAAGACACGCGTACGCCGCATTGTAAACAAAGGGCGGGCAGCAACCGTGACGAGTCAGCGCGGCGCGATCTACCGCGTCACGATCCATCGCGCCTCGAGCGTCGGTAATGAAGGGGTTACGGTTACCGACGCATGGTAATCGATACCGGCCGCGCTCGAGAACATTACCACTCGGGTAACTCCGCGAATCTTTATCGACCGACGCCTTAGTTAAGGGACGAATTACACGAAAACAACACAAACAACACATTACACTCATACACGGCGCTAAATAACATTGTATCGAATCCATAAAATTGAATAAACCGTTTTTTATTGTAAATTACCACCAAAATACCTGAGTCTCAATTAATTTATTCCCTGATCGAGTCTCGAACAAACAAATATATTGTAACGATATTCCGACCCGTTACAATATATATATATTATGTTTGTTTTTGTTTGCTTGTTTGTTTGTTTTTTTTTAATTAGGTATATATAACTGGACTTTTCTTACGTGTCGGGTTATAGGAATATGCACATTTTAGTAAGAAACGAGACGTTTATACGAGGATAAGTTTTGCTTCTTTTCATTTTCTCTACGCTTTGATATAATTTGCTCCAGGTACCCACAGAATTAACCTAGTAAATATAACCATACCGAACTAAACTCCTTTTATATTTTATCTTATGTGCGATATTATGGTTACCCTATACGTGCGCCATATTCACGATACTCGAGATGAATTCAACGAACTCAGCACCAACGTCGAACGCCGCTTCGTGTGAAACAATGCCAACGGTGAACTCCGACCCGAAAAGGTTCAACACCAACGACGGATACTGACTTCCACGAATCAATCGCCGCAAAACAATTGCACCCAACGACGCGCGCGAGACAATGATTCAGCACCTCAGGGTGCCATGAGGAGATTGTAGACCCGGATATCCACACTGTCGAGGGTTACAAGGAGAAACGCGAAGTAATGACGGTATATCCTTCCTTTTTCTTTCGTCGTTTCCTACAATTTCATTTATTTTTCTTTTCCTTTTAAACAAATCCTACTGCCTGGACTCCTCACAGTTAAGCACCTGTGGCCGCCAGGCGACCCCAATCGTCGTAAAACGCAAAAGGATCAGCAACCTCTAAATCGTCCCAGTCCATGGGACGAGCGTCCACCCAAGCCGGGGGATCCCAGTCATCGTACCCCGCGACCACCCCGCGAGGATCCCACCAAGCTGGATGGTCTCAATCGTTTTCGGGGTGCTCCTCACCCCACTGCCTTCCAACAGCCACCGGATTCCGAACGCGTCAAAATCCGAGCACCTCTCCAGGAGCTCGACGGCCCTTCGATTCTCTCGGCGTTCCCGTCTTAAGGCAACGGCAGCTTCGATGAACGACGCCTAGAAGAAAACAACTGAAAACAAATTAGATTGATATGTGGACGCTCGAATCTTGGAACAACAATAACTTTATCACTAAGATACTTACCATGTAAGGTCCAACTCTTTGGTATTTCCTTGGAGCCATTTTTCCTGATTCCTCTTTCCTTTTCTCTTTCTCAAAGGAAACAAAAAGAAAAGTCACAAAGTCCCTGCATTTGTGCTCACAAGACAGCAAATCTGGCAATGTCCTAAACATAGCAAAGATGCCCCTTAAATATCCCTCACCCCAGCAAACAGCCCTTACCAACTTCCATGATTGAACGGGACGTCCAATCCTGAAGGAGGGAGGTGTCACGTCCTTGCGTAACTGTATCCCCGCGAAATAGTTTGTGACACGTGCCAGACAAACTCTGCTATATATTCTAAGCCAGACTGTACGCTCCATATTTCCCCTTACATAAAAAATTGTTTAAGATTCCAAGACTGGCCAACACATTGCGACCATGCACAAAGAGTGCATGACATAACTCAGCCAAAGATCTTGGTCGTAAAAATTTGAAAATACGCGACATCACGGCACAAGACCCGGACGAACGAATCGACCTAATCCTCTGCATGCACAAAAAAATATATTTTTTCAAAAGAAGGGGCTCTGACTCTTGCAGTAATAAAATTAGATAACATAAGCCACGCGAGGCTAGGCCAGCCTTGCGAGGCTGGCCAACTAGCTCCTTCTCTCTCGCGTGACGCATTCCGCCACGAACAAGGCCCTATTTGTTTGGGTTCTCGGTTTCCCCATATATTCGATAAGAAAAGCTGCGCTGTGTTCTCGGAAATGCAGCGCTGATCTCGATTATATGCGCCCCTACCCAATAATACGCCGACAACTCGTTCTGACTTCCTTCTTCCGGCCAACCACACGAATCAGGTCATGTTTTATGTCCGAACCACCAATCCAAAAAAACTGCGTCACCTAAGTTTCACTCTCCCAAAGATTTCTTCCTCCAAAAATTTATCCCACCCTGATTTCTGGTACTCCGAGAGAGTTCTCCTCTCATCAGTCTCCGATTAGAATCCAACGAGCTCAGACCTAGAGTTCTCTTACCGATATCCATCGTGCCAAACCTTTGTTCTCTTTTTATCACGCGAACGTTGTCATACGATTCAAACTTAGAACATTTTGTGCTTCGGAACTTCTGCAATAGTTACGCGATAATAATAAGAACCTTGGTGTTGTATTCGTTACGCGAAAACCATAAGAACCTTGGCGTTGTATTCCGCGCATTACCTTATTGTACATTCCAATCTCGATCCGTGAAACTCACAAATATTAGAATCTGTGTCGTCGAACATCTGTATCCGTCTTACTCACACACATACCATCTGCGAGCGCTGTTGGCCCTCCGGCACAGGGCTATTAGTTTCACGACCGCTACCTGAGACCCAAGCGACTGGGTCATCACCGAGGCGCACCGATGTAAGCGAACACACTCTTATATTTTGTTTCCGATTTGTATCCCAAAGAAATAATAGATTTAACCCATACGGTTAATTCTGATAAACTACGAGTCAATCGAACACAAGTGTCACAACCATTATTTCGATAATTGGATAATCCACGGAATCCCTTAACATCCCCCCTTCCACCAGCATGTCCCCTTTTTAACCCGCATTCCGTGCTATTGCGCTAGGCGTAGGCAAAAAAGAGGGATACCACACATATATATGCCCACGTCCCCTCAGGACGTGACACAGTCACAATGGTATTTACAAAATCGAGAGTACATATTGAACAAAATATCGAAACTTTTTTGAAGTCCAAATTCGAGTCATCTTGAGAAAAGAATGCTCAATTGAGATAAAGTTTAGCACTTGTGAGTTTGCAGTCGGTGAATAATATAATGTCCTTTGCCATACATTACCTTTTTTACCAGTCTGCACCGCTCCAATTACATATTTTGGTTTCCCTAGTTGGTAGGCAGCTTTTACGGTCAATGAATGTTTCGTTGTGCTTTGAAGCGATGGACAGTCGTATAGATCCCAAGAGCGAAAACTCATATTCAAGTATCGCCCACTTTCCAATGTTGACAATGATGTCGATGACAACGAAGTAGAAGTTGGGGTAGACGAAGACGTTGTTGATATCGCCGATCATGACGATGATGAGTGGACGGACATTGAAGTGCTTGCACATGATGACATGGAACTGGCCGAGATGGACAGTGATACGGAATCATTTGATGGTGGATTGGGTGATGCCTCAGATAAGGGAGTCCATTATGTGCGTGAAATCATAGTGGACCAGCAGCAAATAAATCGGTTGAACCGGGGCGTCATGGGCTTCGTGGACTACGAATATCTCACCGAAAATTATCGGGCGAAATTTTCCGTGTTGTGCTACTTTGATATGCGGGGCGCGGTTGATCGACTAATTCAAAGATGTGGCCACTTCAGCGAACGGTTTAACAACATCCAGGGGATATTTTGTTCCAACTGCGGCGCGCCGACCCACGAAGTTTCCATGCGCGACACGTGCCCTACCTGCCTGAACTTATACTGGGTCGATGGTTCGTATTATCTTTAGTATGATTCAAAATATGATTATGTTTGATAGGTCAATAAGATGCATGATTTGTTATGTTCCAGGATAACGGATCGGCTGCGGATATTCAAAATAAAATAATTTGAAACAATGAAAAACACGCAAACACACACACACACACACACACACACACGGACGCACACACGGACGCACACACACACACACACACTCACACACTCACTCACTCACTCACTCACTCACTCACACACACTCACGCGCGCGCGCACACACACACACACACACACACACACACACTCACTCACACACTCACACACACACACACACGCGCGCGCGTGCGCGCGCACACACACATACACACAGACACACACACAAATTAGTATAGAAATAAAAACACTCCACTTGCATCGATGATAATATTTGTATGTCTACAATAAAGTATGTCTATAATAAATTAGAAGATTTATGTGTTTTCCACGCTCACTCTCCATGATCCCCGCCCCCACAAAACACTCGGCGACAGCGGCTTCCCGCCACCCGCTCTTCGAACCACATGGCTACCCCCTGCATAGATACCCCTGACATCCCCCCTCGTAACGTCACGCGCTCGACTCCCCCTCCGCCATGCATGCTAGGCTTCACCGCGCTAGACCCCCGCCCCGCTCCCCCCTGAGATCGCGGAGTTAGAACCAGCCTATTACTACTACTATGGTGGCTGGTTGCAAGGGTACAGCAGCCATTGACGTATCATCCAGAGATTCCTTTCGTCGCTTGCGTTTCAACTGATTCGGTTTAGAAGTTACCGGCGAATCTTGAAATAATAAACGGGCGTGCTTTGTTCCTTATTTCACATCCTTCTCTAAGTCCTTTGCTTCCGACATGCTCAACGATTCAATTTGCGTCCCAAGAGATTCAACAGCAGCCGATCGCTCAACAATCTGCTTGAGAGGTTTGCCGATTGGCTTGAAGTGAAAGATCTTCTTCCATTTTTCCAGTCTTCAAAGCTTGATATTTTTTGCGTATTGAGTCGCTTGTTTTTGCCATTTCCCTGACAATCTTTTCATCAGTATCAATTGTCGTCATCATGCCCACATGAAATTATTTGTCACTCGTTGCACAGCTGATGTCTCAATGTCGACTCACTACATCACAGTATTGGAAACTCGTTAAATCCATTTCGATATCGACCACCGGACAATGAGCTATCTTTGTCAATCACCATGAAGCCATATTTGTGTTGCCAACATTTTTGATATATCACCAGAAAATCTTCATACGGCATGTCCGTATTTACGTGTTCATTATAAACATGTTTCAAGTTTGTACGATCTTATTTAAATAAAATCAGCAGATTCACATTGTCGCGTATAAGATGCTTGGGAACCTTGACATATGTTTGGCAAAGGTAGAAACAATCAACGCTTGAGTGTCTGCCCATCGCAAAGTACTCTCGTACTGTATCTTACTTGTCACATGCTACGTCGTCGAAAATCAGAATGAAGTTCGGAAGCGCTTCGTGCCGTGGGATAGCATCGCTCTTATTTGAGAATTTGAAATAGCCAATTTCGTTAATCGATGTCAGATTTTCCAAATATTGATATTTTTGCTGTTGAAGCGATTTCGAGTGTACATATAGGTTTTCGAAACGTACGCCATTTGGACTTTCTATTAAACTTAACAGAACATTGGTTTTTCCACAATTTGAAGGACCACAAATAATGCTGTGTATCGTAAGTGGCACCATGTCTCCATGCTTGCGTACTTGTTGGCCCTCCATTACTCTATCGTCGAAATTGGTCACTTGAATCACCGTCGCTTGTTGCACGAAACGCATGTTTTCTCTTCCAAATCTAAACAGATATTCGCCCAAAATGCGTCGTGTGATGAGTATTTATAGGAGTGCACCGGGTAAAATCCGCTCAGTATTGAGAATGTTTTTGTACCTGTCGGACGACTGCAGTATTCTCTGCTGAACGGCTCATCAATTACAGTTTATCCCAAACATTGTTTTGTTACAAAATTTTTATCACTTTGTTGACATTTTGTGGGAGAGGCTTCACGAACACATAAAGGCTGATTCGAAAGTACAGCAATATCGCCGATGCACGCGCCATTGGAATTTACCGGGACAGCTAATACACATTGACGGTCCAGCACCGTTTATAAATAATTGTACCGAATGTCAAATAGAAAAGGCAACGGTATGATAAATCGTGCAATAAATGCACTTCCGATCGAGTTACATATTCCCGGTTACCAATTTTGTAGACCAGGCACTCAGTTAGAGCAGAGATTGGCACGGGGTGATCGTGGTATAAATCCATTGGATGCCGCTTGTCGCGACCACGATATAGCCTATTCTCGAAGCAATCATTTAGGCGAAAGACACGTTGCGGATAATATACTGGCAACAACGGCAAAAAACGTATTACTGCGAGAGATTTGACTTTTAGCGACCGCTGTTTGAGCGGCTATGAAAGCAAAAACGAAATTCGGCATGGGAATGAAGACAAAGAACTCATCGACAAAGAAATCATCGAAAAACCGTTAAGAAGAGAATACTGCCGATAGCACAGCGTGGCGGAATTTTGCCAATTTTACCATTGCTGGGAGTTCTTGGTTCACTAGTTGGTGGGGCAGCTGGATTAGCAAAGGCTGTAAATGATAGCAAAGCAGCGCAACGTCAACTTGAAGAAATACAACGTCATAATCGAGCTATAGAAGGCTATGGGCTCTATCTCACTCCCTACAAGCGTGGACAAGGATATTCAACTAAGAAAAAAAAACATCAACACACGGTGAAAATGCTCATGGGTGTAACAACTAACGGACAATTGGAATGCTTAGCCAGGCGCATGCGCATACCATTCTTCAGAGGGGTCATCATGCGCAATAATTGACCAGTTTATGGTGGCGTACAACTAGATGAGAGCGGCATAGTAAATTTGAACGATGCCGATGGCCCCCTTACGCATTGGGTAGCCTATGCCAAGAGGGGGAGTCATATATTTTGATAGTTTTGGAAATCTTCGATCGCCCAAGAAGTTGGTGCGATATTTTGGACCAAATACGACAAAAATACAATACAATCGAACATCTTATCAGAATTATGATCAGAGTATTTGCGGGCAATTGTGCTTGCAATTTCTTTAAAACGTCGATGATCAATATGTATTTTAGCCGTGACAATGTGTCAATCAACTCAGTATTCGAGGGAAACATGTCACTGACGCTTACGTTGACCGGCAAGAGTAGCCTTCTCACAGCAAATTATTTTCCCGCTATAAATTTCAATGATGGTTGTTATGAGCTCGGTTTGACGGATTTCGAAACTTATCACACAATACCGAATGTGAATTCGTCAAACAACAAATTTTACTTTGACCATGATGACAAGAAAATTATAATCCCTGAAGGTCCCTATGAGCTGAGAGCCATAAATGCGTAACTGAATCGTGCAATATTACTCAAAGGGGTTGATAGCGGTGATGATGCTGAAAATGAAACTGTTGCTCGAAAGGTTGATAACGATGACCTCGATGAAAATGGCGAATACCCAATCGTGTTACGCGCTAATCATAATACACTGAAGAGCGAAATTAAATGTGCGTACAGAATAAATTTCATTAAACTCGACAACGTAGGATCCCTGTTGGGATTTTCATCAAATCGAATACTGCATCCCTGAAAATGGCAGGAATCTGATGTACCGATAAACAGAATGAATGTTAACATTATCCGCATAGAATGTAGTATCACCACTGGTGCGTAGTGCAATGGCGAGCGTGTACACACGATACATGAATTTTCGCCGAGTGTACCACCAGGAAGCAAGATATCGGAAACGCCTGCGCAAATAATTTATCTTCCGATCGTTGTGCGAAGCATTACGGATTGAACGATACGTATCATGGATCAAAAGGGAAAACTACTCGATTTTCGAGGAGAAGAAATTACGTTGAGATTGCACATGCGAAAGCGACGCTTGTGATGCTCGTTCTGTACGACACGGAATACGCCAGAGACAATATTTCTACGCGAGATCATACGATCGCGAACGATAATGCTCTTGCAAGAAGACAAGCGGCATTGAGTGTTAAATTACCCGCAAAGAAGAAACTCAGTGCAGCGAATCGTGAATTTTTAGAATCCCTGGGATTTATTGTACGACATACTTGAGGCAAAAGAATGACTGTCGTTTTGTATATCAGTGGGGAGCCAATCATTGACGATCGTATCATCAAAATTGAGACTCATACGTACAATCCGTATGCCAACTCAACCTTTGAACACAGCGATGAAATACAAATTCCTATACAACACCAAGCCTTGTACACCCTACCATCTGAAAGTTTCCTCTACGTTGAGGGAAAGTTCACGGTGCTTAAAAAACCTAATGATCAAACGATAGTAGTATTGGGAAACAATTGCGTTGCATTCATGTTTGATGAAGTTCGTTATGAGCTCGATGGTGTGGAGATTAATCGCAATCGAAATGTTGGAATAACAACCACGATTAAAAACTACATCTCTCTAAGCCCTGAGAGGAGTCATACTTTGAAAAATGCCGCGTGGGATGTAACACATAATAATGAGGGAACATACTTCAATTTTTGTGTACCTCTCAACATATTGCTAGGCTTCTGCGAATATCACAAGCGCGTTGTTATCAATGCTCGTCATGCGCTAATTCTGATACGTTCGCGCAATGATAACAATTGCGTATTCGGTAAGCATCTATTAGTAGAGGCAGAAGTTGAATTGCTCAAGATACACTGGCGTATGCCTCACGTAATATTAAATAACATAACTAAATTGTCATTACTTCGAACATTGGAAAGTGGGCGATACTTGAATATGAGCTTTCGCTCTTGGGATCTATACGAGTATCCACTGCTTCAAAGCGCAACGACACATTCATGGACTGTAAAAGCTGCCTTCCAGCGAGAGAAACCAATATATGTAATATTTGCGCTGAAGACTGGCACAAAAATTCTATGGCAAAGGACATTACACCATTCGACGACTGCAAATTCGCCAATGTTAAACTTTATCTCAACTCGGAATCCTATCCTTACGATGATCTGAATTTGGACTTTGACAAAAACAGATTCGCCATTTTGTTCAATATGTACTTTCGATTTTGTAAATCTTGTTATGGCTGTAATAGTGATAATCCTTTGCTCACTATCGCAAAGTTTCAATATAACGGCCCTCTCACGGTTATCGATTGCTCGCGCCAGAACGAGTCTGTGAAAAATGCTACCGTGGACGTGCGAATAGAGTTTGAATGTAAGGAAGATTTGCCACCAAATACTCCTGCCTATTGTTTGATCTTGCACAATCGCGTTGTTGAATATTGTTCATTGGCAAACATGGATCGTAAAATTGTCTAGATCAGCGAGTAACCCCCGCTCGATGAATAAATAATTTAAAGACGAGTTTCTTAAATATTGACGTCAGTCATTAATTGATCTTGCTATCGACTTGATCGAGCCAATACATCTTCGTTATCTGTACCTACATTTGTCGATCTACAAGGGTTCATTGTTGGGAGAAACTTTGTCTCGAAGGAAGTCGCGATTCTGAGAGCGGGATGTGTACTCTCTCATTACATTGTTGCGAGTATCATACCATGGAGACTTCTCACAAAATCTGAGAGATACGAAGCGTCATGGCTGATTCGGAATCACCATGGTCTAAAGTGGGCCTATGGAAACATTCCATATAGCATGGCTCACGGTTTAATAACGGTTGCAGTTGTGGGCCCAACGGAAGACGATATGTATCCTATCGTCTATGTTGACGGCCATGAAAAACGAGAATGGTTAGCTGATAAATTCAATATGAAAAATGATCTAGGTATTAAAACGTTGGACGTGGACTTTGGCGATATCGATACCTTAAATAAATTAGGTGTAAGCTATACGCTATGATGCGAAAAGCATGAAAAATATTGTGCCTTACAAAATGTATTAAAAATGTTCAATTGGTGTTTGAATCATAAAGATTCATGCATATAAATGAAATGTGATATTTTGTGATTTTTTAATTCTCCTCACCCCTTTCTTTGTTACATCATCTGTTATGAGATTACACAGTTGTATAAAGTATTGCTCTCGAAAGTGAAACAACTTTTTTTTTCGTTTGGAAATAGATGGAAAACAATTCAATGTACTCGCTCGATAATGTTCGAAGACATTCATCGGTAGATGTTCGATAGATCTTCAAGAGACGTTCGGAGACTATCGTGAGACGTTCGTGAGATGTTCGAAGACGTTCGGGAGACGTTCGGAGACTATCGTGAGACGTCCATGAGACGTTCGGAGACGTCCATGAGACGTCCAGGAGACGTTCGGAGATGCTCGTGAGACGTTTGGAGACGTTCGTGAGACGTTCGGGGATGTTCGGAGACGTTCAAGAGACGTTCGTGAGATGTTCGGAGACTTTCGCGAGACATTCAGAGATGTTCGAGAGACGTTCGTGAGACGTTAGCGAAACGTTCATGAGACCTTCCGGAGACGTTCGTGAGACGTTCGGAGATGTTCGTGAGACGTTCGTCAGACGTTCGGGGATGTTCGAGAGACGTTCGTGAAACGTTCATGAGACGTTCGGAGACGTTCGTGAGACGTTTTTGAGTCGTTCGTGAGACGTTCGGGGATGTTCGGAGACGTTTAAGAGACGTTCGTGAGATGTTCGGAGACACTCGGAGACGTCCGAGAGACGTTCGTGAGACGTTCAATAGATGTTCGAAGACGTTCGTGGGGTTTGTGTGGGATTTCACCGAACCAAACCCAACCGCTTTAATCGTTGAATGTCTAAAGTGTATATGTCTTTATTCATGCAGATGGAGTCGCTCTATCTCACATGCATGACATGCGGTCACTCCATCTCTCATTCTCGCTCTCTCTCTCTCTCTCTGATGCATACGTGTAATCCGACCGCTTCCCTCAGCGACACGGGTCAACCAACTTGGCTCTCCGGCGAGAGCCGCTAAATAATAAAATCCATGAAATAAATATAAGACAAAAATAAATCAACAATAAATTTTAAATATATAATGATCAATCATCAATGATCAATTAATCGATAATCGATATATACCCCCCCCATCGCCGCTCCAACGACTTCCCCCTCCTCTCGTGACGTCAGCCGCTTTGCCGAGTCCCCCTCCCTCCGCGACGTCATACCCTTCCCCGCACGCGCCCGCGGAAAACCTGGGTTAGAACTCTCATAGCTATACTACTTGTTCCTCTTTCAGTCCAGGTATGAAAGAATGCAAATACACTACTCATACAAATTAAGGGATATTAAAATAATGAATATCCCTAGATATCCCCCCCTTAGATAATTCCAAATTTTTTTGCTGATTTTCAACACGGTCGTACAGAAAATAAAAAAAAATAAAATGGTAGTTTCCAGTGTCTAGTTTTCAGATCTGCACAGTAACATTTTTTAGCGTGGACGGTTTTCAAGTCATCATCCGAAAACCAACGAAACTTTTTTTTTCCAAATTTTTTCTCGTATTTGTAATGGTCTGTGGACTTCAAATTCTTTTTTATCTTGCGACTATAAAACCCTTTTAGACAATTTAATCAGCTTCAATGTTACCTTTTAACGAGATCCGTACAATTATTTGGCGCGGAGTAATCGTCGATCAAAGCAAAAAAGGCCATTTTAACTTTGACTTCTTTGACAATCAATTACTCGGGAACTAATGATCGTACAGAAAATAAAAGTAGGGTTTTGGAAACGAAAAAACATTCTCTATGATATGCAATTAGTGGCTGTTGATACATTTTTTTTTCGATGCTGATGTTGACTGAAAAAAAGTTTAAAATTTGCGAATTTAGGGATATTTGGAAAATTTGGTATAAGTTTAGATATAATGCATGAACGAAGGATATTGTCGGTAATTTTTTAACCCTGAAGTATCCCCAAAAAACTCTCAAAGTTGCAAAGCGCTTCGATTTTTTTTCTTAGTGCCCCGAAGGTTTAAATTTATCGTTTCTGTCAAAAATCACCGTAAGAAGCAATTTTTCGATTTTTATTTATTTTTTCAACTCCAAAATGGTTTTCTTAGCAATAATGCGTAATTGTTTTATTCAAATACAACAATTACCAAGAAAGTATTTTAAAACAAATAAGATTTTTCCAAAAAAATGTTTTCACGTGTTAACGATAATCTCCTCATGTCAAATAAAATTTGGTCTATTTTTGTTACTAGTCTAACCACCTTTATTTTCAATGTCAATTTAAAAATTAATTTTTAAAAGTTTATACCCCCCTACGGTCAACTGATTCTCTTCACACAAATCTCGAACTTGTTAATTTCTTTGTAGCTCCAATCGTTGAAATACACTTACTTAACAAACACAAAAACGGTTCTTTTTTCAAAACTACGCTAAAAATTTGAATTTTTTCTTATTTGAACTATTTTTCCGAAATTGTTTTTTTGTAATTTTCTTGGTAATTGATGTCTTAATAAATAAATTACACATCATTGCTAAAAAAAATATTTTGAAGTTGAAAAAATGAATAAAAATTGAAAAATTGCTTGTTACGGTGATTTTTGACAGAAACGATGAATTTTGGGGACACTTCGAGGTTAAAAAATTACCGACGATATCCTTCGTTCATGCATTATATCCAAATTTATACCAAATTTTCCACATATCCTTAAATTCGCCAATTTTCAACTTTTTTTCGGTCAACATCATTGATTCGAATTTTTTTTTTTTATTGACAGCCACTAATTGCATATCATACAGAATGTTTTGCAGTTTCCACAACCCTACTTTTATTTTCTGTACGATCATTAGTTCCCGAGTAATTGATTGTCAAAGTTAAAATGGACTTTTTTACTTTAACCGACGATTACTCCGCGCCAAGCCATCGTACGGAGCTCGTTAAAAGGTCAAATTGAAGCTGATTAAATTGTCTAAAAGAGTCTTATGGTTGCGTGATTTAAAAAAATTGTTTGACGTCCACAGTCCATTTCAAGGACGAGCAAAAATTGGAAAAAAAAATTTCGTTGGTTTTTTGATGATTACTTGAAAACCGTCCATGCTAAAGATGTTACTGTCCAATTCTGAGAACTAGACACTTGACGCTACAATTTCGTTTTTTTAAATTTTCTGTACGACTATTTTTCTGCGAGTTATCCCTTGTTGTAAATCAGCCAAAAATTTGGAATTTTTTGAATATCCCTTAATTTGTGTGAGTAGTGTATATTGCAAACATTGCGTGAGAATATCTTTATAAATATTGTGGTTTTTCAGTTGTTCTCTGACAGAGTCGGAGTTGCAATGGAGTTGTACAAGAACGACACGAGATGTCCGGATTTACACGACGGTCAGCCAACGGTGAAGCTCGTCGAAGTGGTAGATGGGCTTATTCAGGCGATGATGTCGCGTACACCGGCATCTGCGCCCTTCCGATACATGTCCACAGAAAAAGGTTCGTTGGAAAAATATCTCAATAGTATTCGCTATAAGGTCGACCCTCGAATTTTTTCAAATTTATCTCATGGCGTCTGGCGACCTTGGCCGATCGAAAAATGGGTATATTTAAAAAATAAAAATAAACTCGAAAGTATCGGCCGGAATATTTTTATTTTTTTACACAACGTGAGAAAGGGCTTTAAGAATAACGTTAATAAATATCCGTTCAAAAAATTAAAAAATGGCGCCGTTATGCACATTGCCGCGGAGGCCCTCCGCACGATACGCGTGGTCGTTGTCCCAGCTGTTACCCGGTCATGTCATATCTGAAAAAAAAATCGTCTCATTCGTGAGTAGTGTCGCTACATTGTAGCGTAGCGGTTTTTTTTTCGACCATTAAAAAAGTTATGGTGAGCCGAAGATTCGCTGAAAAATACAATTTTTTTTCTTCGGCTCACCATTAACATTCTGTACGACTCATCTGTCTAGAACCAAGACCTGATGGGTCAAACATGGTTCCTATCCTGAAAAGAAACAATGCGTCTGCAAAACAGACGATTTTTTTTTAAATTTCATAAACTGTACACACATGTTTATCGTGTTCAGTGCATCGTGCAGAGCAGTGTAGCGCAGATGTCACGTTGACATCATAAAACAGTTAATACGAGTTTTATAAGTCACGTTAGTGAAATGAATGTAAGGCGTTTTTAACAGAGGCTTGGTTAATCTCTCGCACGCAGTGCTTCAAACTATACAATAACGCAACTGTGGCGGCATGCATGGCATCCCTGTACAAACAGGTATACAATAATATCACAATCTATTCTTGGTGGTAATCCGTGCATCCTATTTGCTTTAATTTAATGTATATTTTTTTCATTGACATGTGTAACTATTAAAAATTCGTTGTGTTGCATCAGAGTATTCGTATACTTTAATTTGGCACAAACAGTATTTAATATGGTGTTGGCATGGTAAAGTTTACAATGAACGTTCATTTTCGTGGCATGATATATCTGCTGTTACAAGTACTCAGGTATTGCCAAGGAAGATAAGATAAGAAAGATTCTGTGCTTGACTGTGCAATGTATGATGAAAATTTATGTAGAAATATTCATCTCTCTGCGGTCAAATGGCCCTCAACAACGGGTTCAATTGTAATTTTGATTAAATTGAACTATTTGCAAATAATTCTCATAGGCTTGCCGCACTAATAAAATTGTTATCAATATAGGCTATCGAGGATTTTATTCGCTATCTGCCCGAGTGGCAAAGAATCGCGAAGAAAGAAAAGTCGCCCTTCCCGATTTCATCCAGCACTGTGACAGGACTGAAGGTCGCTCTGGACGCCGCATTGGAGCTCCTCGAGTATCCGAAAAGTGGCAACTACGAGTACGTTATGACCGCTCGGCTTAACAACGATGCACTGGAGGTAAAAATGAACCTGAATCTTTGATAGAATACTCGCTGTTTTGTATGTGCCGTAAGATTCGTACCTATGTTCGTGCTTGTTTTTGTTTATGTATTGTGTGTGTGATACCATGTTTGGTTTCATTCAATGTACAAAATGGAAAAATGGAAGATATTTTGGCAATGACATTTTTTGATTGCTTGCAGCGCTTTTTCGGCATGATGCGGAACACTTGCGGCAGCGACGACCATCCGGATCCAACCTTGTTTGCCCAAGTGTTCCGCCTCTTGTGCACGAACTCCCCGGTCAAGCCGCCGAAGGGTGGTAACGTGTGTGGCACAGAGCTGCTGGAGACTCTGATGGGAACTAAAGAGTCCATGGCAGAGAAAGTGAGCCCGAGGAGAAAATTTCAGGAGAAGCTTGATGCTCTGATTGAAATCGAAGAAGACAACGAACCGCCGGCTACCTCTCTCGCAACGCTATCTCAGCAGGATCACCAGTACTTGGAAATCGGGTCTCAATCCAGCCACGGTCATCTCTCGACACACGACTACGATGTAGTCACAACAAGCGACGACGTACAAGCGTACATTGCGGGCTACGTCGCCCGAAAATGCATTCAATTTACCAAATGTTACGCTTGCATTGATCGTTTAAAGAGTGACGACAGATGCGATCGCGATAAGATTGTGGACCTCGTGGATCGGTACGCTGGACTGGTGTGCCCGACTAAAACCTCTTCAAACTTACGAGATGTTTAGAAGAAGCTATCCTCAACGTCGTGGGCACATTGGCGATCAAAGAGAATACCCTGTTCCAAATCATCCAAAGAGTTCAGGAGACGCGCAACCTGAACTTGGTCGGATGTTTGGAACATGAGAAAGAAATGACGAAACGCGTAATCAATTTCTACCTTTTGATAAGAGCAAATTTTCTAGCGGCCTCATTGAATAGAAATTGCGACGCGAAAAAAGTCAGAAGTAAAAATTTGCGAAAAAACGCAAAGATGTAATCTCGAGTATCTTCAGGCCGTATTCAATCATCTCATCGAGGACGCGTATCACTTTCTGGAGAACGAGGCCGCGTCCTTCATCCCGTACCTCCTTACGAAAATCGACAATCCAAAGGACACAGTGTGAATAGACGTACGCGACTCGTTGAAAACAGATTGCCGTTGTTTATCCCGTGGAGGCTAGATACCAGGAGACCAAACTCCCGTGCAAAGCCACTGAAAAAAGCTTCCCCGAAAATGGCTCCAACCTAGACGGCGCTGGGGTGCCGCGGGCTCTATGTATAGTAATATATTGGTCGACGAGGTGAAAGTGATCGGATGAAACTAACCTTACGACAGACCGAGCGTGACAGCAAACGTCAAAATTTCGGGCGATCACGGCTCGATAATTTCCCCATGTCCATTTGAAGAAAAACTTTTTTGAAAGCGAGAAAAGGTAAGTCTTTTGTTTAAGTATACTAAATATTCCGACTGAAAACTTTGTCGCCCGTACAGTAACTTATTCAATAATTGATGACAAGATAAATGTCCTTGTTCACTGAGAGTCTGAATAAAAATTAGTATTTTTTCATGATAAATGTTTCGAATATTATACCGTATTCGATAATTGAAAAATATTATCAGTATTTCATTCTTGTAATTCAATTTCAGTGTGTGCAATGTGGTGAAAGTGTACGGTGTACCAGGTTGCAAGACTGGTCAGTACGAACAACGAGCACTTCGACGAGAAGCATATTAAGAAATATAATAAGACGGTGTTGAATAATGGGGATGTTCATATGATGCCTCTAAGGCATGGCACCTGACCGACAATGCGAGACAATATGTCGATCTCAAGATTGTGCGGTAAGCATTTACAGTTGTTCTGAGACTTTTATGTCTTAGAACTTGAGAATAGTTGATTACAATTGTTGACTATTACAAGTGTGTGAATGTCTATTTTTTGTTAAGAAAGTGTTCTTATACAAATTTTTTTTTTCACCCTAAAATGTTTTACCACAGCAGAACGTTGGCTGTGCCGAAAAAGCGGAACAAGATACTCGAGCTAGTGCTCTAGAAAGAGACTGTCATCATGAATGCACTACAAGCGACAACACAGTTTCGTTAGTACCTCCCTTGACACTAGCAGCGGAGGAGACCGCTGCGACAAAAAGCCTAATCGATGCAACTGAATTTACGATGGACATGCTCCAGACTGAGTTGAGTTCAGCGTTATTGCCAGAGTCATGGGCATGGACTCATCAATCGTCGAAAACGATATTCACTCTTCTCGATTCATCGAGTCTTTGCCCGAGACTTCATTTAGAGATTGCTGCTGATCTTTCGCTTCAGGTAATTATCTGATTCAATAAACCGGACCCCTCCATGATTATTGATATAAATAAAAAATTGTTAATAGATATTCATAATATGTATCAACTGATTATACAGCCTGGTTCAAACGTATTCGACACCCTTTAAGTTTCCTATCCGGACACAAAATCGAATATCTCTGCAACGAAACAACGTAAACTCATTTATCAAACGGGGGTTGAAAGCGGATGAATTAAACTTTCTTTTGCTTTTTTATTTTTATTCAAGCGATTTTTTTTACCCAGTACGTTATTTTGAACTTACTGGTGTTGGACGATTTTTGCACATTTCGCGCATTTTGTTAAAAGGACATTGTGAGCTTTAGTTTTGTTTGAAAAAATAAATGTTGCGATATTTTGTCGCAGAGATATTTAGTTTTCTATTGAAAAAAACGGCAGGTGTCCGAAAAACCGACATCGTGCGGTGTAACTTGAATACTATGAGGTCTTTTTGAAGTCACAAAACTTTTTGAATGTTTTTTTCCCAAAATGTTTTATATGGTCGACGATTTGTCTCATTAATTTATCACCTTAACTTTGGAACAAAGATGTTTTAATGAAGATGTCAAGAGGAAAAAGGTACATAACTGATTTTTAAACACATTCTATTTTTTTCACAATTATTCGAATTTTGATTTGATTAAAAAATAATATTAACAGTTATATTGCAATATTTACACCTCTCCTACGATGATTATTTTTATTTAACTAATAAGGGTGGACCCCCTTTAGCTTTAATTACGGCCACAAGCCTTTTGGAGTGGAGGAATATAGACCCTGAAGTGTGCCCTCAGTTAGCGCGCTTCATGCCCAAAATGGTTACGGCTGTAATTACGGCTGGAGGAGGTTCAATAAAATATTACTAAAATAAAAAAAATCGTCGTGGTAGAGGTGTAAATATTTAAAAATCACTGTTCACATTATTTTTTAATAAACAAAATTTCCCATTATAATTCCAGAAAAATTCTTATGTGTCAAAAATTCAGTTATGTACCTTTTCTCTAGATAACTGCGAACAGAAAATAGCAACTTTTTTTTAGAAAATGATACTAAACCTAACAGTGTCCTGTTAAGGATCTAATCACCAAATGGTGGGATTACTATTTTTCAAAGTCCAGAACGCGGTTTCGCCAAGTGTGGAAATCGTGAAAAACCGGCATGTTCAAAATGACGGGTATAAAAAAAATCGCAAAAATAAAAAGCAAAATGAAGCTGGATGTATCCGCTTCAAAACCCGGTTTGGTAAATTGGTTTTGGTAAACGATTTTTTTCGCAGAGTTATTCGATTTATTTATTATTTCGGGTAGAAAACTTACAGGGCGCTTAATACTTTTTAACAAGGCTGTATATTCCTATCGTTCTTACAGATTCGGACGAATATGGGTGTTTCGATTCCGCTAAGCGAGAACGCTAAATCTATGGCAGATATACGGACATACCTCAAAATATTACGGAAGATGAAAATTTGCAGTGGAACGAGGTTCGACAGCGAAACGTATTTTTTTATTTTATTGTTCTATTTCATCTAATGAAAAAAGTAGCCAATCGGATTGAGCTTTGATAAAGACTTAAAAATAGTTGTCTTCTAATATCATTCGTGTCTTATCTTTATTCTATTCTTTCTATAATAAGGACATACGGAATAAAAAATGCTTATTTGACTGATTTGAACGCGGCAATTTTTATAAAGACGTAAGACGCAGGCTAAAACAATGTCTATTTTTTTTAGGCGCCATTGTAGTTGTGAGGGAATTTTGGACGGTGATGAAATCTACAAGCGCAAGCCGGGAACGCCCAGGTGTATGTTCTGTAGACAGCTCCGCCGCGGGATACAGAGACGAAAACGCCGAAGCCGTGGGAGCGACAAACAGAAATGTCATCAGGCGATGGTGATCGCGAAATTGACACGCAGAAAGTTTGTACGTGTGCAACAAAAGGTACGTAATGGTAATCGTATCTACACAACTAAAATTATCATCGACAGAAAATATTCCTGGCATTTTCTAGAGGTGAAACCTTCATTTGAATTTTAGAGATTTTTTTTTGTACTCTAGTTGTATTGTACTTTTGTACTAGTTTTACTGTACTCTAGTCGCCGACGGTACGCAATCTATAATTGTCATTTTGGAATGTGTATATTTATTCGAATTCGAGCCTTCCTGGTGCACAAGTTTTCCCACTCTCCATTCTTCTTCCCCCTTGTCGAATACGAACGCCAGGTACCAAACTTGATTGTCTAATGGACGGTTTGAATTAATAATTAAATTCTTTTAGCAAATTAAGGTGTAAAAAAACTTGGTATCAAAACTGTGTACAATAATTGGATAAAAACTTGCAACCGATGAACTATTTAGAGTGCTTACTTACGTTTCGATTTTGACGTATAGGTCGAATCGGAAGCGCGTTCGATGGTCCAGGCAAGTCGATCAAAACATTGCCATGAGCGTCATTGACGTTCTCCTATTTAAATATAAAAAATTCTTTGATTCGTCGTCCTGTTTTGCCTGGGCTTTCTTTGAGTAATCTGCATAAAAACATGTTAATCTCACCTTATTCTGAACCGCAATCGGCACAGCATCGTCAACGAGCAAATATCTGCTCCAAGGCATCATTTACGATGCGGTCTTGTCGAACGATACTTTTGTTCGCAAAGTGCAGCTCGCATGTGAAGTTTTCCGGTGAGAGCTGAAGTTGGACCGCTTCGCTCCATCGCTGAACCATATGCTTTAATTAAAAAACGAAAATTTACTAGGTAATGAAACTCAATGAACAGAGATAAAGAATTTTTTAAATTTTAGCTGACAATTCACCTTTGGCACTCTAAAGAACGAAGCCTGCCTTCTCCCCAACTGCTTGCGTTGCGACCGGTCCGCGTCGCGCCCACTCCGACATGTGGGGTAAGCGCAATATTTACCCATGGCGAAACTGAAAACAAAAAATAAATCCAATTAAATATTATAGGTACTACATTATAACGAAATGGGAGCGAGGGGTATTTATATTAAAGGATTCACATATTTAACCGAAAAAAACGTTTTTTTGTCCAAGCATGCATTACATTTTTGGTGTATCAAGTAAATGTCTACCAGCATTAAAATTAATGACAATTATAATTAAATACGGTGACGATAGCATGCAATAAAAAAAAAACGATTTGACAAAATGAATCAAGATGTGGTTGCACATGCCGATGTCAATATTTGTCAATATTTTGGCTAATTCGCGAATTAATTGCATAAATATAATATTGAGGTCCAGTTCTTACCTTTATTGGATGGTCTTTTTTTTGTTATGATTTTATAAATACTTTTCATACCGAAATATCACACAACGATGCGTAACACTGTAAACTGCGTAAACTGTATGTAACTGACATTTATGTAATACTTACATAAATAGTAACTGGCAGTAATACGTCACTGTATGTATGTCACAAACACTGCTAAGCCGGTCCTCACGCACCTATCCTATCCACCAGAGATTAGTAGGGAGATGTACAATGCTCCCATTTTCGGCGTGCCTCGGAAATGGCGCTAAATCGCGGCGGCGAGTTCGGGAATATGATTTTGTGTGCATCGCCACTGTCGAGGTTGCAGATTCCCTTGTAGTCGCGCGAGACGTGATCACCGCTCGAGTCGATATCGCAGTCAGCGTGAACACGAATGGGTAGCTTGGTGGGGGAAAAGTCTCTGCCCCTCGCTCACTCGACAGGCGAACGGAGCGAGGTTTTCCGTCCGATCGAGGTCAACATATATGTGTGGCCGTAATGTGGATTGGACTATGCATTAAATGAATTTCAAAGAGAAAAACATGTATGGAGAAAAGTGTTTTCTCTCGGTTGGCTGTTTATGCCGAGAATGCGGGTTAAAAAAAATTAACGACGAACCGCGTAGAAAAATAAAACGCCGAAACGGCCGTGGAAGGTTCAAAAATAAATCTTGAGCCTTTGCCGCGGTCGTTACGGCGTTTTTTTCAACAGTAAACATTATGGATAAGCGTGTATAATAAATGTTTCTCTATCCTCAATGAGCGTCGTGGTTGAGTTTGTAGCGTGACGGATTAACGATGCGTGCGGTCCGGATTCCTGTTGAATCGACTTTTTTATCTATTTTTTTCTTCATTTTATATTCAAAAAATGTCGAACTTACTCTCGCCTGTCCAGGCATTATTTATGATATTTAATTCATAGATGTTTAATTTGAAAAAAGACATTGGCTACCGGGGATCGAACCCGCGTCGTCTGCACTCAGAGCCCGCACGCTGATATATCAACCGCGAGGCTCTTGTGACTGCAAAACTTCCTTACGTATACACACTTATCCAACCTTACAAAAAAATTCGCTGCAGGACCAATTGCATATTGTTTTTATAACCCCAAAGTATTATTGAAGACAAAAGAAAACGATTTTTCCAAATGCCTAGGGTGGTGTTATCCCTTAAAGAGAAGAAATTGATTTTTTGATCGTTGTAAATGTACATCTCCTCTTAAAGACTAAGGCGTCTGGCCACCTTGCCCGATCGAAAAATAGGTATATTAAAAAAAAAATAAACTTGAAAGTATGGGCCGGAATATTTCCATTTTTTTACACAACGTCAGAATGGGCTTTAAGAATAACGTTAATAAAATTCCGTTTAAAATATCAAAAAATCGCGCCGTTATGCACATTGCCGCGGAGGCCCTCCGCACGATACGCGCGGTGGTTGTCCCAGCTGTTATCCGGTCATGTCGCATCTGTAAAAAAAAATCCGCTCATTCGTGAGTAGTGTCGCTACAATGTAGCGTAGCGGTTTTTTTTCGACCATTAAAAACATGGTGAGCCGAAGAAAACGATTTGTATTTTTCAGCGAAATTATGGCTGACCATAATTTTTTTAATGGTAACGGCGCCATTTAAAAATATTTTGAACGGAAATTTATTAACGTTATTCTTAAAGCCCTTTCTGACGTTGTTTAAAAAAATAAAAATATTCCGGCCCATACTTTCGAGTTTATTATTATTTTTTTAATATACCCTTTTTTCGATCGGCCAAGGTGGCCGGACGCCTAAAAAAAATCTCGTACGTGTTAGCGAAAACCGGGAGAAAATTATAAAGCAACTCGTCCACTTCTTTGATGTTCGCTATTTCGGGGTTCGCTATTTTGGACCATCGCTCGTTTGACTATCTGAGATCTACACTTTCGAAGTTTGTATCCTTGATGCATATGGCTTTTTGCTATAGATGGTATTACCAATATTAGATACTGACTTCTTTCTATTTCGGAGATATGGATGTTCTAGATTGTTTGAATCTGTATTTATATGACTCAAACTGCAGACAATCTGAATACACGTTCTCGAATAAATGTCCTCTCGAATAAATAATCCTTTTGTGTAATAGTTATTCAATTTCGCCATCGGTCGAAGGATAAAATTTTGAATAATTTACAGTTCGTTACTTTGAGTTTATAATTCTATCGTTTCGAAATCTTTGTCGTTCTATATTTGGCCTTTGAAAGATGACCCCCATACCAATGTGAAATGTGTTGAAAAAAATGCCGATCGAGAAAGACTCAAAGTTCTTTTCGAGTTTTTCTCGATCGTTTCGGCACTTTTCTTCAACAATTTTTTAAATTAATTTTCTAAGGGGAAAAGTAAAAACTCATTTACGTATTGGGGGAAACATTTATTTTTTTTGTCATATTTTCCAATACTGTTTGCACCAAAATTTGGAAAGCCCGCTCGTTTTGAGCAACTTCAACATGCGTCTGGCGGGGCAAACGACTGCGGGTTCGATCGCGTCGACGATACCCGCGGCGTCCTTGCTGCGGCCGCTCCCCTCGCTCGTGCCACTGTTCTTTCGATGGCCTGCCCTTCTCGCGCCCTTGGGCTCCTCGGGTGCCTCTTGCCGCTGCGGCTGCTGCTGACGACCACTTTTCTTTTTGTTGCGGCGCCAAAATTTCTTCTTTGTAACTGTAAAAAATGAATAATAAAGTGTACAAATAAAATACAATATTCACACAAATTAAGGGATATTAAACAAATTCCAAATCTTTGGCTGATTTTCAACAAGGGATAACTGTCTTTGAATAAATAAATTACGCATTATTGCTGAAAAAAAACATTTTGAAGATGAATAAAATTAATAAAAATCGAAAAATTGCTTGTTACTGTGATTTTTGACAGAAACGATAAATTTAAACCTTCGGGGAACTAAGAAAAAAGAATTGCAGCGCTTTGCAACTTTGAGGGTTTTTTGGGGACACTTCGAGGTTAAAACATTACCGACGATATCCTTCGTTCATGCATTATATCCAGTTATACCAAATTTTCCAAATATCCTTAAATTGGCAAATTTTTACCTTTTTTTCAGTCAACATCATCACTCCGAAAAAAAATGTTTTATCAACAGCCCCTAATTGCATGTCATAGAGAATGTTTATAAGTTTCCAAAACCCTATTTTTATTTTCTGTACGATCATTCGTTCTCGAGTAATTGATTGTCAAAGTTAAAATGGACTTTTTTGCTTTGATCGACGATTACTCCGCGCCAAATCATCGCACGGAGCTCGTTAAAAGGTCAAATCAAAGCTGATTAAATTGTCTAAGAGACTTTTATAGTCGTATGATAAAAAAAATTCGTTGAAGTCCACAGACCATTTTAAAAACGAGAAAAAATTTGCAAAAAACATTTCGTTGGATTTCGGATGATTACAAGAAAACCGCCCACGCTAAAAAAATTTACAGTCCAGATATGAAAACTAGATACTTGAAGCTATAATTTCCTTTTTTGATTTTCTGTACGAACATTTTTCTCCGAGTTATCCCTTGTTGAAAATCAGCCAAAAATTTGGAATTTTTTTAATATCTCTTAATTTGTGTGAATAGTGTATTTTATTTGTTTGGGTTTTTATTATATATTTTATTATTTATTTTTTGGGTTTTTATTACATTTTATTATTTATTTATATATTGTTTGGGTTTTTATTACATTTTATTATTTATTTTTTACAGTTACAAAGAAGAAATTTTGGCGCCACAACAAAAAGAAAAGTGGTCATCCGCAGCAGCCGCAGCGGCAAGAGGCACCCGAGGGAGCCCAAGGGCGCGAGAAGGGCAGGCCATCGACAGAACAGGGACACGAAAGAGGGGAGCGGCCGCAGCAAGGACGCCACTGGTATCGTCGACGCGATCGAACCCGCAGTCATTCGCCCCGCCGGACGCATGTCGAGGTTGCTCAAAACGAGCGGGCGTTCCAAATTTTGGTGCAAACAGTATTGGAAAATATGACAAAAAAATAAATGTTTCCCCCAATACGTAAATGAGTTTTTACTTTTTCCCTGAGTAAATTAATTTAAAAAATTGTTGAAGGAAAGTGCCGAAACGATCGAGAAAGGCTCGAAGAGAACTTTGAGTCGATCGGCATTTCTTTCAACACATTTTACATTGAGATGGAGGTCAAAACTTTGAATGGCCAAATATAGAACGACAAAGATTCCGAAATGACAGAATTATAAACTCAAAGTAACGAACTGTAAATTATTTAAAATGTTATCCTTCGACCGATGACGAAATTGAATAACTATTACACCAAAGGATTATTTATTCGAGAGGACATTTATTCGAGAACGTGTATTCTGATTGTCTGCAGTTTGAATCATACAAATACAGATTCAAACAATCTAGAACATCCATATCTCCGAAATAGAAAGAAGTGTGTATCTAATATTGGTAATACCATCTATAGCAAAAAGACATATATATCGAGGATGCAAACTTCGAAAGTGTAGATCTCAGATAGGCAAACGAGCGATGGTCCAAAATAGCGAACATCGTAATAGCAAACATCGAAGAAGTGGACGAGTTGCTTCATAATTTTCTGCCGGTTTTTGCTAACACGTACGAGATTCTTTTAAAGTCTTTAAGGGAGACTTTGTCCTTGGAATGCCATATTTCAGGTGTTTACATTTTTTTTTAAAGGAAACGAGTAAAGCTTTTTAAGTTCGGTTTTTTCTTGCTTTTATTCATGATATACAGAACGTAAACAAAATTTTTTTTTGAAAAAAAAAATCAAAATGGCGGCCGTTGCAGCCCTGCGAAAACAGGTCCTTAAATCGCGGAAGGTAAACGGCTGACATCACTGCCCCCTCTTTGTTGATCTGAAACACAAATTCAAAGCATATTATCAACCTTTGACCCTTTGGTCATGGAATGACGGATGGGTTTTTCGTTTAGTACAAATTTCGGAAAATGGCGGCAATTAAAAAAAAAAATCGAATTTTCGCGTTTTTTTCGCATGAAAAGATCAATAATAAATGCAAAAATGTATCTATCGAAACAAGGATCCGTCATTCCGTGAAGACATATTTTCTGAGTATGCTCTCCAAATTTCAGGTCTATATGTTAATTACAGCGGTCAGAAGAATGTCAGCCATTTTTAAAAACGTGTTTTCGAGAAAAACGCGTTTAAAGTTTTGTATTGTGTTTACACAAATGTGTTTATAATTACCGCTAATCGGCAATGCCTAGTCCATAGAGGCATCCCTCCTCTTCTTCTAGCTGCTCATGTTGAGCCGCTAACATCTCCCGCTGCTCAATCCTGGCCTTTTTTGCTGCGTCGGTCACCTACCTCTCCGCGCGCTCGATCCTTGCTTTGTCCCGTGAATGGACCCAGCTCTCGGCGAATGTGCCAATCCGGACACTCATGCGATACATGGCAATTAACAATGATTCCTCACCTTCGTTGAAGATAATCACTGCTAATTCCGTGGCAATATTGACCACATCTGTGCCGGAATGAAGATGTTTGGGCGCACGCATCCAAATCATATTATTAAGTTACTCATTACTGTTTTGAGTATGAGCACCCAAACATCTTTCGAGCAAATCGTCCGACGACAAGTCTTTGTAAATTGGCTCGATGGCCTTCAGAACAGTGTCACTAAGAGGAGCCTTGTGCTTATATAAAGACAAAGTATCCGACGCTTCAGCTTTACGCCACGTATACCAGCTGTTTTCTCGTGGTGGACACTTCTCATGGTGGGGTTTTTTATCCGTGGAGCTCTTGTGGTAATACGTGGCCCATATCGCGACCTTCATGGCTTGCACAGAATGTGAATTTTGGCGGATAGCAACGCCATAGTATTTAGTGAGTTCTCCGATCGCTTCATCTGTGAGTTTGCCTGCCCCTTTTCCTCCGAGTCCCCTGGTTCCTTTTTTCATATTTTTCAATCTCGTTCCCATTCTTTTTTCGACGTGACCAATACATTCTTTTTTTTGACAGTAACGTCATCATAGGGATTGGCTTCAAGCAATCCCTTAAACGTTTTACTGTCACCATCCCCGACGTAAGTGACGTATTTGACTCCGTGCAGTTCTACCGATCGGAGAAACATTTCGGTGATTCCGTCGGTTTCCATCTTTCCTGCGGAACCGACGTGGTTTGCGGTGCAAGTTTCCACGTGTGTTTCCTTCCATTCATCGTAACCAGCAGGATCTTCATCTTTTTTTTCTCCCAAAATCTGCAAGATTGGCAAAACTTTGATTTGACCATGGCGTCGACAACTTTTTTGGTGTGGTATCCAATGAGACCAGTCACGCCAATGAGAGATGAAAACCCTCTCTTTTTCCACGTGCCATCTCCTGAAACGATGAAGTGATCTTCCTGTAGTCCTCGAGAAACGTTTTCTTTCTTCTCCTCTGCTACAGCTTTCTTCAGAACCATGGCGTAAACCGATTTCGTCGCAATTCGTATATTTTCTACACAAGCGTAATATATTGTGGTCGTCGTCCCGCTGCAAATGTCTATCATGCCACAAAACCTGCTCAAAACGTTTATTCCGAGGCCTAATAAACGGAAAACAAACACGATTCGGCGATTTATTTCATAAGCTTTACCGATAAGTGGACACGAAGTAACACTTTTTTCCCCGCACTCGCATTTTAAATTCAGTTTCAAACCGATGCCTCGTCGATCACGCATGGAAAAAGCGATTCGTCCGTTGCACTCTTTACACAAAACGTTATCGGATAAAAAGTTAAAAACTAATACGAAATTCAAAAAGCAGTACACTGAATCAACACTTAGTTCATAACTTCCCAATTTGCCACTTTGTAAAATTTTCTGCGCTGACGTGCTTGTGAACGACTTGCTCTTTTCAAATTCCCAGCGATTAGGGGGTTGCGGATGCGATCTTTTGCGCCCGTACTGTTTTGGATGATCTTTTGTACCCATTCGATACATATTGCGCACACATTTTTCGATAAATTACTTGAAAATAACGAAAAACAAAAAACACAGATGCTACGATGTTTTCGCTTTCAATGCCGAAGCCAGACTGAAATAACCGTTGCAAAATCGATAAAGGAGAAAGTAGGGACCCTATTCGAAGGTTTCTAAGCATAAAAGGCTCTGTATACCTGCGTCAGACGCGCTGAGACCTGCAGGAACCCAGCTAGCCGGGCGCCCCGCTGAAATGGTCAGAGCGCGCTGACGGTGTCAACTTCAGACGCGTTTAAAATATCGTAAACGTTCGACATCCGGGAAACGCTCCGACACATTTATTTCTACTTACATGTAGATTAAGAATCCGTAATAAAGAAAAAGTTGATTTTTTGAAAATTTCAAGGACAAAGTCTCCCTTAAGAGGGGATATACATTTACAACGGTCAAAATATCAATTACTTCTCTTTAAGGGATAACACCACTCTAGGAATTTGGAAAAATCGTTTTCTTTTGTCTTCAAGAATACTTTGGGGTCATAAAAACAATATGCAATTAGTCCTGTAGCGATTTTTTTTTTCCAAGGTTGGATCAGTGTGTATACGTAAGGCAGGTTTGCAGCCACAAGAGCCTCGCGGTTGATATATCAGCGTGCGGGCTCTGAGTGCAGACGACGCGGGTTCGACCCCGGTAGCCAATGTCTTTTTTCAAATTAAACATCTATGAATTAAATATCATAAATAATGCCTGGACAGGCGAGAATAGCTAAAGCGAGAGTAAGTTCGAATTATTTTGAATATAAAATGAAGAAAAAAAAATAGATTAAAAAAAGTCGATTCACCAGGGATCGAACCCGGACCGCAAGCATCGTTAATTCGTCACGCTGCCAACTCAGCCACGATGCTCATTGAGGATGGAGAAACATTTATGATACAGGCTTATCCATAATGTTTACTGTTGAAAAAAAACGCCGTAACGACCGCGGCAAAGGCTCAAGATTTCTTTTTGAACTTTCCATGGTCGTTTTGGCGTTTTATTTTTCAACGCCGTTCGTCGTTAATTTTTTTAACCCGCATTATTGGCATAAACGGCCAACCGAGAGAAAACAATTTTCTCGATACATGTTTTGCTCTTTGAAATTCATTTAATGCATATTCCAAACCGCAGTACGGCCACACATATATGTCGAGCTCGATCGGACGGAAAACCTCGCTCGCCGTTCGCCTGGCGAGTGAGCGAGGGGCAGAGACTTTCCCCCCGCTGAGCTACCGATTCGTGTTCACGCTGACTGCGATATCGACTTGAGCGGTGATCACGACTCGCGCGGCTACACAGGAATCTGCAACCTCGACAGAGGCGATGCACACAAAATCATATTCGCGAACTCGCCGCCGCGATTTAGCACCATTTCCGAGGCACGCCGAAAAGGCGAGCGTTGTACATCTCCCTACTAATCTCTGTATCCACCACCTATTCTATTCCGTACCAGGTGCTGGTATCGCTTGCGGATATTTTTCGAACTACAAGATCTTTCATCACTTTCACGATCCCCTTTTCGACGATTCCGCCATATGCGTTCGGGCTCCTTTACTCTAGTCTCCATGGTCGCGCTCATGGTCGTGGCATGCTCTCGAGTTCGCGGCGCGCTCTCGTGCTACGCGCCGTCCCTGATTCCCCCTTCTGTAGCGACTCTCTTACTCGCGACGAGGTGGATCGCGGCGCGCTCTCGATTGACGCGCTACGGCGCGCTTTCTTCTAATTACTCTCCGAGAGCGTGATCGATTATCGCGAGTCGGTAATCGATTGCTCTAACTTTTGCTTACGGTGTCGGAGGGCGCCACGTACCCTCTTATAATGATTTACCGGGCGTTCTATGGCTTGTGTCCATATGATGTTTGACTTTGGGATGCCTCTACGACCTTCAGTTTCTCCTGATACTTTCGGAGATCCTCGCCGATATTTTTGTTTTTTACAGGTGTATGTGTGTGTGTGTGTTGTCGCCTGGAAATCCTGATACCTCCTCGCCCTTTATATTCTCCTAATACTAATTGTCTATCTATCTTCTCGTAATTTATTCTTCTTCCTTTCATTCTTAATGTTTTTTTGTGATCTCTTTTCTATTGTTATAACTCTTTCTGTTTTCGTATTTATAGACTTAATGGGGATTCCATGATAACCGTGGCGCCGCGATTTAATGACGGATTATTCTGTATCTCGACGAGACAAATCGAAAGTGAAGATACAATATCGATATCGGTTTTCGAGATATCGAATAATTTTGTTTTTTTAACTTATTGGAACGTATTACTGCGGTGTGATGAATGGGGGGAGGGTCTGCGGGGTGAAACCCCCAGCAAAGTTAAGAGGCAGAGCCTATTGTAGGAGTGGAGGGGGCAAAGCCGTCCCCCGGGGGATTGGGGGCGGAGCCCCCTCTAAGACAAAAATATAGTGTTTGAATAAATAAATATCTGGGATAAATGTGGCTGAGATATACAGAATAATCCAGAATAGGTGTATCAGCGGGAAATCCCGGCTTCAGCAGGTTACTCCGAACATTTCTACTGAGCCGTTTTTTATTTTTCGACCGCGTCATCAAATGGGAAGCATTAGAAAATAGGCGCTCGATCTTCGAAAGGAACGCTCGAATCCGCCATGATGGACGATCGAAAAGGGCCGAAGAGTAGACGAAGGGTGACGTGACCGTGGGTGACGATAGGAGGGTTCCGCGAAAACGCAGTGTTTGACAGACGCCAGCGCGCGTGATCTGATGTTCAGCAAGTCATTTGCTACGTTAGCTGTCAACCTATTCGGTTCGAGACTCGTGACAAGCCGCACGATTTGACGTTTCACCTATCGTCTGCTATCGGTCGGCGTGCCAAACAGTGAAGCACGCCGCAATTCATGAGATTTACGATTTTTATCGGGCTTATCCATTGAGAGTGACTGTTCTTTTCGTTTTCGTAAGAAATGAAAATTAACAAAACCAGCAAACTGTCAATGATCATCGAATTTCGATACATCGAGAGATTTTTTTGCGTATTGAAAAAAATCGACAGGAGAATTTTTATTAAAAAACTCTCAATAATTTGACGCTAAATTTTCGGGGATTGGATGTTTTTCGGATTCCATTTCCATTCGACCATTCCGTCTTGTATGATAGTCGGAATGCAAAGTGTGTTCGACCTGGGTTAGGGAACATAAGGAGAAGCTTTGCATTTTCTCATTAGGGGAGTCGAAATCAGTCGCTTTCGGCAAAAGAATATCGATACGACATTTTTTGAGGATTGAAAAAAGATGAGACGATCTTCTGTACTGCCTTAGATGCAATTTTTCACGTCCCGACAGTGTTTGATTCCGGAAATCCCAAAGCGTTGCCAGTCTGTTTGTGATTTCTCTTAACAATATTAGAATGCCAGCGTAGTCTGAAATGTCAACATTTGCGCACTTTTATAAAAGAATGTTATTCAGTGGCAATTGTAACGTCGCGAGAAGAAGCGCTATCTATTTCTTTTTCCTCTCCTATTTTATTGAACTCCGGCGAAAAAGCAGGCTTACGCGAGTCCACATGGAAATCGTGGAAAACTATGAAAATGTATTGGTTTTCGTAGCTTTCACGATAACGGCATTCTCATTTTTTGACGGGTCCTTACATTTTTTTTAGAATTAGGCGTACCACAGCCGAAACGAAATATATCGATAAGAAGCGGCGTCGCGCATAATTTCCCACGCGAGAGCACAGTCGGTCTTAACCATATCTACACGCAACCTACGATAACATCCTTAGCCAGAAGAACGAACACACACGAAGACTCGATACAGAATTCTAACGACCGTCCAAGAGCGGAAAATATCCAAATCTTTTTCAAGGCCCTTTTTCCACCCTATATTTTCGCATCATCAATGTAAGCGAAATATTTTATGTATCTTTTCTGTATTATTAACTTAATCGAATTAACCAAATTGGTTAATTCCAATATACCCCGAATTGTCAATTACTTGCGTAGATCAATTCATTTCTTAATCGAGTCACTGCGTCATACCTACCTTTGCATGCACCTTTCTCTTTTACACCCTCATTCCGAGCTAGTGCGCTAGCCGTAGGCTAAAAAGAGGGAACCGCGATAGATAGATGCCCACGTCCTCTTAGGACGTGACACAGCTTTTGCAAATTACCTTAATGGATAAGGGATCCACATGCGAGTCGTTAGATTTGACTATCACTGACGATTTACCGTATTCAGAAACAAACGAACCAGGTCAATCCCGTTAGTACAGGGTACGCTTTGAGAGGATCAAACGCTAATTTATTACATGGTCTCGAAGCTCCTAAAAGATCCGTCAAAACATTAGCATTGCCACCTGAGGGAAATCCAGATAACTGAAACAATATGGCGTAAGGAACAAACCAATTAATTTCTCTAAAAGATGCCACTAGCTTTGTCCCCTAGCATCCCCCTTTGAACTTTAGGATTTTCTAAAAAAAAATATACGCACCAAACAAATCCGAGATTCAACAGTTGGAACACACTGTCCGTGTTCAGCTATCAAGCAAGCGGCGATAGCGTTATGGAATTCGCCACGAAAATTAGGAAAGAGGCAGGAGAAATATTAGAAACAAGAAAATTAGCCAACAATGGGGAAGAGGACCAATTATTTAGGAGACAAATGGATGAATATTTTCTCACGGTAATTATGTCGAAGGGGACCCCCACCAGGGAGGGGAGTTGGAGGTGGGTCGATTTATAGATTTTGACCCCCTAAACACGATGGTGGAGAGAAATCGCGGCGGTCACCCCCCTATAAAAAGTTATGGGGTGTTGAAGTTCAACATTTATTACTTACTTTTTCAATCTGTCTGTGTGTGTGTGTGTGCGTGCGTGTGTGTGTGTGCGCGCGCGCGCGCGCGCGTGTGTGTGTGTGTGTGTTATTTTTCAAAACCCCATAACTTTTTATAGGGAGGCGACCGCCGCGATTTTTCTCCACCATCGTGTTTAGGGGGTCAAAATCTATAAACTTTCCACCCTCCTTCGGGGTGGGGGTACGTGTACATAAGCGAATCGTAGGAGGTATGTCTATTATTTTTCAAAACCCCATAACTTTTTATAGGGAGGTGACCACCGCGATTTCTCTCCACCATCGTGTTCAGGGGGTCAAAATCTATAACCCCCCCCCCCCCCCCCCCACCTCCCATCCTCCTCTCGGCTGGGGGTCATTTTCCGAATAATTACCTTTCTCACAAGTTTTGAACGCGGATTAAAAGAGGAGATTGAACACCGACTCCCACCGTGAGTAGACATGCCCACCGCCATCGATCACGCAGTTAGAATCGAACGCGATCTCAAGGCTCGAAAGGAATTGGAATCGCGTCCACCAAATCAGAAGGAATCGTTCAGACTAGACCTGTGAGGATATGCAATATTTGCAAAAAAGATAATCACGCGACCGAGGCTTGCCGATTCGCGACGGTCACTTGCCAAATTTGTAAAATCCAGGGCCACAGCGCCAACGAATGTCGAAAATCTGCTAACGATCAGGGGACTATCATGTGTCAAATATGTAACAAAATAGAGCATACTGCGGATAAATGTTTTCACAATAAAAAATCCTACACAATTACTTGCCAATTGTGTAGAAAACCAGGGCAGATGACGCACTCTCTTCCGAGCCACGGTGAGGAGTGGGTGGAGAGTGTCGAATGATGAGTCGGCGATAATCTGAAAAGTTATGTTTTTGGAGGTATTTGATGGGTCCTGAAAAGGACCGCGTTCACAAAAATAGCGCTTCCGTTTGCAAAGCCCCGGAAGTCGGTTTAAAGCGGAAAAATAAAATAGGAGGGGGTAATTTGAGGATAAGGGGAAGGGAAGAGAGGAAGGGCTTCACGCCGAGGATGGGTGCTCGAGGAGGGGTTGTCTACCTTGTGGGTTTGTGGGTGTCGGAAGGGGACGAGTCGAGATGCGGGAGGGGATGTATTCCGCGACGGTTTTTGCGGTGCGGCGGGAGGCGGAAGGGATTGGTCTCTCTACCTCTCGGGCTAGGGACTTATAGAGCTCCTCGAATTCGGTGTCCGAGGACCACGGTGAAGGGGGAGGGCACTCAAGAGTCGGAGGAAGGTTTTCCTCGTTGCCGACGTTGCTTGCTTCCTCCGGCCCCTCCGTGTCCACGGGTGTGCGAATTCGGGGGTCTGCAGACACTGCCTGCGGGATAGAGCGAAGGGATTCTATGAACTGAGAGAGGGGAGGGAGTTTCTCGCCATGGAGGAAGGTGCGTTGTGTCCACTGAAAATGTGCCTCGTAATTACTCTCCTCGACGGGACATATATGTAGGCGCGGATCCGGACGGTGTGGGGTGTACGTAGAGATGGAAGTGTAAGGAAGCCCGTCAGTCTTTCTTTGGAGTTGTCTCCGTATGTGGGCCGGGTTCCGAGGATTTTTCGGCATAGGAGAGGCTTTCTTGGTAGAACGAAAAACAAAGGAACGGTAAGGTAAATGAAGAAAGATACTGTATTGAATTTATAAAAAAGGATAATACAACGAAAGGTGGTTTTTTGGAGAGGTGGGATTTTTTTGAAAGGAGCCTTCTCTTCAACGCGGGACTGCGTTACAAGAGAAGGCAGGATACGCGATTCTTCTCTTCTACACCAGACGGCGTAAAAAGAAGAAGAATGCATTTTCTTGGATAAGCGAGATCGCGGACAGCGACTCTTGAGATGGAATATGAATAGGCAACGGGTCTGCGACACTCTCGAGATGGAATATAGAGAGGTAACGGGTCTGCGACACTCTCCGACGCGTGCACGAGCTGCGAACGCGTCTATTTTTTCCAGACTTGATCGTAGCCGGTGGTCAGGTTATATTTCCGACCGAAGCTACAATTGGCTATGGGAAAGCGAGAAACAGGGTACCGATCCTCGGGCGCCACGAAAGCTACGCGCGACCATCACCCACACAGAACAAAACGTCCCATGGACATACTTCTTTCGTCCTTAACACCAAAACACATCCACGGCCCTACGGGACTGCAAACCGACGTATACTATATGTCCATTCAAAGTCTCAATATAGTCGATTCAATTGACATTAATGGAACGTACATTAAACGTTCATTGAATGACTATTAGTGACGTACAAACAACATTCTAAATACATCCATTGTACGTATACAATGGTATATATTTTGAATGTTACAATACAACGTTGAATAGACATCCACTAAGCGTGTGTCGGATTACGTCACCTAGCAAGAGCGTTCTAAGTACATCTATCTTACGTATACGATATAACATATTTTGGATGATGTACCTCATACACCGCTCAACATCGAATGAACATCCATTGAATGTATATCAAATGACGTCTCTTGGTAGGACGTTCTGAGTACATATATCTTACGTATACGATATAACATATTTTGGATTATGTACCTCATACACCGCTCAGCATCGAATAAACATCCGTTGAACGTATATCAAATGACGTCCCCTGGCAGAATGTTCTGAGTACATCTATCAGACGTTCACGACAGTATATGTTATAGATCATGTACCTCGTATAGATTTTAACGTCGAATGGACATACATTAAACATGTAACAATAAGGAACATCATGCGGTAGAGCATTCTAGGACATTCACCGTATGTATAAGATAGTATATATTTTGGATTTAGTAACTTGTATAGTGTCCAACATCAACTAGACATATTTTTAACGGTTTTCGATATGGATGTATGGGGGACACTTTTCGGACGAAATTTCATTTGATCAGAATTGTCGTACTTCGTGATTCAGTAAAAATCTGAACAAAAGTCAGCAATGAACAGCTATGAACAACAATTATCAATATTAATATCACTTAAAGGTTATTAAGAAATTGTTTGAAGAATTCATTATTTAAATACATAACGGTGATCCCTTGTTTTTCTTATACGAATTTAAAGTGTGAATTTTTCTGAACGTTTATGAATTTTTATAAAATTTTCCTACGGTCCTGAGATATTTTTAAAAAATTATGAAATATAAACGAAAGAATTACGTTTTGGATATGTTTTTGCCGACAGGTTTACCATTAGTTCTACAAGGTTTCAAAGACAGTGGGCCGAAAAAAGCGTATATACGACTATTCTAAAAATTTGAAAAAGGAAATTTCAAAATCGCAGGAAAACTTTGAAAAAAATCATGAGCGTTCAGAAAAATGTACACATTTAATTCGTAGAACAAAAACAAGCGGTCATCGTTATGTTGTTAAATAATTAATTGTTTCAAAATTTTTTTAATAACTTTCGAGTGATATTAAAGTTGACAATTGTCGTTAATAGCATGCCAATTGTTGCTGAATTTTTTCAGATTTTCATTGAATCACAAAATACAAAAATTCTAATCAAATAAAATTTTCATCCGAAAAGTGTTCTGTATACATCCTTATCGTCCCGAGATGTATTCACTGGGATTTCCTTTTTTAAGGCCAGAGACGATTGAAGATTGGCGAATGGCACGAAGTTGGTCGTAGAAAACGCATGTATCGACGATTTATCTAACCTGCGACAGTAATATTACATATCGTTTCGAAAACTTGTATATACAATGTAGGTCCATTTTCGCACCTATTTCCCGTTGTTGGTTAATATTTGGTTGCCTACCAATGGGCGCGGTCGATAAATTACCGGCCCGGCAGTCTTTTGATATGGCGAGATTTTGATTGGGTTTACGTAAGTGTCCATTTGATTGGTCAGTTTGCTCAGCGGCGTATCTTTCTTTCGACGGTGAATACCACTCTTCGTTATAGAAGTGAAATCGTGAATAGAACAGTCGAGAACAGTGCAATTCACGAGCAGTGTAAAATAAACAAACTGGTTTGTAGAAAGTGTGAATTTATATTGTTATTAGCTATTTCGTCATTTTCATTCTCAACATTTTTTTCTGTAAAATATTTTATTCTTGGATTCAGAACCACGAGAGAAATAAAAAAAATATTTTAGCGGGGCGACTTCAGCACGCGGTGAGTACACATATTTCCTTTATCTCCTCAATTCTTATTTACGTATATAGAGTAAATTCAATATTCATAACAGCTAAAAGGTTCTGCAACATTTTTCATGAATATTTGTCATGAGCATTTTCGACAGAGAAGAGCTGAGCAACTTAGTAGAGGGGCTACTTTTGTTACAACGTATCGTTTCCCAGTGCTTTGTCCGGCGAATAATCGCTGACCAACGCTGCTAAGCTGTTCTTTGCGGTCGAAAACAAAAAAAAATATTATTTTGCATTTGATAGCGCATCGTGCTCAAGAAATATTGCTTTGTATGTATGTATGTTGAATTTGTATGTTGAAAATCTCAGCGTATGCGTCAACTTTTTAAATGTATTTTTTAAACTTGTACTGGTGGTTCGATACATTGTTTTCATGTTGCACATTTATTACAGATCCCACCGAGTTTTCCTTACCGATTATACTTATTCAGTTCAAAGACGAGAAATTGCAGAATTGGTGAGTTCATATGCCGCTTCTTCATATTTCTATATTATTACTTGTATTTGAGGATGAAAAAACATCCGCAGAAGCCAAAGAAAATTGTAAGTCAGGTTATTGCTTCAATATCTAAACAAGTTTTAAATTCATTTGTTAACTTTTTTACGAAATATATCGAAGACAATTCTCTATTGCTTCAAATATTTATGATAAAGCAATACGAAGGAAAAGTTTCCCTGATAAAGCGTATATATTGACTGTGATCAACAGTCTTACTGCAGTGAGTCTTGTCAAGTGACAAGGGTCAGCGACAAGCGAGAATTGGAAACAAAATTCAGATTTATTATTAAGAAATCATTTCTCCAAACTTTGTTCACTTAGAAATAGCATATTGCACCCTTTTGCTTGTCGCTGGGCCTTATCGCTGAGTCTTGTCGTTGAGTCTTATCACTGAGTCTTGTCGCTGAGTCGCTTCGCTGAGGCTTATCGCTGAGTCTTGTCGCTACGTCTTGTCGTTTGACAAGATTCACCAAGATGATTTTTTAATAATAAATCTGAATTATTTTTATCTTGAAGTATTTTATTTTAGAAATTCTATTTTAGAAAAAATTTAGAAAAATTTGTAGACATTTTTTTTAGTAAAACATCAATTGTATTTCAAAAAAGAATATGAGAACAATTCATATGATGTAAGAATATAAAAGAAAATATTTCATTGATAAAATGTATGTTGACTATGGTCACTAGTCCTGCGGTGAGCATGCAGCCAACAGTTTTACTACTCAGTGATATGTTTAAAATAAATGTCAACTGTTTTTACCTTTTTTCTATTGATACTGTGGCATACTTTTTGTTAAAAAATATATAAAACTATTCATGATACGATTTTATTATAAAAATATTTGAACAATAATGAAGATTGACGTTAAAAAATTATTCATTATTATGTCAAAAAATATTCTCTATTCCTGGCATAACAAGTAACGTTGATTTTGTGTATCATTTTTTCAATTTTATCCGTGAATTTGTCTAGAAAGCATCTAATTAAAAATTTTCTTTACTATTTTTATACTATTTTTTTCTACCTAATTTTTTTCACAATTTAATTTTATTAGCATGAAAAAATGTTTTAAGATAGTAAACGTATTTGTCTTTGTGTATTGACATGAATGTATGTATATTACGGTCAGCATTGATCTTTATTTTCAGCACAACTGACAGTGAAATGGCAACAGTACTGAAAAAAAAGAAAACCGCTATGTGAGATGTCTCAAAAATGTTTTCAGCGCTTTTGCAAAATGCGCTGTACTGATCATCAAGAGCCAACATTGGGTTTACGGCCTAATGACGATATTCACGATACCAATATTGAAAATATTTCGTTGAACTGTGTATCAGTTGATAATGAAAACAATGACGCGACGGCTTCCATGTCTACCACAGGGATTGACATCTCACAAGTAGATTCTTCAAAAAATAACCCGATAGAAAATATTGAGAACAATAAATGCTGTGACTCTGAAGAAAAAAAAATCGGCAAGCACTTTGGCCGAATGGGCTGTAAAGAACAGAATAAGTCACACTGCGACTGATGAATTGATCAAGCTTTTGCGAACGCATAAGTGTTTTGAATTTCTTCCAAAATGCTCTAAAACTCTTCTTTCGACACCAAGAAGCACAGAAATAGTTTCAATGAATCCCGGTGTTTATTGTCACTTTGGTCTGAGAAGTAGGCTTGAGCAATATATAAAAACTCGTTGCATTTCGACAGGAACCAATATATCGTTACAAATCGGTATTGACGGTCTGCCTATTTCTACATCTAGTCGTTCCAACGATTTGTGGCCCATACTATGCCGCGTTGTGAACACAAAATACATTTTTGCTATTGGATCTTACTGTGGAAAAAAAAACCGGCATTACCCAATGTATTTTTGAGTCCGTTCGTTGAAGAACTCATAATCCTAATTCGTGACGGATTAACGTATTGTGGGACCTCCTACACTTTTTCGTTTCATTCTTTAATTCTCGATGCACCTGCAAAATCTTTTGTATGTCTAACAAAGGGACACACCGGTTATGGTAGTTGTTCAAAATGTACTACCGCTGGGGCGCGCATTCAAGATCGAATTGCTTTTCCCGATCTAACAGCTTCGAAAAGAACTGATGAATCGTTTGAGAAACAACTAGACGAAGACTATCACAGTGGAACAAGTATTTTATTAAACATTCCCAATTTCGGATTAGTACCACGAGTACCTCTAGAATATATGCATCTATGTTGCATTGGGGTCATGAAAAAGCTTATACGATTTTGGTTAAAAGGGCCAATAAAAAAAAATTCGACAGCCCGACGCGGTCATTCGGAAAATATCGGAACTCCTTGCAATTATGAAAGATTATACGCCTTTTGAATTCGCCCGAAAACCTCGTGATTTGCATGAGGTACTGTACTGGAAGGCTACAGAACTTCGAGCAGTCTTGTTATACACTGGCATAATCGTTCTAAAAGAGCATTTACCCCCGAAACTTTACAAACATTTCATGCTCTTTCACGTGGCTATAAGATTACTAATAACAGCAAAACCAGCAGATATCATTTTTGCTGAATCTCTCCTACATGAGTTCGTAGAATCGTTCGGGATTATCTATGGAGAAGAATTTATTTCGCACAATGTGCATGGCCTCATTCATATCGCTGATGATGTTCGATTATTCGGTTCACTGGATAACTACAGTGCATTTCCATTCGAAAATCATCTCGCAGGAATGAAAAAATTGACAACCAAAGGCGAGAAGCCATTGCAACAATTGAGAAATCGATACGCGGAAAGCTTAGCCTGTTTAAGCTCAACAGAAACAGCAGGAACGGGCCCAATGCTCAAAGGATTGCATAATGCCGGGCCAACAATAACTTCGTGTGAAGGAGTCCAGTATAGCAAATTGATACTGGAAAAATTCACGATATCGCGAAAAATACCAAACAATTGTTGTGGTATGAGAGACGATAGTATTGTTCTGGTTGAAAAAATAATCAAATCACAAGACATGGTTTTTGTAATTGGACGCGAATTTCGAAAAATTTCCAACATTTATGACGAGTTCTGCCAATCTTCTCTAACGTTCTCATTCAAAGAAGAAAAGTTATCTAAACTACAAGCTTGGCCTCTTTCTGCGATTACAAAAAAATATTTCCTGATGCCTTTTGAAAATGCGTATGCGGTGCTGGCATTAATCCATTCATGTCTGTAGAAAAAAATGTAAGTCACAAATAAGAGAATATGTGTTCAGAGTTTTTTTTTACACTAACGTATTTTTTTAAATTAAAAAACTACTTTGTCTTCGTGTTGACGCTCGATATTTATTTGAATGCACGTAATTATGTATGTATATATTAAATCGACGAGAAATCACTTATTAAGGAGGGTGGTGACCGAAATAAAAATGCACAGAAGTTGAAAAAATTTGGTGACAACGTTCTCTAGCATCAAGTGTGAAAACACAATTTTTTGAAATTTGTGTTCTACCTAATTATTGAGTAATTGAGCATTAAAGTTGAGTTCTTATACCCGGGAGTATATACATTTATAGATGGAAATTCTATCCTTATACACGTGAACTTCGGTATTTAATTACTCAAAAACTATGTAGAAAATCTTTAGAAATTGTATTTTCATAATTAATACGAAAGAAATGTTCGCCACATTTTGTTAAATGTCTACTCTTTTTATTTCCCTGTTTTTACCATGGGAATTATCGTTTTCGGTCCTCATTTTTTATTCATTTATATTTTGTTGTTGACTAAATAATTTGTAGCAAAACTATTATATCTTGACCCCAACAACATAAAATCAACGGGATGAATAATTTGTTTACAATTTTTTTTGGACTAGTGCGATTGTAATCATGCCGACAACAGGATCATCTGCAGGATTCCATGGAAAAAATTATTTACTCGTCCAATTCAGAAGTGAACTCCAACTGATATCGGAGACATGGATGATCGACGAAACGTTTTGCTGGTGCCCGAGAACCGTGCAAGATTTAAAAACACCTTAGGACGATGCTCTAAATTCTCACGTACAAACGACATTGAAATGGGCGAGATATAAAATCATCCGAAAATTTGGTTCTTACGGTAAGCTGAATAATTAGAATGTTAAATAGTAAATTATAATGTTTTAGTATACTAAGCAACAAGTTGATACTACTTTCGTATATGCATTGGAAATATATTTTGTTTTGCATAATTATGGTATTAATCAGACTTATTAATTGCAGGTGACTTCGATGTAGCAAAAAAAAGCTCAACAGAGCTCTTCTGACATCCGATATTGACACGGACGATGTAGATGATGCCAGTGTATCGCGGCGTTATCGTTCCCAGCCGGACTTTCATACCTTTACCGGACATGATGGTGATGATAATTTTGATGTTGAAATCTCACCGCAAAGTCATCCAGGTATAAATTACTAAATCAAAAAACCCTTTCTAACAAATTTTATATTATTAACATCATATTACACTAATGTTAGTTATTTTGTTTGTATGTATTTATAGAAGGGTCGAATGAACGTCTGCCAAAGAAAAAACAAGTACCATCTGCATCGAAGCCTACTACTTCAACAGCCATGGAGGATTTTGAGGATACGTCCACTGATTGCACAAGCCCCAGAACTTCACCAAGAACGACTCCATTGCTTGTGCTTGCTTCCATAATTGGTAAAAATAAAAAATAAAAATGTCATGGCACTACTTACTATTATATTTCCAACGATTTAAGGTAGTTCTATCGTTATATCGTTTTCTCAAGATTTTGTTGGAAATTTGGATAAACGTCCTTCTTTGATGCCATATGTACGTGTGTAATAAATTTTGGAAGGTTTCACCGCACGGAAGTTCGGATATTTATTAGTAAAAATCACAATTTTTGGTAGTCTCTCATAAGAGCGCGTTTTAAAAATTGCATTTTTATCAATGGATATTTTGGCATTTACTCCGGTGAAGCCTTCTACAACTTTGCATACATTTTTGTGCATCCTCAAAGAATCTTTATTAATTTTTTCAAAAAAATCTAAATAGTAATCATATCAATCAGATCAATCATAATAAAACCTTGACTTCAAAAAAATCAATAAATATAAATATAGTGAAATGACTATAACTTCGCAGTTTCTATCATTTGCATCGTGCCGGAGATTCAAGTAATATATGCAAATGCTTTTGATCAATCACAATAAAACGTTTACTTTTAAAAAATTCATTAAATAAGAATATAGTGAAATAACTATAACTTCACTGTTTCTATAATTTGCATCGTTCCGAAGATTCAAGTAATATACGCAAATCCTTTTGATCAATCATAATAAAACCTTGACTTTAAAAAATTCATTCACAACTTTTTCATATATTTTTTCATTGTTTTCATTATTTGTGATCATTCTTCGATTGAAATGTAATTTGATTTAAGCATTCATTAATTGTATTAATTAATTTAAAAAAATTAATAATAACTAAAATCATATCTTACTATTTATTATACCATCTTGTTTATTTTTCAGCCAACAATTAATCGAAAACTGTGTCCATAACAGTCTCTGCAAAACAGTAAAGTATCAACGGAAGAATATTGGCTATATTATACCGTTTCTTCCACTGACCATTCTATGATGGATGATATATCTAACGTAACATATCTGTGCAATATATAGACTACAGGGCAATTCCCACAAAATAATAGACATCCTTGAATAGTCAGAATGGACAATGGAATAGACGGTATAAAGTACGTATATTAGAGATTTTTTGCAAATGTTCGTTGTTTGCAAAATGCACATCGAATAGACGTGACAAAATACGTACAGAAGACGTTTTTTGCGACATTCACAGTCTTTAAAATGAACATCTAATGGATGTTAAAAAATACGTACAAAAGACGTTTTTTGCGACATTCGCAGTCTTCAAAATGAACATCTAATGGATGTTAAAAAATACGTACAGAAGACGTTTATTGCGACATTCGCTGTCTTCAAAATGAACATCTAATGGATGTTATAAAGTACGTGCCGTGAAAGTTTTTCTAGACATTCAATAGATGTAACGAAGTATGTCAAAAAGACATTCCCATTACATAAAATAGGGGTACATTGGCACTAAAAATGGATTTAAAATATACGCCTTTGGATGTTTTTTGGCTTTATGATTGATCCATAAAATACATTCAATGTAAATTCAACCGACGTTAGGTTCTGTGTGGGCAGTCGTCGCGTGCGGCCGAGTTCGGTCGAGCGCGGTCGACCGAGCTGTCATAGGCGAGCCGTACATTTATTTCGTATTCGGTTTTAACTCGTTCGCAAGTTTTTAGCGGTACGTTTCGTGTGTGTGTTTCTTTTTTTCTGTTTCGGTGGATTACGGGCGAACGTCGAGGGATTTCGCCCGCGTACCTGGTAAGTGTGCGCGGGCTCGTCGCGCACGCCGGTAAGTCATTTATACTTATAATAAATAACGGACAGGAAAAAAAGTAGTAGCGGTAGTTGTGAGGGGGAAGGGTTATTTACGAGCGTTATATAATACAAAGGGGAAGGGGGAGAGTCATGACTCGATTAATAAGGGGAGGACATTTTCAAACAATAGTGACAGCGGGAGGTTCTGTACAGGGAAAGGATTCATTTACAGGGTGATATGGGGAATGAATCTTGGGGATGAATACCGGGTGTCGACATTGTCATCCGCTGGGTTCTCATCATTTTTTACCCTTCCAGGTGCAGTGGCAGGGTACGGTCCCTTCGAGAGGACTCTCTGCAGCGGATCACGCCGATGCCTCGCCAGAGACGTCCCTGGCGAGGGTGTGCTATCTTCGGAGGAAGCCAACGGTCGTCGAAGAACTCGTCGAGGGAGTTCGCTGCAGGAGATCTGCCCCGGAGGGCTTGCCGAGGGGGTTCGCTGCAGGAGATCTTCCCCGGAGAGCTTGCCTTGGGTCTCCGGACACAAGCAGCCATGGACACATGGCGCTTCGGTGCTCCGACCATCTATTGGCCAGAGGATCGTTCCAGAGAAAATTAGGGGAAAAATTGGCCGTATGGAATGTGCGGACAACAAAGAGACACAAAATTTCTCGAGTGATCGTCTTCGCCCCTTATATGTTCCTCAGTGCCAATACTGCCACAATCATGGGCACACTGCGGACAGATGTTTTAGAATTCCGAAAAATTCGCCGCAAAACGATAAACCTACCTGCCGATACTGCAAAAAGATAGGTTACACATTAGAAAATTGCCGCACACTTGAATATACCAAATCGCAAAATCAGGAGGAATCGGGAGGAATACCCCTCCGGGTTTAATGCCCTATTTCATATAATTCAATATTCAATACCGCTCCCCTACCCTGGATTATTAGGGTCGAATTTCTTTTTTGAAATTGAAGCAAAAATGAATGATTAAACAGGACGTTTTAAATTCAGAACAAGATCTTGGGCATTTGAAAAATCAGGCGAACCCGACGAGATGGTAGAAATCCCCGCGCGTTTGTAAACTTCCTTTCACGTAAAAGTGGAGGATAGCACGATACAGGAGGGTTATCTCTCGCCTTTAAAAATCCGCGGAGGTGGATATGCCGGCGACTGCCTGGTAACAATGTCACGTCCGAAGGGACGTGGGCATATGACGTGTGGTTCGCTCTTTCTTGCCTACGCCTAGCGCAATAGCACGGGATAAGGGTAAAAAGGGGATGTGCTGGAGGAAGGAAGAATTTTGAAGAAATTTATGGAAATAATCCGATTATTTGGAAATGACTCGTTTCTAATTAACTGTTGATTTATTGGAATCAGCCAATTTGGCTAATTCTATTAACGCTCGAGTACAAAGAGTGTAAAAATGTGGTTCTCTTACATTAATGGTTTTGTTCGGTGTCGACCCTGTCGTCCAGGTAGCGGGTGTCGGTCGTAAAATGTAGGGCCTTCGCTAGTGGGCTAGAGGCGGTCGCAAATGGTATCGGTGGCACGCGTATAATTTTCGAGTACACTGATTCTATTCCGCATACAATTTTCAAGGATTGGAGATAGTTACAAAATAATGGATGCTTTGGATAGTATACTGGTTCGAGGTATTTCCTAATTCTGAACTTTTTCTAAGTTCGAACGTATGAATGCGACTAATTCGATTAAAGATTATGAACGTAGATAGAAATTTTACTAAAAGACCATCGTGAGATGATAGACTTACAGAGTGACTTCGATAGATTGTCTTTGATAGACGACAACAATAGACTGCGCCGTAGACTTTTGGACTGAACGAACTGCTTGAGGTGGCTGGAATCTCCCGAATTCATAGAGTGGGGAAGATAGGGTATTGACTTTATTTAATTTGGGAATACAAGTAGTCATCCCTATCATACGTAACAAACGCATGAACCTGTTTCCGGTGGGAGGTTTTTTATGGAGGAGGGCGCATCTGCATTTTCCCCATGCGAATTCTTTTCCTGTGCTACTTAATTTTACCATCGGGCTGTTGGGAGTTTTCCAGGGCCTCACTCAGATTCATTTGCATGTTGTTTGTATCTAATTAGAGGAAACGTTGGAGACGCATTCATGGATTATCATGCAGGGGTCATACGAGTCTATTTTGAGCGGGTTTTTATCGGGGAAAGCGTAGCGGCTAGGCGCTACGTGATCCTTCCGTACGCATCTCCCTTTTCGTTACTTCTTAATTTTACGACCGGATTAATGGAAACCTTCCTGGGCCTACCTGAGATTGCGCTAAAGGCGCGTTACGTATTTTTGTCTTATGGCTTTTCTGAGAAATTGCGCCCAGTGTCCAATACGGCCGTCAAATAGACAAAAAGGGGAAGCCGCATGGAGAGAGTGCGCGACGCTCAGGTTCTATTAATGAGCGGCATCTTAACTGTAGAGTGCCTTTGGAAGTATGTCGAGGAATCAGAATATTCTTATCGTGCTTATTTTAGTGCGCGCGGTTTCGTAAGGGACCGTGGGAATCCTTGGTTTCGTCGGAGTTCAATGTGCCTCCCGACGTGACAACAAACATCCGCGGGAAGGCTCATTTGAAGGTTTACAATACCACGAATGATGCTGTACGACTGATCGTGCCAGTCGTAAAACTGCAAGAATTCATGAATTCAAGTTCAAATCTGATAGAATGTCAAATCGTAAATTGTGTTTCTATGTCTGACCCAAGATCGCGGGATATAAAAAATCTCTCGGAGAGCACGAAGACAATAAGAGGGCCTCCGCGACTCGATCATCTAGCCAAAGATAAGCTAGACCATGTAGAAAAAATGATCGAAAAATACCCAGATAGGTTTACAGCCATACCGAATTACGAACAAAAAAACGACGACAGTCTAAATGAGATAGCGCAGCACATACTCCGCGAATTAGCAGAGAACAGTGTTAGCGAAAACGAAAACCCTATACGTTTTACAACTCAAGTAGAAATTCATGAAACCCCAAAAATACAAAAAATAAACGTCATTACTCGCTTGAAAGCGAAGAACAACGTATCTCAGGTAGCCAAGAAAACAAAACAACAGGTTAAAGACAAACTCGGTGATGATGTATCGGAAATGGTTGACGAACCTACCTCCAAGGGGACAGATGTGCGCTCCAAGTCCCGGCGCCATGCGCTGCGAAACCGTAGGGTCATAGACTACGAGAAGAGTAGCAGCGAGGAAACAGAAGCCGAGATAACAAGGCCCGCGCGTGTTAGGCGACCCTGAAAGGGCACCGACCCCGAGTCAGCTGAGAGGCCTAACCCGCGGCCTAAAGTTCCACTGACCTAGATTCCGACTCCAGCAACCTAGTTGACTTATTATCCTCTGAGATTGAAGGACTTCCGATCCAGGAAGACAAAACCTCAGAATTTGAAATCGGGAATTGCATAACAAGCAAAAAATTGTTCCACTTTCGCAACGATAACCTAGTATATTTTGCCGATTCAACTGGAAAACCTTGCGACTCTGGATCGCAAAAATTCCTCGAAGCAAACAAACTTCCCTCTGGAAGGATTTAAATGAAGGTCATGCCTACCATAAAAAGGTTGGAAAAAAATATCACATTTCCCTAGTCATCAAAGGCGAATATTCTGGATCCTCGTATCAGAAAATTAGATAGATTATCCTTCGAAATGAGATATAGATTAGATCTATCTATAGAAATTAGATAGATTATCCTTCGAAATGAGATATAGATTAGATCTATCTATAGAAATTAGATAGATTATCCTTCGTATCAGAAAATGTTAACGAAAGCGTAAAGGAATTAAAAGACCTTTGCGAAAATCACGAGCTCCAATCGCCAAGTATTTGCCACAGTAACTACGTCGAGTATCTAATATGGGCCGACGTCCTCAACATAATTGAAGGAACCTTACGCTACGTGCCAATCGAAGAACGAGATTCCATTTTCTATGAGATGCACAAGTCGCCAATAGGAGGACACAAAGGCGTCTCCAATACATATAACATAATTAAAAGAGAGTATTTTTGGGAGGACTTGAAATCGGATATCCAGAGAAGAATTCAGCAATGCCTGGAATGTCAACTAAAGAAACTGGTTAGAGTCAAAACAAAACAACCAATGATTAGAACGGATACTCCAGGTACGGTTTTCGAAAAAATATCAATGGACATAGTAGGTCCAATGCGACGTACGTCCAATCAGAACGAATACATTCTGACTATCCAAGACAGCCTTTCAAAATGTTCAGACGCGATACAATTGCCAAATGCACAAGCAACAACGGTCGCCGATGCATTCCCTGAAAGATTTATATGTGTCTTTGGAGCACCCGAAGCACTTCTTACAGATCAAGGCAGTAGTTTTTTAAGTGGCCTCATGAAACGAATCGCTAAACGATTTCGAATCAAGCGATGTCGAACAACAGCCTTTCATCCCCAGTAGTAGTAAAGGGGAGTTATGGAGAGACGCCTGATGACGTCATCGGGGGAGAGGTGTATATGTGATGTCTCGCGAGCCAGACCGTCTCGGTGGGCCCGTATGGGAAATTGGTGGTGGGGGGCCTCGTTTTGGTGAATCGGTGGTGGGGGTAGCGCCGGGTAGATACGTGGGGTTACTACCATTCCAACGGATTGCTGTGTTGTGGTGGAGGATGCGTTTTGGTCAATTAGTGGGGGTGTGAGCAGTCTTAATAATATGCAGATTATTCATACCGTGGTGCAAAGATGCTGCATAGTGGAGAGGGGTATATTTTTCAGGTGGAGGGGAAATTCGTTAGCCGAGGGACGATGAGTGTAGGTGTGGCAGGCCGAAGCGTTTCCGACGTGTTTAGGGCTTCTGTAACGACGGGTATTGTGGCGGTTGGTTGATTAAATATTCGTTTTCAAAATCCCGGGAAAAAAAGTTCATGTCTGAGTGGATATGTTTATATATGTTTCAGATATTGTCATATATGTATCAGATATATATATATCTGACATTTTACAGTATCATATATGATTAGGTCTGATCATATTCCACATCACATATGCATATAGAAGATCATGTCTGATCAAATACAGTATCTGGCCTGACCATATATGAACTCAGATCTGTTTATATCTGGCTAAGTACCAAGGCGAGTTGGTACCGTAAATTCGTATCTGAACATACATGATGTGATATGTGAACGTATCTGTTCGTATAAGATCATATCCGATCACATACGGTACTAGACTCCGCTATATAGATCTCATATATGTTTTTATCTGGTCAGGTACCAGGGCAAGTTGGCAGCGTGAAACCATATCTGTGCAGGAACGTTCATATAAAACTTTATCTTATCAGATACGATACCAAACCTGGAAAATATACGAAGTCTTATACACTAATACCTTATTGTATATGCAGTTCAGTTGTTCACACATGAAAACATCTGAATTTATGAAACGATATATGAGAATATGAGACGATATCCAATCAGATATGGCACCTCACCTGACTGTCACTCAACTCACATGTGAGTTACTATAATAGTATTAATTATTACCACGTCACACAGTGGGGCGGAATTCCAAAAAGCTGGCCAAAAGTCAAATTTTTGAGTTGTATATATTCGTCTATATATGTTCAGATCTTGTTTACTGATAGTCCTAGGACGAAATTCCGGACCGGGCAGGTTTATACCTGCTCTAGGGTCGCCTCGACATCAGTCGACATTCAGCCGCCGTTCGGTACGCATTAAACAAGCGTACGCGTCGAAAAATTCTTGCCTGTTTCGAAGTGCTGTGAAACGGACGAAACTGTCTCAATTTTAATTCTGCAGAATGGAAAAACTTTCTGAAGGTATGCAGAAAATATAATTATGCACAGTTATTGCTTATTTTAGGTTTGAAATATCTAAATTTTGCAACAAGTAAACATAAAAAATTATACATTTTTTTTCGAAAATCGATTTTCTAAAGTAGTTTTAAAAATGTCTTCGCGAGTCTCGACCTTGTTTCAACAAGAAACTGATAGTGTACAGTACTAAATATAATGTACTAAAAAACTGGCTGCTCAGGAGTGCTCAACGAATAGTTAGACTAATTTTTAGGGAGAAATACGTGGCGCGACATTAACGGACGTGTGAATGTAATCCATTGATTATTACGTTACTGCGCGTTGGTATATTTTCTGTCTATTAACATAGATTAATATTTATTTATCAATTCCATTTGTAGTATGTTCATTTATTGATTAATATTCATAGATCATTTAAATTTTAATACAGTAATTTATTATTCTAAATGTACGCTTTACGAAAATCTCAACATTTTATAAAATATTCCTGCAAGAACTCTCAGGAGCTAGAACTGTGTTTCCCCCATGTTTGTACGGCGTAACGGTTTTCGGCAGTACAGGTGTATTAGTGTATACGTACATAGTGTATACGTAGTGTAGACGGCGATTCGGCAAGGACTGACGAGGGGCTCCTAGAGCAGCCATGTATGAAAGAAAGGAGCCCGCCTGCTGTTCAGGCTTTATTATACCTGTTGTATACTGACACAGAGGTGATTCTCGTAAAGACAGATTTCATGTAATTTCGGTTTTTTTTTCGTGCAGAATGTATGTAAATATATTTGTTAATCATTTATATCATAAATATTCGTTTTCTTTATAAATATAAAATCATTTTTAGTAGTAACAAAATAATTTTTGTACATTTCGAGTCAGAACACCGTATATAGTTTTGTTAAGTATAAAATGATTTCAAAATAATGTAATTCAATTTTGTACATGTTTATATTTGTATTTTACAGAGTCTTCCCAATCTTCAAATATGGAATTATCAAGAAGAGATGTTTTTTTCATGGTGAAAGACAGTTTAAAAAACGAACAGAAATTCGTTATTGGAGTTTTGAAAGATGCAATTTTCAAGAAAACAGAACATGTGATACAAGTAGAAGAGGATGAAAAGTCATTAGGACTGTTATTTGCAAATTTTCGATCCAGATGGAAAGCAGCAAATAGAGGCCAAGAAAAGTTTCTAAAAAATAATGAAGAATGGTTGAATGGCACCGTATGTTTTTCAACATTATCCGATACTGAATGCACAACATCAACATCTGAGAAGATTGTGAAGAATGATGAAAAAGGAACATCTGGACGACCTTCGAAATCCTTTGCTTTATCCAGCGATAGATCTAAGAGGCGAAAGACTGAAGAAATACGTTCTACTTTATCTACAGAAGAATTGACGTATGCTGCTCAAATGAGTTTAAGGACTTCTGGTCAAGTGGATGCTGCTCAAGTTCTTAAAGATGTCACATTAACCAGCCCAACAAGAGCCTCAAAATATATAGCTGCTGTTCGGTCAAAAAATGAGACACCTTTAACCCCAGACGAAGCACTTTCTTTGATGATCGAGAAAGGAGAATCAAAGCGCTCTTATCAGCTATCAAGAAATGCAGCTATAGCACGTAAATGCAAATTATACCCATCATACCATGAAGTAGAAAAAGCAAAAAATCGTTGTTATCCATCAGTTGTGTACATGAATATTACTGAGTCGTGCGTACAAATTAAACTACAGGCTTTACTTGATCATACCACATACAGAATTACACAACTTCAGGCTGATGTCATCGATACTCTAAATTCTGAAATTCTGCAAAAATTAGTACTTCACTCTAAATGGGGATGTGATGGAAGCAGCGGTCAAAGTGTTTATAAGCAAAAATTTGATGAGGCTGGAAAATCTGATGAAAGCATTTTTTATACTTCTCTGGTACCTTTGCAATTAATCTACAACAATCACGAGACGGATGAAGGAACTATTGTGTGGAAAAATCCTAGACCTTCATCTCCTCGATTCTGCAGACCAATACGATTGCAGTTTGTACATGAAGATGTACAATCAACATTAAAAGAAGTTACCGACATTGAACAGCAGATTGCGGGTCTTGCACCATACACTACTGAACAAAATGAAAAATCAATTTCAGTAACCTCTTGTATGTCGTTTACGATGATAGACGGCAAAGTCTGTAACGCTGTAACCGGTACCACTTCTGCACAACGCTGCTTCCTGTGCAAAGCCACCTCTAAAGATTTTAATAACATCGACAAAATTATAAAAATGGACATTACTACAGATAATTTAAGATTTGGCATATCTACATTACATGCGTGGATTCGTTTTTTCGAGTGCTGTTTGCATTTGTCGTATAAGCTCACAACTCAAAAGTGGCAAGCTCGTGAAGAGAAAGTGAAAAAGATTGTGAAAGTACGCAAGGAAGACATACAGACTCAATTTAAGACAACACTGGGGTTTATCGTTGATCGACCAAAGCCAGGATATGGCAGCTCAAACGATGGAAATACCGCCCGCCGCTTTTTCGAAAATGCTAATATATCTGCTCAAATAACAGGAGTCGATGAAAATTTAATTCACCGATTTCATGTTATTTTGCAGGCAATTTCGAGCGGGTATGATATAGACGAAGAAAAATTCAAAGACTATTGTGTAAATACTGCCCGTTTATTCGTTGCTTTATATCCATGGTATTACATGCCAACATCTGTGCACAAAGTGTTGATGCACGGAGCAGAAATTGTAAAATATGCCCTTTTACCGATCGGACAACTTTCTGAAGAGGCCCAAGAGTCACGCAATAAGGACATAAAGAACTACAGGTTACATCATTCAAGAAAATGCTCTCGAGAATCGAATATGAGAGACATTTTCTATAGGCTCTTAGTATCATCAGATCCATTTCTCTCAAGCATCAGGAAATTGCCCCAGAGACCGGCGAAATCTTTACATAAAGAAGCTATAGAAATGTTAAAACAACCTGAAGTCACCAGACAAGAGATAAGGAACGATTCCGATTTGGATACAAGTGGGTCAACATCAGAATCCGAATCGAATGATTCCAACATTGAAGATGACATACAAGATTTTTGTTACTAGAAGTAAATAACAGATATTTGATTTATTGCAAATTTTGTACTCAAGAAATTGTTCAAAAATAAAAACATGGCTCAAGAGATTTTCTACTCATTTAAACCTAAAAATATTATGAAACATTTTCTATTAAAAAATATTTAAAAATTGAAAATTTTTGTGGAATCGTCTATATATCGCGTCTGCTATTTTGAAAATTAAAATTCCTATAACAAATTCGTAATCAGCGATCCCAAAAACCCTTAAGAAATATGATTGGGTATTTTTTACTGAATTATTTGACTAATTGGTTGAATTATGTCCGCCATTTTGGGTCCGCCATTTTGAAAATCGTAAATCTGATAACAGATTCGTATTCAGCGACCCCGAAAACCCCCGAAAAGAGAATTGGAGATCATTTTGGACACTTTCCGAATTTTGGCCAGCTTTTTGGGATTCTGCCCCACTGTGCGTCAAGTGATGACGTGTTAATAACCCCGGTCTATATATGTAAACATTTTAATATGTGCATGACTGCACTAACAAGGTTTGATCTGTCTCAACAGGGTAAGATTTTCTCTGATATAGTCGGAGTCGTACCTGGTCTGAAAGTTCAGATAAACTATGATTCTATCATATGGGCAGGTCTATTGTTCATAGATGTTCAGGTCTACTGGGATCTACGGTATTTATTCTTATACGGACAGACAGATCTAGTCCAATAAGAGAAGATTTGCCTGATATGATCAAATCTGGCCCAATAAAATTAGATCTACCTGACATGATCAGATCTGGCCCAATAAAATCAGAGCTGGTCCAACAAGATCAGATCTTGCCTAGGGATTGGATCTGGTCAGACCTGCTGCGATATGGACGGGTCTGCTCTGAAAATTATCAAAATGGCTCTGACATGATCATACATGCTCAGATATAAGCATACATGATCTGCCATGACACTACTTCAACAGATATGGCCATTTTTCTTGTCTGATCATATCTGATTCTACAGATATGATTCAGATATATTCCGATATGAACTTTTTTTTCCCGGGAAACGCGACGATTGGTTTGTTTTCCCTGTGTTTTTTCGGAGTGTTTAAATTCTTGCATCCGCTGGAGCGTGGTTTTATTTAGATAGTCAGAACATTTTTCCAGCTCAAGGTCGAAAAATGACCTGACTCATTCGAAGACCTTTTGAGGTCTTCTCATCAACCTTCCGAGTAAAACCCGCAATCTCGAGTTTCAAAACTCATCTCCGAATTTGCTGTTGTTGTGTGCAAATGGTAAAAACTCTCACCAAAAGACTCATAACGTTGGGTTATTACCGAATCGAACTTCAGTGCAATCCGTATCTGGAAAATCATATCAGGAGAGAAATTCAGGGGTATATCGAAGCCACCCGCCACGCCACACCAACCGCACTACCTTGCAGATTCGTGACAAGAGAACCTGGGCGCATCGCACTATCCGTCTTAAACTCAAACATCAACAAACAATGGCGGGTTTGGTTTTCCCCATCAAAATCAACGAGGTGGACGAGCGAGGTGTTTTTTCCGCACCGGTATACATACCCGTGATTTTCGGGATGTATGCACTGCCGGAGTGGTCTACACTGGACTATGGAACGAGACGGGAGTGGGCACATGAAATGCCGCTGAGTAGCGGCATGCAGCCCGTCACGCTAGGGGGTGTGCGGTACAGGCTGTACAGGATGGTAATACACCCGGAGAATCGAGACTACAGCCGGATCATTCTCTACAACGAAATGGACGAGCCGTTGACGCGCGATTTTTTTGAAATGTGAAAACTGTTGATTGTGATCGCCGAAACTTTTTATAAGAACATATATATAACCTGAAATAATCGAAACGATATACACTATATTTGTTCAGTCCCAAAACCCCCTTAATGCGACGAAAATACACTAAGACGGTGTGTTGCTAACGCGATCGCCGGTTACGTGTCCAAGAACTAGCCAAGCAGGTGGAGGTTGATTGTTATGGGAAATGAGGTTATAACGACAATTCGGAAGTAACGACATATGTTTATTACTCCAGACAATCCGTCAAACGATGGCATTTGTAGGACGATGGCGCTTGTGGAATTCCCACGTTTCTTATTCGCAACGTTTCCGTCGTCCTTTGAATACGGTGTAAGCGGTGCAGTATTTTCAGTAGACGCCTGATCTATCGGCGCGAAGGTTATAGACTTCACACCGTATGACGTGGAGAAAGGAATCATATAATTTCCAAGTTGTATAGCATCTCTTTGACTGGTTTGTTTTGTTGCGAAGTGCTCTCGAATGGTGGGTAAGTGGGTTTGTAGGCCCACCCACTTAAATAATTCCCCGACAGCTTCACGATCGGTTCGGAGCGATTGTTGTATTGCGGTTGTAAGCCGACAGTGATTTTTTTGCTTCCGGAATTATTCAATTGATATGTTGTTGACATTAACACGGGTAGATTGTAAGTGACGGCCTCCGATACTTTTGTCTCTCGGTGCCTCACAGGCGAGAAATTTGTCTTCGGTAATGCTTGAGCCATTTTAGCAATTATACTCTGAACCACAAGTAAACAAAACGAGTTATTTTTACAATCTTTTGCCAGGTCTATAGAGTCGCAGTGCTAAGCAGCTTGCACGAATGAAAACTAGGGAGACATATGATAACCGCCCGTTTTACAAGGCAATCGCTTATGATGGTGGGGGTGATAAGACTGCAGTGGCGGGGGGTCAGTGTACCCACAGCCAACAGGTTTTTTTCCGATTGCGTAGATGCGCCTAGGACAGGATTGAGAGGGGAAAAGGGTTACATGGAAAATGACTCATTGTTTGTACAGGTGGGTAGGATGTAGCTCGTTGTGGTGTAGAGTAGAGAAGACGACGGTTCAACAACTCGGGCCTAGGATACGTGAATGGGGGTGACTATTGCCTGTATTACGTGAAATATGGCCATGATTTCAATAGTTTAACACGGCGCTTTTAAAACTGAAGTATTGTAGAGCAGACAAAAGAGACGAGCGACCGATTCAATATGAGAGCATGTAAATTTTCGGGCGCTTACTGCATGACACAAGCCAACGACATGCAGCAGAGGGGCCATGGCTAGGAAGTATTTACAACCTACTTCCTCGTCGGCCCCATAGCCATCGGGGACGCGCCTCTTATAACATCGTCAATAATTTACAATTCTTAGAGGGAACATTCTGTTGCCACAAAAGATATTGTAAACTGTAGACAAGTATTCGAAAATATATGCAATAGCACGGCCAAAGTTGCATATATTGAACAAACTTTGAGACAATACGGTAATATCCAATACCGCGACACGATTGTTCGAGATTATAATTTCGTTTATGCTACAAGACTCTGCGGTCGTGGTTGACAATGCGAAGCAGGGTCTTTCCGTTGATGCAGCTCGGTGAAAGTTTAGCGACCCCGCCACATTGCGGTGCTAGCCCGCAAGAGTTTTCTGCAAACATAATATCGCCGTAATTTACATTTCTTCTCAAGCAGATCTTCATGAAAAGCTATCTTTACAATGTACAAAACGCTGTAGTTATCTAAGACCCCATTTTATGGCTACTTCCATCAGGGCATATACTAATCAGCTCCGTAGAGGCGCTTGCATATAAAAACGCATATCTCCATTCCCGTACTAGGAACATTTCAAACGCTTCGAAATTTTTTATACTGCACGTCCATGTATATAAATAATATTATACTCCGTATATATTAACACCGATCCCATTCCCTACGTCGCTCTTATAAGCATGTAACAAGCGCAGCAGAAGTAGAGGGGGTGCTGAATATAAAAGGCGAAATCGTGGAAATTCGAATATTTTTATATCGAACGTTACCTGCGCAGCCGAATCTTGCTCCAGCTCCTTTTTAGTCTGACACAGGAAACGCTACTTATAACTCGCGCTCGTGCTGTTATCTAACCTGTATTTCGCGGGTGCGTTGTTAAGGTGTGACCGGAGACAGTGCATTCGTGTTTATGCAAAATTGTTGTTTCGCAATGGCTGACGCATTAATGGCTGAAACCCGACGATGGCGTAGCCAAGGGCTTGTGATTTGTATACAAGATATAGTGCGAAAAGTGCGTCACGCGAACCAATTCATATAATCGTTTTACGACAATGGACGAGTGTGGATTACATAACTCACCTCAATGAGGATGATCGCTTGGATGAGCTGTCAATGCTGTCAAATATTATACAGCCTGCCTAGACGGGTTTTCTGGCCTCTGTTCGTCGAAGGTGCCTTGAACAGCTCGGATCTCGCTATAGCGCTAGCACGAGATGTCATTTTAAGACGGGGGTCAACTAGACGCCGCTGCAACCCGCAAATAGCCGTGCTTTTGGATGCAGCCTACACCAACGACCGTAAGTATCATGAGTGCGATGGCGTAGGTGTTGAATGCGATGATTAGACTGTATCGGTGAAAAATGGTTACCCACACTGCACACATCCGCTACCGATGGTTTGGCGATGGGGATGTATCGGAGGGCGAGGAGGAGAGCAGAAGCCCTGTGGTTTCTGAAGATGAACAAGAATAACAACAACAACAACAACGAGAATCACCGGTGGATTATGGCGCTTGGTGGGAGCAACCGGGTTTGGGCGCTGTACCCTTCGACTTTGAATGCGCAACACGCCCTGTGAAACCCTCTGGTAAGCCTCTCTTTCTCTCTCTCTCTCTCTCTCTCTCTCTCTCTCTCTCTCACCCACTCCGCTGGCATGTGCGGTGTCCAATGATTTACGGTTTGAATACGGTTTGACCGCCCCAGCTTTTCGAGTAGATGAGGATGTTGAGAGTTGCTAAACATAGATCGCATACTCGAGAGATCTGTGGCGTTCAATGTAAAAGTATCTCACCCTAGGGTTCACCGTATAATCGAAACCTAAACGTTTAGCTGTGACTTCGACGAGTCAGCAAGCGGAAACGACCACGGTTCAGCCAACTGAACTCTCTTCACCCCAAATGGGCGCAGATACCTTAGACTGCTTGCCGTCGACTTCCACGATATCATCAAAGCGCGCGTTTTATGACGAGACACTCCCCGATACAGCCTTTGATGTCAGCACCACACACGAAGACATAGGATGCCAGATAGGCGCTGGTAGCAAGCGGTTGAAAACGATTCCGGAGAAACTGCGTATAGCGAGAGTGAAAATGACGCTCATACTACTGATACGGGTCTAGTTCAAGGTGGCGATACAATAGGTCCTCCTGGCACGCGATTTATTGGGAGAGTGTGAAACTTTTACCACCGCCATTAAACGTAGACCAGGTAGTTGGGATCCACGACGCATTAAGCATTATGCACGGATATTTCGTTTCCGGTTGCGCCGGTACGGATATGACAGGCGTTTCGTTTACGCCTCAGGCTATGGAGCATGGGTCGGCAGGTCAATCTATACTTCCTGTAGTTCGGTTTACGTTCACCGATTTGTGGGAACCGATAGGTAGTGTGAACCAGAGTAAACGTATATTAGCCGCTGATGATACGCTATATTTCAACATAACATACACAAAAATCCCTTTTGGTCACGGTAATGATCATGGACTCAGTGCCGTCGTCACACGAAAAAGATATATTGTCGATATTTCAAATACCGATACCCTGTGTCTCCCCAGGAGCTTAATTCTCGCAGAAGCATATAGTGTTTACAAACGGAGTAAAAGCAGGGCGTCCCAAAAAGTATGGGATAATATACGGCATAAACAATCTGCGGTACAGCGTGCGCGGGCCATTGAACTGATTACGGAGGCCGGTGTTACCATACCAGATGAAGGGTGCGGTATACCCGAGCTCCAATTATTTCAAGAGTACTACAAGCCGCGTGGGATTGCTATTACCGTTTTTTTATTTTGCTCGATACGGAAGCGGTGACCCACCAATTTTCGATGGAGAATCCTGGTTCGATGCAGACCCAGTCACCGTTTTGCATCTCGCGTATTTAGAGAGGGAAAAACATTTTGTGGTCATCGTGAACTTTTTGGGGGCATCAGGTTGTAAATTTTATTGTATAGCGTGTAATAAGGGGTGCGCTCGTTTGACATCTCACAAGTGCAAAAGTTCCTGCCCGCGTTGTTTTTCGAGCCCGACCTGTCCTATTGATTACAATGGGGCTGGTGTAGAGATCGAATCAGCTTCGGGTTGTAGGGCCTGTGGTAGGCATTTCCGAGGTCGTGTATGCTACCTAAACCATCTCGCTCTTAAAAAACGTAAAGGCGGGGAAACCTATAAAAAAACGATTTACGAAACGATACGCGCGTGTACCGTATGCGGACGAATCGTAGACTTGACTTTTGGTACTCATCAATGCGGAAAAAAGTATTGTCGGATGTGTAAATCGATGGATGGGTTCAACGATTAGTGCTTTATGTAGCCATTGCCACCACGCGCACCGCCGCTCCCAATCCAGGTAAACTGGATGAACAGTTTTCCGGTTTATTCCGGACCACACAGTTTTCCGGATTATTCCGGTCCACACAAGATCCTAGAGAAATTGGACAAGGGTAATGTGAAAATCCAATATTACAACAAAGCACGCATCGTTCACGAGAATAGATTACGATATGCACACATTAACGTCGAAACAAAGCCGAAAAGAAAACCCAAGTCGACCAGAGTCGACGAATCCGATTTCGACCAGAATTAAACAAATAATCATAATAATTACGCTGTTTTTCAGGTGGCCGTTATCAACCTATTCAGTATCAACAATATCACCTTTGTACTTGCAACCAGAGAAAACGATTACATTTTTAGTTACAGTATCCTCAGTACAGAACACCGGAAACTACTTATATTCAAATCACGCCGAAATAACTGTTCCACAATTCGAGAGAGATTTCCTGTCGTGAACCTAGGTATAATGGCTTATGTCAATTCAAAGTCTCATGCGAGATACCCCCACCACAAACCTGTAAAAAGGTAAATAATTTCGCGATAGGAGTAGGGGAGGGGGGAGTGACAAAACGGAGGACCTCTGAAAAACACAAATAAATACAAAAACTCAAGGTCACAAAACAATAAGCGGGAGGAATGACAAGTGAGAGAAGAAAAAATAGAAAACAACAAAAAGTCAAAGGTATAAGAAGTTAGAGGGAGAAAAAAGAAAAACAGAAAATAAACAAAAACAGTAGAAAAAGATAACGATAGGTAATAAGTAAGGGAAGGGGAAAAATCGTTGAAAAGAAAACAGAGAAAGCAACAAAAAAAACAAAGGAAGAGTAAAATTTATTTAAAGTATAAAAAAAGGTTAACAATAAACGGGATGATGGGTTATCAGGAAGGGAAGGGGAACAATAAACAATAAAATATAGGTATAAAAGAGGAGGAAAGTTGCAGGAACGTAACTTCTTGAATCTCTTGTGGACCGACAAGTACCACTTAGCAGACTACCACCTATTCGGAGGGGAAAAGCAGAAAGAGGGGAACCTTGAAAAAACAAGAGAAAGAAGGAGTCGCCATCGTAAGGTCAGACTTTTTACGTGGATTAACAAGTACCACTTCGCAGAGTACCACCTATTCGGAGGGGAAAGGCAGAAAGAGGGGAAACTTAAGAAACTTAAAAAAAGAAAGAATTAGGACATCGTCTTTTTTTGAGCCAATAAATACAAAACAGAAAACGTGATCAGAATGAAAAAAATATCACTGAAAAACATTAAGAATAAACGAAGGAGGAATTAATTACGATAGGATAGCTAGAAAAATAATATTAGGAGAATAGAAATTCCTAGAAGGTATCAGAAACACCAGGCGACAATATACAAATACACACATACACCTGTAAAACAGAAATATATTCGCAAGGGCCTCTGAAAGTATTAGGAGAACCTGAAGGTCGGACAGGCATCTCAAATTCAAACACCACACCGACACAAGGAACATAACACGCGGTAATATCATAGGCGGGTACGTGTCGCCATTCGACGGCGTGAGTAAAAAGTTAGAGTAATCGATTACTGACGCGCGATAATCGATTACGCTCAGGGAGAGTAACTAGGAGAAAGCGCGCCGTCGCGCGTCAATCGAGAACGCGCCGCGATCCACTGCGTCGTGAGTAAGAGAGAGTCGCTAGAGAGGGTGGATTGAGGGATGGCGTGTAGCACGAGTGTGCGCTCGGCACCGCGCGCCACGAGCAATGGTAGGAAAAGGCGGGGCAAGCGCGCCGTACCGGGATCAAGCGCGCCACGATCGATACATCTAGGGAAAGCGTACTGCGACCGAAAGCGCTACGCGCGATCTAGTGAAAGGCACACCGCGGACGCCGAGCACCGTAGGCGAGAGCGCGCCGTAGGCCAGAGCGACAGTACCCAAAGGAGAAGGGAAAGAAAGTATAGACGAATAATAGCGCGACCACGTTCAAACCTTTGAGCCAATCCGCGCGCCGAGTACTTTACCGACAGAGTAGCGGTGTAAAATAAGTACACGAAACACACACGGCGACACAAAAAAAAACATATAACACTTTTACACAGTGAGCTTTTTATATTATATTGAGTTATTAAAGCTGAATAAATTGCATTTTATTGTAAAATACCACAAAACAACAGTCTCAATTAATTTCCTCACTGATTGAGTCCCGAACAAATAAAATTTATTGTAACATATTCCGACCCGTTACATTTGGCGCCGAACGTGGGGCTCGATGAAAGGGAAGAAAGGCTCGTATAGCGGTTTTAATAATAATAAAATGGCGCAACAAAACAACGAAATTTCCATTGACTAGGAATCAACGACAGCAGATGGGCTGATAAAAGAAGCCCGTCAACGAGATCGACAAAATATTAAGCGATTGTCGGAAATAGGACCAGCACAGACAACGAATGAAGAAACAATTGATATCGGTCAAAATTGGCAACACCGAGGTAGTCGTGGAGCATGGTAGCGTGATGTGCCCTTACAAATGTATTGTAAGGACACGTCAGTTGAACGAGGAAATTAACAAACTATGAACAAAATCGAGGACAAAAAATCGTGATTGCTGAAAAGATGATCGAGCAGAATCACGAACAAACCCAAAAGGAAAACAACGAGAAAATTGAGGATTTTGATACACGGATGGAAGCCATTAGACGAACAGTATCCCAGCTCCTTTATTCATCAAAGGACGTTGGAGCAGTTGTTACGGACCACTCCAAGCGTATAACGGAGTGCGAGAAAAACATTCAAGCGCAAAACTCGATGACCATAGGCAACACGACATGGGGAACGGGATTAAACGTGAGCCAGGCATACGCGGCGAAGCAAAAACCGCCCACGTATAATGGCGACGGTAGAGAGCGACCCACGCGCTTCCTCAAGGATTTTAAGGAATTTTGGCGAATCACCGGAAACATAGACCTCCATTACCTAATCAGCCAGTCACTACGTGACACGGCCAAGGACTGCTGGAGGATTGTCGAGGACAGGATAAAGACAATAAAAGATTTTGAAGAAAAATTCCGGGCGCGTTACTGGAGCCAAGACATCCAGGAGGTTCGGGGCGTATGAATGGGTCTGGCACCAAATGACCCGGACCGAATACGCCACCCGAATATTTGGGAATGCGAAGGATTTTAGTGAGGGGCCAGCAGAGGAGAAAATCATCCAAAAACTGGCCAATTACTTTGACGAATCCATCCGAATGGCAGTACGAGTCAGCGGCATAAAAAACATTGATGCCTTCCTTGAGCTTTTGGAGAGTATGGATGGAGCGGGACCTCTGAATGCTAGAAGACCCCTTCCACGGTGGCAGGAGCCCAACAACATGAACTGGCAGCAGAACAATCAGTGGAAGAATCAAAAGTTTGGGACATTCGGGGGATCACGCCCAACGGGGCCGAACCAGCAATGGAGACCCGAATATCCCAGATATCAGGGACCACCTCCACCATTCCAGGGTCGGCAACCATGGAACAACGAGTTCGGAGCAGCTAACGTAACAGCAAGAACGTTTTTGGCGCAAGGATCCAGGGAGGTCAGACCTCCTCTGAACATCAACGCCCCAGCATGGAGCCCGAGGCAGCACGGAGGTCTGGCAACCAGCAACACGCCATCAAGCGAACAACCGGAATAAAAGGCACAAGGCACAAAACCAGGGAAACTTCTGAACGTTGTGCCCGAAGCGATGACAGTCACCACAGTGGACGAAGCATCACGAGGCGCAACGGACGACGAGGAAACTCATGTAGCTATGGAGGAGGCACGTGAGAGAATGAAGAGAAACATGAAGAAAAGGGAGGGAAAGAAGAGGAAAGGAGACAAAATTAGGGACGAGGAGCAACTCAACATGCTGGGAATGATCAACATTCCAGGGAAGGAGTATGGAGAAAGAACAGCCGAAATAATACAAAAGAGAAATACAAATGAACAACACCGATTAGAGGAGATCACCACCGGGGGTGGTCAAACAGAGAAATTAGAAAAAGTGAAGACAAAGATGACTAATCTCAAGACAAGCATATACGAGCACCCCAGAGAATTTCTGATGGAGAGCCCTGGGCACGGGGGAGTAGGAAAAAGGATCCGCCTGAAATGCCCAACACTGCCATCAACATAGAAGGGGTCACAGTAGAAATTCTGGTTGACAGCGGGAGTGAAGTGTCATGTGTGTCGGGAGACTTCTTTCTTCGACACCAGGAGAGGTTTAAAAATTGTCCCAGAATACCGGTAACAAGCAGTTAACAGAATACCGGTAATGAAGCAGTTGGAGCATTTCGCGGTAAGTCAAAGAGGATCAAGCAACATATGGTAGATGCTAAATTTTACCAAGCAAAAGGAAGCCTACAAATGCTAATTATCCCAAAAATGAGCAGAAATGCCATCCTCGGAATCGACGGTTTATTCGAACTACAGGTGGAGATAGACGTAGGCAACGGGGTAATAAAAGTCATGAACGAGGTGGTCGCAGAAGTGGAAGAAGGGAGGTGGATAGAGCAAAGAAAACCCCCCACTAATGAAATAATGACCCACGTCCCAGCGGTAGAGGACGCGTCGGATGACGGGATTACTGAAGCCGAAATACGTCACAAAATGCATGAATGTCCGAATTTGAAAGAGGAGATAAGAGAGGCATTTGAGTACTTAATACGGAACTGCCAACACATCTTTAGTCGGAGACCGGGCAGGATGCAGGCTTACACTCATAACTTAGTTCTAAAAAATCATGAGCCATACATGCACCGCTCATATTCAATGCCAATTCAGTACCGGGAAAAAGTACAACAAGAAATCCAAAGGATGCTTGAACACGGTGTTATAGAACGAATAAAAAGCCGGTTCATCAATCCATTAGTAACGTTTATAAAAAACGATGGGTCAATTTGGTTATGTTTGGATGCGCGACCTTTGAACGCATTTTTAGTCGACTACCACGATACCGCGCCTCCAACCGAGGAAATCTTCCAACGCTGTGGAGGAGTACGAGTTATGTCAAGCCCGGATATGACGAGCAGTTTTTGGCAGATCCCGTTAGCAGTCGAATCAAGACAATATATAGCATTCCAGCATGAGAAGAAATGTTATCAATTCACGGTAACGCCCTTCGGACTGAAAACAAGCACGGCCAGTTTGATGAGAGGACTGGACATCGTGCTGCAAAACCTGGGGGACTCAGTCATCAACTTTGTAGATGATCTGCTATGTGCATCAAAAGATGAACGTCAACACCTGACACATCCGCAATAACTATTCGAGCGGATTAGTCTGAACAACATGACACTAAACTTCAGGAAATCCAGATTTTTCCAACACGTGGTGGCATTTCTGGGTCATTTATTGACAACGTGCGGAATAAAACCGCAGCGAGGAAAAATCAAGTCAATCCAGAAATACCCACGACCCCGAAGTATTAAACAACTTCGGGGATTTTTGGGACTGATCAACTTTTACAGCAAGTTCACGGAGAAGCGTGCAAAAGAAACCGTACCTCTTCGGAGCCTACTAAAAAAGGGACAAGAATGGAAATGGGGCAAAAAGGAAGAAAAAACTTTTATAAAAATCAAGCAGCTATTCGTCGAAACAGTCTTGTTAAGGCACGCTGAACCAACCCAAGGATATACACTTGCCACCGACGCAAGCGAATGTGCGATCGGAGCCGTTGTAAGCCAAGAAAATAGCAACGGGGAAGTGGGCATAGTCTCGTTCGCCAGCCGAACACTGAATGGAGCAGAAATCGGGTATACCACCACGGAAAAGGAAATGCTGGCCATAGTGAGGACACTGCCAAAATTCCGAACATACCTACTCGGAGCGAAAATAAGGGTTAGAACGGACCACAAAACACTAACCTTCTTAAAAACATGCCGATTTGTGGGGGACCGAATGCTGAGGTGGGCACGGCTAGTCCAAGACTATGACATTGAAATGGAGGATTGGCCAGGGAAACAAAACACAGTAGTCGATGCACTCAGTCGAACAGAGGACAACATAAGCAATACCCCCGGGAAAGTCGTCCTCTCCGCCATACTCGCCCGGAAGCCAAACGACGACATCAAACAACGATTCAAAAAAATTGGAGAAATACAAAGGAACCAAGAAAATCTACGATTAACATGGGAATACTGCATGGAGGACAACCCGCAAAACGAGGGAAAGAATAAGTACCGGATCAACAAGAAATGCCTGCAAAAATATGATAGAGCCGGCAGATGGAAAGTTGTACTGCCAGAAGAACTGATAAATTCCTTCATTGTAGAATGCCATGAATTATATGGCCATCAGGGAGCCCGAAAAACCTTCCACCTAATAAGTGAAGACTTTACGTGTCCACGATTAGCAAAACGAGTACGCCAAACCATAGCAACTTGTGATAAGTGCCAAAGGGTCAAAGTGGTGGTGCAAAGAAACTATGCGAAGATGCAGAACATTCTCCACGACGGCCCAAGTGATTTAGTCTCAATAGACTTCTATGGACCACTGCCTAAATCCGTAGTGGGGGGGGGGGGAACACATCCTGGTGGCAATCGACGCTTTCACGAAATTCGTAAGGTTGCACCTATTAAAAAAGTCTAACACGGCGGCTACTATCAACCGGAAATTCATGGATTACATCCCGAAATATGGAAAACCAAAGCGGATGCAATTTGACCACGGAACACAATTTACGTCAAAAGGTTAGTTAGAACGATTAAATGACAATAATATACAAGGAGTTTTTTCCCCGATCCGACATCCACAAGGGAACATCGGGGCAAGAGTGAATCGAGAACTAGGTCGATTCTTTCGAACCTTCCTGGAGGAGAAGCATTCCGGATGGTATCGATGGGTACCCGTGATCCAGGACTGCATCAATGAAACGCAGCATGAGACCAGGGTTGCCAGATTTGGCGGTTGGACAAGTCGCCAATTAGAACTTTTCGGTGCCAAACAGTTTAAAAAATCGCCAATTTGGCGTAAAACCGCCATATCTGGCAACCCTGCATGAGACCACGGAAGTCACACCGGCAGAACTGCAACTTAAAGAAAACCATATCGGGTCTGGCGGGAGTAGTTACTGGCACTAAAACGGGACCAAAAGGACGAGCTTACCTACGAACAAAAAATCGAGCTCGTACGAGAGAGAATCAAGAAAAAGGGACTAAAACGGGCTGAGAGATTCAACGCCACACACACCACAACTACTTTTGAAGAAGGGGAAATGGTCCTCGTACGAGCTTTGAACGTTTTGGATCCAGCAAAATACAAAACCGCGAAATTCATGCCCCTTTACCAAGGACCGAACCGAATAAAAAAAATGGGTGGGAGAAGCTACCTTTTTACTGGAAGATCCAAAAACAAAAAGGGAGCGCGGGAAATTCCACTCAAGTATGTTAAAGCGCTATCTGGCGGCGAATCTGGAAAAAGCAAAAGGAGAAAAATGTAACACACACGACAATCTCAAAGATCGAGCAATCGATGCCGATAGACGGGAAACGAAAAATTCCTTACAAAGTCGACATGAGAGAGAGTAAGAGATATCCGCCAACGGCAAAACGGCGGCGATCGAAAAAATAGGATCAAAGGAAAATACGAGCAGCAATTCAAAGAAACAACGGAATAGGTCAATCAAAAGACAGGGATACAAGAAATGAATTTGCCGAGGAAATAAAACAAAACGAGAACGAGGCACGACAATTCGGCGCGAACAATGAAAATAAAATCAACGAGTACGAACTATTGAAGGTGACGGATGATAACATTAAAGGATGGCATCTCGGAATATCGCTCGAATAAAAGAGGAGGGGAGCAAAGAACGTTGAGAAATTAAGAAAAAATCGCCAGTTAAGAGTCAACCAGCCTAAGGTCACCATGTACAAAAATTATGACGTGTCAACGTTGAGAAAAACCTACGAAGGCGTTACGATGTCCGGGTGGACAAACCCCAACGCGGTATTTCTCCACCTGAATGAGAAATACGGGCTCGGATCGGCGATTATTCGATCGTGGCAAAGAATGAGCCCCGACGAGCCGGGAATCCATCGTCTCCTAGAGGAAGAGCATTCCCTGGAGCGGCCATCCTATACCGTCACGACGAAGGATTTTATCGAGCGTCGATCATCAACCGTAAGGACGGGGGCGAATTGGTCGTGTGGCTGGGCGATTGGGGAGTCACGGTGTATGCAGAACAAGAGGAGTGCTACACTGCCACCGAAATTGCCTACCTCTACTCATAACAGGTCATTCCAGCGACGCACGGGGACCTGGAGCCCACGGAGGAGACCTGGATCGAGGAAGACCTTTAATATGCGAGGGAAATCGTCAGGGAGACCATCTGGACTTTACGGAATTGGGGAAAGCCAGCAGCAATCGACCTCGTCTTCATGGATCTGTATCTCGAAGACGAGGGCCCAATTCAAGGACGCTGCTTGGCGGACCTGTTCGTGGAGTCCAGAATCACCAGAAGAACATCGAATGCTGGTCCACCCACCATAATTAGCAAAGACTGTCGGTATAGGGATATCGTCTATCACCAAAAGGCCCAGGAAAGATGGCTACCGGACGAGCATAACAACACCGAGATAAGCAGCCCGAGTAACACCACCACGACCACCGACGACAGCAACAACATTGACATGGAGAGCTGGGAGGACGACGAGGACAACGACGACTACGAAGACGCGAAAACAACGATAAACAACAACGAGTACGACAGCGAGGAGGACCGATTCTGGCGGAAGATAGGACTTCACGACGACGAAGACGGACAAACAGACAGCGACGACGGTAACAGCCTGGCTTCGCTGTAAACAAAACAAATAAAAACCACGAAAAACCCAATTTATCTATTTACATGTTATTTTGCGAGCGACGCCAGAGCGAAGGGCCCGTTAAACACCCGAGCGATATATAAAGTAAGATAGAAAAGGGGGGGGGGGGAATAAACAAAAAAGCGTGAGGCAATGGTCGAGGAGTGTCACGTCCAGATGGGACGTGGGCATATATTTTTTGATTCCCTCCTTTTTTGCCTACGACAAGCGCAATAGCACGGGATGAGGGTAAAAAGGGGTAGTGCTTGGAATGAGTTGAAATTAGGAAATCATGCAGTGATTTGGTATTGAGAAATAATCCGACAAATTTGTACAAACTTAACTATAGGTTTATTACAAATAAGTGATCGGATAATTAAAATTGCTTATACAGAAAAATGACAATGAAATTAACTATGAAGTCGGGGGAACAATCGGATTAACATAAAATGAAATTTGTTGCTTACATTGGTCACTGTGTTTGTGAGTGTATCGGTCTGTAGGTACGCTCGCTCGCAAAGATATCGGTTGTCGCTCGCAAATAAGGGCTTCGTTGACGGATGCCACGCCTAGCGTTCGGAAAGCGGACACCAGCACCAGACTTTTGGGCCGCTGGGAGTGCTTATGTATATGCGCGTAGAAAAATAGCACTTGAACTGTTTTATGGACTCGAGGCCGTGAGAGTCGGCTAAACTTTTATACGATGCTTCGGTCAAAACCCGAAGATGTATAGTATTCGAAACTCTATGATACCGGTTCTACACTTCGAATTCTGTCAGAACAAGATTAAGAAGTGAAGTTAATTTTGATTGAAGATTTCGCGAGACTGAGATCTGTATTTGATGGCGATTGTCGGGAGACTGAGATTTTGACTTGATAGAAGAACTTGAGTCGATGGTAGTTGTTGGAAGACTGACTTCAGGAAGGAAGTCTTTCTTGATATAAAAATTAGGAGAGGTTCAGTAGTGGGAGAAGGAAGGTGGGAGAGTGTGGTCTTGGTCATCTAGTTCTTTAGGGATTGGACCATTGGTCGTGAAGCTATCGATTGATTAGCGTACAGATTCGTTAGGCACGTGCGTGGCCTTATTTCAGGGCATCGGTTCTGACTAATATGCGTATGAAGAGAAGGAGACCTTTGTCTCGTGTTTCGACGAAAAAGCGCATGGGATATAGAGTTCGATATCAGAGACCTAAGCATTCGCATGGTTTGTGTTATGTCGATTTATGGCTATGGTGACTTCTCATATTGAGAGGTTTGTATATCGGACTACGCTGCGAGACCGGATGTCTTATTATTTATTCGGAGTCATAAGCTCGTCGGAGCCGTCTAGTTTATGTTATGTTTAAATAATATAGGGTCGAGGCTTTCTTGGTTCTCATGCAGTTGGGCCGGCGTAGAATTTTTGGAGTCTGTTGATCGAGGTGATGGTTGGTTTTTCGTTGGACAGCTTTTCTTGGAATATTCGCCTGAGATCTTGTTCTTGTTGACAGCCAATGGTATAGGAAAAGTCGATAGCTGACGGTGCTGCTATCATGCGTATATCGCTGTGGGTTGAATGTGCGTGTGAAACGTACGCACGTTCCTTTTTACGCGGTTATTCGTCTTATTCTTAGATTTATCCATTTGATAATAAGCTTATAACGGCAAATGAGGATATTGGGAATAACCGAGAGAAGGCACATTCGCTAGGATGTAACAGGAGACGGAAGGGCAGGCGGCGAAGAAGAAGACGAACCATAGGAAATTGCTAGGAAGGTAGGAAGGGTTTTTTATTTATATTATTTTGTTTTTGACTTTTCGTGATTTGGATGGTGCAAAGGCAATCCAAAGCAAAAAGAGTAAAAAACGGAGGACAATAAGACGTACAGGTCGATCTCATGCGAGATACCCCCACCACAAACCTGTAAAAAGGTAAATAATCTCGTGATAGGAGTAGGAGAGGGGGAAGTGACAAAAAGGAGGACCTCTAAAAAAACAGAATTAAATACAAAAACTCAAGGTCACAAAACAATAAGCGGAAGGAAAGACAAGTGAGAGAAGAAAAAACAGAAAAGAACAAAAACAGTCAAAGGTATAAAAAGTTAGAGGGATAAAAAGAAGAAAATCAGAAAATAAACAAAAACAGTAGAAAAAGGTAACGATAGGTAATAAGTAAGGAAAGGGGAAAAATCGTTGGAAAGAAAACAGAGAAAGCAACAAAAAAAACAAAGGGAGAGTAAAATTTATTTAAAATATAAAAAAGGTTAACAATAAAGGAGATGATGGGTTATCAGTAAGGGAAGGGGAATAATAAACAATAAAATATGGGCGTAAAAGAGGAGGAAAGTTGGACAAGTGCCGCTTAGCAGAGTACCACCTATTCGGAGGGGACAGGCAGAAAGAGGGGAACCTTAACGCGGTCCTCTTGTTTCTCGGCTGTTTTTTTACGGCTTTTTCAATATTTTTTTACGGGCAAAGCATCGAAATAATCAATTGTTTTTGCATAATCTTTATTAACATTCAAATAAGCTTTTCAAATTTTTTGAAGTCGAAATATATAATAGAATAAACGTTATAGTGGCCGACAGGAAGACGTCAAGTAAAAGAGGTGCTTGACGGTGACCAAGATTGCGGCTGTTCTGCTTATTTGAAATAAAAAAATCAAACGGCATTTTAATCTTCATATTTAAGACTAGCGATTGAACTAGAGTGAATTCTAAATTACAAAAATTGACTTGTTGGAATATGGCAAAAATAATCCTTTATAATAAGAGAATATAAATAAGAATATTAGTTATATTATTGAAGAGTATGTGTGTATATATGAAGTGAGAAAAAAGAGCACGTGTGGCCTATCGATAACTATCGAGGTGACGCAGTTTACATTAGTAAAAGAAAATATACATAAGCGTATATATAAGAAGTCGTTTTGGGTCTGCTTTGTTCTTGAAGCATATGTGACTCTTTTCTCCTGCAGTCTCACTCTCAGTCTCAGTCCTTCGACGACTCTTGATAGAATAAGAAGTCGGAATAAAAAGATATTGCTCTACATTAATACGACGCTGTATTTAATTCATTAAACCGATCCCATAATCCAATAGGTTATGGGCCCAAGCACAGATTAATTGAATATTCCTTTTAATTTTATAAACTAAATTTAATTTAAAAAAAATGAATAAACAATAGTGTCATAAAATAAGTTCAAAAGTGAACAGTGAAGTTGACTCAACTGAAATCAAACTATAACAGTGACGATATTAATGAGAAAACGAAAAGAAACATTACGCCATTTAACGGTGGAAAGTATATCATATGGAAGATGCGAATTCTAGCATTAATCGAAGAAGAAGACGCGTTAAAAGTTCTTGACAGTGATCCACCAGAAACTGTGAATGATGACTGGAAAAAGAAAGAAAGACTTGCAAAAGGTGCAATCATCGAACATTTAAGTGATGCAACACTGGGGTTTGCCACTAACAGTGATAGCGCACGAGAAATAATAAGGAAATTAGATCCGTTATACGAAAGGCAAAGCCTGGCAACTCAACTGGCTATCGAGAAAAAGTTAATTACTTTTAAATTCAAAGAAGATGTCGTATTAACGAAACATTTCATGTACTTTGATGAAATGATTGTCGAACTTCAAGCAGCCGGAGAAACGTTAAAAGAAACAAGTAAAATCGCAAGATTACTTCTCACTTTACTGACGTCGTATGATCCGGTAGTCACTGCAATTCAAACAATGGCCGATGACAAAATGACTCATGTATTTGTAAAAACAAGACTACTGGACTATGAGATAAAATTAAAAAACGAAAGAAATGACACAAGTGGAAAAGTTCTCCAAACAGAGGTTCAGCAACCACAATCAAAGAAACAAAACGACGGAAATAAAAAGAAATTTAACAATCCTTCCCAAAAGTTTAAACAAAAATCTTTCAATAAATTCACACGAGCTTTTAATCCCCAGCAAAATCAAAGAAATAATAATTAGGGAAATAGAAAAGGGATTGTTACTACTACAAGAAATCGACAAAAAAATCGGAAGACCGTCAACGAACGATTCAAACTGTTCAAATCCAAGATTCAGACCGTAGCTTCGCATTCGTGGGCAGAGTTGGAATGTCACCTAATAATGAAAATAATACAACAGATAAGTTGACATTCCTTCTGGACTCAGGAGCAACGGATCACATTGTTAATCGAGACGACGTATTTTCAGTCGCAACGGATTTGCCGGAACCAGTAAAAATCTCCATCGCCAAGAAGGACGAGGTCATATGGGCAACCAGAAGGGGATCCATACACGGGATCAAGGAATATCTGGGATTCTTGAGAACGTGTTATACGCATCCGAAGTTCCGCACAACTTACTAGCAGTACGGCGAATTCAACAATCTGGTATGAAAGTAATTTTCGATAAGAACGAAAAGACTACCATTAAAACAGGCGACAAACTCATAGCTAAGGGTAAGTCGCTTCACAATCTACACGCTATTGATTTAATTATACAAAAGATAATGTGCAATAGTATAAATACAAAAATTGTGGCATATAAACTTTGGCACGAGCGCTTGGGTCACATGGGCAAATCAAAATTCCTAGAAATAAAAAGGAATAATATGCTTTATGATAGTAAAGAAATAGAATCTATAAATCCCACAAATGAAATCTGTGAAGCTAGTATATACGGAAAACAAGCACGTTTAAGTTTTTCAAAAGAAAAAGACCGATCACACGTTAAAGACCAATTCATTCAGATGTCTGTGGACCGATCACGCCCACAGCAATCGATAACAAAAGATATTTTGTAACGTTCATAGACGCGTTTACCCATTATACTGTTGTTTATTTACTCAGTCAAAAATCCGATGTTTTCAAAACATTCCAAGGTTATGTTGCTAAAAGTGAAGCACATTTTAATTTAAAAATATTGTGATAATGGGAGAGAATACTTGTATTGTGAGAATACTTGTATTGTGATAATATTGTGATAATGGGAGAGAATACTCACTTATATTGTGATAATGGGAGAGAATACTTGTCGAACGAATTTAAGTCTTTTTGTACAGAGAGAGGAATTCAATATCACTTAACAGTACCCTATACACCTCAACAAAATTCCGTGGCAGAACGCATGAATAAGTCTTTAACAGAGAAAGCACGTGCTACGATACACGGGGCAGAAGTAAATAAAGAACTTTGGGGAGAAGCAGTTTTAACTGCAGCCTATCTACTCAATTTGACACCCACTAAAGCCCTTTCGGTAAACAAAACTCCTTATGAGTTATGGCACAGTAAAAAGGCAAGAATCGAACATTTGAAAGTTTTTGGTAGTACAGTCTACGTTCACGATAAAAATCGAAAAAGTAAATTCAATATGCGTTCATTTAAAGGAATACTTGTTGGCTACGAGCTAAATGGCTATGAAGTACTGAATACAGAAACGAATAATTTTATTATTGCTCGCGATGTTATTTTTGATTAAATAAATTTCGAAACATCACGTCCTCTCGTACAGATTGAAGGAATTGAAACAGAAAATTCCAATTTAAAAAGACAACTTGAAAAGATAAATAAAACCGATCATTACGAAAATGCTAGTGTCGATAAAAGACAAAAACTAGAAGGTAATGAACACGCAGAAACATATAAAAGAAATGAGAGTCAAATCGAGAAATCTGATATCCAAGCAGATAAAGTCGATAAATCATCATTAACAGATGAAACAAACTCTCAAGAAAGCCCGGATGAAAACGAGCTGCGACGAAGTGCACGTATTAGAAGCAAACCCGCTATCTCTTACAATGAAGAATATTATTCTTATATGAGTGCACAGTCGGTTGTTTCTGATGTTCCTAAAACTTATGAAGAAATAAAAGATCGGGATGATAAATTTGAGTGGGAGAAAGCAATAAAAGACGAAATTGCTTCCCTTGTGAAAAGCAATACTTGGGATATAATTACCCGTCCATCAAGCAAAAATATTGTAGGTTGCAAATGGGTGTTTACAATTAAGAATGATGCACAGGGAAATCCGACCAAATATAAAGCGAGACTTGTGGCCAAGGGTTTTAGTCAACAATATCTTTCAGATTACAATGAAACTTTTGCACCCGTAGCACGGATTACAACGTTTCGGTTTCTCTTAGCTTTCGCGAATCAGAACAATCTATTGATTGATCAAATGGATGTAAAAACAGCCTTTTTAAACGGCCTGTTGGAAGAGGAAATTTACATGCAAGTACCTGAAGGAATAAAAGCAAATGAAAATTCCGTATGTAAATTAAGTAAAGCAATATATGGTTTGAAACAATCAGCTCGATGCTGGTTTCAACATTTCGACAAGGTTATAAAAGAACGCGGCTTTAAAAATTCCTCTGCTGATCATTGTTTATATATTCTTGAAAGAGGACACGTGAACCGAAACATTTATGTAAATCTATACGTGGACGATATTTTGATTGTGACTTTTGAAGAAAATACAATGACGAATTTCAAACGTTATTTAATGAATCAATTTTCAATGGTTGATCTGAAAGAAGTAAACTTCTTCCTGGGTATAAACATTGAAAAGAAAAACAATATGATTACGCTAGATCAAAGCGCATACCTTCAAAGAATTCTTAAAAAGTTCAACATGAAGGATTGTAATGCAGTTAGTACTCCCTTGCCAGTCAAATTAAATTATACTGCATTGGATTCAGAGGTGACTTGTAAAGCACCATGTAAAAATCTAATAAGATGCTTAATGTACGCGATGTTGTGTACTCGACCAGATCTGAGCGTATCTCTTAACTTGCTGAGCAGATATCAAAACAAAAATAATCAAGAATTATGGCAATGCTTAAAAAGAGTTCTGAGATATGTTGAAGGAACAATAAATCTCAAATTGATTTATAAAAAAAGTGAATATGAAAATATGCTTGTTGGCTTCGTGGATTCCGATTGGGCAGGCAATGAGCATGACCGTAAAAATACATCGGGATTCTTATTTCAATTATATGATCAAAATACGATTTCGTGGAATACTAGAAGACAAATTTCAGTTGCCACATCTTCTATAGAAGCCGAATATATGGCGCTGTATGAAGGGGTGAAAGAAGCCTCTTGGCTAAAATCTCTCATGAAAAGTATTAATATAGAAATCATGACTCTCATAGTTATTCACGAAGACAACAACGGATGTATAGCGATAGCTAATAATCCTACTGATCATAAAAGATCAAAGCATATCGATGTGAAATATCACTTCACCAGAGAAAAGATTGAACAAAAGGTAATAATCTTACAATATATTCCTACAGGTCAACAATTAGCGGATGTATTCACAAAGCCTCTACCAGAAGTCCAGTTTACAAAATTCCGGAAACAAATGGGCCTGGAGGAATTATAACTCGGAACACTCGAACCATACGAAAATATTATTATTTTATTTTATAATAAATAGTCTGATTGGGTTTCCTATAAAAAGGCGTTTTTCCCAATCCTTGCAACAAATGTTGGACTATCTAAATTTGTAATCCCCAGTTAAAACAAAAGAGCAAAATCCGACATTAATTTTAGTAGATTACTTTTGAGTGGGAGTGTTGAGTATGGCAAAAATAATCTTTTATAATAAGAGAATATAAATAAGAATATTAGTTATATTCTGGAAGAGTATGTGTGTATATATGAAGTGAGAATAAAGAGCACGTGTGGCTTATCGATAACTATCGAGGTGACGCAGTTAACATTAGTAAAAGAAAATATACATAAGAGTATATATAAGAAGTCGTTTTGGGTCTGCTTTGTTCTTGAAGCATATGTGACTCTTTTCTCCTGCAGTCTCACTCTCAGTCTCAGTCCTTCGACGACTCTTGATAGAATAAGAAGTCGGAATAAAAAGATATTGCTCTACATTAATAAGACGCTGTATTTTATTCATTAAACCGATCCCATAATCCAATATGACTTTTTTATACACTTTTGAAAATTACATTCTATTTTCTACTCATTTTTTCTTAAGTTTTTCGCTCGTACAAAAAAAGCTATCGAAGCAATCATGATAATCCTAGTTCAATCGCTGGCTTATAACATATTAAAGATGCTGTATAAATTTGAACAAGATCGGTGCAGTAGTTTCTGAAATATCGTGGTCACCGTTTCGAAAAATGGTGTTTCGAGAAAAACGCATTTGAAAGTTCGCGCTCCCGGCGCGCGCTCCGTATACCTGCTCCGTTCCAGGGCCGTAACTTCTGAACCACTTCAAATATCGAAAAATCCTTTGGCACACATTTTCTACACATGTTGTAGATGTGATTTATGAAGAAAAAAAAATCGATTTTTTCGACCCGAAAAACTAGAAGACCGCCTTAAGAAACTTAAAAAAAAGAAAGAAATAGGACATAGTTTTTTTAAGTCAATAAATAAAAAATAGAAAACGTGATCAGAATAAAAAAAAAGATGACTAAAAACATTAAGAATAAACGAAGGAGGAATTAATTACGAAAGGATAGCTAGAAAATTAATATTAGGAGAATATAAATTGTGATGAGGTATCGGAAACACCAGGCGACAATATACAAACACACACATACACCTGTAAAACACCAATATATCCGCAAGGGCCTCCGAAAGTATGAGGAGAACCTGCAGGTCGGAAAGGCATCTCAAATTCAAACACCACACCGACACAAAAAACATAACACGCGGTAATATCATCATAAGCGGGTACGTGGCGCCATCCGACGGCGTGAGCAAAAAGTTAGAGTACTCGATTACCGACGCGCCATAATCGATTACGCTCACGGATAGTAATTAGGAGAAAGCGCGCCGTAGTGCGTCAATCGAGAACGCGCCGCGATCCACCGCGTCGTGAGTAAGAGAGAGTCGCTAGAGAGGGAGGACTGAGTGACGGCGTGTAGCACAAGAGCGCGCTCGGCACCGCGCGCCACGAGCAACGGTAGGAAAAAGAGGGGGAAGCGCGCCGTACCGGGATCAAGCGCGCCACGAACGATACATCTAGGGAAAGCGTACCGCGACCGTCAGCGCCACGCGCGATCTAGGGAAAGGCGCACCGCGGACTCCGAGCGCCGTAGGCGAGAGCGCACCGTAGCTTACCACATCGCGAGCGACAGTACCCAAAGGTAGAGATTAGTAGGGAGATGTACAACGCTCCCCTTTTCGGCGTGCCTGGGAAATGGCGCTAAATCGCGGCGGCCAGTTCGGGAATATGATTTTGTGTGCATCGCCTCTGTCGAGGTTGCAGATTCCCTTGTAGCCGCGCGAGTCGTGAGCACCGCTCAAGTCGATATCGCAGTCAGCATGCACACGAATGGGTAGCTCGGTGGGGGAAAAGTCTCTGCCCCTCGCTCACTCGACAGGCGAACGAAGCGAGGTTTTCCGTCCGATCGAGCTCGACATATGTGTGGCCGTACTGCGGATTGGAATATGCATTAAATGAATTTCAAAGAGAAAAACATGTGTCGAGAAAATTGTTTTCTCTCGGTTGGCGGTTTCTGCCGAGAATGCGGGTTAAAAAAATTAACGTCAAACTGCGTAGAAAAATAAAACGCCGAAACGACCGTGGAAGGTTGAAAAAAATCTTGAGCCTTTGCCGCGGTCGTTACGGCGTTTTTTTTTAACACTAAACATTATGAATAAGCGTGTATCATAAATGTTTTTCTATCCTCAATGAGCGTCGTGGCTGAGTTGGCAGCGTGACGGATTGACGATGCTTGCGGTCCGGGTTCGATCCCTGATTAATCGACTTTTTTTAATCAATTTTTTTTCTTCATTGTATATTGCAAAAATTTCGAACTTACTCTCGCTTTAGCTATTCTCGCCTGTCCAGGCATTATTTATGATATTTAATTCATATATGTTTAATTTAAAAAAAGACATTGGCTACCGGGGATCGAAGCCGCGTCGTCTGCACTCAGAGCCCGCACGCTGATATATCAACCGCCAGGCTCTTGTGACTGCAAACCTGCCTTACGTATACACACTTATCCAACCTTGAAAAAAAATTCGCTGCATACCAATTGCATATTGTTTTTATGGCCCAAAGTATTATTAATGACAAATGAAAACGATTTTTCCAAATTCCTAGAGTGGTGTTATCCCTTAAAGAAAGGGAATTGATTTTTGATCGTTGTAAATGTATATCCCCTCTTAAAGACTTTAAGGCGTCTGGCCACCTTGGCCGATCGAAAAATGGATATATTTAAGAAAAAAATAATAAACTCGAAAGTATGGGCCAGAATATTTTTATATTTTTATACAACGTCAGAAAGAGCTTTAAAAATAACGTTAATAAATTTCCGTTTAAAATATTTAAAAAATGGCGCCGTTATGCACATTGCCGTGGAGGCCCTCCGCACGATACGCGCGGTCGTTGTCCCAGCTGGACCCGGTCAGGTCACATTTGAAAAAAAAAAATCAGCTCATCCGTAAGTAGTGTAGCAAAGAAAAAAAATTGTATTTTTCACCGAAACTATGGCTCACCATAATTTTTTTAATGGTCGAAAAAAAATCGCTCCGCTACATTGTAGCGAAAAAAAATTATGGTGAGTCGAAGAAAAAAATGTGTACTTTTCACCGAAATTATGTCTCACCATAATTTTGTTAATGATCGAAAAAAAACCGCTGCGCTACAGTGTAGCGACACTACTCACAAATGAGGTGATTTTTTTCAGATGTGACACGACCGCGTAACAGCTTGGACAACCACCGCGCGTATCGTGCGGAGGGCCTCCGCGGCAATGTGCATTACGGCGCCATTTTTTAATATTTTGAACGGAAATTTATTAACGGTATTCTTAAAGCCCTTTCTGACGTTATGTAAAAAAATGAAAATATTCCGACCCATCCTTTCGAGTTCATTATTATTTTTCTTTAATATGCCCATTTTTCGATCGGCCAAGGTGGCCAGACGCCTTTAAATAATCTCGTACGTGTTAGCGAAAACCGGCAGAAAATTATGAAGCAACTCGTCCACTTCTTTGATGTTCGCTATTTCGGTATTTTGGACCATCGCTCGTTTGCCTATCTGAGATCTCTGTACTTTCGAAGTTTGTATCCTCGATATATATGTCTTTTTGCTATACATGGTATTACCCATATTAGATACTCACGTCTTTCCATTTCGGAGATATGGATGTTCTTGATTGTTTGAATCTGTATTTGTATGACTTAAACTGCAGACAATCTGAATATACGTTCTCGAATAAATGAGCTCTCGAATAAATAATCCTTTGGTGTAATAGTTATTCAATTTCGTCATCGGCCGTAGGATAAAATTTAGAATAATTAACAGTTCGTTACTTTGAGTTTATAATTCTGTCATTTCGAAATCTTTCTCGTTCTATATTTGGCCTTTCAAAGTTTTGACCCCCATCCCAATGTAAAATGTGTTGAAAAAAATGCCGAAACACACTCATCCAATGTGAAATGTGTTTTGAAAAAAATGCCGATCGAGAAAGACTCAAAGTTCTCTTCGAGCCTTTCTCGATCGTTTCGGCACTTTTCTTCCACAATTTTTTAAATTCATTTTCTAAGGGGAAAAGTAAAAACTCATTTCCGTATTGGGGGAAACATTATTTTTTTTGTCATATTTTCCAATACTGTTTGCACCAAAATTTGGAACGCCCGCTCGTTTTGAGCAACTTCAACATGCGTCCGGCGGAGCGATCGACTGCGTGTTCGGTCGCGTCGACAATACCCGCGGCGTCCTTGCTGCGGCCGCTCCCCTCGTTGGTGCCACTGTTCTTTCGGTGGCCTGCCCTTCTCGCGCCCTTGGGCTCGCTCGGGTGGGTCTTGCCGCTGCGGCTGCTGCTGACGACCACTTTTCTTTTTGTTGCGGGGCCAAAATGTCTTCTTTGTAACTGTACAAAATAAATAATAAAATGTACAAATAAAATGCATTACTGACACAAATTACGGGATATTAAAAAAATTCCGAATTTTTGGATGAATTTCAACAAGGGATAACTCGGAGAAAAATGGCCGTACAGAAAATTAAAAAAAGGAAATTAGAGCTTCAAGAATCTAGTTTTCAGATCAGGACTGTAAAATTTTCAGCGTGGGTGGTTTTCTTGAAATCTTCCGAAAACCAAACAAAATTTTTTTCCAAATTTTTCCTCGTCGTTAAAATGGTCTGTCGACTTCAAATAATTTTTTTTATCATACGACTATTAAAGTCGTTTAGACAATTTAATCAGCTTTAATTTGACCTTTTAACGAGCTCCGTACCATGATTTGGCGCGGAGTGATCGTCGATCAAAGCAAAAAAGTCCATTTTAACTTTGACAATCAATTACTCGAGAAAAAATGATCGTACAGAAAAGAAAAGTAGGGTTGTGGAAACTACAAAACATTCTATATGACATGCAATTAGGGGATGTCGATAAAACATTTTTTTTCGGAGCGATGATGTTGACTGAAAAAAAGGTAAACATTTGCCAATTTAAGGATATTTGGAAAATTTGGTATAACTTTGGATATAATGGATGAACGAAGGATATCGTCGGTAATGTTTTAACCTCGAAATGTCCCCAAAAAACCCTCAAAGTTGCAAAGCGCTGCGATTTTTTTTCTGAGTGCCCTGAAGGTTTAAATTGATCGTTTCTGTCAAAAATCACCGTAACAAGCAATTTTTCTATTTTTATTCATTTTTCATCTTCAAAATGTTTTTTTTAGCAATAATGCGTAATTTATTCGTTCAAAGACAATTACCAAGAAAAAAAATCGAAAAGAAACTCAAATACAAAAAAATTCAAATTTTCAAGGTAGTTTTGGAAAAAACTGTTTTTTGTGTTTGTTAAGAAAGTGAATTGTGAAAGTGAAAGTGAAAGTGAAAGTGAAGAATTTCAACGATTGAAGCTGCAAAAAAATTAAAAGTTCAAGATTTGTGCGAAGAGAATCAGTCGACAGTAGGGGGGTATATTAACAACAAAGGTGCAGATTGTCTGCAGTTTGAGTTATACAAATACAGATTCAAACAATCTAGAACATCCATATCTCCGAAATGGAAATACGTGAGTATCAGTAGTAGAGCTAGGCCGATTCTAACTATGGGATCTCAGGGGGGAGCGGGGCGGGGGAGTCAAGCGCGGGGAAGCCGAGGTATGCATGGCGTAGGGGGGGAATCCAGAATGCGGCAGCCGAGTGCGCGGTTCCGGAGGAGGGAAAGGGGAGGGGTGTTAGAGAGTGGGGAGGCTAGTTTTTGGTGACGATGTCTTCCAGGCGATAGCTGGACCCGCGGGCGAGAGGGGGAAGCCGCTGTCGACTCTGTGGGGATGGGGGCATCATAGAGTCGCGGGTCCTTGAAAACCGATAAAATCTGATAATTTATTATCAACATTATAGATGTAAGCGGAGCATTTTTGTATAGACTATTCACATGAGTTTATATATATAAAAAAAAAACTTAGGCAAACATGCGGGATCTAAGGGCGGAGTGGGGCGGGGGGCTCCAGCGCGGGGAAGCCAAGTGCGGCGGTACGGGGGGGGGGGGTCGCCGGGCGCGTGTGACGTCACAGAGGGGCCTCTGTGGAGGGGGGCCATGTGATCCGTGAAACGACTGGCGGGAGGGAGAAGCCGGCGGCGATGAGTATTTTGCGCGCGCGCGTGTGCGTGCGTGCGTGCGTGCGTGCGTGCGTGCGTGCGTGCGTGCGTGCGTGCGTGCGTGCGTGCGTGCGTGCGTGTGTGTGTGTGTGTGTGTGTGTGTGTGTGGAATGAAAGGGGGGGAGGTAAAAAGAATGCTTCGAATTAACTGACAATAAAACAATAGTTCATTAATAATTAAATTGAACAATGGCCTTGCATAATAGATATTATACATCAATTCTTTGGTGTGTGTGTGTGTGTGTTTGCCTGGTTTTCATTGTTTCAAATTATTTTATTTTAAATATCCGCAGCGGATATGTTATCCTGGAACATAACAAATCATGAATCTTATTAACATATAAAACATAATTACATTTTGAATCATACTAAAGATAATCCGAACCATCGACGAAGTATAAGTTCAGGCAGGTGGGACACGTGTCAGGCATTGAAACTTGGTGAGTCGGCCCGCCGCAGTTGTTACAAAATATCCCCTGGATGTTGTTAAACCGTTCGCTGAAGTGGCCACACCTTTCAATTAGTCGATCAACCGTGCCCCGCATATCAAAGTATCACGGCACGAAAAATTTCGCCCGAACATTTTCGGTGAGATATTCGTAGTTCACACAGCCTATGACGCCCCGGTTCAATCGATTTATTTGCTGCTGGTCCACTATGATTTCACGTACATAATGGACTCCCTTATCTGAGGCATCACCCAATCCACTATCAAATGATTCCGTATCACTGTCCATCTCGGCCAGTTCCATGTCATCATGTGCAAGCACTTCAATGTCCGCGCACTCATCATCGTCATCATCGGCGATATCAATAACGTCTTTGTCTACCCCAACTTCCACTTCGTCGTCATGGGCGATATTCACGACAACCTCCATCTCATCATCGACGAGATCGATCACTTCAATTTGGTTCGACATTTTTCTTAACTGATTTTCCGTTTTCCGACTCTTCCACAAGGACACCTCGGAGGTTGATGACTGGAATGGCGAAAATTGCTGTTCCGATCCTTCTTCGGATTTCGATTTTTGGATCCTCATAGGGTTATAGTAAGGTGGGTTATTGTAGAAAAAAACCTTGCAAGATGGTGCATCCTGGCCAGGGGATAAACGAAGTTTTTTTTTCTTTAACTATCCCTGTGGGAGTAGGCATCTGCGGTCCAGAAAAGTGTGCACTCGTAGAGGTGAAAGCTGGCCAGGCTCGCCAATCATTGACTTTCGCGATCCCTACAGAACAGCGTCTAGGTCATGGACACTGAAGTGGCGTATTATAAAGAGCATCTTACAGTTTTTAATATATATGGCCACGTGTTCCAGTATGTATGAAGTCCAGCCTGTCACGAATCATAGCGCTCTTCGCAGAGCAACATCAAACCTACTCATGTGACACTTGAGGCTATACAGTTCTTACCAAATCAGCCATATTCTAAAGACATTTTTTTTGTCCGTCGACGTTCGAAGCCAGCCTCCGAGCATAGGGAACATTTTGAAAAATAACATTCCGCTCAAGTAATGTCTTGGCTATCCAAAATACATACGAAAACGAGGTATTTATTACAAAACGATCAACTTTGTGGATCTATGGCCGGAGAATTTTTTTTTTTTAGGCTTCGACCGCTGATCCCACTGCATGCACCATTTGAGCATAGATGCATTGCGGTCCGGAATACTCACAAAAATACTTTTCTTTTTTTGCTCCCGTTGAACCCCGATCGGCTCGTTCTGCGTATGTATTTATTTTTCATGCTTTCCACGTTAAAAGATATCAGCGTGATATTAAAAAACTCTGGTGGAGGTGATTCTATTACATTTTCCGAGCTAGAAGGGAACGACAAAAATATTTTCTGAAGGGAGACCATTTTTAATCGTCGGCTAATATCGTCGAAAGTCTCTTGAACGTATTCGAAAGTTTCTTGAACGTCTTCAAACCCCTCGTGAATGTCTTTGAAAGTCTCTAAAACGTCGTCGAACCCCCTCATCGATGTCTCAAACGTATTATGAATATCGTTAAAGATCTCTTGAATGTCTTCGAACATCACTGAAAGTCTTCGCACCTCTCATGAATGTCTTCAAACTTCTTATGAACGTTTTCGAAAGTTTTTTGAATATCTCACGAACATCTTCAAACGTCTCATGATCGTCGTGGAAAGTCTCGTGAAACTCTTTGAAGGCCTCATGCACGTCTTCAAACGTCTTATGAATGTCGTCGAAAGTCTCTCAAATGTCTTCAAACGTATTATGAATGTCGTTGGACAAACCCCTCGTGAATGTCTTTGAAAGCCTCTCTTAAGCGTCTTCGAACCCCTCATGAATGTCTTCAAACGTCTTATGAATGTTTTCGAAAGTCTTTTGAATGTCTCGCGAACACCTTCAAACGTCTCATGAACGTCGTAGAAAGGGTTTTGAAACTTTTTGTCCCCGTCATGCGTGTCTTCAAACGCCTTATGAATGTTTTCGGACGTCTTTTAAATGGCTTCGAACGTCTTATGAATGTCTTCGGAAGTCTCTGGAACGTTTCACGAACGACTATCGAAAATTTTCGAACGCCTCGCAAACTTCCAACAAACGGCTCACGAACATCTAACGAACGTATACTGATGAATGTCTTCGATTATCATTGGGCGATTATATTAATTTATTTTCAATCCAATTCCATACAAAAAAAAATGAGTTTCACATTCGAAAGTAATATTGTTTTCAGTTGCACAATCCGATAGCTAGTGATGCTGACATAACTAAGTGCGGGGTGAGGAGAATAAAAAGTACATAATGTTACATTTATTTTATTTGCATGAATCTTTATGATTCAGCGACTAATTACATATTTCTGATGCGATCAATCATTAACCGTGAGAGGGTCGTTACATTAAGACTCGGCGATGGTTAGTAAAGAACGATCACTATTGCAGTCATAATGGTATTTACAAAATCGAGAGTACCTATTGAACAAAATGTCGAAACTTTTTTGAAGTCCATATTCGCGTCATCTTGAGAAAAGAATCCTGAATTGAGATAAAGTTTAACACTTGTGAGTTCGCAGTCGGTGAATAATATAATGTCCTTTGCCATACATTATCGTTTTTACCAGTCCGCACCGCACCAATTACATATTTTGGTTTCTCTAGTTGGGAGGCAGCCACATTCAAGTATCGCCCAATTTCCAATGTTCGATGTAATGATAATTTATTGATCTCATCTAATATTATGTGGGGCATACGCCATTGTATCTTGAGTAATTCAACTTCTACCTCTAGTAGTTGATGATGACTGAATGCACAATTATTGCCATAGCGTGAAGGTATTAGAATTAACTCATGACGAGCATTGATTTTCGTAGAAAATGTATTTTACGTACAGCACTAGTTTTTCCAGTTCTGTCACAAACTATGATATGAAATCGGCGCTGTGATGTGATCGATGCTATGATAGCGATTCATCATATGAAAAACACATGTGGTAATCAATAGTAAATACTTCATGATATTGATGAATATCCTCTGCTACGTTCTTCGCATCGGTCTTTGCACACTTTCATCTTCTCTCTATAATTGGTAAAAAAAACACTCTAAGTAGGCATTTACAGTGAATGGATGTGTTGCTTTCCGATTGGAGTTGATGATTTGAAGCCACTTATTGGTATCATTTGATAGTCGGATGGCGCAGTGCTTTAATGCTCCATAATCGATCTCATGTGATTGCAGTTTATCCGTTGATCTAAAGTAATGCCGAAACCGGCGAAATAATAGATTTTTGTTTAATTCGTTTAGCACATATGACGATATAGTAATTGTGTTAAGTTCATACACCGATGGCATACATATATTTTTTAATGGCTGTCTCTGTTCTGCGCTCACGAGGCTTGACAGGTTCTTTTAACTATGTGCTATGTCATGCATTGGTATCTTCGGTATATTGTATGTATAGCAAATTGATATGCTTTTCTTCTCTTTATGTTGAGCCACCCGTATCGGAGCAATGTCTTCTTCGGTGGTACACACATTAATGGATAAATTGTTTTGAAGCACAATTTTTTAAAAAATTTGACCTATAGTTATTGGGAATCCAATATTCGATAGATTCAATACCGTTGAATAATGCATGTAAGAAGATCCGTGGTCCCTGTTTCGTTCAGCTTGGTATAAAGCTGTGACTGTCACCCATGTGAAACGTGCATTATCTCTTGATTGCACATTAATCGCAGCCCTCATAATCATTATTTCCCGTGGCAATGAGATATAACATTTAACGCGTATTGATTTATACTTATTTACATTTATTGTAAGATTACGTATTTTTTGTAAAGCTCAACCACTTCCACGTTGTTGAAATTCATCGAGTAGAAGTTAAAGTATAGACCATCACGCGTTCAAGTCGAGTCCTCGCCACATTAACCTGCTTCACTGCTAACACTGCTTCATACAAAGTGTGGCCACTTTTGAGCGCTGCCGACGATCAAAAATGGTCTCCCTTCAGAAAATATTTTTGTCGTTCCCTTCTAGCTCGGAAAATGTAATAGAATCACCTCCACCAGAGTTTTTTAATATCACGCTGATATATTTTAACGTGGAAAGCATGAAAAATAAATACATACGCAGAACGAGCCGATCGGGGTTCAACGGGAGCAAAAAAAGAAAAGTATTTTTGTGAGTATTCCAGACCGCGAGTGCATCTATGCTCAAATGGTGCATGGAGTGGGATCAGCGGTCAAAGCCTAAAAAAAAAAATTCTCCGGCCATAGATCCACAAAGTTGATCGTTTTGTAATAAATACCACGTTTTCGTATGTGTTTTGGATAGCCAAGACATTACTTGAGCGGAATGTTATTTTTCAAAATGTTCCCTACGCTCGGAGGCTGGCTTCGAACGTCGACGAACAAAAAAAAATGTCTTTAGAATATGGATGATTTGGTAAGAACTGTATAGCCTCAAGTGTCACTTGAATAGGTTTGATGTTGCTCTGCGAAGAGCGCTATGATTCGTGACCGGCTGGACTTCATACATACTGGAACACGTGGCCATATATATTTAAAACTCTAATATGCTCTTTATAATACGCCAGTTCAGTCTCTATGACCTAGACGCTGTTCTGTAGAGATCGCGAAAGTCAATCATTGGCGAGCCTGGCCAGCTTTCACCTCTACGAGTGCACACTTTTCTGGACCGCAGATGCCTACCCCCACAGGAATAGTTAAAGAAAAAAACTTCGTTTATCCCCTGGCCAGGATGCACCATCTTGCAAGGTTTTTTTCTACAATAAGCCCCCACCCTACTATAAGCCTATGAGGATTCAACAATCGAAATCCGAAGAAGGATCGGAACAGCAGTTTTCGCCATTCCAGTCTTCAACCTCCGAGGTGTCCTTGTGGAAGAGTCGGAAAACGGAAAATCAGTTAAGAAAAATGTCGAACCAAATTGAAGTGATCGATTTCGTCGATGATGAGATGGAGGTTGTCGTGAATATCGCCCATGACGACGAAGTGGAAGTTTGGGTAGACGAAGACGTTATTGATATCGCCGATGATGACGATGATGAGTGCGCGGACATTGAAGTGCTTGCACATGATGACATGGAACTGGCCGAGATGGACAGTGATACGGAATCATTTGATAGTGGACTGGGTGATGCCTCAGATAAGGAAGTCCATTATGTGCGTGAAATCATAGTGGACCAGCAGCAAATAAATCGATTGAACCGGAGCGTCATGGGCTGTGTGAACTACGAATATCTCACCGAAAATGATCGGGCGAAATTTTGCGTGCCGTGATTCTTTGATCTGCGGGGCACGGTTGATCGACTAATTGAAAGGTGTGGCCACTTCAGCGAACGGTTTAACACCATCCAGGGGACATTTTGTAACAACTGCGGCGGGCCGACTCACCAAGTTTCAATGCGCGACACGTGCCCCACCTGCCTGAACTTATACTTCGTCGATAGTTCGTATTATCTTTAGTATGATTCAAAATATAATTATGTTTTATATGTTAATAAGATTCATGATTTGCTATGTTCCAGGATAACATATCCGCTGCGGATATTTAAAATAAAATAATTTGAAACAAAAAAAACCAGGGAAACACACACACACACGCCAAAGAATTGATGTATAATATCTATTATGCAAGGCCATTGTTCAATTTAATTATTAATAAACTATTGTTTTATTGTCATTTCATTCGAAGCATTCTTTTTACCTCCCCCCGCCCCTCCTTCGTTCCACACACACACACACGCACACACGCACGCACGCACGCACGCACGCACGCACGCGCAAAATACTCACCGCCGCCGGCTTCTCCCTCCCGCCAGTCGCTTCACGGATCACATGGCCCCCCTCCACAGAGGCCCCTCTGTGACGTCACACGCGCCCGGCGACCCCCCCCCCCCCCCGCCGCTCCACCGCCGTACCCCCGCACTTGGCTTCCCCGCGCTGGAGCCCCCCGCCCCCCCCCCCCCTGAGATCCCACATATTTGTCTAAGTTGTTGTTTTTTTTTATATATATAAACTCATGTGAATAGTCCAGACAAAAATGCTCCGTCTACATCTATAATGTTGATAATAAATTATCAGATTTTATGGGTTTTCAAGGACCCGCGACTCTATGATGCCCCCACCCCCACAGAGTCGACAGCGGCTTCCCCCTCTCGCCCGCGGGTCCAGCTATCGCCTGGAAGACATCGTCACCAAAAACTAGCCTCCCCACTCTCTAACACCCCTCCCCTTTCCCTCCGCCGGAACCCCGCACTCGGCTGCCGCATGCTGGATCCCCCCCCTCCGCCATGCATACCACGGTTTCGCCGCGCTCGACTCCCCCGCCCCGCTCCCCCCTGAGATCCCTGCGTTAGAATCGGCCTAGCTCTACTACTAGTATCTAATATTGGTAATACCATCTATCGCAAAAAGACATATATATATCGAGAATACAAACTTCTAAAGTATAGATCTTAGATAGGCAAACGACCGATGGTCCAAAATAGCGAACATCAAAGAAGTGGACGAGTTGCTTTATAATTTTCTGCCGGTTTTCGCTAACACGTACGATATTCTTTAAAGGCGTCTGGCCACCTTGGCCGATCGATAAATGGGCATATTAAAAAAAAATAATAATGAACTCGAAAGTATGGGACGGAATATTTTTATTTTTTTACCTAACGTCAGAAAGGGCTTAAAGCATAACGTTAATAAATTTCCGTTCAAAATATTAAAAAATGGCGCTGTTAGGCACATTGCCGCGAAGGCCTTCCGCACGATACGCGCGGTCGTTGTCCCAGCTGGTGAGCCATAATTTCGGTGAAAAGTACACATTTTTTTCTTCGGCTCACCATAATTTTTTTCGCTACAATGTAGCGTAGCGGTTTTTTTTCGACCATTAAAAAAATTATGGTGAGCCATAATTTCGGTGAAAAATACAAATTTTTTTTTTCGGCTCACCATAATTTTTTTAATGGTCGAAAAAAACCGCTACGCTACATTGTAGCGACACTACTCACGGATGAGTACGACCGCGCGTATCGTGCGGAGGGCCTCCGCGTCAATGTGCATAGCGGCGCCATTTTTTAATACTTTAAACGGAAATTTATTAACATTATTCTTAAAGCCCTTTCTGACGTTGTGTAAAAAACTAAAAATATTCCGGCTCATACTTTCGAATTTATTATTTTTTCTTAATTACACCCATTTTTCGATCGGCCAAGGTGGCCAGACGCCTTAAAATCTTTAAGAGGGGATATACGTTTGCAAAGATCAAAAAATCTATTTCTTTTCTTTAAGGGATAACACCACTCCAGGAATTTGGAAAAATCGTTTTCAAATGAATCGTCTTCAATAATACTGTGGGGCCATAAAAATAATATGCAATTGGTATGCAGCGAATTTTTTTTTAAGGTTGGATAAGTGTGTATACGTAAGGCAGGTTTGCAATCACAAGAGCCTGGCGGTTGATATATCAGCGTGCGGGCTCTGAGTGCAGACGACGCGGCTTCGATCCCCGGTAGCCAATGTCTTTTTTTAAATTAAACATATATGAATTGAATATCATAAACAATGCCTGGACAGGCGAGAATAGCTAAAGCCAGAGTAAGTTCGAAATTTTTTGAATATAAAATGAAGAAAAAAAATAGATTAAAAAAGGTCGATTAACCAGGGATCGAACCCGGACCGCAAGCATCGTCAATCCGTCACGCTGCCAACTCAGCCACGACGCTCATTGAGGATAGAAAAACATTTATGATACACGCTTATCCATAATGTTTACTGTTGAAAAAAAACGCCGTAACGACCGCGGCAAAGGCTCAAGATTTCTTTTTGAACCTTCCACGATCGTTTCGGCGTTTTATTTTTCAACGCGGTTCGTCGTTAGTTTTTTTAACCCGCATTCTCGGCAGAAACGGCCAACCGAGAGAAAACAATTTTCTCGATACATGTTTTTCTCTTTGAAATTCATTCAATGCATATTCCAACCCGCAGTACGGCCACACATATGTCGAGCTCGATCGGACGGAAAATCTCACTCCGTTCGCCTGTCGAGTAAGCGTGGGGCAGAGACTTTTCCCCCACCGAGCTACCCATTCGTGTGCACGCTGACTGCGATATCGACTTGAGCGGTGCTCACGACTCGCGCGGCTACAAGGTAATCTGCAACCTCGACAGAGACGATGCACACAAAATCATATTCCCGAACTCGCCGCCGCGATTTAGCGCCATTTCCGAGGCACGCCGAAAAGGGGAGCGTTGTACATCTCCCTACCAATCTTTGCCAAAGGAGAGGATGAAGAAAGTATACACGAATAATAGCGCGACCACTCGAGCCAATCTGCGCGCCGAGTACTTTGCCGACGGGATAGCGACGTAAATTAAGCACACGAAACACACACAGCGACACAAAAAAAACATAACACTTGTACACAGTGAGCTTTTTATATTATATCGGCTCATTAAAGCTGAATAAATTGCATTTTATTATAAAATACCACAAAACAACAGAGTCTCAATTAATTTCCTCTCTGATCGAGTCCCGAACTAATTAAATTGATTGTAACATATTCCGACCCGTTACAGTACGTAGTTATTATATTATATTAGATAATCATTACATCGCGATATGCATACGCAACATTGTAGCAAAGAGCGCCAAATATACCAAAATCGCTGGTATTAGTGGTATAAGCCTCGGACAAATTGTATTCAATTCAATGAAGAACTCGATTTATATAGTGGTACTTGCAGGCGAAATAGTACACGTTATTCAATAGATAAGAATAGAAGTAAATCTGATCAGATTAAAAGAATATTACGATCAACCCGTCACTCGTGGGAACGAAAAATATCTCCTTACTCCTCGAACTCATATATTACCAGAAGAAGAACTCAAACAACCTGTAATTCCTTACTTCCTCCATATTACCTTTACGGAGACATCTGGAACAAGTTCATGGCTGCTCCTGTCGAAGCCATACTACCTGCAAGCATCAAGCCGACGACGAAGTCTACTTGGCGGTACACCAACCCAGAACCACTCTGTGGGATCTATTCCGCAGAAGACATCGACAACGTACGAAAACACATCATGTTTCCTGTAGGGCAACCCGCTGCCCTAAACAATATGGCACGGGCCATCAGTGGTCAAAACACTCAATCAAGAGGAGAAGTTGGTATGTCTCCTGGATAATAACGCTATATAACACCAAGCGGACTCCATCTGGAATCGCACCAGGGAAAAATTCATTCAACTCGGTACAGCAAGCGCTGGTCTCGCCCGAATGTTACCCGTCATGCGACCAATCGAGCTCCTCGTAGAAACGGTAATCCATGCATACAGCCAACACACTGTGTATGGCTAGCCGATCTACATCATCGATGCTGGTGCAAGAAGAAAACCTCAACGGATGCAGAGATTAGTCAAGAACTTCATAAACTCGTGACGGCCCCTTCAGTCGAACCAAAGAGTCATACCAAGACCTGATTGCTGCAACACATGATTTCCACCTTAACATCTCCACTAGTCCAAAATACGATGAATTCTCCAAATCGCGTTCCTTCCTTTGAGTTCACGCGAGAAGACGAAAGGTACAAAAAGTTTCAGGTGCCAAAATATCATCATGATTAATCATTTTTTAAATTACTTTCATTCTCATTATTTTGTTCTTCTAACCTCGTCAGGTAAAATAGGATTAAACAAGTAAACAAGTATCGATGCATAAAGGGAAATAAAAACATGATAGATTTTAAGCAACAAAAAATCTATATATAACTATAATTTAAAAAAAAGAAAAAAGAAACCTCATTGAAGATCTGTCTATATATATACAATGATAAGTACTACCTACCTTGCAATATATTACTTAAGTCACATTGTAAGTCGATCAATGACAATGCCAATCCATAGTATCGTGCCACTATACTTTTGATCACCACTACCAACGACTACCATTGAGCGAGACGCTCAAGCCTAAAGGGTGGAGGTGTAACGTCGTGACAAAAGCGATATTTATTTCCTTTTCCTCTCCTATTTTATTGAACTCCGCTGAAAACGCGGGCTTACCCGAGTCCACACGGAAATCGTGGAAAACTGGGGAAATGTATTGGTTTTCGTAGTTTTCACGATAACGGCATTCTCATTTTCCGATGGGTCCTTATATTTTCTTTAGAATTAACATAATACAGCCATAACGAAAGATATCGATAAGAAGCGAGCATCGCGCATAATTTCCCACGCGAGAGCACAGTCGGTCTTGACCATATCTACACGCAACCCCCGAGCGCAGTTTATGATAAAATCCTTAGCCATAAGACCGAACAACACACGAAGACTCAACGATACAAAATTCTAACGACCGTCAAAGAGCAGCAAATATCCAAATCCTTACTTCACAAAAATATACATCCTCCAAAAGGAAATCATTCATGCCGGAAAGTTGATTCGGCAATAAAACTACGTTCGTATTTCCCATGCACTCTCACACCTGGGTCAACAAAGCATATCTTGGGGCAAGCGCGGAGACGCGACCAATGTCCTTTTTCTTCCCTATATTTTTCCAACGCTCCAGATAACGAGACGCGGACTAATTTCTGAGAATCGAGATGGAGATTACAAATATCATAGTCAACACCCAATCATAGTCTCCAAAAATATTTCCCCTTCCAACTTCACCAATCATATGCACTAGTACATTTTCTACATCCTTTCCACCAATCAAAAAAATAACGCATGACGAAAATGCACTTTTCGAGAAACGTCTTCTCCCACCATCCCAGCATCCAAAATATCCTACAAGTTGGGATAGAAAAATCTTGGAGTCAGTGTTCCATCACCACTCGTTCAGATCTAGTCTCCCAACAGTTCCATCATCACTCGTTCCATCACCACTCGTTGAGTAAAGTCTCCCATCAGTTTCCATCGCGATCGGACAGAGGTCTCCCAACAACGTTCATCAAAACGACTACAAAAACTGTCTCACAACAGCGAACGCGAACTTTGACTTTAAAATTATACTTTATAAAAAACGCGAACTACAAGAATTTTATTAAATGTCTACGTTGAAAGTGTATACGGTATTATTTTGCGTAAATTATAATTTAGTTTCAACCTCGTCTCGCGGTAAACTTCATGTGTGAAAATTTGTGTCAACGTGTAAAGCCAACATTATTACCGAGCGTGCGCAACCGAGGGTTCCGACCTACCTGCAGAGGCCCGAACCCGACCGCTGCAAACAAATTACCGTATCCACGACGCATCATCAATGTAAGCGAAATGTTTTATGTATCTTTTTTGTATTATTAATTTAATGGAATGAACCAAATTGGTTAATTCCAATAAGCCCCGAATTACCAATTACTTGCGGAGATCAATCAATTTTATAATCGAGTCACTGCGTCATACCCACCTTGGCATGCACCTTCCTCTTTTACACCCTCATCCCGAGCTAGTGCGCTAGGCGTAAGCTAAAAAGAGGGAACCGCGATAGATATATGCCCACGTCCCTTCCGGACGTGACACAATCGTTCGAGTTCAGTTACAGCGATAGACCATCCACGTGTTCAACTTCGTTTACTGAACCAGAGATGAAATCGATGCAGTTTATGACGAATATGACGGGGTTATGGTGAAAACTACCCGAATGTACCAATCCAGCTCTTGGTTTAATCTTTTACACGTACACAAAGGAGCTATCGTAATCGCAGCGTATATCTCTGCTTACATGATCCACTCTCCCCGATCGGGAACGAGATGAAATCAACGACAAACTCGACGGGACGGTTTCGAGAATGTGTTACCGATGCTAGAAAAATGATTAAAAGCATCGATTTTAGCTCTGATTGCTAGGAGTTGCGTGGCAATCGTCCGAGCTCCGTTTTGGCGATAGACCACGCACGACTTGAGCGTCGTTTACTGAATCAGAAATGAAATCGATGCAGTCTATGACGAGTATGATGGGGTTATGGTGAAAACTATACGAATGTACCAATCGAGCCGTTAGTTTCATCTTTTCCACGAACGCACAGGAGCTATCCGATTTGCAGCTTATACCTCTGCTTACATGATCCACTCTAGTAGTGTCATGGGGCCGGTTCTCAATCAAGATTCCCTTACCGACACTTACCGACCGTGAACGAACCAAAAAATGGTTCATTTCTGAGTTATCGGCGGATGGTCGGGTAGGGTTTTGATTTAGAATCGGCCCCATGATCGATTGTCGATGTCTGTACTTACCGACCGATGGTAGGGCTCACCTGCTTACCGACCGATGGTGGTAGGTCCCCTTTCGCCCCGAATGGAATTCGGCGGAATGGGGCGGATAAACACAGCGCGTACGCCCGATTCCTAGCAAGGCCGCGCAACGACGGACAAAGAGTCAAAGTGCTTTGTAGTAAAAGAGAGTTCCCTTCCCCTCCCGCCGGAAAGAGGTGGTGGGAGGAAGAGGGGGGTGGGCTGATTTCTCAGAAATTGTTTGAAACATTTGTGGGTGGTGAGTCATCGGGAGCTTGCCATGGCTTAACAGAGCCCCCCCCCCGACCCCCCTCGCTGAGATGCGATAGTTTTGTTTATACATCGACGTGTTGAAACTAATCAGCGAATTAAGGTGTTGAATGATTATTTTCCGAGAATTTAACATCGGCGGAAGAGTGACATTGATGGGTCATCGGACGCGTGACATTTTTCCCCGCTCGGACCCTCGCGTCCTCAATTTAGCCCGATGACAGGATGAAATAAACAGATGAAAAGACCGCTGTTCATACTCGAGCCATGCGACGTTCCATTTGCACGCGCGTGCCCACACACACACAAACACACACCTTGCGGATGCTGTGCTTGACAAAGCCCCCCCTCCCCCCGAACAAATGCAATATCGATACACGCGTCGAAACTCGGCCGCCATGATGAAGGGGACTCTACGTGGGGGTGTCTAGGAAAATATTTGTCATAAATCTCCTCACCGACAGACGTCATTGGTCGACGATTGAGAGTGGAGGGGGAATGGTGGAAAAGGCAAGTGTAAGAAGAAGTGCAAGAATAATATTGTGAAGACAGCTTCGAACGATCCGACGGCAAGTGAAAAATGGACGCGATCAATAAGATTGGTAAATACGCAGATTTTCTTCCGGCGAAGAAATTGAACGAGTTCACCCCCGAGTTGGAGTATCCCATCACCAACATACGGGAAGTGAACACGAGATATGGTAAAAAGTTCGTGATTGACATTCGCAACGAATTTACCGTGTTTCTACCGGGGAGGATCAGCAAGGTACTTGAATCGAATCCAGCGACGTTCCAGACGATGTTGGCATCAACGTACAACGGAGATCTATGCATAGACCATGCAACGGAGGAAAATTTCATAGCATGGAATTCAAAAACCTGGAAAAAGAACCTCGCGAATGCAGTGACCGGTGAGGAGGAAGGCGACTAATGTCGATTGACTGCTCAAGTGAAATGTCGATTGAAAGCTCGAGTGAAAAATGCTGTTCTTTTCTCCAGGTGAAGAAACCCGAGTAACTCTGGGGGTTCGGGAAAAAACACATGACAAAGGTTCGATGTTGGCGGAGGTGCTCCGGCCTGGAATTCTGCGAATCTCGCGAGGCGGCAGAGAATCCATGGCAAAAGGATTGTGTTTCGGATCACTAAGGCGCTCCAGGTTGACATCAGCGCTTAGAGGAGATCTCGTGCGAAGGAATTCACGAACCTCGCCATGACAGTTTTTAAGAAAATATTGTGTGTGTGTGTGCGTGCGAATGGGAGAACATTTTGTAAAAAAAAATATATTTTTTGTAAATGAAAAGAAAAATTTTGTAATAAAAAACATGTATTTCCTCGCATCCTCTTTCCACCATCTTTCTAGACATTTCACATTTTCATAGGTACATTTGAATTTTGGGTCGAGAGTCGTATGGTAGGGACATCTGTTGTTTCTCAGCTCTTTTGTCGCAAGCTTCTCCAACGATGGGCAATCCAGAGTCTCCAGTTCGATGATCTCCGTTGCTGGGTCGGTCAATTTCTTAGAACACAGCGATTTCTCCAATCCCTTGATGTAGACGATTCGAGCGTGTTGTAGGTTTGATCAAATGAACATGGGGATCGTGTCGTGGGGAAAGTCGCCATCGTCCCATCACAAACCATGGTAATTGCGCTCCAACCACATATTCGTACTCTTGTACTTTCCCGGCAGATAATTCCAGGCGTACGGTGGTCCGAAGAGAAACGTCAAGGGCTTGCAGTCAACGCTCGCCACTTCGACAATTGATATTTCCTTCGGGACGAATTTGTTGATCGGTCGCTTGAAGCCTTGCACATCAACGATGAACTCCATGATGACTGAAGGGGGGCGCGTGATCTCAACTTTATATCGACTTTCTTACCCCGCCACCTATCGGATTGTACTCGACAATACGATTATGGAGAATGAGACAGTATGCGGAAGTATTGGCGGGAATATTGGTATTTGATTCGAATTCGATGTGTACGTCAACGGGACCGGACTTGAGAGAATCGTTCTACTTCGAGCAATCAATGACAATGAGCGGAGCATACTTTATGAAATCCAATTTTTTTAAGCATGGTTCGGCCCAAATAGAGTTTTACAATTGGCACAGTAATGGCCCACGACTGGTTGCCAGAGAAAAAACGATGGCGCGGTAATGGCTATATAAACGGGCCAGATCCGCACCATGCATGGTTGTTAATGGTAAACCATGAATGGCTGCTAATACTTGGCCCAATATCATACGCCCATATTGGCCCAGCAACGGCTGCCAGAACTTCTGCCGGAAATGAAAAGCAAAAAATTTACGAATTATGAATATAAAAATTCTAGTAGTTTTTTTGTTTTCTTATTCTTTACTTATGTCCATGCACATAGAATAATTGCATTAAAAATGCTTCCTGCATTGTTTAGGTTTTTACCTATCATCGGGATCGAACCTACGTCTTTCGTTCTAGTGTCGAGCGCCCTACCCACTTAGCCATTCATCTTACGCCCTACCCACTTACAGAACCCATCGTTTGTTCGTTCCTTACTTTTATGCCGATAATTTTATTTGTAACATTAAAGTTTACCGACTATTTTTTTGGTCCATTTAGGCTGTGTAAATAACTCGCTCGTTCTGGGTGAAGTTCCGAAAAGCATACTCCTCTGATCGAGCTGAAAATTTGCACCGAACTTCCTCATATTATCCTAAGAGCAACTAATTGTAAAGTTTATTATTTCACGCCATAGGAGTATATCTGTATATCGGATAGATACCCCCTACTCCTCCGGCCTCGCTGCTTGCTGGCAAACAGTGCTCGCCCGTACGGGCATATCACTTGCCATGTGGGATGGGTTTATTTAATATAGTAGAAACGCAGTCCAATATTAACTTTCAATATACGATATATCGAAAACTATTGCTAGTCGCCAATATCCTTTTAAAGGTTCTGACGATTTGTTGATGATGATGATGATGACGATGACGGTGACGATGACGATGACGATGACGATGACGATGACTATTCATCCAGTCGAGTCGATGAATTGATTAAAAAATATCTCGTATTGTTACGTACAGGTAAAAAGAAAAGTCTGGACACCACATACGGTGTGCGAATGCTCGTTAATACCAAATTAATTATTGGCGATCCTCCGATACTTTTCGATTCTCCGCATATTCGTGTGGGGGAGAAAAGTTATGCAACTACTATGGGATGTACGGAGTTCTCATTTAAAAAAGTGCCAAATGTCGGGATTATCGAACCGAACGATTTGAAAAGTTTGAAAAACGATTTAAAAAGTATATCATCAATGGCACGAACGCGCGTAAAAAATATTACAGATCCGACAGAGCTCTGCGTCGTGAAAACAGTCACAAATTCAAGATTAATATTTCGAAAATAATTCGAGCACGTACGGGTCGGGGGATGTATAAGAAAACCAGAAAAAATATGCAATTTGACTATGTTTACTGGGACAAACCGAATGAGCTTGTAGATCGTCTTCGATTACTCCACGCATCTCAAGCGGCAGGCAACTCATCGCATTCCAATGAGATCTTATCGATTATCGAAGAATTGCGCGAGGCTGGCATTATTTATTAGGAAAAACAATAATTTTTTCCATTCGCATGTTGAACGTTGATGTGTGTAGATCTCCGCGCGCCATGAATGATGACAAAAAACTGACTCTCGTGCGAGAGCTGCATCAGCCTGCACGGAGAAATTATACTCGTCGACACGTTAAAATTCGAGGTCTGGATGAAACGTGGCAAGCCGATATCGTAAATATGTCATCGTACGCGAGGCAAAACTCGCAACATAAGTTCCTCCTGACCGTCATCGATATATTCTCCAAATTCGCTTGGGCCATACCGTTGAGAAGCAAGAGCGGTAAAGATACGATGATTACAATGAAATCTATGTTCAACCAAGGTCGCATACCCAAGAATTTGCACGTCGATCGTGGAAAAGAATTTTATAATTCACAGTTTGAAGCTGTTATGAAAATTCACAATTTAAACACGTATTCAACGTATAGCGATTTGAAAGCATCAATCTGCGAGCGTTTCAATAGGACGTAAAATAAAATGTGGATGCAATTCAGTCTTCGCGGAATGTACAAATGGATGGATATTCTGGATTCCCTCGTTACCGAATACAACAACACCGAGCATCGAACCATCCGGAAAAAACCGAAAAATATCAATCGCACAAATGAAAGACAGATTCTCCATCATATTTTCCGCCAGCGTCGATTATCGGCAAATAAATCACAAAAATTCAAAATTGGCGATAATGTGCCAATTAGCAAATTTAAGAATGTATTTCAGAAGTGTTATACGCCCAATTGGTCAACGGAAATATTCACGATATGCAGAGTGAAAACAACGAATCCAACGACGTACAATCTCAAGGTCCATCGGAACGAACCCATCGCCGGCTGCTCCTACGAAGAGGAGCTCCAGAACGTAAGTATCCTGACATTTACCTCGTTGAGAAGATGGTGAAGAAGCGTGAAAATCGAATGCTCATCAAGTTGCTCGGTTTCGACGATACGCACAACAATTGGATCGACAAAAGAGATTTGTGAAAAAAACGTTTAATTAAAAAGTTGTCTTCGAAAAAAATCCCTCATTTTCCCTTCGCATCTCACACAGCGTTATGCAACGGAGTCATGTCAAAAAGTTGTCTTAAATTAAAGATATCCGAGGCTTCGGGGTCACAGCAGACGCGATTCACGCCGTCCTCCTTCCATACGCGGAGGGTGTTGTCACAAAGTTCACGCTTCCGTACTCTCACATTTTTGGCGGCTGCTATAAACTGATGCCGCCATTAAATCTCTAGGGACTCATTCTTGTCGGGCCACACGGTCTAGAAACGAAAAGGAGGAACTTTTTTATGAAAAAAAAATATCTTTACTTGAAATTTTTCAATTAGTGCGTACTTACCAAAATCATATTTATTCTTCAAATACGATGGAATTACCTCGAACATGACAATACATCTGGGGGGGGGGGGGGGGGCGAAAAAAGGTCTTATTTAAGCCGGAAAATATTTTTTTTGTATAGACTTACGGTCGCTGCTGAATAACTCCACTGACAAAGCTTGAGAAAGGTGTTGTCCAGAGTGATTTGGGGAATTATTGCTCGTCAAGGCTCCAAAATTCTTCGGCTTGTTGCCTTCGCGCCAAATTAGCAAACGTACACGAGTCGTAGCCTGCAACAGGGAACGCGTATTTCCCCGAAATTTTTATGCGTTTTTTTCCGAATTCTTTGTCTTTTTACCTGAACCTTCACCACCTTCTTCAAAAAGATCTTTACTCGTATATTTGCTGGCTTCACTACGCCGTGAGTCGTCGTCGTTGTCACTCTCGTTGGCTTGAGCGAGTTCATCGGGCATTTTGTGGTTGACGTCCATCTGATCACGTTGAATGGGTGCGCGGTTTATTTGAATCCACCCGCTGACATCTACTGCAGAAGTATGTCGGCTAGATTTCGAAGAAAAAATCCTCGCCTCGGACCGTTGCCCCGTGTCTTATCCAATATGAAGAAACAGCTCTCACGACCAACTCATGGAACTCGACGCCCGTCAATGCATAGATGCTATCCGACTCCCGTCGACGCAACCGTCTCCCTCACTTACTTAATAGTCGCTGTGGCGGTTCTCGTGATCGTATTGACGGAAGCGAAAGTGTTGATGATGATGATGATAGTCTACGGGCGTTTATTCCCGATGGTCCAGCTACAGCACTATCAGATTGCACAAATTCATCACTTGGTTTTGAGCAATATGGCGACTCGATTTCCGATGAATCATCAGATTGCTGAACTTGATCGATTAAACGCGGTCTCTTCGATGGTGGTGGTGGTGGTGGTGATGACCAAGATGATGATGGTGATGGTGGCAATGATTCTTTGTCACTCGATTGGAGAAGACAAATTTGCGCTAAAAAATGTAAAATCCGTGTGTGTGTATGTGTGCGCGCGTGCGTGAGTGAAAGAGACACATAATTCTTTCCGTGTTAATCAACGATGGGCGCAACAGAATCTGATTCCTCCCAATTTCGTTGTTTGATTACACGCACCACCGAATGTAGCAGACCGAAAGTGTTTATCAGGCCTTTGTCAAGCGCATAAGCAAAGTCTTCTTTCCGCGCTCCCTTCAAAGCTTTTCTCACTTTCCTCCAAATCACCGAAGTCGGAAGATAATGCAAATCGTGTAATATTAAGTCTGGCCAGCGATTTTTTAGCAAAGGATAACGCTCGAATAGAAATGCGATAAACGTGTATACTTGGTAAATCTCGTCTCCTCGATGCATAGTTCTCGACTAATTCAAAGAGTCAAACAAAATTTACTCTGGAGAGGAAACGTTGAAGAGCGAGCCAACGTTTGTTTACATCCAGAATGGTTCCGATATTGGTCGCTTTTCCCGGGAGAGGGGATGGAAAAAAATAAGTCCTTACACACACAGCTTTCTTTTTATTCAGTTTCCATATCATCATAACCCCTTGGAAGAGTGTCTGTGGAATCTGGGATTAGAACTCTTTTGTCATCTCTCCAGCTGAGAGAAATTTTCTGTTGCGTGGCAGTATGTACAATGTGTTCTTTTATTCATGATTAATTGTTGCGCCTTGACAAGATTTTCGTGCGCAAAAAAAATCAATTTTTAAAATCGTCGAATGTGATGGATTTCAGGGACGACCGCCTTACACCCTTAGCTCTCTTCTTCGCATCGTCACAGTCGAGACTTTTGAACGCGTACAATTTCGCTCTCAAGTCCACAAATTCCGTCATAATGCGACTATTATTCTCATCTTTCATGAGACCTAGTACTTTCTTATTGCGCAAAAGCATATTGTACGCATTGTTTGGTGAATAATCAGACGAGTCAAACCTGTCAATGTCGCACTTCATCTTTTCATACATGTCGGGCACGCTGATGTGATAGATGAGACTATCAGTGTCGGTATACAATAATTTTGCTCGATTGTCGAATCTTTCGCGCATGTAATTGTAGTGTAAATCGTAAATCCAGAGCTTGGAGATATCGAGAATAGAAAATCCGGTGTATATCGGCTTGTCGAATAGAACGCACGCTTGGTTGAGCTCGATTATAACGATGTCATTGTCAAATATGGTGCAGCTATGGAACGTTGGCTTGGTAATCTGCGCTTCGGCCCCCACTGTTCCTTCCACTTTGTCACGAGTCGCACTTCCCGATCTGTCCTGACATTCTCCATTGTTCTACCAAAGACTGCGTTGTGCATGAGTTTGTAAAAAAAATTCTCAAAGTCATTGTTCGATTGCTTTCTCAATTCCGTATTTATATGTATGTATTTTTTCAGCCATGCGCGCTGTTTGAATTTGAGGACTCTGTGAATTTTTATGATGCGCAATCCCAATTTAAAGTATTGCTTAAAATTTCTATAGTGAATGACGTATTTTTCTTTTCGCAGCGGCGTGGTCGTTAATTTCCGTTGAGTGCCAGGAGGGACGTAGTGTTCGGGGCACAAAGGCAGATCTTTGTGGATGTCGTGTAACTCTCGAGGATACTCCAAATCGACTTAAAAAATGTAGCCCGTTTCGGCGTCATCGGGAATACTCTCGATACGTTCCCCGAAATTTTCTAACCAAGCGAACGAGCCGAATGGCAATGACTCACACATAGCTGCACCATACAGATTATTGACATCGTAATACATCAAGTATGACTCGGGCTCGTTTGGATTAGAGTTATCACGCATGTAGCGATTATTTGCTTTCGCGTACCTATTGCAGCACTGCGCCACCACCGCGAATACCGTTCTCGCTGAACATTAACATGTCAACGTCGGGCAAGAGTTCGAGTTCTATGCTGGTACATTTTAACATCGCATCAAACGATAGACCGGGTGCGGTAAAATAGTGCAATGGATCGAGGTCGTACGCGTTGATGCAATTTCGTCAAAAATTCTTAAAAATGTCTGTCAGTAGGAGTACACGAGTTTTCAAATACAAGTCGGAATATTCACTCAAAGTTTTGAGATTAAAGACAGTCCAAACTTTGCACGCGTGCGCGTAATCGTCCACCGAAATATCTTCATTACCCAATCTGGAGAAAAAATTATATTTCGCAGGAAATTGCGTCTCATCGAATCGCATCCAAGAGTCCACATAGTCATAGGGAAAAACGCCTTTTCGCGTCAACAATTCAAATTCCGTGGCGTTAGCGCAAAGCTCGCGTGTTACTTTTTTTTATCGGTTTTCAGGTAAGATGCTACTTTTTGATGCTACTCGGCATGAACCTCAAAGAGTCGATGCTACTATCAACAAGTGTGCGTCGTATCCAGACAAGTTGTGAAAAACTATCGGTACTACGTGGGCAATTTGGTAATAAAAATTACAGTCTTGATGAGCGGCGCCGCGGAATTTTCCAGTAAAGTGACAATGATCTCGGACTCTTACGTTTGTCGGCGCAAATGGTTTTTCACAAATGTGACAATGTTCAGCAAACTTGAAACTTCGACTTTCGTCGCTACTCAAAGGTTTTATTGGTACTATGGTCTGGAAAATGTCGGGCAATGAGCTGGCCAGTCCTTCTAACTCACGCATGAACCATTCGATGCAGTTCTTATCACGAAACGCCTTGTACTCCGAGAGAGCGTCATTGAAACTACAATGCTTATAGTAGGCAATGTTATGAGGGGTATGCTTCTGATAATTTACAGTCTTAGCCTGCGGTGCTGTGACCGGTGCGACCAAACATTCCAAATCTGCGTAAATTACAAATGGAACTATCTCCTTGTGCTGGTAATTTTTGAATTTCAATTTTGTATTTGTACCTTCGGGAAAAGTAACACGACAATTATTACTGCAGTCCTCTTTATGTCGTCGCAATATTTCTTCTGTGCTGAAGTAACACAAACACCGGTCGCAAATCCACAGGTGAAGTTCTTTCCTCGATATCTGCGCACTCAAGAGTCGCGACATGTTTTTAATCCCCGCGTAATGATGATACACCTTGGGAACACCTGCGTCCTCCTCCTCGTCTTCGTCCGCCTCCTCTATTTCAGCGTTGATCACGAGTAGATGGATGGTTGGTTTATCCGACATTTGCTTACTCAAACATATCGGAACAATTTTACTAGTGTCGTCTTTTGTCGTACCATCAATCCCATACACATGGATCGATTAGCCATTCGATTGCTCAAATTTTGCAATCTTTGACACACTCATCACGAAATCCAGGCCTTCGTAGTTGAGCATCTCACTCTAATGAGGATAAGAACTCGGACATTCAGGATTCATCCTCGGTGGTGGACAGAGTGCTGCTGTGACGGGCCAGAGAAAACAATAGGGGTCATTGTTTTGAATATTGACGACGACCCGTTTCATCTGTATATTTCTCGGGAGACGCGTGTAGGTGGATGAGCTTCCTCGCAGTGGTTCGTACTTGTTAATGTTCACAAGTAGATGGAAGATTTCGTGTAACGTCCAACCCGACTCTTTTTCCTGAAAGTCCTCAATTTTGGCGGAGAGTTTTGCTTGGACGCACTCGATGAACCACTCGCCAATATCGCTCGGTGGTAGAATGACCGCGTTTGTTGTTTGAAACGTCTTTTCCTCCTTAATGATTTCATTCACCTTCATGAGGCGAAATTTGCACGCTAAGGTCACATTCACCTTCACGTTACCCTCCTCGCGCACGATTTTGTCCAGTTTTGAAACCACCACGCGCATCGCATCTTCGAGGAAACTTTGCACATCTTTGAGCTCGAAATTCACAATCGAGCCCGTCTTTATATGCGTGCGTGCGCGCGCGCGTGTGTGTGTGTGTGTGTCGGCACGCGCTCGAACGTCGAGTTTGTATACTCAAGATCGAGTTCCAAACAGCGAGACGTTGAGTTCACTATCTCATGCTTTTCAATCTTCAACTCAAAATGATTTGTTCTCGATTTTCATGACCCTTAACGTATGCGATAAACTTTCCACTGATGTAGGTCATGCAAACATTTCTTTTGTACGCTGCTGCCAACATCAGCTGGAATGTTGCTGAATTCGCGAATTTCAGGTTGTGACATTTTCCGCCGCGATAGACCATGCATAAATTTCCTCTATGCGCTGCTGCCAACATGCTCTCAAATGTTGTCGAATCAGCCTCAGGCGCCTTGATGATCGTTCCGGGTAGAAACACGCTGAATTCGTTGCGATTGTCGACGACGTGCTTTTTGCCAAATTTGGTGTTGACCGCCCGTATGTTAGTGACGAAATCATCCGACCCGGGTGACAGCTCGCTGAGCTTCTTCGTCGGCAGAAAATAGGCAATTTTACCAATTTTATTGATGAATTCCATTGTTTCACTCATGTGCACGTAGTTCTTTCTCATGTGTGCGTCCGATCTTGAAGCACAAGATTATATACTCCTTTCGACCCCCCCCCCCCTGCATTGAGGGCACGGTAGTCTATGCGCGGAAAAAAGTCACGCGTCCGATGACTCACCATCCCACAAAACGTTTAAAAAAATATTCGTAGAAAATAATCTGACGAAATCCCGCCGCCATTTTGACGCCATCAATGTCACTCTTTCGCCGATGATAAATTCTCGGAAAAGTATCATTCAACACCTTTATTCGCTGATTAGTTTTAACACTTCGATGTATAAACAAAACTGTCGCATCTCAGCGAGGGGGGTCGGGAGGGGCGGGTTCTTAAGCCATGGCAAGCGTCCGATGACTCACCACCCACAAATGTTTAAAACAATTTCTGAGAAATCAGCCCCCCCCCCCCACCCCTCTTACTCCGGCCATCCCCTCCTTCCGGCGGGAGGGGAGGGGAATTTTCTTTTACTACAAAGCACTTCGACTCTTTGTCAGTCGTTGCGCGGCCTCGCTAGGAATCAGACGTGTGTCCCTGTGTTTACCCCCCCCCCCATCGTTTTTCATTCAGGGCGGAGGGGGACTTACCACCATCGGTCGGTAAGCAGGTGAGCCCTACCATCGGTCGGTAAGTACAGACATCGACAGTCGATCATGGGGCCGATTCTAAATCAAAACCCTTCCCGACCACCCGCCGATAACTCAGAAAGAACCATTTTTTGGTTCGTTCTCGGTCGATAAGTGTCGGTAAGGGGATCGTGATTTAGAACCGGCCCCATTACACTACCCACTCTCTCTAACCGGGAACGAGATGGAATCAACGACAAACTCGACGGAACGGTTTCGAGAATGAGTTATGGATACTAGGAAATGACTTAGAGAATCGATTTCACCTCAGTGCGCTAGAAACTGAGTGGCAATCGTCCGAGTTCAGTTACAGCAATAGACCATCCACGACGTCAGCATCGTTTACTGAACCAGAGATGAAATCGATTCAGTTTACGACGAGTATGACGGGGATATGGTGAAAACAACCCGAATGTACCAATCGAGCCGTTGATTTCATCTTTTACACGTACGCAAAGAGCTATCGCATTCGCAGCTTATACCTCTGCTTACATGATCCACTTTCCCCGATTAAGAACGAGATGAAATCAATGACAAACTCGACGGGACGGTTTCGAGAATGTGTTACGAATGCTAGAAAAATGAGTGAAAGAATCGAGTTCACCTCTGTTCGCTAGGAACTGAGTGGCAATAGTCTGAGCTTCGTTTCGGCGATAGACCATTCACGTCTTGAGCATCGATTACTGAACCACAGACGAAATCGATGCAGTTTATGACGAGTATGACGCGGTTATGGTGAAAACTATACGAATGTACCAATCAAGCCGTTCATTTCATCATTTGCACGGACGCAAAGGACCTATCGTATTCACAGCTTATGCCTCTGCTTATATGATCCACTGTCCCTGATCGAAAACGCGATGAAATCAACAACAAACTCGACGCCCAGTGGGACGGAAACCCAAACCGACGGCCAAAAGTCTAAAAATAAAGTGTCGATTTCGGGGATCTGCAGTGGTGGGTTAGATATAGTAATAGTCCAAGGGTCGAGCTCCAGACTCGAGAGGAGACGATCCTTTATACCTGCTATTGTGTCCCAGTTCAAAAGTGCCCTTCGCTCGAACCAGACGCGTCGCGCTCCGCGCCTAATTTTCAGTACGCTCTTGACAACGTCGCCAGTTACAGAAAAATAAACCGATTGACGATTTTCAAAATGGATTCGAAAGGGGAAAGTAAGTAGAATATCATCATGTAGTGAAAAAATTGTAATAATGATGTATGTGATATCAGTTAACGAATCATTTTTCCGAAAATTAACGTAGAATTGCTACTGAAAATTGTAAGCACGTAGAAAAAAGTTGAATTGCAAAGCGTTGTAAAGCGGCCAGACTTATTCGAGGTTGTAGATTATTCTATTGTTTAATGGAAACGGCAAAAAAAAATTTGCGCATTATTGCGCCACCGCTATTGGTACAAGGGTTTGTAATAAAAAATCAATTTTTTCTCGATTTCGAACAATTAAAACGCAAAATATGGAGAAGTGATTCAGATAAAAGTTGTATGGTTTCAAATTATATTATGGATTCAAATTATGAGGCCCAGATAGATTTTTTTATCATTACCCTCAGTTTTTATAGCGGATTTAGATTTCACGCTTCAAAATTGAAATATTTTGTATCAAGTCACTTTCTGCTAGGCCTCTTCCAAAAGGCCCAAAATCTTAGCGAAAAATAACCTTTGAAAAAAATGTATACTTTGAAGCGTCTAATCGAAATCGATAATAAAAAATGAGGATTTTTTTTAAATTCCTTATGGTTTTCATAGCATTTCACAGTATTATAGTCATCTATAATATTGTGGAATGAGTAATAGTGAGTGAGTAAGGCTGATTATGTAATTACTTATTCATATGTATTATACTTGAACATTTTAGAATCTGCCAATGATAATCCTGCAGCACCTGGATTAACGAGAAAAGATATTTTCGCACTCATGAAAAGTAATTTGAATCGTGGTGCAGCTTCAGCATATCTGGAAATTGAAAAGTTCATGTCAGAGAAACTACAACGACCTTTTACTCTATCGGATGACGCAAAACTTGCAATACGCGCATTATTGTCCCAATTTAATGAAAAGTGGAAGCAAGCTTCGAGGCACGAAGACAGATTTTTCAACAAATTTTCCACATGGCTGTGTGTTTGTTCCCCTGGACAAAATCCAAGAAGCTCCAATACAGTCCAGCAGCATGGTTCGGCCTTCTTTAGGATTTGCGGAAGCTAGTGTTCGCCCAAAACGGAGGAAAACTGAAGATTTGCGTGCAACTGGAAGTACCGAAGAACTGTCTTATGCGGCTTAAATGATCCTTAGAGTAGCTGGTAGATTTGATGCCACAAAAGGTGTTCAAGATGTGACGCTGGGAAGCCCATCAAGAGCTTAAAAGTATAGAGAATCTTTGGAATCGATTTCAGAAATTCCTTATACTCCTGATAAAGCCCTATCGCTTGTAGTTAAACTTAATATGTCAAAATCTGATTATCAGAAACGTCGGAATTCAACCAGAGAACAGTGCTGTAAGTTATTTCCGTCGTATAATGTAATACATCAAGCGAAGCTTCAATGTTATCCACCGAAATCAGACATTAGCGTTACAGAATGTAGTGCTGAAGTGAAACTGCAGTCTTTGCTGGCTCACACAATTCAGAGAATCTAGTTGATTTAAGATGAAGTTATTAAAAGCATATGTAAAGAAAGTGTTTTCAACTTGAATTTAATTTGTAAGTGGGGTTGCAATGGCACTTTTGGCCAAAATGCATATAAACAAAGATTTGCCGATGATGATGGAAGTAAGTCTGATGCTAACATATTCTTCACGTCGCATGTTCCATTGCAGTTGATATCGGTTGACCAAGGAACAAAAAATACCCTTGTTGTATGGAAAAATCCCAGGCCATCGTCTACCCGTTTTTGTCGGCCAATTAGAATTCAATTTTTGCATGAAAATACTGAAGCCACGGTGAGCGAAATGGAGTTTATTAAACAGCAGGATAGTAACCTTGTCCCTTACGAGACTGTCATTGACGGAACAGACAGAACCGTTTCTTTCAAACTTGTATTCACCATGATAGATGATAAAATTTGCAATGCAATCATGAGTAATGCTTCTGCTCAGCGTTGCTATTTATGTCAAGCAACATTAAAATACTTCAACCATATCGATGCGACGTTGAAAAGAAAAATCAATGACGATTTTCTACAGTTCGGGTACTACCCTGCATGCGTGAATTCGCTTCTTCGAGTGTTGTTCGCATGTAGAGTATAAACATGAAATTGAAAAGTGGCAAGCGCGTACTGCAAATGATAAAGAAATTGTAAAAAACCGAAAAGCACGTATACAAAACGGTTTCCGCATACGATTGGGTCTCAGAGTTGATCAACCAAAGCCCGGATTTGGTAGCTCCAATGACGGGAATATTGCTCGACGGTTTTTTGAAAATTCAACCACTTCTGCTTCGATTACGGAGGTAAATGAAGATCTGATCAAACGATTTCACGTTATATTACAAACACTTTCGAGTGGCCATGAGATTGATATAATCAGATTTCAAAATTATGCCGTGCAAACAGCTCGCGACTACATGAAGTTGTATCCGTGGTTTTATATGCCGACTTCAATGCACAACATTTTGATTTTTGAAAGTCTGCAATATTACCAATTGGACAAATGTCCGAAGACGCCCAAGAGTCTACCAATAAATACATAAAAAAGCATAGATAAGATTTTTCACGCAAATTTTTCCGAACAAAAACCATGGAAGACGTTTTTTCACGCCTACTATTAACGTCTGATCCATACATTTCTAGCCTGCGTAAATTACCTGGTAAGAAAATGACATCGTTGCTACCGGAAGCAATCCAGTTATTAACTGCGCCAAGCGTCTTAACAAATGCAGGGAGCTCGGGTAATGCGTCGTCAGTTGAATTCACTGACTGTGAATCAGATTGTTCTGGTGACGATGAATAAAGTTGTATGTAATCGAATGTATCACGATGACTGACCAGTTATTCGGTATGTGGAATTTTTTCCGTCAGTTACTTGTTTTTATAAGCGAATACATATTTATTAAGAAATATAATGCTGATTTCTACACTTTGTATGCGTTATTTTAATCTCAATACTTTGTATCAACCTAATTTTAAGGAAAACTTTTGCAATGTGACATAAATATAACGCCTTTTCTACACAAGTCGTACATATCGAATCTGCCATTTTGTATTCCCAAATTTTGACCTCAGATTCGTAATCAGCAACCCCAAAAACCCCCGAGTACAGACTTTTACCGCGATTCAATTCATTTTTCTTTTAATTTTTTGCGGTACTGGATCCGCCATTTTGTTTTCCAAAATTTGACTTCAGATTCGTAATCAGCAACACCAAAAACCCCCGAGAACAAACTTTCATACGAATGGAAAACTTGTCAGACTTTTGGCCGTCGATTTGGGTTTCCGTCCCACTGTGCGACGTGACGGTTTCGAGAATGCGTTATGGATGCTAAAAAATGATTGAGAGAATCGCTTTCATCTCTGCTCACTAGGAACTGAGTGGCAATCGTCCGAGTTCAGTTACAGCAATCGACCACCTACGTCGTCAGCATCGTTTACTGAACCAGAGATGAAATCGATGCAGTTTATGACGAGTATAACGGGGTTATGGTGAGAACTACACGGATGTACCAATCGAGCCGTTGATTTCATCTTTTGCACGTACGCAAAGGAGCTATCCTATACGCAGCTTATATTTCTGCTTGGGTGATCCACTCTACCCGATCGAGAACGAGATGAAATCCACCACAAACTCGACGGGACGGTTTCGAGAATGTGTTATGGATGCTAGAAAAAATCTTTGTTGAGAGAATCGATTTCATCTCGTTGCGAATACGATAGCTCCTGTGTGTTCGTGGAAAAGATGAAATCAACGGCTCGATTTGTACATCCGTGTAGTTTTCACCATAACCCCGTCATACTCGTCATCAATTGCATCGATATCATCTCTGGTTCAGTAAACGATGCTCAAGTCGTGGATGGTCTATCACCGAAACGGAGCTCGGACGATTGCCACTCAGTTCCTAGCGGACAGAGGTGCAATCGATTATTTCAATCATTTTTCTGACATCCGTAACAGATTCTCGAAACCGTCTGGTCGAGTTTGTCGTTGATTTCATCTCGTTCCCGATCAGGCAGAGTGGATCATGTAAGCAGAGGTATAAACTGCGATTACGATAGCTCCTTTGCGTACGTATAAAAGATGAAATCAACGGCTCGATTGTTCGGGTAGTTCGCACCATTACCGCGTCATATTTGTCATAAACTGCATCGATTTCATCTCTCGTTCAGTAAACGGCGCTGACGACGTGGATGGTCTATTGCCGTAACTGAACTAGGACGATTGCCACTCAGTTCCTAGCGAATAGAGGTGAAATCGATTTTCTCAATCATTTTTCTAGAATCCATAACACATTCTCGAAACCGTCCAGTCAAGTTCATCGTTGACTTCTTCTCGTTCCCGATCTCGTCGATTTGTTTGTATCTAAGGTCAATTAGGCAGGACATACAGAAAACAAAATTAAAACGGGAAGAAGGACAATGGAAAAAAAACAAGAAAAGAAACAAAAACAGTAGGATGTATAGACATCAGAAAAAAGTTAACTATAACAAAGGGCAAGGGAGTGGAAATGTAAAGGCGGCACAACAAAGCGAGAGGGAGACATGCAAAAGAAAACAAAGAAAACCACAAAAACAGAATAGAAGTAAAATTGATTTAAAACAAAGTTAATAATAAAGGGAATTATGGGTAACAAGTAAGGAAAGGGGAAAGAAAAGGCGGTATATAAAAGGACACGAGTTTCAGAGAAAAGCCACTTCTTCTTTTGGCTGGGAAGTCGACTAGTACACAGCACATGAATACTGACCTTAACCTGTGTGAACTTGGCAACTGACTTTACAGGAAGTAATTTTTTTTTTGCATTCGTTTGTACTTCGTTCGTACCCGTTTGTACCGCCTTAAATTTTGTTTGTACCTTAAGGGGGAAAAAGTAGGAGGGTATGGAAAAATTGACCGTAACCCATTTAGAGCTAAACAATTTTAATAAAGGCGATTGAAAAGAGAATCGTTTGTACCCGTTTGTACCGTCAAACATTTTTTTTTGAATTTTTTTTTTGGAAAAAAATTTCTCGATTTTTTTATTTCCGTTCATACCGACAAGTATATCGTTTGTACCACCTAGCAATCGTTCTACTCATTCGTATCGATGAGGATATCGTTTCTACCACCGTGTAATAGTTTGTACCCATTCGAACTGACGAGTATATCGCTTGTACCACCGAGAAATCATTTGTATCCGTTGGTATCGACGAGTATATCGTTTGCACCACCGAGCAATCGTTTGTACCCATTCGTACTGACGAGTATACCGTTAGTACGAACGAGAAAACGTTTGTACCCGACTGTACCAGGGTTGCAAAATTTGTAATGGAAATGTAATGCATTATTCATTACTTTTTTAATGGGTAATGAACAAATATATCATTACCCATTACATGACATTCAGTAATGTAAAAAATTTCCATTTCTCATTACATTGGATTTAATAATGTAAAAAATTTCCATTACCCATTACATTGGATTTTGTAAAGTAAAAAATTTCCATTACCCATCACTTTACATTTTGTAATGTAAAAAATTTCCATTACTCATTACATTGGATTTTATAATGTAAAAAAATTCAATTACTCATTACATTGGATTTTGTAATGTAAAAATTTTCATTACCCATTACAGTGGATTTTGTAATGTAAAACATTTTTATAGCCCATTACAATGTAATGGATAATGGATTTTTTTTCCATTACAAAATCCAATGTAATGAGTAATGGAATTTTTTTACATTACAAAATGTAATGTAATGAGTAATAGAATTTTTTATCTTACAAAATATAAAGTAATGAGTAATGGAATTTTTGCATTACTTTTTCGCGTTGAGAGGGGGCAGAGAGAGAGAGAGAGGGGGGGGGATGGATGGATGGATGGATGGATGGATGGATGGATGGATGGATGGATGGATGGATGGATGGATGGATGGATGGATGGATGGATGGATGGATTGATGGATGGATGGATGGACGGACGGACGGACGGACGGACGGACGGACGGACGGACGGACGGATGGATGGATGGATGGATGGATGGATGATGCATGTATAGATGGATGGATGGAAACATCTACTGTATAGATGGATTCATAGATGATGTATGTACAGATGGATGGATGGATGTACTATATAGATGAATGGATGAATGGATAGATGGATGGATGAAAGGATGGATGGATGTATGGATGGATGGTTGGATGCATGGATGGATGGATAGATGATAGATGAATGGATGGAGGGATGAATGAATAGATGGATGAATGGATCGATAGATCGATGGATGAGTAGATGGATGGATGGAGGGATGGATAGATGATGTATGTATAGATGGACGGATGGATGGATGGATGGGTGGATAGATGGATGGATGGATGGATCGATGGATCGATGGATAGATGGATGGATAGATGGATGGATCGATAGATCGATGGATGGATAGATGGATGGATAGATGATGTATGTATAGATGGACGGATGGATGGATGGATGGGTGGATAGATGGATGGATGGATGGATCGATAGATCGATGGATGGATAGATCGATGGATGGATGGATATATCGATGGATGGTGAGAACGATTTCTTTTTGTCGACCAAGACGTCGAATTAATTAAAGAAATCTACACCTGCCGCGGCCTGGGTCAGAACTGGCAGGGCTCTGATTAATACGGTAATTCATTAATTGTTGGGCGCCAATTACTTCCGACAAAGACTGTCGAAGTAATAAATTATTCTATTTTAATCTATGCTTGGCTTATTCGAGACTATTCCCAAGGGAGTCCACTGGAAGACCCAAGGAAGACACGAGGAAAATAATGCAAGACTGCAGAATCATGCTCGAGGGAAAATATAATTTTACTCACATTTATACGCCTTATTCCCGCATATGGGTTACAATTTGTCGAATTATTCCCCGACCACGGTTCGTCAAGACGTCGATCCGTGATAATTTCTCGCCGACCTGGCGTGTCCCGGATTCACTTCCCTTACGCTCCAACGGTCGAATTGTATCAGTACCTCCTCGTCGAGGGCTGATTCGCTCTACCAGACGCTTAGCGGAACTCTTTACTTTTCGACTTTAAAAAATTTAGTCGAAATTCTATACCGAGGTACCCTTACAAAGACGCTTGGACAAGACCTCGATAATGTACCTGCTACTCGTCGATGCGCGTGGCGCGCGGTCTATAATAAATTTTGACTTGCTACTGGCAAAGACGCTAGGTGCGAAGTGAGCTTGCTCATCGATCGAATGATCGACAGCGCTCTTCCCCTCCCATTCCCATATCGTAGGGGTTTCGGGAATAGGACCGTGGCGCGTGGGCGTCAGCCCTTGACAATATCGGACGGCGACACGAATCGCTCGGTGTTCGGGTCATTCCCGAATTACATGTGACTTTTGACAATTTCGTCGATTTCTTATGTTTTGGACATGGACGGAGGACGGACAATTAACTTAGCTTCGCACCTACAGCGCTCGACGAGTCTCAAGAGCGTTGACGTCGAGGGATTTTATAGATGGCGGAGATTTCCTGTCACATTCTCCCCCTTCAAACCTTGCCGTCAGAAGCGAAATTTTATTCGTTATCAAAGGTGGACAGCAGGTCGGCAACCCGGCACTTTCCGTCGAGCATCCAGATCCATGTCCCTGTGACTAGATAGACATGAATAATTCGACAGTCTTGCATCTGATAAGGATCGACAAATAACAAGTTGGTTGAGGACGGATGTTTTATGAGTTATTTATTTTGTGTTATGGTCATGGTTAGTATAATAGGGTACTATTATACTAACATGGTTTGCTTAGATGTACTGACAAAATAATTGAGAGCGAATAAACGCGATCTCTTAAGTCGCACGATAATGTCTGAGTAGTCAAATAAGTTGTAATAGTTGTCGAACGCACGGCGATATGCAGCAGTGGTTGCTTAACGCGAGTTGTCGCGGCGGTTAACCCCACGATGTTTGTACTTTGTCGGAACGATGATCCGTATCTCCTCACCATCGCAAAGTTCCGGCCTTTCCTTTATAATTTCGTCGAGGGATTTTCCGACGAATGGCGTAGACAATGCTTTAATTGCACGTTGCCTTTTCTCCTCAGACAGCTGGGTTGCGGTTTTTGAGGCTGGATTGTCTAATTACGTCGCCGAGGCCAAAGCGTTTTCCCGTATTAGGAAAGCACGGACCCGGTTGGGGTAGTCAGTCGGGTCGTCGAATGTGGCCTTGACCTTCCTTTTCAGGACCTTCTTTCCTTCGCCGAGGAGATATTGGTGATCTTCTGGGACCCAGGAGGACGGCATTGTTGCGTAATTTAGTCGAAGCCAATCAACCATACGTGCCCAACGGATATTGCAGTCAGGGCACTCCGGGCAGAAAAGGCTCAGGTCTTTGGAACAGCCGGGGCACCTCCCGAGAGCCTGTTCATGCTCGATCCCATGTGGGTAGAAGCAATCCTCCGTGTCGAACCCATATGCTTCACAGATCTTACAAAACCCTGGTCGATAAGGTAGGGGGCACTCCTTGAAGTGATGTTCTCTCGAGCGACAATTCACGCAACCTGCCACGTGAATCTTCCCGACGACGCTGACGAAAGTTTGGGTGCCGCGGTCGACCTTAGTCGATTCCATGCGTTTCACCAGTATTTCGGCTCGCTTAATGATAAGCTTCTTTAATAGAGCCTGGTCGACAATCCGGCAGTCCACGAAATAGACAGGTTGCGCCTTGTCTTTAGGGTTGACAAGGTCAGGGACTCCCAATTCCTTAAGGACGTCGTCGAACGAGGGCATCACCCCAAGTGGTAAGGGGTTTACCGTAGTCGAAGGTGCGTTTAACGCGGTCGGGGTGTCCATCGAGCTCCGCATACGTCCCGACGGCAGGGCTTGGACGGAGTGTTGCCGCGCTGGGATACGGTTCCGTTTCAAATTTTCCGCATGGATTTCCGCGGCAGAGACCTTTTTTATTCGTTTGGTTAATTTGAGTTTTGGAGGCGGAAGGTTCTGGATCGCGGCCAATAGCAGCGATCCCTCGTGACTTAGCAGGGTGACTGGTAGCTCGTCGACAGTTTCTTCCGACAGATCGTCCTCATAGTCCGGGGACGGCGAAGATCGAGCAGTCGGAATGATTATGGCATGTTCGAGTGACTGGGCACCTCCCGTTGCGTTTTCCTCATCGTCTTCCATCGTTGCGGTGGGTACTGGCGTCCGATTCTAACACCGTAACTCCATTGCCATGCGTAGAGCGTCGAATTGCTTCTCTAGGTTCACTTGCTGGTCGAGTACGGCGTTGAGACGGGCCAACTCGTCAGTGGTACCCACTTCTTGTATCCCGGTAGTGTTTTGCGGCGGGTCCGCCGGTGTACTCGGCGTATCCTCGGCTGCTATTTGTGACATTGTGCACGGCTGTAGGGGTACATTAAGGGTTACGCAAACTTCGACGCGGAATCTTTAAGTCGGTTACATAATACTTCACGACAGCTTTATTATTCTTATCTGTTAGCTCGACGATCATTAGCCCAATCATTCGTTTTATTATAGCCGGGCCCAAATATCGGTGGCCTAGCTTATCAGAATAGCCCCCCGCCTTGTAACTTAGTTTTTTATGTGGATAATAGACTTCCATACCAGGTTTTAGATTAATGCTTTTGACTTTACCTTCGTTAGCCTTGGCAAGACGCTTGTCAGAGTGAGCTTTAATCTGGCACTCCACCTTGTGGCGTAGCTCATCGAACTTAGAAATTCTTTTTACCCATTCGTCTACTAGCTCATCTGTTATTTCGGGGTCTGCAATAAACGGGCGTTCCCTCGGACTGAGGCAGGCTTCCCGTGCGTGGTTTAAGTAAAATGGGGTAACTCTACTGCCCGAACGAGGTACGGTATTATATGCAAGTTGTAATTTTGCCAAATTTTCGTCCCACGTACTATGATCGGATTTTATGAAAGCGGCTACCATGGGCTTACTAGTTCTGTTTACCCGTTCTACTGGGTTTGCTTGCGGGTGAGCCAACGGGGTTGTGATATGTCGTATCCTATTAGCTAGCAAAAATGCTTTGACGTCTTTATTCATATATTCGGTGCCGTTATCTGAAATAATTGACTCCGGAATTATTCCCCATTTGTCGAATACGTTACCCAGGATTTTGACGACGATTTTCCTGGATTGGTTACGGACGGGAAACAGTTCGACAAATTTGGTGTAAAGGTCTTGTACAACTATGATGTATGAATTGCCCCTTTTTGAACGAGTAAGCGGTCCCACTGTGTCAATTGACAACTGGGCCCATGGTTTAATCAAAGGTCTCGTCATAAGCGGTCCCTTTGGCGGGAGTTGATTAAATTTCACTTTTATGCAGGTTTTACAGTCCTCGACGTATTTCTGTGCGTCTTTTGACATTCCTGGCCAGTAATCATTTTGTCGAATGCGGTCGTACGTACTATCCCTACCCAGATGTCCTGCCTGAGGGGTTTCGTGGTTTTCCCGCAGGATTGTAAGGACTTCGTCCGATTTGACTACCCTTTTCCAGGGATTCTCGTCATCAATCAACATTTTGGCATAATCAGGCCGGTAATAGTACAATATGTTATTCTCTATTTTCCATTCAGAAAACCTATCGGGATGATTCGTTACTAGATCGTATTTCGTCTGGTACCAGTCTTGGTCGCAAATAGTTGCTTGTCGGCGGCGTCTTCGTATCGTTTCCTCGATAACTTTCTCCCACCCAAGTGGATCAACGTCAATATCGTGCATGCGAGAGAGCGCGTCTGGTGCTTCGTTTGTCGTACCACGTCTATACTCGACTGTCATTGTGTGTTGTAAAAGGTAAATCGCCCATCTAGCCAGACGACCGGCCGGGTTTTTTAAACCGTATAACCATTGCAGTGCTTGATGATCTGTAACTACTTTAAAGGGCATACCTTCCAGGTAACACCGTAATTTTTCGACAGCCCATACTACGGCTAGGCATTCCTTTTCAGTAGTGGTGTAGTGTATCTCCGCTCCCCTTAAAGGTCGGCTCAGGACTTCTATGAGATTTTCTCATTCGGAATGTGGGTCCTGCTGAACTAGTATCGCGCCTAATCTGAAATCACTCGCGTCTGTATACAAGATAAAGGGTTGTCCCGGTAAGGGCACGTGCAATCTTGGTGCGTTAACTAATGCGGTTTTAATATCGTCAAATGCCTTCTGTTCGATTTCGGTCCATCTCCACGGGACTTTAGGACTGGTTAGTTTATTGAGAGGTCCCTGCACCCGAGCGATATTTCTCAAATGTCTATGATACCAGTTTACGAGACCGTTGAACTGTCGTAACTGCGCTCTATCTCGGGGTGCCGGGAAATCGATTATAGGCCGAATCTTCTCTAGGTTCGGCCTCATGCCGAACTCGTCAACGATATATCCAAGGAATTTAACTTGTTTGCACGCGAAGCTACTTTTCTCGCGATTTACTACGAGTTTTGCTTCCCGGAGGACCTCAAACAGAAGTGACAAGAGTACCAGATGTTCGTCAAGGTCTTGTGTGACGACTATCCAGTCATCTAAGTACGCAAATACTTGTTTCGCCCATCTATTTGGAAGATTCCTGTCGACAATCAGCTCCTTGATTCTCCTTTTTAACTTATCCATTAGACATTGAAACGTGGACGGGGCACCGGTCAAACCGTACGGCATCCTAACCCATTCTAGCAAACCTTTTCCCTCCACTACAAAAGCCGTGTATCTTTGACTATCTATGTCCATGGGGATTTGGTGAAAGGCTTCGCTCATATCTAGGGTCGAAGTAAACTTTGCCTGATGTAATTGTGAAAGAATATACTTCATATGATGGAGTGGATACGCTGGTCTAACGGTTTGACGATTCACGGGTCGATAATCTATACAAAATCTTAGTCCACCGTTCGCTTTCGGGGCGACAACCGGGGAACAAGCCCAGTCGCTGTTGCTCCATGTAACGTAACCCTTTTGCAGCAAACGGTCGACTTCTGCATTAATAAATTGACGCACGGGTTCGCTTCGCCGATACGGTTTGTGTCTGTGTGGTGTCGGGTCTTTTAATTCAATCGTATGTTTTGTCAGGTCCGTTACCCCGGTCGAGTCTCGCTTTAGGGATGCAAATTCCTTGTCAAGAAAGGTTTTCAATCTCTCGCTCTGATCAATCGTCAAAGTTTTTACTTCAGAGCGGGTGACGTAACGCCATGATATGGGGTAGGAAAATTTGCTCCCATCCAACGTCCACGACCCTGTGACTGGATTGGTCCTAACCTTAAAGGACATCCAAAAGTCCATACCCAGGATGAGGTCACCCGACAATTGCGGAAGAACGCTGAACCATTGCGGACCGTACACGTCCCCTATATCAATCATAAAGCATGTTCCACCCCTGATTTTGACGATTGATTTATCTCCGAGGCGTATCCCATTTTTTGATGTCGAATCCGCTGATAACTCTTTAAACTAGAAACGCTTTACCCGTTCATAAGTTATCCCGTTCAGATACGATCTTTCACTACCGCTATCTAATATCCCATGAATTTTTTCGCCAAAGATAGAAATATCTACCGGGATTCTAAGAACATTCTCCGGTTCCGTGCATCCGTTATCGACGCAAAAAATTCGCCTCTGCGATAGACAGTGCTCTTGATGAGGTAGGAATCCCTCTGGCTTCCAAAATTTTAGATCGTCAACGTTTTCTGGTGTACAAAATGAAATGACGTCAAGACCTGTGTCAATACCCGGTTCGTCGATACAAGCTCGTAAGGTCGACATACTTATGGGATTTTCATCAAGTTCATTTGCAAAGACCGGTCCCAATAATTCGCAATCTTCTTCCGAAAATTCAGAATCGCTCGACAGTTCTACCATTATCTCTAAACTCGTCGACGGTTCCGTTTCGTTCGGTTCGCGAGATGGTTGCGACGGGCTAGAAATTCCTTCAATTTTGTCGATTGATTTGACCTGTTCGATATTATCTTGCGATTCTTTTGAATTATTTTCCCCGTTAATCCCCTTTTCGACAGTAACTACGGGTTTGCTTACTGCGGGGCTGAATGGTTTCCCGAACGCGTGGCACAGTCTTTGTTTACATGACCCGGGGTTCGACAAATGTGGCATATTACCTGTCTGTCCGCGGTACACTGTCGCGAGGAGTGACCGCTTTTACCACAATTAAAACAAAAGAATTTCGAAGGGTCTAGTGCCGGGCGTGACGGGGTTTCTTTGGTCACTCGGTCGTTATGTGTTCCCGTGGGGTTTTTATTTTTCCCAAATTTGGTAAGATTCTTCTCGAGCCTTTGTCGAACAAGGGTCTTGGATTTACCCGACGTGATTATTCCCCTTTGGTCGTTGTACGTGGGGTTTTGTTGAACAGCACGGAGGTCAGCTGGTTGTTCGTCGCTGTCCTCGTCTTGTGCCGTTTCATAGTCGAAGTCGCTGTCAGTATCGTCCTGTAAATATGTCAAATCCGACCTGACACGTCTGGCGCGCGGTTCCCTTCTTACGTCCTGCGACGCACGGTAGATATAACTCCGCTCGTTGACGTAATGCAAAAATTGCTCATAGTTTTCGATTGGCAAGTTCAGAATTTCAAAGGTCAAACGCGGATTCAATTTCACCAGAATTTGCTTCAATTGTTCCCGGAAGGGCGGGGGATACTGCATTCGTTCGAAAATGATCCGAGCTCGGCAAGCGAATTCGGCTAAGGTTTCCCCCTTTTCGAGTTGTAAGTCGCGTACTTCGAGGAAAAGGACACCGTCCTCTTTTTTCACCCCCCATTGAAATCGGAAAGCACGAGTAAAATCTTTCCATGTGCGCCACTGTTGTTTATTGAGTAGATACCATGCTCTATAAGGGCCTTCAAAAATATTCGACAAACACGGGACAAATGCGTTCTTATCAATTCCGCTCACGCGTAACTGATCCTTTAGGATGAGTAAAAATTGCTCGGAATCTTTCTCGGTTTTAGGGAAAGTTATTCTCCAATTACTGACAATTCGCCCTATTTTCATAGCCGCCTCGAGTTCTCGATTGGCACCATACGCGATTGAGTCGAATCTGGGTTCCCGAAAGGGCATTGTCGAAGAATTATCCCATCTCGGTCGCGGGTTACGGAAACTGGTATGGTATCGCTGTTCGTCTTTCGTATCGCTTGCTTCACTACTTTGCCACGATAAGGCTCCCCTCCTAGGAGTTGGGGATGGTTCTACAGGTCTCGGTCGACCGTTAGTGCGCAAGCTCCCGTGACGTAGCGTTCGGTTTCGATATTGCGACATTCTTTGATATTCCATGTGAGGCATATAGTCCTCCTCAGTTATCAATTCGCCCTGCGGTGTTACGCGAGTTACCGTCAATCTAATGAGGTAATTTGACAACGCATTAATTTCCAGTTGGGATGAAAATGTACTCGACGAGGGTCCCTTTCGTCAACATGGCTTCCTCTTAACACGTGTGTGTCTTGGGATTGCCTGTCTTCCGATATTCCACGGAATCCCTGGTCGATCACTCGACCACGATTTTGTTGATCTACATTTCGTCTTCGAGAGAAGGAATTACTATGAGTCGAATTTTCCGTTCGATTTTTCTCGGAAATATTGGGCCGAGGGGTGGGAAACAAATCATTTGACAATCTAGAGTCGACTCTATTCGGATAATCGTTGTCCCGGGAGTACGGTGTGAATGCTCCCGACGAATTTAACGGTCTTTCCCGGATCGTATTCCGCGAGCTACTTTCAGGTAATCGCGATGGGCCGATATTATCCGTCGTATTGTCGATATTTTCGTCACTATCCGACGAATCGGCTAAGGGTTCAGTACGCGTAATCGTACCACTCGTCCCCTCTCCCCCGTCGGACGTGAGATTCGATTGCGGCGTTTTATTCTCTTCCATTACCGACCTAATATCTTGGGATAACGTTAACATTATACGCTTAAGATTTTGTACTTCCGTTACTTTATTTTCCAGGAAATCCAGCCGTTTCAATACCGTTCCTATCATCGATTCGTACGGTGATAAGCACGAAGGATCGGTGGAAACCGGGGTATCTGGTCGCGAACCCCGTCCCCTTCCCGGCAACCCTCCGTGGCTAGATGCGAAGGAATTACCGAAAGTGTCTCTCGTCGAAGCAGTAGAGTTGGGAGCGCGAGTGGTGGGGAGCGCCGCTGCCCCGGCACGATCGACGGACGGCAGTTCAGCTGGCTCGCTTGGTCTATCTCCACTCGCGGTGTTCCCCTTCCCAGACGAGATAGGCATAGTCACAGCGCTCGACATTTTCAAATCTCGCGCTGTCGAGGACTTTTTTGGGTTCTCATTAATTTCTTTTGTTCCCGCCCTCGTGGTTCTTTTCGGTGGCGAATAAAACATTTTATAATTTCATCCTTTTATCCAATTCACGCGTAACGTGTTGCCAAGACTATACGACATTTACTCGTCAAATGTTATAAAATTTTCTGTCGAATAATGATAGTCTTTGTTCCGGATAATTTCAAAATTTGCTAATTTATTCACGACTGATTTTTAACTTCCGTTTTCATCAAATAAATAAATATGCACATACCCAAGTGAACGTGCACCTTCAATTACCTATATACTGTATATATTTCCCCTGATATTTTTTTTTAATTATTTTTTCATGATTTTATTCTTTGCTCGCGCGTATTAATAATAGGTCGAGTTCGGAATAACTTCAATAATGAATTTTATAATTGTGGCAATGATGTCGACGGAATATAATACAATTTCATGTAAACATAATAATACATACGGCAATCATACAATATAATTTAAGCGGGCATTACAGCGATATAGATATACCATATTATCACGCCTTAATCTAGTATGAGTCAAGCCGAAGGCAGAAAATAGAAAGCGAGAGTACGTCGAAATATTATTTCGTGAAATTTTATTCGACGAAATATTATTTCGAAAGCAGAAGAAAGATCGGGTGACAAACTCGAGCACTCGCCGGTCGAGTGTTACTATTTACTTCGGCAATGTTTACGTTCGCTAGCCGGCTACGCTCGGTTGCCACTCGGCGAGCTAGCTTTTTCTCTCAGAATCTTTGCCTCTTTCGACTACAAAATCTCCTTCCACTGGCTTTGACAAAATTTTCTTTCTTGTAACGAACGAATATTACATTATTTCATCACAGTTTAATAATTTAGCACGAGACTGTATAATTTTAATTTTAAGACAGAACTATATAACTTACACAATTTCAATAATTTATTATACAATACTCAACGTGAAACCATATCGTAG